>OX439453.1:10432500-11032500 GCA_949320045.1 Scotopteryx bipunctaria | reverse complement strand
TTTTGTAAATATTAAATTGATATTATTTTATCTTTCATCAACATAACACAAAACCTACATCGGTATGAATTTATCTGCGTTTTTTTTCAAACATCTCGATCTACATATTTGAGGAAGTGATATACAATGAGAAGAAAAAAAGGTTTGATAGATTTATTCTCAAAAATGACAAACGTCAGTCATATGAGAACAATAATCTTACTTATTATAAATGGGAAAGTTTGTGAGTTTGGATGTTTGTGCCTCAATCACGGCTGAACGGATTTGAATGAAACTTGGAAAATACATAGTACATGTGCTGGATTAACATAATAGACTATTTTTTATCCAGGTACCACGCGAGTGAAGCTACGGGTGGCAGCTAGTAATAGTATACAAACTTAGGTAGGTACTCAGCTAATGTTTTTTTTTTTAATTGTATGAGATAAGTTATAGAGAGCAATTTTGTTTAAAATTTATGGGCTGAGCTAAATTTTTTTATTTCTAGTTTTACCTAACTTGTTGTACAACTGTGCTATTTTAAAAACTGTTGTTTTTTTTCCGTAATTTGTGCGACCCTTGGGTAGGACGAGAAAACTAGGTATATCAACGCGTAGATCGTGTACGCTTCGGTATTTGTTTGGTTTTAGTTAAGGCTAGGTTAGTGTGGATTGATTTGTAGATGATTTTTCTAACAAGGATGTATGTATTCTAATAATAAAATCACATAAGATGGTGATGAATTTGTACCATTTTAGTCTACCTTTTTGGTTATTTAATCAAATGCTGCCATATTGGATTTTTTACAATTTAGTATCAAAAAAGTGGCATAGGCTATGCCTATGACATTCTCGTTGACTAGACAAATCCAACAATACCTCATTTGTAAAAATCCGTCTAGCCGTTTTGACTACAGCTTTAGCCAAAGGAATGCACATACATATATTTCCATATACTTACCCACATACGTACATACATAAACCCCAAAAACATTACCCTCCCTCGTAGTCGGGTAGAAAGAGAGTTGGTCCAAGGATTTTTCCCCAGTAGAACACCAAAACGAGGTGTAGTATTATCTATCAAAGCAATGAATTATAACCGACTGACTGAGATCTTAGACAATAATTTTTAGGCGAAAGCTATGAATAAGGAGGAGCGGGATATATAAATATTATATAAATATTATATAAATATTTGTGGACATTTCACACAGCGCATATAGTATCCAATGCTTATGTTAAGTCAAGAAATTGGTCCTTGCACGTAAATCTATTTATCTAAACTCTACTACAGAATAATGACCTGTCTATAGGTTTAGATGCAATAAGCCTTAAATAGAATAGCAAGATGTGGCTACAAAGGCTAATAAATTGTACATAATCTTACCTTTTTGCTGAACGTTGCTGAACAAGTAATTCCCAAAGATGATGCACCATATTTTGTGATTCAGTAAAATAGCATGATAATTAGTTGTGCAATGATTTAAAAAAATCTCATAACTTCTTTATTTGCTGAAAATTATCTTATGTCAATAGGGAAACCAATGTAGGTAGGTACCGATAAATATTAGCTTATTTCGACGACACTTCTCAAATATGATAATGTCACTCAATAAATCATAATAATACCTGAACCCACTTGGAAACTCAACCCTATCCCGTAGTACGATGGCTGATTTTACAATTAAATTTTCTGAAAAAATGTTGGGTACATGTAAACGGTACTTTCTAAGATCGCAAATTGTTCACTTATTATATTTGATGACATATCACACAGTATCCAGTGATCCAGTGAACCTACTGCATCAAGATGGTTGAAGACAAAAAGATCTATGACCAATGCTCGCTTCAGAGCCCTGAGGAGGAATCACCAAAAAGTAAAGTATATTTTTATGTTTTATTATTATGTAATATAAAAAAGTAAGGGATAGTATCCTCTTCAACATGATGAGATACAATAAGCAATTATTCCCAAGGAGGGTTGACGTCAGGCCGGTCATAAAACACCTTAGCCAAAACTCTTACAGCATGATCCAAGGAACTTGCTGTGCCGACCCCACATACAGTGGGATAAGGGCAGGAAGATGATGATGATTAATCCTATCATACTATTTTATAAATGTGAAGGCTTGTGAGGATGTTTGTATGTTTGTGCCTGAATTACTTCTCGACTGACGGGGCCAGTTTTTTGCAGACGTTCGTTTGGATGTGTGCTACCACTATTGTTACCGCTGTGCGCGATCGCTCCTAATATCTCTTGTTATTGTTAATTGTGGACTTGTTTTCTACTCGAACTGTTTACAAAATAACATAATTATTTTTTAAACGAAAACATAGTGTATAAACAAACCTAAGATAGGCTTACAAATACTATATTAACCAATGTTTGTTAAAACGTAATGAAAATAAATATATCTATCTAAACGGCTGAACGGATTTGACTGAAACTTGGAATTACATAATACTTGTGCTGGAATAACATGTAGGTTACTTTTTATCTGTGTACAACGCGAGCGAAGCCGCGGGCTTCAGTTAGTAAATATATAAGTGATAAGAGACCAATGTCGAGTGAAAGAAGGTGAAGTGATTAGGATTCAGAAATATACTGTTGGAAGAGGTCGGCGCACGTACCTGGACCAAATTGGCAATGTTTTGGAAAAGGGCCAGGTAAAAAGCACCCTTAATAGACAAGCATACAAGAATAATGTAATGAGAGTGAATGAAGCGAAAGAAGTTGTCAGGATCTTAGCACAGGAAGATCCACGATCTCTGCTGCCCCTATGGGAAACAGATATGATTTTATGTATGTGTGTATGTAATAAATAAAATATAATATTATCAATTATGATTAATCGTTTCCTTATGTATCTATCCTAAATGGCGCTAGGGTGTATCCGGATGTGTTCCATAGACACTGACAATAAACCGGAAACCAATTTGTCCAATCGGAACAATCAGATGATTCTCGGGTTCCTCTATAACACCTTCTGGGTAGTGACGACAACTGGAATCAATTTTTGTATGAATAATCATCTTCCTGCCCGTATCCCGCTCTATGTGGGGTCGGCACAGCATGATCTTTAGATCATGCTGTAAGAGTTTTGTATGAATGTTTCTGATAAAAAATATTATTATACTAGCTGCCGCCCACAGTTTCGCTCACGTGTTAACCGGATAAAAAGTAGCCTATTATGTTATTCCCGTTGCGCACTCTTTCACTGAGCGCTTGTGAGTACGTTAAATACATTCCAGCACACATACTATGTATATTCCAAGTTTTATTCAAATCTGTTCAGCCGTTACGGCGTGATTGAGGCACAAATATACAAACATCCTCACAAACTTTCCCATTTATAAACTTGCTTAGTAGGATTGTTGTTAGTCAGGAACTGACTGGAGACAAATTGTTCAAGGGGAGAAATACCCAGAAGGTGGAAGATGGTTAAATGATGATGATGATGATGATGAATAAAGTTGTTATTTCAGAGTATGGCCTAGGCATTCGACATTTGCAGGTCACGTGCATGTGTGTGTGTATGACCGCGCTCTTCATCGCGAGGGGGAGTATGGGGGTCGCCATCCTGGCTATGACAGACTCTTCCAGGCGCAACGATAGCAATGTGGAGGTAATCTTCGAAATCACATCCAAACATATGACTGAGACTCTTCAGTATCCTGGGAAAAGTGATCAGTTACATTTTAACTCAAAATAATCTGAAATTTGTGAGAATTTATGTGTCTCAATTGGACTGCGCAAGCAAAGTATCGGATAAAAACTAAAAATTGAAATAGACCTAATATCATTACGAGTAGACTACTTTTGGGTCATTGAACTGAATTGAGGTAACAAAGCAAGAGTGTGGACATTATTTATTTATGAAAATAATTATCATCTCGATGTCCGGATAAAATCTTCTAATTACATCACTATATATAGTACTAGCCGCTCGCGGCTTCGCTCACGCGGTACCCAGATAAAAAGTACCCTATGTCCCATTCCAGCACACGTAGGTACCTATTAAGCACAAAAAAGTCAATAATTTTACATTATTCTGTAGTATATTTAGTATGAGCATTGCACCCGTGCGAAGCCGGAACGGGTCGCTAGTTTCATAATAATTTAACTTCCTTCTGACACTTTATGCGCATATTCAAAATTCAAAATAACTTTATTCCGTAAAATATGTGGGTTCATTTGCACAAGTCTTAAATTACGTTAAATTTACACCTGGTTCGCGACACAAGCGTAATTAACATCGTTGTGTTGTGCATAAGCTAAGTCATTTGTTTTTACTCATTATATTTTTCTAGATATACGAATGGGACAAAAAGACACAAGGTCTAATCCTCTCCTCGTTCTTCTGGGGCTACATGGTGATGCAGATACCAGGCGGCTTACTGTCGAAGAAGTATGGGGGGAAGCTAATAATCTTGGTAGCAGTTCTGGCGAGCGCACTTATCACGTTAGTTCTACCTACAGTGGCGAGATTTGTAAGTTTGAAAGGGATATAAAATAGGATAAGATCTTTTAAAATTGACCAACAAAAATGTGGCAGCTGCTAGTCTTTTTTTATGTCATAATAAGCACTGACAAAGCTTGGTTATCTAATACAGTTGTCTTTCTATTTATTCCAGGGTGGTTGGCCCAGTGTCTGCGCGTGCCGTGTGTTGATGGGGCTCACTCAGGCTTGCCTGTTCCCCGCCACTCACACGCTCTTGGGCCGCTGGTTGCCGACCAGCGAGAGAACAGCTCTGTCTGGCTTTGTATATGGCGGTTAGCGACTTTTCTGGCCAACGTTCACTAAAATTTATATTTTCTGGAAATTGTAAAAATTCTGATCATTTCCTCTGATTTCATACACCCTTAGCTTATCTACAATAAGCTTATGATTTACGGAATGATAAAAGCTTTTGAAAGATCCTTAAGGATGTCTGTTTCCTTTTCCTATCACACTAACATAGCGTTCATCTCCGTAACGGCTGAACGCATTTGGCTTAAACTTCGTGTACACATTATGAACTTGAGTAAGACGAACCAAATGCTTTGAAGCATATTATTGTACCTTTATGTTACCATGCCACAAAAATGGAATCATTTCTTTTTTAGGGTTTCAACTGGGTATAATAATAGGAATGCCAGTATCAGGCTTGCTATCAGAAACTACGCAGGGTTGGAAGATGATCTTCTACGCCATATCTGGGCTTATGTTTTTTATTGCTATCATTTGGTACTGGTGCAGTGCCAGCTCACCGGAGGAGCACCCGTTCATTAGTGCTGCTGAACTGGAGTACATTCAAATGGAGCTCAAAATAAAGTCCACGCAGGTAAATTTAAATTACATTTATTATTTTTTATAATTGTTGCGATTTGAGGATAAGAAGTTATGGTAATGTACATATATATTTCAGAATGAACGTGCAATTCCTTGGAAGCACATGTTCAAATCTGTGCCTTTATGGTCCATTACGATTGCACATATAGCAACTACTATCGCCTTCACACTGTTTTTTGTCGAACTGCCCACTTACTTGGAACGAGCTATGGAAATATCCTTAAAGAATGTGAGTAAAAAGTGCTTTAAAAGGAGACTTACAAATTGAAGAATGCGTTTAATTGTAAGAAGCTGATAGAATATTTGTTTTGATATTCTAGAGTGCTATTCTATCTGGAATACCATACGTCGGCATGTGGGTTGGGAACATGTTTTCTACGATCTTGTGCGAAAAGATCTTCAATAAAGGAATCCTCTCTTTGACTACGTGTCGAAAGCTTTTCAATTCTCTGGGTATGTATGTTTGACCTCTCAGTTTGTCACTTCGTCAGATGGATTATCAGGATTGTGAGAAAACACTTCTATCGAAGCTCGCAACGTAACCTCTGAGGCTCACTGAAAATTATATTACCTACTATTGAGAGCACTGGTGGTCTAGTTGGCAGTGACCCTGCCTTCCGATCCTAAGGTCGGGTTCAAATCCGGTGTACCAATAGATTTTACTGAGCAAAAAATTGATGTGCGCTATACCAGTACTCTATAAACGGTGAAGGAAAACATCGTGAGGAAACCCGCGGCTTAGTTAGCTCCGCACGTATTGACCATGTCTTTCCTGTGGACAAGGCCGACTAAGCTGAGAGGATGGAATAGGTGCTGGGCAAGCCTACTCCATCTTAATTCGTCCCGGGCACCACAGCGTCCTGTTTGTGAAGGTAAAAGTTGCCTCCTGATGCTGTCTACTATAGATGGTAGAGGCCTTTGTTTACTACACAAATGTCGGAGTTGAAGTATATAACGCAACAGATAATATACTTCAAGGACGAACAATTTTGTACTACTTCTTACCACCGAATACCCGCATCCTTTACAATGTCACCGGGTGGGAAGCCATCCTACATTTTCATTTTTCAGTTCGCCGCCATTCGATAACCTTAACTGCCCAATCAGACTGTCTTTCGAGCTAAATGACTTGCCACTACTATTAGCTTATTCTAAGATGTGTTGATGTGAATTTAAAAAGTTTTTCTACAAGCATTTTATTTTTAGCGTTGTGTGGTATGGCGGGCGGTCTGATAGCGCTAGCCTTTCTACACCCTGAGCACAAGACGATCGTGGTCTGCATCCTCATAGTCAGTCTTACTCTGTTCGGGTTTATTTCAGCTGGTTTTATGGTAAGATACAAATAGTGAGAATTATGTTAAAGCAATAATGATTTTCTTTTTGAAATTTTAAAATCATTTTATTTACATTTTTCCTTTTAAAGCAAACCATCCTATGCAGGATTAAAAACAAACAACGATCCAAAGATGTGTGTGGTGTGGTGGCAGAAATTCCAATCTTTAACGCTACATTACCAGTTTCAACATCACTTAAAATATTTTTTTTCAGGTCAACCACATGGATCTGTCTCCTCAGTTTGGCGGTGTAATGATCTCTCTCACCAACTTCATCGCCAACATTTTTAACGTCCTCACCCCTATCTTCACCAGTCTCATACTCCGAAATGACCCCGTGAGTTCCATCAGCTTTTAGCTTCTAGTGGGTTTCTTCAGGTTTATCATAAGTAACCAATGGACAGTTTGATAACCTTGGTGGCGTGGCAGGCGAATGCTCGGCTGAGACGCAAGAAGCGCGGGTTCGATTCTCGCTACGGGAGAAGTGTTTGTATGTTCTGTAAATACTTCTTCCGGGTCTGGGTGTTGTTTTATCATGTACTAGCTGTTGCCCGCGACTTCGTACGCGTGTAGTACATTATTTTATTCTATAATAGCGGTCGCCCGCGGCTCCGCCCGCGTGGATGTCGGTTACCGCTGCAAAAAGCCTACCCAGGAAAGACACGGTCAGTCGCGAGGTCGGCTCCCTACGCAGCGGTCGTGCAGCAGAAATCGTAATATTTTAATTTCGCCATAACTTCAAAACCAAACGTCCAATTTTAATCATTCAAAGACCAAATATTATCTCCATAAACTGTTCTTAGTGATGAAATCATTTATTTTGATAAGGATTAATAGCATGAGTAAAATAAACGCGTTTAAATGTAGTCCAAAAAAAATTCAAGATTTTTAAATAAAAAAATGGTTGCTGTGCCTCACTCGACATAGATGGGTATAGTGTGTCGCGGACTTTTTTGTAGATATTTATAAGATCTACAATTAATTAGAACATTTTATGGTTCTATCTTTTATAGTTTAGGCAGCGTACGCAAAATAAGTAACTTTTCTGGTTGATTTTTTACACCTTGTGTCCGAAAAACCCAAATATCTTACGGAACCCTATTTTTTTCCAAAATAAAATATAGCCTATGTTACTCGTGGATAATGTAGCTTTCGAATGGTGAAAGAATTTTTAAAATCGGTCCAGTAGTTTTTGAGCCTATTCAGTACAAACAAACAAACAAAGTTTTCCTCTTTATAATATTAGTGTAGATTACAAAGTATGTATTTACAAAAAATAGTATCTAAGTATTCTATCAGCCATTAGGGTTCTCATAGTACAAGGTTTGCTTAGTTCGGGGTTAGATGGCGCTGTGTGAAATGTCCACCATAATTTTATTTTATTTTAATTAAATTTCATTGTTAACTTTCAGTCAGATATAAGTCGGTGGCGCATAGTCTTCTTAGTGGTAGCGACCCTCTTGATCAGCTGCAACACGGTGTACATCATCCTGGGCAGCGCCACACGACAAGACTGGGACAGACCTGATTTTGACGACAAGCTCAATGCTCAATCAGGTATTATTTTATCACAATGAATCAAGATTTACTTGCTTATAGTGAAATGAAGTACTTCAATAATTTTAAATTATACAAATACTAGCTTCCGCCTGCGGCTTTGTTCGCGAAGTATCAGTTTAATAAGTAGCCTATATGTTATTCCAGCACACATACTATGTACGAGTATGTTCCAAGTTTCATTCAAATCCGTTCAGCCGTTACGGCGTGATTGAGGCACAAACATCCTCACAAACTTTCGCATAATAATATTAGTAGGATTTACATATAATTTCAATATTGAAAGATAAATGTGACGAGAATAATTTTAGATATGAAAGTGGATAGATTCAAGTGTGTATAATCAAAGGATTCAAGGGTAGAGGTAGAACAAAGAAGAGATAAATGGATTGCTTAAATGATGATATGAGTAAGAAAGGAGTGAATACTGAAATGACGGCTAATAGAGGGGAATGAAATAAAAAACATATTTTGTCAACCCCACTTAAGTGGGATAAGGGCAGGGAGATAACGATGACACAAACATATTGATAATGTAAATTAAATGTGTGTTTCAGATGAAATCCAGCCTGTTTTGAACAAAAATCAAGAAAAGGACCAAGAAGCAGACAAGTGAAGTGTGCGACTAAATATTTAGACTCTAGTTAGGACTAAAACTTTGTTGATAAAGTTTTTCGTCACCTTAGTACAAAACATAATATTTTTAATTTACTTAATTACTCTAAACGAGCATGGTTGGAATACGAAAAACTTCGTTTTGGTTAGATTCATTTTATACGTATTAAAAAGAGGGTTAGTCAAAGGATACTACCCAGTGAAACACCAAAACTAACTCACGAAATACAACTAGCTAAGACATAAATTATATAACCGACTGACTGTAATAAAAAGTAAATTTGAAACAAATATATATTTTATTCTATAGCTTTCTAATGAGTAGCGAGATTATAGAGAAAATGTTTTAGATAAGTCAAGAAATAAACCTATAGCTTTCAGTTTTTAAATTAACTTTATTTATTATTGAAACTGACCTATAGATACAGATGCGATGAATCTACAACAAAACGCCAACACGTGTTTGCATAAGTAAATAAATGGTAAATGGTAAATATATAGTGAAAAAAAAGTAACTTCAAAGTCGGCCACTACAGTACCTTAGTAAGGTAGTACGACATCTAATTGTGTTTTTTTTTACTTTATCAAATCTAGTACTACAAATTCAATATTTATTACGGCTTTATTTTGCTAAAAGTTATCTCAAATATACACACAATCTACTCTATAATTCTTATTAATACAAACCTACCAATCTCAGAACAATCTACCAATAAATATTAGCTCATTTCGACGACACTGTCTTCTCAAATACGATAATGTCACTCACTACATATTCATAATCCCCAAACCACTTAAAACAGCCGTATCCCATAAGACTAAGGCTGATTTTTCAATGACAAAAAGTCAAGGTGCAGAATTAAGGTAATATAAACTGTACGTGATAGGATCGTAAGTCCATTTCTTATCAAGTGATGGAACCTAGTGCGTCAAGATGGGTGAAGACAAAAACAACTACGAAAAATGCTCTTCTAAGTGCCCTGAGGAGGATTCACCAAAAAGTAAAATATATTTTTCATTTTTTATTCAAATAATAACTTAGCATGAAATATTTTACATGTCATGTAAAATATTTCATGTTAAGTTATTATTTAACAAAAACATTATCAATTCATATCAGTTAAATGGAATAGAACTTCACTCAGACAAAAATTTAAAGGGTCGATAAAAGAGGTGCTGGGTAAGCCACAGTCGCCCTAAGTACTACAGCTTGCCGTTAGTATAGTATGCAAAAGTTACCTTCTAGAAACATTACGTCTAAGTCTTGATCTACATTATTATTATGTAGGTCAAGACTTAAGAAACAATACTAAAAGAGCAGTTTTATTTCGTTTGAACCAAGGACATCGAACAAGTTTCAATTACGTCAATTACGTCAAAATCCTATCATCATTAGTTTTATTTAAATTATTTTGTTATATTGAAATACCGCTTAGGTCGTGTCACAATTGTTTTCGACCAGTGTAGTGAAAGAATTTAAAGTGCACCTCAAAGGCTCAATTCGTGCTCTTGATACTATTACGACGTGAAACACAAAAGCACTGAGTCATAAGTTTATTGGAACGGTTCTTCAATACCCAAGTCACTGATTTTACGATTGCTTTCAAAAAGAGTCCTTGCTGAATACTCTTCTCGTGTAGTCCAGTTAGAAGTGGAGCCGCTGAGTCTCGCATTGGTGGTCTTGTTTTCGAACTGTTTAGTATCTACATAGGTACCGATTTTCTTACGTAGATCAAAAACATGTGTCAATTGCACGAAAAGAGGCGTTCTTTAAATCATTTCACCTTACTAGTTCGAAAGAACTAGGGACTAATGGTATAAGAAATTGGTGTTTCAGAGTATGGCCTAGGTATCCGTCACTTGCAAGCTGCGTGCATGTGTGTCAGCATGATCGCCCTCTTGAGCTCGAGGGGGAGTCTGGGAGTCGCTATCCTGGCCATGACAGACTCCTCCAGGCGCAACGACAGCAATGTGGAGGTAATGTTAAAAATGCTCTTCATCATCATCTCTTCTATGCCCCGTTTCCACTTTATGCGGGGTCGGCACAACATGTAGGTATTTTTCTTCCATTTCCCTCTGTCAGAAGTCATCTCACCACTTACTCCTTTTCTACTCATTTAATCTTTCACACCATCCATCAATCATCTCTTTAGACTATTATAATCCTGGTGTATTCATACCTAATACTCTTCTAGTAACACGATATTCTTCTCTTCACATGACAAGCAGTACACAAGCAGCTAGAAGGCTATTGCCATGCATGTGCATGGTCTCCACCCAATAACTACCCCGCTCTATAAATAAACCTTCACCAATGAACCTAAAACAAAATGACTTCATAGTGTTCCGCAAAGAACGGAAGTACTCAGTTGAAATCACTAAAAAAGCCAATGTGCCCCTGAAATACAATTTATACTAGTTCAGGAGCGTAAGGGTTCAAAGTTTTTTTGTAACGCTGTAATTACCGATATGGTAGAGAACATTTTTACTTAGTTTTACTCGAAAACCACTAGCGGCTACAATCATTTTTTACTGACAGTGCTCTGCTGTACGTTGCTTTCAGGGGTCCTTAGCAATAAATTAACACAAATATACATTCAGAACCACATCTTTTTTTGGTCAAAACAATAAAACAAAGACCGTTGGCACTAATTTTTGTGTTATCATGTTCCAAAAAAATCCAAGCATGTTCAATTATTTGATTTACTAATATCGTCTGACACTTTTAAGTAAATAGACGATGATATAGTTTAACAATAACACCATCCCGAAGTAGCTTATCAAACGCTACGCAATTTTATTTATAATGGACTTAAACTGATTAATACTTCTATTAGCATTAGTATGTACATGCCGCATTGCACACATTGCGTATGGGCTATATTTGTCTCTAGAGGTAGCTAGATCACGAGTAGTAGAAGTATTTTCCATCCAAATTTCATCATGAGCCTAGTCCACTGCTGGACATGCCTCCACGCTCTAACGAGCGCCATCGGGCTCTGTCTTCAGCTTGACGCACACAGTCTGCGACCGTTCATACTTTTCGCACGTTGGTTAGGTAATGCGGTCTACCATCACAATTTTGTTCAAGAAAGTTTGTTTTGCAGCCCGAGTAATTTGCTTCTTGCTAATAAAATATATATTTTTTACTTAGCCTATTCTGCCCATTGCTGGGCAAAGACCTCCCCCAAGAACTTCTACTGATCCCATGATATTTATATCATTAAAACTTTCCAGATCTACGAATGGGACAAGAAGACACAAGGCCTAATCCTTTCTTCGTTCTTCTGGGGCTACATGTTGATGCAGATACCAGCAGGTCTGCTTGCGAAGAAGTATGGAGGGAAGCTAATACTCTTGGTGGCACTTCTTGCAAGCGCTGTTATTTGCTTGATTCTACCGACAGTGGCGAGCTTTGTAAGTATTGGGAGTTTAAATTACTTTCAGGTAAAAA
This sequence comes from Scotopteryx bipunctaria, assembly GCA_949320045.1. Lineage (NCBI taxonomy): Eukaryota > Metazoa > Arthropoda > Insecta > Lepidoptera > Geometridae > Scotopteryx > Scotopteryx bipunctaria. The sequence continues at coordinate 11,020,229 of OX439453.1, read as the reverse complement.
TAAACGTATCAGCATTTCTTTTTACTAGGCCACTAGAGCCTGGATGTTAATGTCCATATGATTACGTAATAATAGGTGATGGCTAGCCTAAGACATCTGTCACCTTGTAAGGTCTTTTAACCATGATTTTTATGTAAATTTTAGGGTGGCTGGCCCAGTGTCTGCGCGTGCCGTATGTTGATGGGGCTCTCGCAGGCTTGTTTGTTCCCCGCCAGCCACACGCTCCTCGGTCGCTGGCTGCCGACCAGCGAGAGAACTGCTCTATCAGGCTTCGTGTACAGCGGTTTGTAGCTTCCTACTACTTATTCTGTCACATCAACTTGGTGATAACTGTTGAGCCTTAGGCTCATACCTAGAAACAAAAACTTTAGTTCAACTGGTTTTGGTGGTCATTTTGATGTAGAATTTTGTCTTATGAACATTGAATACTAGCATTCCTATTATAAAAAGTACCAATCTGGAAACCTGATGAAAGCCAAATAGTACTTTTAACAATATTTAGTATGTAAGTTAAAAGTTTTTTTGTCTTCAGGGTGTCAAATTGGTACAATCATAAGCATGCCGCTATCAGGCTTGCTATCAGAAACCACGCAGGGTTGGAAGATGATCTTCTACGCAACATCTGGTCTAATGTTCCTGACTGCTGCTATGTGGTACTGGTGCACGGCCAGCTCGCCGGAGGAGCACCCGTTCATAAGTGCAGCAGAACGGGAGTATATTCAAATGGAGCTCAACATATCGTCCACAGAGGTATTTTTTTTATAAATTACTTACTAGTTTTTATTGCACTTTACCAATTCAATTTGGGGACTTATAGTTTTGTGAATATTTCAGAGTAATCGTCCAACTCCTTGGAAGCACATGTTCAAATCTGTCCCTCTATGGGCCATTCTGGCGGCTCATACCGCATATGCTATCATCTTCACTCTATTTTTTGTCGACTTACCCACTTACTTGGAACGGGCTATGGAAATATCTTTGAAGAATGTGAGTAAAAAGTGCAATGAAACGGGATATTCAAATCAAAGCGTCAGTTAACACGATAGTACCTGTAACTATGTTGTTATGTTCTAGAGTGCTATTCTTTCTGGAATACCATACGTCGGCATGTGGGTTGGAAACATCGTTGCTTCGGTCTTGTGTGAAAAGATTTTCAATAAAGGACTTCTGTCTATGGTTGCTTGTAGAAAGATTTGCAATTCCTTGGGTATGTATATTTGACTTAAGATTATCACTACATCAGATTGAAAAAGAAACTGACTGAACAGAACTCTTTATTTAGGACTGTTTGGCGCGGCGGGCGGTCTGATAGCGCTAGCCTTTCTACATCCCGATCAGAAGCCGATCGCTGTCGGTTCCCTAATCGTCTGCCTTACGATGTTCGGCTTTACATCAGGCGGGTTTATGGTAGGTTGGACAAGTTTATTTTAATATTGAATAGAGTGGCTGAGGAAAGGTGCAAATAGTTGAGAACAGAAGTGGAAAGAAGATCGGCCATCTTATACGACATGACAGCCTCATTAAAATCAATCATAGAAGGGAAAGTAGAAGAAAATAATGCAGAAGAAGACTGAGGATCAGCTATATGAGCTTAGTAAAGGAAAATATCGCTGTAATGTCGTATAAAGGGATCAAGGAGTCTGCTCTGGAAAGAACTACGTGGAGAAGGATGCATAAGTTGTGTCAGAGGACTATTTAGGTATTTAGACTAGTGTTGTGTTAAAACATAACACTATACCTAATTTATAGTGTTTGGGTACAGTGCAACTATTAACGCTGTTTATTATAAATTTAGATGGTTAGCCATTGAGTCATCGGTGAGCAGCAATAAAGCTTAATTTCGAATGAACCTAACTTCCCTATTTACTCATGCTTAGACTAACTAGACAGACTCTTCTGTGCTGGACTTGTAGTTAAAAAAAAACATAGAATGCGTCCATCTGCTTCTCTCTCCGAGCATGTCGCAAAAGTCAACTAAGGGATGGTATCCTCTCAAACATGGATCATCTTTATAGGCGATTAAGGATACGGGCGTGATAATAATGTATGTATGTATGTACTTTGACTGAATAGCATGTTTACTTGCGTGCTTATAGCAGTGGCCCCAACCCAGTGACCGTTCTTATATCGTCTATGTGTTTTTGCTACCTACTAATACATCACCAGTTCTAACATCAACTATAATCTTTTTTTAAGGTGAACCACATGGACCTGTCACCTCAGTTTGGAGGCGTTATGCTCTCTCTCACCAACTTCATTGGCGGTGGCTTTGGTGGTATCGTCACTCCTGTCATCACCAGCCTCATACTTCAGAATGACCCGGTGAGTTTAATCAGATTTTTGCTTTTAATTGGTTTATTTATCCTGTATTTCTTTGATTTTCTTTTTAAATTTAAGATAACCAATTGGTTTGATTATGACCTATAAACGATTTGCCTAAGCAAAGCTGTACTGAACCACAATGGAAATAATACAAATACCCTCAGAATAACAAACCAATTTCATTCAAATGCCCATGATTCATAGTTTTATCTTTTGTGGATATCACAGACAACTGCATCATTAAATCATCGGCATTGTACTTTTGATACCAATTTTAAACATTATGTACTTATTTGTGAACAATGTTGTTTTGCGTTATATTTTTTTAATTATTTATTGTCAACTTCTAGTCGGATTTAAGTCGCTGGCGCATAGTCTTCTTGCTGACGGCTGCCATTCTGGTCTGTTGCAACATTGTGTACATCGTCCTGGGCAGTGCCACACGCCAAGACTGGGACAGACCTGATTATGATGACAAGCTCAATGCTAAATCAGGTACCCACCCTTTTTTTGACGAAATAAAGATCTCAACAGCAAGAAAACTCTTAAATGGTTTTAGGTATATTTTATTTTAATCTATTCAAATGTGTTTTCAGATGAGATCCAGCCAGTTTTAAATAAAAATCAGGACAAAGAACAAGAAGCAAACAAGCAAAGTGTATGATTACCTTATATATTTAAATATTTAGTGCCCCCAACTTTTGTAAATACTAATTTAATATACTCAATCTTAATATAAAACTTACACTGATATGAACCCATAATTAGTTTTCCTCAAACATACCTCGACCTCAGATACCATTTCTTTTCAAATCCTGATAATTCTAAATACCTCATTAAGCGAGTAACTAACTTAAATAAAAAATAACGAATGAAGGAGGCTAAGAGGAAAATCCAGCTCGGTTGGGCAGCATTTGAAAAACTACGTCAAGTTTTCACGTCACATTTGCTAAAAGTTATCTTAAATCACACACGTCTACTTTATAATTCTTGTTAATACAAACCAACCTCCAATAAATATTAGCTCATTTCGACGACACTGTCTTCTCAAATACGATAATGTCACTTACTAAATATTCATAATCCCTAAACCACTTAGAACACAACCGTATCCCATAGTACTACGGCTGATTTTTCAATGATAAAAAGTTAAGATGCAGCGTTAAGGTAATATAAACTGTAGTTGATAGGATCGCAAGTCCATTTATTATCAAGTGATGGAACCTAGTGCGTCAAGATGAGTGAAGACAAAAACAACTACGAAAAATGCTCATTTAAGTGCCCTGAGGAAGATTCACCAAAAAGTAAAGTATATTTTTAATTTTTTATTCACACGTAAAATATTTTATGCTTACTTACTATTTAAAAAAACATTGTCAATAATAATCAGTATAAATGAATCGAACTTCACTTGAAGATAAATATAAAGGGTCGGAAAAATAGGTGCTGGGTAAGCCTAGTCCATAGTCGCCCTAAGTACTACAACAGGCCATTAGTGTAGTATGCAAAAGTTACCTCCTAGAATCATTATGTCTAAACCTACATAGGTCATGAATTTGAAACTATACTAAGAGAGCAGTTTTATTTCGCTTGAACCAAAGAAATCCAACAAGTTTTCAATTACGCATTTATCATAAATCCTATAGTCATTAGTTTTATTTCAATTATTTAGTTAATTTGCAATACTGCTTAAGTCGTGTCACCAATTCTTTCGACCAGTGTAGTAGTGAAAGAATTAAAAAATAAAACGCACTTCAAATCATTTTACCATACAAATTCGAAAGAACTAGGGACTAGTAGTTTAATAAATTTGTTGTTTCAGAGTATGGCCTAGGTATCCGTCACTTGCAAGCTACGTGCATGTGTGTCAGCATGATCGCCCTCTTGAGCTCGAGGGGGAGTCTGGGAGTCGCTATCCTGGCCATGACAGACTCCTCCAGGCGCAACGACAGCAACGTGGAGGTAATGTTGAAAATGCTCTTCTTCATCATCTTTTCTATGCCCCGTTTCCACTTTATGCGGGGTCGGCACAACATGTAGGTATTTTTCTTCCATTTCCCTCTGTCAGAAGTCATCTCACCACTTACTCCTTTTCTACTCATTTAATCTTTCACACCGTCCATCAATCTTCTCTTTAGACTATAATATATCCTTCTGCATTCATACTCTTCTAGTAACACGACATTCTTCCCTTCCCATGACAAGCAGTAAACGAGCAGCTAGAAGGCTATTGCCATGCATGTGCATGGTCTCTACCCAATAACTACCCCGCTCCATAAATGGACCTTCACCAATGAACCCAAAACAAAATGACTTCATAGTGTTCCGCAAAGAACAGAAAGTACTCAGTTGAAATCACTGAAAACGCCAATGGGACCCTGAAATACAATTTATGCCGGTTCAGGAGCGTAAGGGTTCAAAGTTTTATTGTAACGCTGTGATTACCGATATGGTAGAGAACATTTTTACTTAGTTTTACTCGAAAACCACTAGCGGCTACAATCATTTTTTACTGACAGTGCTATGCTGTACTTTGCTTTCAAGGGTCCTTAACAATAAATTAACACAAATATACATTCAGAACCACATCTTTTTTGGTCAAAACAATAAAACAAAGACCGTTGACACTAATTTTTGTGTTATCATGTTCCAAAAAAATCCAAGCATGTTCAATTATTTGATTTACTAATATCGTCTGACACTTTTAAGTAAATAGACGATGATATAAATTAATAATAACACCACCCCGCAGTAGCTTATCAGACGCTACATAATTTTATTTATGATGGACTTAAACTGATTAATACTTCTATTAGCATTAGTATGTACATGCCGCATTGCACACATTGCGTATGGGCTATATTTGTCTCTAGAGGTAGCTAGATCACGAGAAATAGAAGTGTCTTCCATCCAAATTTCACCATGAGCCTAGTCCACTGCTGGACATGCCTCCACGCTCTAACGAGCGCCATCGGGCTCTGTCTTCGGCTTGACGCACACAGTCTGCGACCGTTCATACTTTTCGCACGTTGGTTGGGTAATGCGGTCTACCATCACAATTTTGTTCAAAAAAGTTTGTTTTGCAGCCCGAGTAATTTGCTTCTTGCTAATAAAATATATATTTTTTACTTAGCCTATTCTGCCCATTGCTGGGCAAAGACCTCCCTCAAGAACTTCTACTGATCCCATGATATTTATATCATTAAAACTTTCCAGATCTACGAATGGGACAAGAAGACACAAGGCCTAATCCTTTCTTCGTTCTTCTGGGGCTACATGTTGATGCAAATACCAGCCGGTCTGCTTGCGAAGAAGTATGGAGGGAAGCTAATACTCTTGGTGGCACTTCTTGCAAGCGCTGTTATTTGCTTGATTCTACCGACAGTGGCGAGCTTTGTAAGTTTTGGGAGTATAAATTACTTTCGAGTAAAAATAAGCACATCAGCTCTTCTTTTTACTAGGCCACTAGAGCCTGGATGTTAATGTTCATATGATTACATAATAGGTAATGACTAGCCCAACACGTCTGTCACCGCTTAAGGTCTTTCAACCATGATTTTTCTGTAAATTTTAGGGTGGCTGGCCCAGTGTCTGCGCGTGCCGTATGTTGATGGGGCTCTCGCAGGCTTGTTTGTTCCCCGCCAGCCACACGCTCCTGGGTCGCTGGATGCCGACCAGCGAGAGAACTGCTCTATCAGGCTTCGTTTACTGCGGTTTGTGGCTTCCTACTACTTATTCTGTCATATCAACTTGGTGATAACTGATGAGCCTGAGGCTCATACTTAGAAACGAAAGTTTCAACTGGTTTTGGTACTCACTTTGATGTAGAATTTCGTCTTATGAACATTGAATACTAGCATGCCTGTTATAGTACTGATCTAAAGCCAAATGAAAGTACCATTTAACAATATTTTGTATGTAAGTTAAAAGTTTTTTTGTCTTCAGGGTGCCAAATTGGTACAATCATAAGCATGCCGCTATCAGGCTTGCTATCAGAAACCACGCAGGGTTGGAAGATGATCTTTTACGCAACATCTGGTCTAATGTTCCTGACTGCTGCTATGTGGTATTGGTGCACGGCCAGCTCGCCGGAGGAGCACCCGTTCATAAGTGCAGCAGAACGGGAGTATATTCAAATGGAGCTCAACATATCGTCCACAGAGGTATTTGATTTTATAATTACTAATAGCTTTTTATTGCACTTTACCAATTCAATTTGGGGGCTAATAGTTTTGTGAATATTTCAGAATAATCGTCCAACTCCTTGGAAGCACATGTTCAAATCTGTCCCTCTATGGGCCATTCTGGCGGCTCATATCGCAACAGCTATCACTTACACCCTATTTTTTGTCGACTTACCCACTTACTTGGAACGGGCTATGCAAATATCTTTGAAGAATGTAAGTAAAAAGTGCAATGAAACGAGACGTACTAATCAAAGCTCCAGTTAACACGATAGTACCTATAACAATGTTGTTATGTTCTAGAGTGCTATTCTTTCTGGAATACCATACGTCGGCATGTTGGTTGGAAACATCATTGCTTCGGTTATGTGTGAAAAGATTTACAATAAAGGACTTCTGTCTATGGTTGCTTGTAGAAAGATTTGCAATTCCCTGGGTATGTATATTTGACTTAAGGTTGTCACTACATCAGATGGATTGAAAAAGAAACTGACTAAACAGAACTCTTTATTTTAGCACTGTTTGGCGCGGCGGGCGGTCTGATAGCGTTAGCCTTTTTACATCCCGAACAGAAGCCGATCGCTGTCGGTTCCATCATCGTCTGCCTCACGATGTTCGGCTTTACTTCAGGCGGATCTATGGTAAGTTGGACAAATTTATTTTAATTTTGAATAGAGTGGCCGAGGAAAGGTCTCTATTGCAATGAGTTGAGAATAGAAGAAGAAAGATGATCGGCCATCTTATACGACATGACAGCCTCATTAAAAACAGTCATAAAAGGAAAAGTAGAAGAAAGGTCTGGAAGAGGAAGACCGAGGATCAGCTATATGAGCTAAGTAAAGGAGAAGGTCGCTATCATGTCGCATAAAGAGCTCAGGGACTCTGCCCTGGAAAGAATTAAGTGGAGAAGGATGCATCATTGTATCAACAAGAGTTCAACCCTTAAATTGGAAGAATAGGTTCTATTTAGGTATGTCGTGTTTTAACATAACACTATGCAATACATACCTAATTTATAGTGTTTAGGTATAGTGCAACGCTGTTACGCTGTTTATAATAAACTTAGATACAGTAGTTAGCCATTTAGACATCGGTGAGCAGCAATAATAATGGAAGGATAAATTCTGTATGAACCTAACTTCCCTATTTTTGCTACTGAGTTTTTGCTACCTACTACATCACCAGTTCTAACATCAACTGTAATCTTTTTTTAAGGTGAACCACATGGACCTGTCTCCTCAATTTGGAGGCGTTATGCTCTCTCTCACCAACTTCATTGGCGGTGGCCTCGGTGGTATCCTCACTCCTGTCATCACTAGTCTTATACTTCAGAATGATCCGGTGAGTTTAATCAGATTTGCTTTTAATGGGTTTATTAGTCCGGTATTTCTTTAATTTTCTTTTTAACTTCAAAGTAACAAATAGCGATTGGTTTGATTATGACCTACAAACGATTTGCCTTAACCGAGGCTGTAATACACCTCAATGGAAATCATACAACTACCCTCAGAATAACACAAATTTCATTCAGATACCCACGATTCAGTTTTTTTTTCTTTTGTTATTTTCATGGAATATTTTTTTTTGACTTATCATTAAATCATCAGCATTGTACTTTTGATACCAATTTTAAACATGTGTATTTATTTGTGAAAATTTTTGTTATTGCAATATAATATAATTTTTTTTATTATTCATTGTCAACTTCTAGTCGGATTTAAGTCGCTGGCGCATAGTCTTCCTGCTGACGGCTGCCATTCTGGTCTGTTGCAACATTGTGTACGTCATCCTGGGCAGTGCCACACGCCAAGACTGGGACAGACCTGATTATAACGACAAGCTCAATGCTAAGTCAGGTACCTACCCTTTTTTTCTTCTTGACTAAATAAAGATCTTAATAGCAAAAAAACTCTTAAATGGTTTTAGGTATATTTTATTCCAGCTACTGCCCGCAACTTCGTACGCGTGTAATTATTTGTTCTATAATCAATTATTCATTATTTTGTTCTATAATCAATAGTTTTCGCAGCGCACGCCAAAAACTATTTTGGGTTTTCTACCTTGGGTTACAATATTGCAATTTTCTTACGGATCCCTAATTTTTTGAAAATATTTCATAGCCTATACTTGTCCCTGATAATGTAGCTTTCTCTTGGTGATAGAATTTTTGAAATCGGTTCAGTAGTTTCGAAACCAATTCCTTACAAACAAACAAAAAATCTTTCCTCTTCATAATATTAGTATGATTAATCAATTTAAATGTGTTTTCAGATGAGATCCAGCCTGTTTTAGAAAAAAATCAGGACAAAGAACAAGAAGCAAACAAGCAAAGTGTATGATTACCTTATATTTTTAGATATTTAGTGCTCAAACTTTTGTACTGATTTGTTATACTCAAACTTAATATAAAACTTACACTGATATGAACCCATGTTAGTTTTCCTCAAACATACCTCGACCTCAGATAACATATTTTTTTTTTTCAAATGCTGATAACTATAAATGTCTCATTAAGCGAGGAATTAACTCAAATAAAAAATAACGAACGAAGGAGGCTAAGAGGAGAATCCAGCTCGGTTAGGCATTATTTGAAAAATTACGTCAAGTTTTCATGTCACCTATACCTGCCGAAGAACCGACAACCGCTGGGGTAAACGAGTTCTTGAATGGAGACTGCGCCTCGGCAAACGTAGTGTAGGACGCCCTCCGGCTAGGTAGAGTGACGATCTGCTGCTGGCTGCTGGCAGAGACTGGATGCGTCAAGCCAAAGATAGGGCGCAATGGCGCTCATTAGGGGAAGCCTATGTCCAGCAGTGGACTGGCTATAGGCTGATGATGATGATGATTATGACAAAATAACACCTAAAAGTCACATATAGTTCTGGGCCTCACGCCACACTAGCGTTCCTAGTTGGCATCGAAAAGTACAAGCACCATGGCACCACAATAATTAAAACCCAGATCTGGAACAAAATATTTGTTACAGAACATGCAAACACCGTCGTCGAATAAAACCTGCGCTACTCAGCCGGACATTTGCCCGCTACCTCAGATCACCAAACTAAATCAAATTACATTCCACCAGTTAGGTGTTCACTTACAAAGTTCTCATGAAAAAAAAAAAATTCATGACATTACTGTAACTTACTATTTTCACCTTTCAAACTGGAATGTTTACGCCCGAATACTCAAATGCATCTCAGAGTTGTGAGGTTGAACACGTCTCAAGTGACGAGTTTTTGACAGATTTTCATCACAAACTGTCAAAAAACCGTGACTTGAAACGTGCTCAACTTGAGTCGCGTTTGAGTATTCGGGGGATAGTTTTACACTGAGTTCAAGAGCTGTCATATTGTAGGTATTAAAGCATTGGCAGAAAGCTGAGAGCACTGGTGGTCTAGTTGGTACTGATACGAACGCACTTGCCGTCAATCTGACGTACGACCAATGAAATATTGGAGCACGATTACTATCAGTTTGAACGGTTAAATTAGCTGTTTAATACGTGTCCTGAAACATAGTAAACTTTATTAACACAACTAATCTATCTATACTATATCTATACTATATCTATACTATATCTATACTATTATATATATATATATATATATAATATTATAAAGCTGCAGAGTTTGTTTGTTTGTTTGAACGCGCTAATCTCTGGAACCACTGGTCCGATTTGAATGATTCTTTCAGTGTTGGGTAGTCCATTTATCGAGGAAGGCTATAGGCTATGTTTTTTTTTTTCAAAATTAGGGATCCGTAATAAAATTGCTATTTTGTAACACAAGGTGTAAAATCGAAAACCTATTTTTGCGTGCGCTGCAAAAACTATTGACAATAGAACAAAATGATGTAGTACGGGTTTGTAGATCCCATTAAGACCTACAAAAAAGTCCGCGAGAACATATATCTAGCTATCATGGTTTAATCACAATAACCGATTTTGTGTTCAAAATAATTATTAAATCGTGTGAAGAAAAAAAAACTACGTTAAATATGTATCGTAATATAAATCTTTTTCGAAATTAAGCATTATGTTATCAAGAGTATTTATGTAGAAGTAAAATACTTTTTGTTTCATCTCAATCGGATATTTCGTTTAAAAGTTACCACGTGTGTAAGATGTTAAGAGTTGGTACCTATTAATGAGTTATGGGCCATAGTCCATTTATTGAGGGAGGCTATAATACCTATAGGCAATATTTTATCTCGGTATTTCCACGGAAACGAGAAAAACGCGGGTGAAACCGCGGAGCACAGCTAGTAATATATATATAATATTAAAAAGCTGCAGAGTTTGTTTGTTTGTTTGTTTGAACGCGCTAATCTCTGGAACTACTGGTCCGATTTGAATGTTTCTTTCAGTGTTGGGTAGTCCATTTATCGAGGAAGACTATAGGCTATGTTTTTTTTTTCAAAATTAGGGATCCGTAATAAAATTGCTATTTTGTAACACAAGGTGTAAAATCGAAAACCTATTTTTGCGTGCGCTGCAAAAACTATTGACAATAGAACAAAATGATGTACTAGGTTGATGTACTAGTGATGTAATAGGTTTGTAGATCCCATTAAGACCTACAAAAAAGTCCACGAGAACATATATCTAGCTATCATGGTTTAATCACAATAACCGATTTTGTGTTCAAAATAATTATTAAATCGTCTGAAGAAAAAAAAAACTACGTTAAATATGTATCGTAATAGTAATCTTTATCGAAATTAAGCATTATGTTATCAAGAGTATTTATGTAGAAGTAAAATACTTTTTGTTTCATCTCAATCGGATATTTCGTTTAAAAGTTATCACGTGTGTAAGATATTAAGAGTTGGTACCTATTAATGAGTTATGGGCCATAGAGTTTTTTATCAACATAAAATCCTGTAATAATCTTTTTCGAAATATATTTGTTGATGATTGTAAGTATAAGATCTTTGAAGAGTATAATAAATACATTTCTAAAATAACTCTGCTAAGGAAATCCACGCGCGCTTGATGCAAGCAAGACGAGACGCTGGCGGCGCGGCGGCGGGCGAGACGAGGAGGCCGCGCTTGCTGGCCGCCTGTGAGAAAAACGCGGGTGAAACCGCGGGGCACAGCTAGTACAAATATAATTTACAAAATACAAAAGCAACTGTCGGGCCTTCTAAAGGTCGTTGCAAACGGTCTATAGATAGTTCACCTGATCCAGCTCATCAGACGGTGGAAGCGTGCCCAAGACGCTGGCCGCATTGCCACGCTGAAAGGCAATACTGATCTGTTGAGCCAAGACCAGACGCCTTTGAAAACGCCTAACGGACCTAGGGTCTCAACCCCAAAAGGCTCAAATAAATAAGCCCCGTTGAGGTATTATATAATAAAATATATAAATAAATAAATCAAATCTTATATTGATATAGAAACACCACAAATATTGTTTTCGACGACCTTGGTGGCGTAGCAGGCTAATGCTCGGCTGAGACGCAAGAGGTGCGGGTTCGATTCCCGCTACGGGAGAACTGTTTGTATGTTCTGCAAATATTTCTTCCGGGTCTGGGTGTTGTTGCATTATAACTTATAAGTATGTATTTACAAAAAAAAGATATACTAAGTATTATATCAGCCATCTTGTGCCCATAGTACAAGCTTTGCTTAGTTTGAAACTAGATGGCGCTGTGTGAAATGTCCACAAATACTTATACTTATTGTGAAATGAACAATTTAAGCATAGTACCTATTATAACTAACTTCTAACTGGTTTCCAATAATATTTATCTGATTCAACTTGCCAAGTTCACGGTAAGTAATGTAATGTAGGTACTTAATTATCAGTTCATTGGTATAGTAAACGTAGTCGACGACTATTGGAACGCCTCGCGACTTAGCGTTGAGTTTTTTTTAATTAAAACTTCATCTTCATTCATTAACTGTGGGATGAAAAATTAATTTAATTTATCTTTTAATCTTCCTACTGCTTCCTGTAGGAGTTGAATTTCGAAATTTATTTCTCAGTGTAGCTAGGTACATGAGATATTAAGATGTAAATCTTATTCTAATTAATGTTAGGGGAACGAAGATCTGCACTGACGTCCCGCGGTGGGGTGTATTGTGCATTATCCCCCTGGTAACCCTCCCCCTCCCCCAGCCAGCACAACTCCTTGAAGTACGAACGGACAGACGGATGGTCGGACCTGGAGGGATCTATTGAATTAAGATGTAATTTTAAGATTTATCGTATAATTCGAAGCGCTCGTGGCGTTGCTTGCTTAGGCGTTCTTGATTGATCGTTGGAGTCAAGCAACGGTATGCGCGGTCACAAATTGGGATGTGTGACCGCAAGTGGCATTACGAGCTGAGTGCTTCCGTGCTTCGGAGGGCACGTTAGACAGTCGGTCCCGGCTTTTAAATCGTTAAGCCACGACGGAGGCCTTTAGGCGGCCTAAAAACTCCGTCACTAGAGTTGGCCACTAGCTCATACGAACATACATACATAAGATTTATATTAGAGGTTATGTAATACATAGGTACGTCCAAGTTTTATTCTTCAAGGACATGATTCTCCAGAGTATTATTGTTCTGTGATGTGGGGTCGGCACAGCATATTCTCTTCCATTCCGTTCTGTCAGTTGTCATCGCTGTACTCACTTTCTTGACGACTGGCGACTATTATTATTACTTTACTCGCGGTGTTTTTACTATCCAAATTTTATTTGATAATGGTACTAAACCTGGAAAACTCGAGGCCTTTGCCCAGCAGTGGGATGATAAAGGCTAGCAACAACAACAACAACAACAATGGTACTAAAGCGAAAAAATATTCAACAAATTGAGCGTCAGCCCGATTACCTGTGTTTATCTAGTCGCCTCATCATAGTTATAGAATTGAGTAGTGAGACGAAAGTGGCATTTTTTTAAAGAACCACTTTTTTAATCATAATACGTGTAAAACAATTAAATTTGGCATTGTCTAGCTCTGACCTCCGAGTATGGTATTAAAATAGGCACTATGCAAAGACAAATAAGGTTCAAGATTGAAATACAAAAGTTGCCATTGTCTCGAGATGTTTACTAAACAAATACATAATGTACAAAAGGATCATGGTGTTTGTAATGTAATGCTTCAAGATAAGGATCTGACTGAAATGATACGAGATACATTTTTGTATTCATATTCTACAATTTAGACGCAAATGAGAATTTTTCCAAAATTTTCCTCAAACAAGTGATAAATGAATACGAGATCAAAAAGTTTGATTGCGTAAATATTTTTTCAAAATGGACGTTGAATTTTTGAGATATGAGTTTGAAGATGGACACTCCGGCATCATCACAAAACATGGTGAGTTCATTGACCTCGTTACTCAGAAAACACCGATAAAAATAAAGCTAAGCAGTACAGTTTACAGGTAAGTGTCAAGTCTGAGAATCCAAACCGTTACTCAAATCGGGCTTTTAATCAGTATAGCTTGCTTAGACGATCTTGATCGATCGTTGAAGTTAAGCAACGTTATGCGCGGTCACAATTTGGATGGGTGACCGGAAGTGGCATTACGAGCTGAGCGCTTCCGTGCTTCGGAGGGCACGTTAAATTGTCGGTCTGGCTTTTAAGTCGTTAAGCAATGACGGAGGTCTAAAAACTCCGTCACAAGAGTTGGCCACTAGCTCATACGAACTTACTTACCTACTATAATACTTTTTTTAAGGTGACAACTTGAACCTTATGATTTCTTACAACGTATTAATCCGGCTTTGATGTAAAACATTTTGATATTACAGTACAGTTTGTTAGTATTCAAAGGTTTTTTGTAGAGATGGTTTATGCCTCTTTTGCGTTTTCCAGGTGTTCGGATCGGAGTACGCTTCATACAAATGCTGTACATGTTTGCAAGTGCCGTTGTAATGGGCTTCATACGTGGCAGCATCGGAGTAGCTGTGCTCGCTATGAACGATGTCACCAGACGAGATGATACATACATTCAGGTAAACATACACATACCCATACCATACATACTCATAAAACTTGTTCTTAATTTTTTTATATTAACTTATTTTGATACCACAACAAAGGCTTTTAACCATCTATAGCATAATAATATGATTTATACAGCATCAGGAGGCAACTTTTACCTTCACTAACGAGACGCTGTAGTGCCCGGGAAGAATTAAGATGGAGTAGGCTTTTTCAGCACCTTTTCCATCCTCTTAGCTTAGCTGGCCTTATCCACAGGAAAGATGGTCAAATACGTTAGGAGCTGACTAAGCCACGGGTTTCCTCACCGTTTGAGAGTACTGGTGATAGCGCATATAACTTTTTCGCATAGGAAAATCCATTGGTACACGACTGGATTTGAACCCACTAACTTAGGATCGGAAAGCGGGGTCATTACCAACTAGACCACCATTGCTCTCATTCTTTTTGATACCAACGATAAAAGTAATTCTAGTTTGGAGCTAGAATTATGTACAGTGACAGACAAAGTGTAATTTATTTATTCTCAAAATGTATTTCCAGATCCATCAATGGGACAGGCGGACGCAAGGCGCGATCTTGTCTTCGTTCTTCTTCGGGTACGCGCTGGTGCTGCTGCCTGCAGAGCTGTACTTCAAGAAGGTCGGAGGAAAGCTGGTCATGACCGTGATGCTGGTGGTCAATGGAGCGTTGTGTGTGGCCATGCCTACTATTGCTAATAGGGTAAGGGTTATAGTGCTGGAGCAATTCGTAAAGCTCTGTTTAGACTAAATTTTTGCAAACGTGGCTTTATGATTCTAAATCTTATTACTGGTGAGGGCAAAGATTTGTGGGGTGTATTGTGCATTATCCCCCTGCTAACTTGCGTCCAACCAGAACAACTCTTTGAAGTACCGTAAAAGGCGTGTTGGCAGCAGTTCCAGTATCCTGTTCTAGTATGGCGACCTCGTTGACAAATATTTCTTCCGGGTCTGAAGTATTCTATCAGCCATCTGGTTCCCACAGTACAAGCTTCCCTTAGTTTGGGGCTATATAGTGCTGTGTAAAATGTCCATAAATATTTATCATTATTATTTATCCACGATGATGTTGATGGTGTAGATGAGGTTGAGAATGATGCCGGGTAGTTTTTGATGACTGTCTGCAGTCCCGAGTTGTATATTAGTTCGTTTGTTGCGGACCAGTAAAGTAGTTCTATGTCAATGAAAGAATTTTCAAAATATGTTCAGCCGTTTTCGAGATTACCCCTGCAATTAAACATCACAAACTTTACCTCTTTAAATTAATACTGTAGATGAGCGAAATAGATCTCTTAAATTGACCATCATAATCAGTTTAGGTACCTATGTGTTGTAAATTAATATCATTGTGTAACTTCCTTATTTCTTTGTATTATATTCATCGTTGTTATAGCTATTATCAATTCTAATTATTTTATTCAAATATCAAAACACTGCTTTAATTAATATTAGTGTAAAAGCAGTGTTTTGACTACAAAAGAAGTTGATTTGACTCCACCAATCATAGCTGGCGCTACTGGCACCGTTTATGATTGGAGGAGGGGACTGGACGAGTTAACGACTGCCACCGCTAGGAGTAATAGTGTTCTGTGGTCAGTCTTGTTTTAATTTTCGAAGAGAGTGGATATGGTAATATTATATAGTTATAGTGGCTAAACATAATGTCGTAAAAATATACAAAGTGTTCTAAGAAAACGCAAGTACCAGTTTTATCTTTATCAGATAAAAGCAACCCTCTTCGGTTTAAGCTAACGGAAAGGAGCGTTGGACTTTAAACAGTTCAATATACGTATCATAAACTTAAATAGATGTCATGATGGTACTATCTCATCTTTTCAGGGAGGTTGGGTGGCTGTGTGCAACGCGATGCTGTTCATGGGAACAGCACATGCCGGCTTCAACGCTGTGAACCAAGCCCTTCTGGAGAGCTGGCTAACACCCAGTGAAAAGAAACCTTTCAGTTTTCTAGTCTATGGAGGTTTGCTCTTTCTATTTCTCTTATCATAATCAACATTTCTCTCTATTTATTTTCTACTTTCTCCTATCACCCGCCATCTCCTTTCTCAAGCGTGTGAAAGGAGTGAGTGCTGAGATGACGAATGATAGAATGATGACCCCACCTAGTGGGATAAGGGCAGGAAAATGATGGCTCTTTCACACAATCCATGTATCTTTTTAGGGTTCCGTACCTGAAGGGTGATAACAGGACCCTATTACTAAGCCTCTACTGTACGTGCGTCTTTCCGTCCGTCCGTCCGTCCGTCAGCGGGCTGTTTATGTACTGCCTCATGAATTTCAGCTCATGAGTATGTATTTCTGTTGCCGCTATAACAACAAATAATAAAAATAGAATAAAAGGGGGCACAATACAAGAAAAAAACAATCGTAATCGATCATTGAAGTAAAGCAACACTAGGCACAGTCAGTAATTGGATAAGTCGAGTGAATTTATGCATATTTATTTGTATTTTTTGTCTTTCTTTGTAATATGTTCCAAAATTCATTTCAGGTGTCCAACTAGGCATAATCATAGCTCTGCCATTATCCGGTCTCTTCGCCCAAATGCCTCTTGGATGGGAGCTGGTGTACTACGCCCTGGCCATTCTCGGCCTGTCCATGGCTGTGATATACGGGATCCTTACAGCTTCCACCCCGGAGAAGCACGAGGCTATTGGTGATAAGGAGAAGGAGTTTCTTAGTGAAGCTCAGAGTTGTTATAATAAGGTATGTACATAAACCATTCAATCGACGGAATCGAATACGCACGTTTCGCATCGCATCCGTGCATTCGTCACGTCACAGAGCCCCAGTCTTATCTTCTTCTGCATTACAGCTTGATTGAGAAGACCTATTTCTTTCAGAAACAGCTGAAAAGACCGTGGCTGCAGATCCTCAGATCTCCTCAGTTCTGGGCGGTGGCGAGCGCGCACTCCGCCAGCAACGCACTCTTCATTTTCTATCTTACTGACGTTCCCGCTTACTTGCAGATCTTCCACATCTCTTTGAAAGATGTAAGTTACATGTTATATGCAGCATACTACGTTCCGAGTGGTTTTGCAGGCCGCTAGTACTATGACTACTATATTCTATGGTGGCAGTACTCAAAATCACGTGTCATGCAACGTGAAACCACGCGGGTTGGCTGGTTGGTTTTGCTAACATTTAATATTTTATTCCATGTGAATATACACAAAACATCAGCGAAGAGGAAATGAGCAGAAAGAATACTGGTTATAAAGCTAAATCTGGTTATCGGTAGACTAGATGGATAGAATTTGATAAGCATTCGAAGGGATAGCAAATAAAAGAAGAACGCGGTGAGAAGTAGAGTGATACTAGAATACAACGTGCGGTACTAACTGTATACCGTAGACGGGTTTGCCGTAGTCGTCCTGGCTAGTGTGGGCTGAATTTACTGGTGTTCTGACACCATTATAGTCATCTCTTACTATCCTATTAATAAAGGTACTAGTTTTTGTTTCGTCATCTAGTTTATTGTGTTTTTTATTCGGTTTTAACGTGAGCGAAGCGGTGAATGATCCATCAATAGACGTAAAGGGTTGATGATGCAATTCAACGTTGATTGTGATGTACAGAGTGCATGGTTCAGCTCTCTTCCCTTTCTGGCGATGTGGCTGCTGTACGTGATGACGGCACCAACTCTCGGCTGGATCTCCAACCTCCGTCTCGTCAGCTACCTCTTCAATGTCACCAACTTCAGGAAACTCATCAATTCTCTGGGTAAGCCTTTCTAACCTAAATACTCTACCTTCTTTTATCTACTTTTTTGTCATATAACACAGTAAACTAAATATAAGGTACATCTGTGTTGGCTGCGTGACAGTTGGATGTATCTTTGACTAACTCCTTTATCACCGGCAAATCGATCGCACACACTGCTGGGATGCCTTCCTTTGTTCATACCATTTTCAACTCCTTAAGCTGATCAAAGCCACGTCTAACTGGTATTATTCTTCCCAGGTGCGTTTGGTATCGTTGTGGGACTAACGATATTATCGAACCTTCCGGCCGAGTCCACGCTGGTTGCCGTTCTGATGGTGACCGCTGTGTTAGCCTTACTCGGAATACAGTTTTCGGGATTTTTGGTAAAATATACTCTTATTATTTGATAGTAATTATTGAATTTGGCAGAAAACTTCTGCTCGCCCGGTTTTTAAAATTACATTACTGAATCAAGTTTTAGGCAGATCGCACCAAGCGTTAAAAAGTTCCATACAAACTTTATCACCCCCTTTCCACCCCTTTGGGGGTAAAATTTCGGAAACTTCCGCATTAGTGGGTAGTTTTGCTATAAAAGGAAGCTACCTTCCTTTCAGCTTTCAGTGGTTTCGGCTCGACGATGATTACTTAAATTATTTCAATTTCAATTTCAATTTCAATTTCAATTTATTGCGAAAATGGGTAAAATTAACAATGTAGATATAAAATTAAGGTCCTCCATTAACGGCTAAACAAGCATGCAATATTAAACAAAATTAAACAAACAATATTACAAAATTAAATGGCATGTCAAAACAGATAAAATAATAATTAACAAACACACAATTCATTTAAAATGTATCATTAAAGAACTCGTCAACGCTATAGTACACCTTTTCTTGCAGCATTTTTTTTAATGTTAATTTAAAGATGTTGTCAGTTACTGTCTCTAGCAAGAATCTTGGCAAGTGATTATAGACCTTTGGTGCCATACAGAGTATACTGTTTTTGAGTAGAGAAGTTTTGTACAGTGGACATGTAAGTTTGTTGTGTTGACGCTCACTTCTAAAAGTATTGTAGAGATGTCGGTTGCGGTATTATTTTTCATATAAAATTATGATGTTCCCAGAGTAGCTACAAAGACATGAGCGAGAACCACTGCGGCAGCCAAATGATGATGGGCTGCGTCATCAGCAGCTTCGTTGGAGCCGCGGTGCCATTCTTCACTGGTCTCATCATTGGTGATGAATCGGTAAATAACAGTTAATAAATTCAAAACGAAAGTTGTTTAAAAAAGCTTACTATGAAATATCTGATTATTATAGATGACAAAAGATGACATAATGCTCCAATTCTTTTTATAAACATGATTGTAAAGGGATCATTTCCAAAAAAAATAGCAAAGCGTGGTTTCTTACCTGTATCTTCCACGCTTGGTCGCGTTACGAACAGGTGTAAATGCAACGTAGATTTAAGACGTGTCCAAGTGATCCCCGTGATTTCAAGGAATAAAAATTTTTGACTTTGACTTTGAATCCGTGTATTTCTGTTTTACACCACAAGCAATGAATAATCACATTTTTGCGTTTCATCTTAGCGATTCAATATACTCAGAAGCAAAAAAACCTAATAAACCTAAGGTCCGTACTGACTATTGGTGGAGGTTAGATGCGTCTATCCGAAGATAGGGCGCGATGGCGTTCATTAGGGGAGGCCTATGTCCAGCAGTGCACTGCTATTAGGCTGATGATGATGATGACCTATCACAACATCTAGATTTTTTTATTAGACAGATCCTAGAAGATGGCGGGCCGTGCTGATATCCCTCTCCAGCCTGTACATCCTCTGCAACGTGGTGTACTGCGTGCTGGGTAGCAACCAGCGCCAGGATTGGGACCGGAGGACCAGGAAGAACCTCATGCATTACAATGGAATTATTGGTACCGGATTTTTATAAAGAGTCTGAGACAAGTCTTATAGGTAGCCTTATAAACCATATTCTCAACGTTGAAAGTTCATCATTCTCCTGCCCTTATTTAAAGAACAAAAAAAAACAAAAATGGGAACCGCATTATAGATGACAGGTCTATCTATCTAGTCGTGCCACTAGTTCTTTCGAACCAGTGTGGTGTAAGGATTAAAAATGCGCCTCAAAGGCTCCATTCGTGCATTTGACACCTGTCATCTGTAGACCATGCTTGGACCTCTGCTAAATCCTGCAACAGACAAAATAAACTGAGGACTTTATTAAAAAAACTAGTCAAGTGCGAGTTAAATTGGCACATGAAGGGTTCCGTACCATCTTACATGTACTATTTTTTATGACTTTTACTCTATGTACTTTGGCCACAAAAAAAATTAAGAGGCGGTCGGACAGCGGAGGCTTAGTAGTAGGGTACCGTTGGCACCCTTCGGGTACGGAACTCTAAAAAGTAGATAGTTACAGTATAAACCGTCTACTTTGACAGAAATCGCTTCTGCCAATCGCTGTATATAGACTTTATACACAGTTGGCGGCAACTTCTGCCTACACTAATGGGTTGCCCGGGACTATTTTATATATCTCAGCTTAGTCGGCCTGATCCACAGATAAGCCAAGGGTCAATACTTTACTAAGTTATGGGTTTTCTCAGAATATTTTCCTTCACCTTTTCGAACACCTTGTTTGAGCGCATAGATATATTTCGAAAGCTGATAAGTTCAATAAAGCACTCCAATGGTTTAAGTCTACGAAGCTCAGCAAGTAGTTCGTAGAACTTGAAACTTTGGTAAAGTTTCAAATAAATTGGTACGCAGCTATACGGCGTAAAGGCAAGCAATAAATAAAAACAATAAAACATCATCATCAACCGACGAGCATGTATGAGGAATGTAATGAGAGTGAATGAAACGAAAGAAGTATGTCAGGATCAGCAAATGGAGATCCGTGATCTCTGCCTACCCTTATTGGAGACAGGCGTGATTTTATGTTTGTATAGGTCGGTCATAAAACACCTTAGCCAAAACTCTTACAGAATGATCCTTGGATCATGCTGTGCCGACCCCACATAGAGTGGAATAAGGGCAGGAAGATGATGATGGTGATGTATTTATAGAACAAAATTACTTTTTGTTACCTACCCGTCTGCGAAAAGGGAAATGTTTTTAGCTACTAAAGCAAGAAATAATGGGAGGTTAAATATTCAATAGCAAAAGTTAGTAATCGAACTTTTTCTGTCTTTTCAGATGCCAATCAAGTACAATTGGAAGAATTCAACTCTCAATTCACTCAAGAGAAGAAACACAAAGAAAACGACACAGCGCTATAGATTTATACATCATTGTTAAAAAAGAAACAAAAAAAAAAGATCCCGGCATTCTGGGTGTTTATTTTACACATAAAAAAATCATTACAATACATACATACATATTATTATAGCGCCCATATCCCTAATAGGGTCCTTTTCTTATTCAAAGTTTACTCCTGATTCAAAGTCCCAAGATGGATATGGTGAACCATGGTGACAGGTGATCAGCCCATCGCCCGTATAGACGGTCCATCATGTTGGAGAGGATACTACCCCAAAGTCGACTTTAACGACATGCTCGGGGAGAGAAGCAGCTGGACGCATTCTATGTTTTTTCTTTACTCCCAGTCCAGCAGAGAAGTAACGTTGCAATAAATAAATGAAACTTTCCACAACCCGCAAGCAAATGCAAATGCATTCGCGCCCTGAGGTTTCTTAAATAGAATAGACTAGCTGCCGCCCGCGGCTTCGCTCGCTTGGTACCAGGATAAAAAATAGCCTATATGTTATCCAGTACATGTACTATGTATATTCCAAGTTTCATTCAAATCCGTTCAGCAGTTTAGGCGTGATTGAGGCACAAAGATCCAAACTTTCGCATTTATAATATACGTAGGATTACATTTTAAATTTTATGGTTTTTCGCCTCAATAAATACGACGTAGGGGAAGACCTTTGCCAGTTGTCGGAAGAAACAGGTTGACAAACAAGAATTTTATCTAAAATAACAAAGAAATCCGACTGCGTAGCATTTATTAGAACAGTACATCTGCCATTATTAGATTTTTGACGAAAACATGATGATAATAAATAATAAATATATTTTTCATTAATTAATTGATTTTTGTATTGCATACCTTTCAAATTTCAACTAACGAATCTAAATTTTTTTAAATGCATCTAGTAAACAGTGATGCTGCTGATGATGATAATGAATTGGTAACATTTGGAAATGGTTTCTTACAGCCGCCATATTGTATTTTATAACACTTAATGGCCTACACTTTCGTTATCCAGACGAATATAACGACCCCTCTTTTGTCAAAATCCGACCATCGGTTTGGACTACAGCTTGAACCAAAGGAATGCACGTTCATGCACCCTAAACACATTACCATTCCTTTTCACAGTCGGTTAAAAAATAGAAATGATAGTATAATTTACTTGACCTAGACAGTATTGAAATGCTGCTTGCTACTTGTAAATATTGAATCAAAGCTTGTAAATAGTTATATCAAATCTTAGTACCATTGAGTCAGCAATGTTATCTTATTCATGATAAGCGGTTTCCTCCGGCTTTGCTCTTTTTTATCTGTATCCTCTTGTCAATTTTTGGAAAATAATAACTTTATAATAATTATACTCATCTGCTGGACCGGGAGTAAAAAAAACAGAATGCGTCCAGCTGCTTCTCTCCCCGAGCATGTCGTTAAAGTCGACTAAGGTATAGTGTCCTCTCCAACATGACGGACCATCTATACGGGCGATGGTCTGATCACCTGTCACCATGGTTCACAATATCCATCCTGGAACTTTAAATCAGGAGTGGCTGTAAGTTTTCTAGGTTCTGGCCACCCTGTTTGAGACACGGGCGTGATAATTATGTTCGTATGTTTTTAACAAGCAAACATTAATTTTATTTTATGATCTTACTTATATAATGCCCTATCCCTACATTTTACTAACGCGTAACAGATAAAAAATTAAAATAGCAAAGATATTTCAATTTTTATTTCAATCTTTGACATTTGTAAAATTATATTGACTAATTTGACATTGAATTAATATTGTAAAATTGTAACTTCCTAAATGTTTGTACGGCTTACCGCCAGAACCTAGAGATTTGATTATTGCGCATAACACCTATTATGTACCTAGGTACAGACAAATAAATGATTTATGATTTTATGATTTATTTTTACCAATAAAATAAAACTATGGCGATTTGAGCAAATATCAACGATGATATGGTAATTTAGCATTCATTACAATAGCTGTTTATTCAATAATTATTTTAAACAAAGAATCGGCTCTTTGATTATATGGACAGGCATTATAATCAAAGAATCGACTATTATATAATGACGGGTCGCTTGTTGACGGATGGCGTCTTTCGGTGGGTTCGTTGTCAGGCAGGATGAAAATTATATTAACTCAATGTGGTTTACAGGTTAATTTTAAGTTTACAATTAGGACTTTATCTAAATACATCAGGATTACGCCGATAACACAAAATTAAACTACTGGAAACGCAATAATTTCAACACCCAGTGGACCTTACGACCGCTCAGCTTCAAAGCCTGGATAAAAGTGTCCATACGACTACTCAGCTCGAGAATCAGTATAAAAGTGAAGCTACCCTCTCACTCTCCATTGAATTCGAATGACAGAACTCTCTCCCCAAGTGTTGACTAGACTTCACCCAGGTAACAAACAAGGACACTTTACATCAAGCGGGTAATATTATTCCAAAACGAGTTTTATTTCGATAAACGCGTTCTGTTGAATACCGTTCAATCAAATATTGAACTGTGTATACTGACATCTTTTTGAAACTCTTTAGTTGGTAATTTACCAAATACACAGACCGACTGAGCCTTTATTTTATTAGATTACATATTTAAATTAAAATAAACATAGCGATATAAATTAAGCGCGAAATGCAGACACATTTATCTAAGCAGTTACTTTAAAGTAACTAAGAAATTATCATTTAATTTCATGAAGCCATGGGGGAAGATGTTCTGTACCAGATCGTGCCGAAAACTGATAAGCAACACAATCATAATGGCGGTATGTGACCTTTGATGAACTTTTTAATCCTAATAATATTAGTATATTTTTAGGCTTTCTTGGCTTCACTCGCTGAATCATAAGAATCCGGGAAAGTTTGTGTCGAATTCGCACACGAAGGGTTCCGTACCATCGTACATGTACCTACTTTTTAACATGACTTAGGTAGCTTCAATGATTGATTACGAATATTAAAAAAATGTTTCTTGTATGGGGATCCCATTATTTTTATTATTTGTTGTTATAGGGGAAATAGAATATCACGATTAAGACGACAGCGGGGGAGTAATAGGGTCTCGTTGGTACCATTCAGGTACGGAACCCTAAAAATTAGTCAATAGTTTTTCCATCACACTGTATATTCCTAGTTTTAATAATTATAATAACACAAAATTCTTCATTTCAGGCAAATTAACAAAATGTACATAAAGATACAATGTCTTGGCACATATTAATAAATACCTTACAAACTAACATACATACAACAAAATAATATTTAAACAATTACACAAAACATGAAAGTCAGAGGAGTAAGGGGAATTCTCAGTTAAGCGTATCTGTAAACAATTTGTTACGGAAGGTCTATATTTGCTACGTTATTTGACATAAATTAGTTGCCTTTTGTGAAGCCTTAATTGAGCGAGCGAAGCGAGAAAACTCTCCAGACTATTTGGCGTTGTATGTTTATAAACACGAGAGAGAGCACTGGTGGTCTAGTTGGTAGTGACCCCGCCTTCCGATCCTAAGGTCGTGGGTTCAAACCCGGTCGTGTACCAATGGATTTTTCTGTGCGAAAAACCGTACTCTCAAACGGTGAAGGAAAACATCGTGAGGAAACCCGCGGCTTAGTCAGCTCCACACGTATTGACCATGTCTTTCCTGTGGACAAGGCCGACTAAACTGAGAGGATGGAATAGGTGCTGGGCAAGCCTACTCCATCTTAATTCGTCCCGGGCACTACAGCGTCCTGTTTGTGAAGGTAAAAGTTGCATCCTGACGCTGTATAAATCATCTACTATAGATGGTAAAAGGCCTTAGTTAGTTTATAAACATAATTTTTAAATTACGTAAATCACAAGAGCTTAGCTCACTAGTCAGTATCATGTATTTGTAATCGTATCTTTTTTTCATTTATTTACAGTTCCTGCTCCACCGCAGTACCCAAAATGTTTCGGCATCCGGCATCTACAAACACTTATCCTCTTCATTTGTATGACTGTAGCTTACTGCATGAGGGCCAACCTTAGCGTGTCCATGGTCGCCATGACAAGTCACATCGATCATAACCCATATTTAGATCTAAATAGTACAAATAACAGTGGAAAAATTAACTCTACGAATGTAGACAAAAAAAGTGACAGCGAGCTCAGCAAATGGAACGTTTATCGAGTAAGTACACATAATTAGTTCTTATAACCGATGTGGTGAAAGGATTCAAATAAACAGACACAGTTCTAAGTACTATCACCAAAAATTCCGCCTAACCATCGTAAGGTTGCATTTTCTGTGCACCGACTAAAACAATTTATCACCCACTTAATGGGCTTAAACACTTAACAACTTAAAATTGTAAAAGTTGTAAAAATAGGCTTTTACAAAAATAAACAGATAGATATATAGATAGATAGATAGATAGATAAGAGCTTTATTTGACTAATACAACAACATTACACAGACACATAAGAGCAGTAGAAAACAAAAAACACATAAAATGAAAAAAACTAATAATACCTACGAATTATTGAATAAAAGAAGGAAAACAAACACAAAGTTTAAAATTTAGGCGGGTGCAAGGTCTGTGCTGCTGTGGTTAGTCAAAAAGGACCAGTCTCAGCTTTATGTTACTCTGCGCCGTTAAAACTTAATCACGCTATATTTGTTTAGACACATTGTGCTTTTATGAGTATTGTGATAATTTATGAATGTAGTTGATTTGCTGTTCCGAGGTGATAATTATATCTACGCACTTTCTACGCATTTTAGTTTTATCATACTGCGTGAAGTTTATGTTTTTGTCATCATCATCCTTTTTCCCGTACCACGTTAAAAATATATTCGGTATATCCCAGTACTCTCAAACGGCAAAGAAAAACATCGTGAGGAGACCGGTGGCCGGCATATCGTAGAACTGGTGACATCATCATCATCATCTTCCTGCCCTTATCCCACTCTATGTGGGGTCGGCATAGCATGATCCTTGGATCATGCTGTAAGAGTTTTGGCTAAGGTATTTTATGACCGGCCGCCTGCCTGACGTCAACCCTCCTTGGGAATACTTGATTATTGCATCTGATCATGTTGGAGGATACTATCCCTTAGTCAACTTTTACATATTAGTGACACGACTAGATAAATAGATAGTGTTATTATTACTGATTTACTTGTAGAGATACGACTGGGACCAGTCAACGCAAGAAATGATAGTAT
Organism: Scotopteryx bipunctaria; assembly: GCA_949320045.1. Classification (NCBI taxonomy): domain Eukaryota; kingdom Metazoa; phylum Arthropoda; class Insecta; order Lepidoptera; family Geometridae; genus Scotopteryx; species Scotopteryx bipunctaria. Next base: position 10,993,527 of record OX439453.1, on the reverse strand, counting down.
TTTCGTTCTTCGTGGGGTACACTTCGATGCAGGTCCCGATGGGGCTGCTGGCGCAGAAGTTCGGGGGGAAGAAGCCCATCCTGCTGGCGCTGGCCGTTAATGGAGTCACCTCGATCATCACGCCGTGGCTGCCAATCCTGGTACATGAGTCATTCTTTTGCTACAGTACATGAGTCAATCTATTCTACTGATGAAAATCCGAAAGTACGTGATGATGTGAGGGTGTAAGGATGTCCCCCGAATACTCAAACGCATCTCAAAGTTGAGCACGTCTCAAATGACGATTTTTTTGACAGACTTACATCAGAAACTGTCAAAAACCGTGAGTTGAGACGTGCTCAACTCTGAGTCTCGTTTGAGTAATCGGGGGTGTGAGGGTGTAAAGATGTGAGGGTGTGAGAAATTCTTCTCTTAAATTCACATTTAAGACGTGTCCAAGTGATCCCCGTGATTTATGGAATAAAAAATGTTGACTTTGACTTTGATAAAGCTAAAAATATTTGCAGGGAGGCTGGCTGGCTCTTTGTGCCTGCAGGCTCATCCAGGGCATGACGCAAGCCGCTCTGTACCCGAGCATCCACACGCTCTTGGCTAAGTGGGCGCCGCTCAGTGAGAGAGGCAGACTTAGCACTTATATTTATACAGGTAAGACTCATTTTGCTATACAAAAACTAACAATTTAAGACCCATGACGATAAAAATTAGTTATATAAAACATATCTAAAAACCTTATCTAAAATGAAACTAACATAATGAAAAAAACTGCATCGAAATCGGTTAAGAAGTAATTGAGTATGAATTTGAGAGACGTTACTATGAAACAGCAGAGAGAAGCAGCTGGACGCATTCTGTTTTTTTCTTTATTTCCAGTCCAGCAGATGAGTATTAAATATAACACTTTTATGTAAACTTTATGCCCCCTAAGTTTATGCTTAATTTCACCCCTCCATTATGTAAAACTCTTAAACAAAACACATCAAAAGTTTTTGCACTTCCGCTCACAACACCAGCATCCGCTTTAATGAAAATTTCATTACGAAAACATCGTCAAAACTTTATACATACGGGGAAATTTAAATCATTGTTTTTCTATAATAAACATTGCTCAGACCTAATATTTTTTACACGTAAATAATTATAATAAGAAAAACTGTTTTCAATACAAAAAATTACACCCTGATGTTTCAGTTTTAAAATGTTGACATTATTTTAGACTCAAATAATCGAACACTGGTTCTTGCTTATTTTATAATCGAATAAAAAGTAGCCTGTGTTTGTGTGTGAAGTAAAATTTGCAATTACAATACTACCTACTATTTATTATTGAAATGAAACTATGACACTTTGTTAATCTTGACCTGTGTTACTGCGAATCAGCAATGTAAAATTTGTGCTATGTTAGTTAAGTATTTATGTAAACATAATAATATTACGAGTAAATGTAATCGATGAACCGATGACATTGTTAAGGTACGGATGGTCGGTGGTTGGAGGAGGTAGAACAAACATTCGACCTGTAAGAAAAGTTTGAAGAGACCTAACTTCTATAGATTAATAATGATAAAGTAAAGAAAATAGCTAATAAAGTCATAAAACACTGAAAAAATCGTGAATACTTAATTTTTATTGTCAATATTTATTTAAAGCGTGAAGTTAAGATTTCATTACGGCCGGAAATTACTGGAAACAAGTTAACAGGCTGTTATTTAAAAGCGCTAATTAAAATACCAATTAAAAACGAGAGGCTTTGACCGCGCTCAGTTCCATTCCTTAAGGTGTTTATGAAGGTAGTTAAGGAAATGTTGGCAGAAATTCTGAAGACTCTTAAGAAAAAATAATTTAAATATTACTTGTTTTCATTTAGAATTTTTTTTCAGTCTTGTCGAGTGATGTCTGTGATCTTGCCTGAATCGAGCAACACGTGTCGCAGGACATTTAGCCCCCTAGGCTTTACCTTAATATTCTCCTAGGGTCACTAGTCTGTGAGACATAGTGTGGACGAAATAATAATTATGTCTGGTGACGTCAGTCGAGATCGCCTACGTCACACAATTGATCGCTGATTTCATTATAATTCGTTTATCCATCATGCCGTGATTGGCACAAACATACAAACATCGTCTCGTTTTCTTAGACTTATGATGACGAGGAGATGATTTTGATGATAAGAGTCGAATTTTTTTAAATTGTATTGCTTTCCAGGTTCGCAGTTCGGGACGATAGTGATCTTCCAAGTGTCCGGCCTCTTCGCCGGGAGCCCCACTTTCGGCTGGCCAGCAACCTTCTGGCTCTGCGGCGTCCTCAGCCTGATCAGCTTCGTGCTGCTGGCGCGGTTCGGAGCCGCCTCTCCGCGCGAGCACCCCAGCATCAGCGATGAGGAGGTCTCCTTTATACTGGAAGGGTTGAGCGCTGATACTGTTCCGAAGGTAATATTTTGAGATGTACATTTATTGTCAACAAAGAAATTATTGTATTAGAAATACGAATGCTGATATGGATGTGTGGAGTTACCAGAAAGGATAGGATACGGAATGAGTACATCAGAGGAAGTTTGAAAGTAGCGCCAGTAATAGAGAAGATGAGGTGGAATAGGTTAGCATGGTATGGGCATGTTATGCGAAGAGAAGTTAGTCATGTTACAAGACAAGGCGAGTGATGAATATGAATGTGGATGGATGTACTGCTAGAGGAAGGCCAAGGAAAAGATGGATGGATTGTGTGAAAGAGGATATGCGTGTGAAAGAATGAGCGCTGAGATGACGAATGATAGGAGAAAATGGAGGAGGGATACATGGTGTGCCGACCCCGTGTGTGTGGGATAAGGGCAGGAAAATGATGATGATGAGTAACCGTGGTTTATTCTATAGGACTATAAAACTATTGTATTTTTTTCTTCTACTTCGATTTCAGATGTTTGTCATGACTGACTGATTGTTAACGATTGTTTCAGAAACGCAGAACTCCGTGGAAGCATATTCTGACCAGCCCGGCGGTGTGGGCTCTGGTCGCGACCCACGCAGGCAGCGCCGCGGGATACATACTAGTATTAACTCAGATCCCCATGTACTTAAACCATGTACTTGGTGTTGAAATAAAAAAGGTAATTACTATGTTACATACATACGTATTATCACGCCCGTATCCTTAACGGGGCAGGCCGAGCCACGAGTGATCATAAGAAAACTTGCAGCCACTCCTGATCCAAGAGTTCCATGATGGATATGGTGACAGGTATATAGATTCAGCATGCTGGAGAAGATACTACAGACAGCGCCATCTAGCCCCAAACTAAGTAAAGCTATAGGAACTAGATTGCTGATAGAATACTTATAGACGGCCTCGGTGGCGTGGCGGGCGATTGCTCGGCAGAGACGCAAGAGGCGCGGGCTCGATTCCCGCTGCGGAAGAAATGTTTGCATGATCTGCAAATATTTCTTCCGGGTCTGGGTGTTCTCAGCCGAGCACGCGCCCGCCAAGCCACCGAGGTTTTCAGAAATCTTTTCGTGGTTCATTACTTGGTTCATTAATAACACGAAGAACTTTAATTTCGTAATGATTATAATTCAAAAAGATTCAGCAAGAGGGTTTAGCATCACTTTCCTGAGTTTAGAATTTATGAATTCATAAAATGAATTTGACTTTATAATGAAAAGTTTGGAAAGTTACAAAATCAGTGTCTATTTTGATGTTGTTTACAATTTTTCTTGAACAATTGAACGGTTAGGAGATCGCTGAAACTAAAGATGTTATTACCTTTTAAACTATAATATTAACACCCTGTGTCGTGGGTATCAGAAACTACGAGTACCATAGTACCACAACACCCAGACCCGTATGAAATATTTACAGAACATGCAAACATTTTTTCTGCAGCGGGAATCTTCGGGAAATTCTCTTGCGTCTCTGCCGAGCATTCGCCCGCTACGCCACCGAAGACTTCATAAATATACCTACTTCCTTTCTTTGTAGACCAGTTATTGCTGACGTCAGCTGTCGTTCGCGTCGTCCCATCCATTCACATCAAAAGTGTTTTATGGTTCATAAATATATTTTTTACAAGCAGTTCCTATGTGTCAGCAAAATGTCAAATATGGCAGCTTTTCTATACAAATAACTAAATAAATAATATAAACAAATATTTGTGGACACAGCGCCATGTAGCCCAAACTAAGCAAAGCTTGTAGGTACTTTGGGAACCAGATGGCTGATAAAATTATTTTTTTAAATACATACTTATGAAACATAATATTACAACAAGAGAAATGTTTGCAGAGCATTTCTCCCATATCGGGAATCGAACCCCGCCTTTTGCGTCTCAGCCGAGCAATCGCCCGCCCCGCCAAAGCCCCGAAACTGTCTCACTCAATCGATTCAAACACAATCTGATTGCAACAGAGTCACTTAATCGCTCTGTAAGCGAACGATAGCGACGGGCTTTCAAAATAAGGTGATGGAGATCCAACACAGCTTTAAAAAAAGAAATTATTATTCTTTGTATTTCAACCTGTTGCAGAATGGATTGCTTTCCTCGCTACCGTATATTGCAATGTACTTCACATCACTCTGCTTTGGCTGGCTTGCCGACTACATGGCGAATAAGAAAATTCTCTCCATAATCAATATACGACGGATAGCAAATAGCATTGGTAAGAATTTAAAGTTCGTATGAGCTAGTGGCCAACTCTTGTGACGGAGTTTTTAGGCCGCCTAAAGGCCTCCGTCATGGCTTAACGACTTAAAAGCCAGGACCGACAGCGTGCCCTCCGAAGCACGGAAGCGCTCAGCTCGTAATGGCACTTGCGGTCACCCATCCCAATTGTGACCGCGCAAAACGTTGCTTAACTTCAGCGATTAATCAAGAACGTCTAAGCAAGCTACGCCACGAGCGCTTCAATTATAATCAATTAAATTTTATCATTATAATCGTAATATCAGCCCAAATGCGCCCACTGCATGGCTCTCCTCTATAATACGATTCTCACAGTTTTCACAATATCATCCTGACCATCTATCAACGACTTCTATTTTTACCAATGGACTTTTGTGTTCGATAAAATGTGCGCTACTATACTAGTACTATAAAACGGTGAAGGAAAACACCGTGAAGAAGCCGGCATATCCTAGAACCTAAAAAAGTTCGTAAACGAGTGTCAAGTGCACGAAACGATCCTTCGAAGCCCACTTTAAATCCTTTCACCACACTGGTTGAAAAGAACTAGTGAAACAAGTAGACTGGAGACTGAAAATTTCACTTAAAATTCATAGCCCTGTGTGAGAGGGGTGTGAGAATTATGTCTTTATGTGTGAATATATATAATATAACTACATACATACATATTATCACTCCCGTATCTCTAAAGGGGTAGGCAGAGCTAGACCCACAAGTAATCGTAAAGATATGGTGAATCATGGTGACTCATAAGATGTTTTGTTTCCAGGAATGGCGATATCAGGAATATTCCTGATTGCGTTTAGTTGTGTCAGCAACACCACATGGGCCATCATCATGCTGGTCTTCACGTTAGGTCTTCATTCTGCAGTGCATGTTGGCTTCCATGTAAGTAACATAGTATATTATTATAGTTTCCATAACGACATCGGTGGCGTGCCGGGCGAGGGCTCGGCTGACACGCAAGAGGCGCGGGTTTAAGTCTCGCTACGGGAGAAATGTTTATAGTGTTCTGCAAATGTCATTTTTTTTAATTTAATTTTAGTTCCAAATTAATATTTGTATGTCATACATACAAATGCTGGACTCTGTTGACATTATAAATAACAAAAATGTAAAATTATGACCGTATTCAAGACAAATAATAAATGATCTTTATCTATATCTTTAAATATTTCTTCCGGTCTGGGTGTTGTAGTATTATGTAGCGAGATCAGAACAAAATGTAAATGCTGACAGTTATTTTTTTGTGGTTAAAAAAAGTACCTACAACAGACCTCATACTAGGCCAAACCTGTCTCATGAGGATCAAAATAACGATTTACGATAAATACTAAAACAGGACAGTTTAGTAGGTTTAGTTATATATTTACTTTAGTAAAGTAAATTATTGTGTTCTTAAATTTATTTACTGGATGCGTCAAGCCAAAGATAGGGCGCTCATTAGGGGAGCCCTATGTCCAGCTGTGGACTGCTATAGGCTGATGATGATGATGATGATTACATTTATATTATCATTCAAACTACGGAGAGAAATGTTGGTAAATTATAAACACACTCACACACTCTCATTGATAACAATTGTGATTTCAGATCAATCAAATCGACCTGGCTCCGAACTTTGCTGGCAACATCATGGCGTTTGGCAACATGTTGGCCATCATGACGAGTCTTCTGGTGCCCGTGGTCGTGTCCAACATCGTTTCGGATGACACGGTGAGTGCCGTTCATGATGACGATGATAAATAACTATGATTTTGTACTTTTGCCTTTTCAAAAGTCTATTTGACAAATTGTACCTCATTGAAAACAAATAAGTAAGTAGATCCCTGCCGGTCTGGGAGCAACAAATAAAAAATATATTTATACAACCCCTTTTTGGGTGTGATGTTTATTTATTTATTTATTTAAAATAACATTAAAAACTTTAAGGTAATCGGTATAATAAAAAAAATTAAAATGAGCTCAGTTTTCTATTTTCTTTTATTTTGAGGGTTGTTTTTAGAAGTTTTGAATCATGTATCCATTTAATTTATAATTATAGTATCCAGACTGAGTTTCAAACCAATCGCACTACGCGTTAAAAAGTTCCATACAAACGTTTTCACCCCTTTTAAATTCAGCCGCTAAAGTGGTCTTTAGCGGCTGAATTTAAAAAAAAATCCGCCGTAGTTCGTGGTTTTGGTAAAAAAGGAAGCTATTTTCCAAATTTCAGCTGCCTAGCTTCAGTAGTTTAATTGCAGATAAAAGTTAATTGTTGTATAAATATAGAATTATGTTTATTTTCAGACGAATCAACACAAATGGCAAATTGTGTTCTTTATATGCGCCGGATTTCAATTCGTGACGAACACGATATTCGTGGTCTTCTGCAAGGCGGAGGTCCAGCCATGGAACTTCTATGGTGAAGATGGAGATGGTATAACAATTTTGAAATATTTTGTACGTAAACCCATCCTCATCAAGTCAGTACACATCATCTCACTGCCGTTTTTTCGCAGGATGAAAAAAGGGTACCCCCCTTTTTTCATCCTGCGAAAAAACGGCACTACAGAAAAAAAAATGCTTAAAATTGACTGCATGTTTAGGGTTCCCTACCCGAAACGTGTCAACTAGACTCTATTACTAAGCCTCCGTTGTCCGTCCGTCCGTTTGTCAGTGGACGAACAGCGGACGAACAATCTGTGAAAATTTCAAATCTTTACAAAAAGGTAAAGGTAGGTAAAGAGTTGAAATTTTCACACAGTATGAATTTTTAATTGCCACTTTAACAACAAACAATTCGTGTGCGAATTCAACTCGCACTTGACGGTTTTATTCATTTTCCCGACCTTTCGAATGCCTTGCAGTTTACTATCAGTACAACGCGTTTGTGGCGACCCCGTTACCTACTTATATATTTATTTCAAAATTGTTATTTATTCATTCATATTTATACAGCACACATTTGTTTATTTACTACCTATATAGTATTAGTATTATTATATTATCATACATTTCACATATATTTTATTTATGTAATAATATTGTGGTGTCATGTTACACACCCGATGACGTGCGCTAAATGACGGAGCGCGTAACATCGGACACGCCGCTCAGGAATTCGCCGACCGAAGCTATCCTATTGTTCGCGCTCGGTCGGTTGCGGACCCGCGCCGATGCGCCATGCGCTCGCGCACCAGTCAGTCGTTCGCAAGGCTTGCCGCGTGAGACCCGTGTCGCTCGCCGCTATTTTTCTGTTTGCTTTCGCACTAGCTTTATACGGACTATTGTTAACTGTTACTTTTCTACCATCTATATACTCCTTCTATCTTTCTGTTTCTGCTGTATGTGCTTGTGTATGACTTTTCTTCTGTGCTCGTATGAATAAACTTTGTGTTGGTGACTCTGGGCTTATTACCTGACTACCTACCCGCAAGACCTAGGCCAGGCTAGTCATCCCGCATACCGCTTCATTGGTGACCCCTAAGGAACACAAACAAGATGAGTAGCGGTGATGAATCAGTGAAAACAGTGGTTACGGAACCTGAAGGCAGCCATGTTGATACACGTCCTCGAAAACCGAAACACATTTCCGACACTGACGATCCGTCATGTAGCGGACGTAATGGATTCGGACCGAAATGGCCCAAAGTGCCACCATTTTCACCCGATGATCCAGAGATCTGGTTCGCACTTCTAGAAGGGCAATTCAACATTTTGAAAATTACGGACGACACCATAAAATTTTCCACCGTCATTTCCAACATAGACATCCAGCATGCTAAAGCGGTGAAGGATGTTATTGTCAACCCGCCCGCGAGGTCCCGCTACGACAAGATAAAAAGCGAACTTATCCGCCGCTTATCAGCATCATCCGAGGAAAAGGTGAAGCAGTTACTGACTCGAGAGCAGCTCGGAGATAGGAAGCCTTCTGAGTACCTGAGAGTCCTGCAGGATTTGGCCGCACCATCGAACATTCCAGATGGATTTCTAAGGACACTGTGGAGCGACCGGCTTCCCAAGAGCACTCAGACTGTCCTCGCATCCCAGCCCACTCATTCTTTGGAGCAGTTGGCAGAACTCGCTGATCGGATCCACGAGATCACTTCGCCGGCAAGCAACGTAGCTTCGACCTCCTTCAGCACCGCGCCTTCTCATCCTTCGAGCGAGATCGCGGAACTTAAGAAGATGGTGGAGCACCTCGCGCTTAAGCTGGACGAACACACGCGATCTTCGAAATGCGACAGACGTTCCAGACCATCTCGAGGTCGGTCATCATCACGCTCACGCACCAGATCCAGGTCAAACTACGAGAAGTACCCGTTGTGCTGGTACCATGCTGTTCACGGTGACAAGGCGAAGACCTGCATTAAGCCCTGCGACTTCGGAAAGGCGGGAAACTCCACGGGCAAGCGTTAATGGCGACCGACGACTGCCCTGCCTCTTCGGGTCGCCTCTTCGTCTTCGACCGCAATTCGAGTACCCAGTTCCTCGTGGACACTGGCAGTGACCTTTGCGTCTACCCTCGATCTGCGCTTCGTGAACGTCGTGCCAAAACGGACTACCAGTTGTGTGCGGCTAATGGGACTGTAATTGATACATTCGGCTTTATCGACTTAAAGATAAATCTAGGTTTAAGACGCAATTTTGCTTGGCGCTTTACTGTAGCTAATGTGACTAAAGCTATTATAGGGGTTGATTTTCTTGCTCATTATAATTTAGTTGTGGATTGTCGTAATCAACGCCTTATAGATAATGTTACCGCTCTCTGTACCAAAGCAAATATAGCTAACACTAATGTCGATTCCGTGAAAATAGTGACCGGCGACTCGGATTTTCACAAGGTTTTGAATAGCTTTCCAGAGATTACGCGACCATCAGGTACGGTACGCTCCTCTACAAAGCACACTACTCAACACCACATTCGCACTACACCCGGTCCGCCTATATCTTGCCCTCCCAGAAGACTGTCTCCTGAGAAACTTAAGATTGCGAAGCAGGAGTTCCAACTTATGTTGGACAATGGCACCGCTCGCCCTTCCGAGAGTCCTTGGGCGTCTCCGCTACACTTAGTGCCTAAGAAGGATAACGGCTGGCGGCCCTGTGGCGATTTTAGAATGCTTAATGCGCGGACTATCCCAGACCGTTATCCCATTAGGCACATTCATGATTTCGCCCACTCAATTTCAGGTTGCACTATATTTTCAACCATCGATTTAGTCAAAGCATACAACCAGATTCCTGTCCATCCTGATGACATCCAGAAGACGGCTATCACCACCCCTTTTGGCCTATACGAGTTCCCTTTTATGACCTTCGGCTTACGGAACGCTGGCCAAACTTTCCAAAGGTTCGTGGACGAGATGACACGAGGTCTTGACTTCTGCTATTGCTATCTAGACGACTTCCTGGTGTTTTCTAGAAATGAGGAGGAGCATAAAGACCATCTTCGTCAGCTGTTCAGCCGCATGAAGGAATACGGCCTCCTTATAAACACTGGGAAGTGCGTTTTCGGTGCAAGCGAAGTCACATTCCTCGGGTACCGCATCTCATCATCGGGAACCAAACCTTTGGAATCCAAGGTCGAAGCTCTTCGTGACTTTCCCGTTCCCAAAACTGTCCGACAACTGAGGGGATTCTTAGGAATGCTTAATTTCTATAGGCGTTTTTTACCACAGGCTGCTAAAATTCAAGCACCTCTGAACGCCTTACTATCCGGCTCAGTAAAGGCATCTCACCCAGTGGACATTTCGGGAGAAACTCTGGCGGCTTTTGAGGCTTGCAAAGATAGCTTGTTCAAAGCTGCAATGCTAGCACACCCAGATTGTGAAGCTAAACTCGCTTTAGTGACGGATGCCTCAGACATCGCAATGGGTGCAGTATTGCAGCAGTGTAAGGATGGCGACTGGCAACCTCTCGCATTCTTCTCGCGCAAATTTAGTCCTTCACAGCAAAAATATTCAGCGTATGACCGCGAATTGCTTGCTATCTATGAAGGCATTAAATATTTTAAGCATATGCTTGAGGCCAGGCACTTCGTGGTCTATACAGATCAGAAGCCTCTCAGTCATGCATTCAGCGAGAGGAAGTCTAATTGTTCGCCTCGCCAATTTAGGTATTTAGACTACATCTCGCAGTTCACGACCGACATACGACATATATCCGGCAAAGACAATGTCGTAGCCGATACTTTGTCACGCGTCGATGAACTGCAGATGCCAATAGACCTAAACCTGCTGGCTGTTTTGCAAGAGACTGACTCAGAATTGTTTCAGCTTTTGGAACACGACGGATCGTCACTTCGCCTCCAAAAGTTGCAGTTACCCAATTCTGCCACAAATCTTTACTGTGACGTCAGCACCTCCCACATTAGGCCTTTCGTGACGAAACCGTTACGAAAGCAACTCTTCAACAGCCTTCATAGCTTAAGCCACCCCGGCGCGAACGCATCTGCTAAATTAGTAGCAGAACGATTTGTTTGGCCGGGGATGCGCAAGGACTGTCGGGAGTGGTCTCGAAAATGCCTGGCATGCCAACGCGCGAAAGTAAACCGCCACGTGTCAACCCCCATCGGCACTTTTAGCTTACCTCGCGCCCGGTTTGCCGTGATTCATGTGGACATAGTTGGCCCGCTTCCACCTTCTCAGAGCTACCGCTACTGCCTTACGATCATAGATCGATTTACGCGGTGGCCGGAGGTTACGCCAATGGTGGATATGACAGCCGAAACCGTCGGGAAGGCAATTATATCATGGATATCCAGGTTTGGATGTCCAAATGATATTGTCACTGATCGCGGTCGGCAGTTTGAATCCGCACTCTTCCAATTCCTTGGAAGAATGATAGGATTCAAACACCGTAGAACGACCGCGTATCACCCGGCGTGCAACGGCATGGTCGAACGATTCCACCGGCAATTAAAAGCGGCCATTATGTGCCACAACGACGCTAATTGGGTTGATACCTTGCCCCTGGTACTGTTGGGCATAAGAGCCTCTTTTAAAGAGGACCTGCAAGCATCATCGGCAGAACTAGTGTACGGCGAGCAGCTTCGTTTACCTGGCCAATTTTTTGAGCCAGCTGATTTAGGCGATGCTGACGTGTCGGAGTTTGCCACTCGCCTACGCCGTTCTATCGAGAAGCTAAAACCCACTCCAGCGTCTCGTCACAGCAAAGATAAGACCTTCATCTACAAAGATCTTCGATGTTCGAGTCACGTTTTTCTCAGGGACGATGCCTTACGTGGAGCCCTTCAACCTCCCTACACTGGACCTTATGAAGTGCTGGAGAGAGGGGATAAAACTTTTAAAATTAATTTTCGAGGAAAAACGGTCACAGTATCCGTAGACCGTTTGAAGCCAGCCTACATGCTGATAGACCCCACTCCTAACCCTCCTGTATCCAATCCTGACCCTCCTGTACCCATTCCTACTGCCACTTCTGTTCCTGTTGTTCCTGTAGGCCAGAATAGCCATCAGAAAACTACACGCAGTGGACGCGTCGTTAGGTTCCCTGACTTTTATCGACCGTAGTAACAGTCTGGGAGGGGAGTGATGTGGCGACCCCGTTACCTACTTATATATTTATTTCAAAATTGTTATTTATTCATTCATATTTATACAGCACACATTTGTTTATTTACTACCTATATAGTATTAGTATTATTATATTATCATACATTTCACATATATTTTATTTATGTAATAATATTGTGGTGTCATGTTACACACCCGATGACGTGCGCTAAATGACGGAGCGCGTAACATCGGACACGCCGCTCAGGAATTCGCCGACCGAAGCTATCCTATTGTTCGCGCTCGGTCGGTTGCGGACCCGCGCCGATGCGCCATGCGCTCGCGCACCAGTCAGTCGTTCGCAAGGCTTGCCGCGTGAGACCCGTGTCGCTCGCCGCTATTTTTCTGTTTGCTTTCGCACTAGCTTTATACGGACTATTGTTAACTGTTACTTTTCTACCATCTATATACTCCTTCTATCTTTCTGTTTCTGCTGTATGTGCTTGTGTATGACTTTTCTTCTGTGCTCGTATGAATAAACTTTGTGTTGGTGACTCTGGGCTTATTACCTGACTACCTACCCGCAAGACCTAGGCCAGGCTAGTCATCTCGCATACCGCTTCACGTTCATCGTCACGAAATGACGTCATAACATCTTGATAAGTTTCTAGGTACAATGCAGTATATTAGTTTTTTAAACTTATTTTATTTTACTTTCAGAAATTGAAAAGGAAGAGGCAATAGCCATGAAAAAAAAGTCTGCATCGTAGATTACAAAAGCATATAAATAGTTTTATTTTTGAATACATTATTCTTTATTAAAATTCAGTTTTTTATTGAAACAGACCACGAAATGATAAGTAATACACAATGTTTTTTTATTATCTATCTACAAAAAAAGACAGTTACATATTTTTTTCTGTTAATGTTCCATTCGTCCAAAATAATAATAATAATAAATATTTGTGGACATTTGACACAGCGCCATCCAGCCCCAAACTAAGCAAAGCTTGTATTATGGACACCAGATGGCTGATGGAATACTTATACTACAACACCCAGACCCGGAAGAAATATTTACAGAAGATTTCTGCCGTAACGGGGATCGGACCCGCACCTCTTGCGTCTCAGCCGGGACGTCACGACACAGAGGTTGTCAAAAATATGTCGAAGCCAGGCTACTTAGTGAATTTGAGAATAAACCTGGAGTAACACATGGAGTACTTTTTATCCAGGTACCACGTGAGCGAAGCCGAGTGCGGCTGCTAGCAACATAGCGCATTCTATTCTGCTGCTGAAGTGAAGTAAGTAGTACCACAAATATTGTGCACCTCGGCAAACTTCTGATCAAATAATAACTAAATCAACCCTTGAAAAAAATATGTAAAAACTAGCTTCCACCCGCGGCTTCGCTCACGTGGTACCAGGATAAAAAGTAGCCTATATGTTATTCCAGCACATATACTATGTAGGTACCTATGTTCCAAGTTTCATTCAGATCCGTTCAGCCGTTATGGTGTGATTGAGGGACAAACATCGTCACATCGCCACATCCTCACAAACTTTCGCTCTATAATATTAGTAGGATTATTTTAAAATCTCTATATTACATTATCATCATCGCGTTAGTTCGTATTTCAGAAGCTGGTCAAAAATTGCCGAGACGCACAATATTTGTAGTACTACGTAATGAAAGTCGACATAATAAAAAAAACAAACATCTACTGCATAAACAAGGTCTTTACCTTCTATACAAACTACGCAGAAGATATATTCTCAATATCTTATTTAATTAATGATAGTATTTTTACGTAGGTAGCAGGTAAATAATTGTTTTATCACCTCTATTCAAAAAGAGCTGGTTAGTTCCGGTAAACAGGGACCATACACTATTTTAAACTTGAATGACGTACTTTGTTGTTTGCTGCCTAAGTAAACAATTTACTATTTAACACCACCTGCTCGACCATTTTACACGTCATGCAACCCTAACAAAAGTAAGTCATCATCTTCCTGCCCTTATCCCACTCTATGTGGGGTCGGCACAGCATGATCCTTTGATCATGCTGTAAGAGTTTTGGCTAAGGTATTTTATAACCGGCCGCCTGCCTGACGTCAACCCTCTTTGGGAATACTTGCTAACAAAAAGTAAGTGAAGAAATAAATCTACGATGATACGGAACGCCTCGTGTGTGAATTTGATTTACACTTGACCGATTTTTTAAATGGTTCATGTAACTCCTGCTGGTGCCTTGCCCGTTTTTTCCCAAACTTAGCACACTACCGTTTGTCTAGATCAGCCATTCTCAACCTGTGGCCCGCGGACCGCATGATGCCCCTGTGGATTTTCTTATTGGCCCGCCTGGAGTTATAAATTTAGTGTCTACCAATTTAAAATTTGCGCCCATCAGAGAAACATTGGACGCGCTGAGTAAATAAAATGAGCACTAGATTTATTTATTTATTGAAGATAATAATAGATAACCCTTCCGCGGTGTGTTGCATTAGCGATACGCAAATGTACCTTAATCACCTATATTCGAGTAAACCGTCAGTCAAGATCATGCATTCGATTTAGTTGTTGTTTCCAAAAAACATTTAGTTAAAAAAAATCGACGTTTCTTATTAACACTTAAACTATTTTTTGCGGCCCGCAACACCATGACTGCAACGTATTTGTGGCCCCTATAAAAAAAGGTTGAGTATGGCTGGTCTAGATCATGCAGTAAACTTCAAAATGTTCTTAAAGTTACTTCAGAAAGATCCAATTAATACGTCTCATCAAAACCAACTCTTGAAGAAAAGCCTGCACTCAATGCGCGATCCATTCTCTTTGAGCCATTGATTGTGAGCCACTAATAGGTTCCCTTTGAAATACTCCAGAGGCCTTTTCAGGAGCGTGAATTTAAATGAGACAGCTAGTTCACGCAAAACTATAACGACAAGTACACATACATAGCATCATGTTTATAGCATTTTGTTGTGGGGCAGTGCTGCAGATATAAACACGGTATTTGTGTTGCAGAAGAGGGCTGATCGAGCAATCGACTTGGGTTCTTGGAAGGTATTACGTAATACATTTAAATAAATAAATATCATGACAGTTCATTCACCCATCCAAATACGAACTGCGCCCGACGCTGCTTATCATTCGGGTTCCTCATACAAACTTTCATCCCTTATTTCACCCCTTCAGGATTATTTTTGAGATAAAAGGTAGCCTATGGATGCAACCTATCTCCATGTTAAATTTTATAGAAATTCGTTCAGCGGTTTAGGCGTGAAAAGGTAACAGACAGACAGACTTTCGCACTTATTATAATAGTAGTATTAGTATGGATTAATCATTTAAATCAGCAATTAACAAAGACTTTCCAAAGGAAATAATTAATAAAATACTTATCAATTTAACAATTAAATTAGAGCAATAATGTAGATAACCCTTACAACAATGACATACAATTTTCTTTAGTCAATGATCTTTACTTGGATTGTCATATACTTCACGTCATAACTACAATTTACAGGACAGGGTATCCCAGTTTACGTGAAAGTATAACATTGTGAAAATGAAAAGTGAAAACGATTTTTTACTATTTTCATAACATTATAGTTATATACCACGAGTTTGAAATTATCATGGTTATAAACATTAGCACTTATAACAGGATATTTACCATGATTTGACGATAGCCTGTCGGATTATGGAACACATCCTGACACTGTTAATGTATTTTGTCGTAATCGATTTTCATTCCAGAATTCAACCGGTGGTTTGTTCCCAATAAAATACTTCAAATGAGGGTAGACCAATACGTCTGCCAATATTTACCGTCTCGCTACATACTTAAGTTCTTCCGTGACCATGGCGCATGCATCTACGCTGAAATCTCGTAAATCGTCGAATCATGGTAAAAATCCCACTACCATAACACTAATTATGTTGGATAAAAATAAAATATTTAATTTATACTGGAAGGTAAACTGACAAGCATGCATGAAGATGTGATAAGAGTGAATGAAGCGAAAGTTGTAAGTCAATATCGTAGCAAATGGAGATCCGAGTTCTTTGTGTGTATTATAGCTAATGGCTGAAGTTTGGTCGGGTGTCCTCGGGTGATCTCAGCCGATAGTATCAAGCTAATTCTAAAAGAAGATACTCACTGTAACTGACACCGTCAATTCGATTCCATCCGCATTTTATAGGCCGAGTTCGGTCGACGACATTCGACGATATTTCGGCCGATGATGGATTTAGTTTGATCGTAGGTAACGTAGAGTGATCTATCTGTTCCTATCGGCTGAGCAACACGGAAGAGAAACAAAAGAGTGCTGTGGCGCCCGGGGGAAAAGTCGAATGATGTGATGGATTGAAATAGGCCGGGACCAAACCATCACTGAAGTTTTTGCAGTTCTTTGATGGCAATGCGTATAAAAAAATCGCGCATGTTCCACTGTGGTGCTTTTCAACGGAACTATTCCAAATGAATAGATATCCTAAATTCAGGGAAACCTATTTTGGAGCTGGAGCGTAGCCATAGGTAGCGCAATTAAGTTACTAGGTACCTACCTACCAACTTACCAGCTACCGAAATACTTACTTAATTAAATAGTGTAAGCCTAGTTTCGTTATATTTTATCTACCTGTCTAATACTTACATCATAATCAATTCTTTAACTGAAGGAATTTTGTAAAAAAAAATCTTCTTTACTTAGTATCCCAGCAGCTATTTGAAAAGATAAGATTGAATAAAATAAAGGTTAACTGAAAAAGTAATTAAAATGGAATTAAGGAGGAATTAAGTCATGAAACCTTGAATTATATTTGCCTTGCGATAGCAAATACTTATAAGGTAAGAAATCTCGTATTTACTTTAAAGATGTTCAGTGAATAAATTAGTAAAGAAAACGTCTTGAGAGATTGACAACTGAACATGAATGTTAAAACTGTTGAAGTGAATGAAGATAGTTATTTGAAGACATTTGATGATAAAACGTTTAAAGGTAATCTAAGCTCCATTTGGATAGATTATTATAAATTCTACTAAAGCTTTTATAAAAAAAACATCATTGTTAGTCAACGCCGCACGTGATAAGAAGGTTGGTTCATTCCTGGCGCAAAGACATTTCACAGACGTTCCTACAACGCGGTAATGCAGTGCTCTGGAAACCTTGTCATAAAACAATTTTTTTTTAGTCTCCCCTTTTTTATTAATTAATTTATTGTACTAATTAATACCTACTATAAATGCGAAAGTTTGTGTATGTGAATGTTTCTTACCACGTGTCCCCTTAACTTCTAAACAGATTTTGATTAAATTTAGAATATAAGTAGTTTAGGTTCTCAAATAACATTAAAGGCTAATCAAATTTTCGATAAAATCTGTCAAAAACTCGTCACTTGAGACGTGCTCAACTCCGAGATGCGTTTGAGTATTCGGAGGTGAGAGTTAAACAGGGTGGTAAACTTCTTTGGAAAATTTAATTCTTTGGATCGATTCGTTCGAAACTTGGTAATAATAAACTTAAAAATAAATTATAAAACCACTCGCTGTTTCATTTAGGAGTAGGCAGATACCACGTATCTCCATATACTACAATCCTGACATACTACATTCTCTTCATTCACTCTCATCACTTTCTCAGTGTCCTCGTAATATCTCTGTTTCAGCATCATCATGGGGCTATCGACACCAGCAAAGTCTGATCCTTTTCTTCACCCTCACGATAGGATACAGCATGCGCGCCTGCATGGGCGTAGCCCTCGTGGCCATGACACACCATGAACAGCCTGGTCTAGTCAATGCTACTGTTATAGATGTCAATGTTGAGGATTTTGAAGTAGGAGGTTTCTTCAATGCTCTGATGTTGACTCCGCCGGTAAGTAAGAAATTTGGTCAGACCTCAGTCACTATATACAGAAAGTTCGTAATTTGTTTGTTTGACGACCTCGGTGGCGTGGCGGGCGAGTGCTTAGCTGAGTCGCAAGAGGCACGGGTTCGATTCCCACTACGGGAGAAATGTTTGTATGTTCTGCAAATATTTCTTCCCAGAGTGTTGTAGTATTATGCATTATAAGTATGTATTTGCAAAAAAAAGTATTTTAATATTCTATCAGCCATCTGGTTCCCATAGTACAAGCTTTGCTTAGTTCAGCGTAAAATTCATCTGAAAAAACGCGAAGAAAACCTTATTTAGGAGCTAGCGTAATGTATTTTCAGTGGCAATAAAGATTAAATTTTTTGAACATAAATAATATAGGTATTTGAAGTCTGAATTAGCTGTTACCGAGATGCGCTGCGGGAAGGCTTCTTCCATGCACCCCAATTTGTATTAATTTGAGAGTGCTCATTGACACGATGAATGAATGAATGAAAGTAGTATTTATGACGAAGTCTATTGAATACTTTCAGTACCCCACATTCCGATGGGACAAGAAGGTACAAGACACAGTGATAGCTTCCTTCTTCTTCGGCTACATGACGCTGCAGATCCCGGCGGGACAGCTGGCTCACAGGTTCGGTTCCCGGCGCCTGCTCTGTGGTGCTATGTTTATAAATTGCATCTTGTCTATAAGCTTTCCCCTGGCTGCATACTATGTAAGTATTGAGATTACTATACAGCCAGACGGTAGACCAATATTGTCCAAAATCTCCAAATTTCTTGCTTTTTTTATAACAATCTGTTTAAAGACAGATTTCAATATTCTACTAACAGACGACAGGTTTTCTTATGTAAGAGGGGGCAAACGAGCCCACGGACACCTGCAACATCAGAGAAGCTGCAAGTGCGTTGTTAGCCTTTGAGGTAGGAGTAGGTTCGTTTCTTGAAGGTACCTAAGTCATATCGGTTCGGAAATACCGCCGGCAGTTGTACGAGGCAGAAATTGTCGTGTGAACCGCATTGTTTCTTTAATAAGGTGATTAATTGTTTTTCTGTCGTAAAATGTATAGTAATGAACTATCCGTCGTCCGTTAGTGGTATATTGGAACCGGGCATTAAACCGATTGTTGTAAAATCTTGAGTGACTGGAGATTGGAGAGCATATTTGACTACCGTCTGGCTGTCAGTCAAAGTCTGGTGAATATTTCAACACGAAACGTGTTTAAATATTCACCAGACTTTAACTCAGACAATACCTAGCTCTGATTTACATAGTTCTTGTGAAATTGAGACATCTTCTGTTAATTATTTCAGGGTGGATGGATTTGTACAGCTATTTTCAGAGTTTTGCAAGGACTGAGCCAAGCATGTTTTTTTCCTTCATTTCATACATTCTTTGGCAAATGGGCTCCGTTGGAGGAGCGCGGTAGACTGACTGCTGTGACCTATGGAGGTATGTAATCTATATCAGACCAACGTGACTTTCAGAACATCATTTCTTGTGTTCCAAACCAAAATTGTTGAATCAGAGAGATTAAAAGCCCGCATCTTTCGCTTAGAATCATCTGAAAGCTGATTACCATCTACGCCATTTAGCTTAAATCTTTTAAATACCAGCTTGCCCAAAAATGTTGGTCTATGTTGGTGAAATATTAACGGTCTCTTGTTTGATATGTTTTTTCACTGACGTGCCCAATTATTCCTCAGGTCAAGCTTTAGGAACAGTGTTGGGACTACCCATCACGGGATTTATATCTGCAACCTCACTAGGCTGGCCTGGCATCTTCAGGTTCTACGGAATCCTATCAGGTATCATAGGAGTGATCTTGTGGTTTTTCTTGGCCGATTCTCCGTCTAAGCATCCGAAAATTTCACCTTCTGAGAGGAAGTACATTGAAGATGGATTGGGAATCAAAGAAGGGTATGAAAAGGTAGTCTATTTTGAAAACTGTTTCGCTATTTTAGGTACTTCCTAATATGTAGGTAGGTATTGTTGTAGAATAGCACTTTGTACTTGAAGTCCAGCTAGTCATTTTGATGAGTTATCTCTTTAATAAGGCGCGAATAAGGCCGATTGAGATGAGAGGATGGAATAGGTGCTGGGCAAGCCTACTCCATCTTAATTCATCCCGGGCACTACAGCGCGTCCCGTTAGTGAATGTAAAAGTGACCTCCTGACGTTGTATAAATCATCTACTATAGATGGTAAAAGGCCTACATGAAGCGAAGAAATTTAATATCCACTTATTTCTTTTAAGATGTATGAGTCATATTTATATATTTAGCAGTTAATAGACATTGTATAAAATTAAATTGTTTGTGATAAATTGATTTTAGAAACGGGTGCAAGTGCCTTGGAGTCAGATTCTTCGCAGTCAAGGATTGTACGCGATTGTCGTGGCACATACTGGACAAACTTGGGGCCAGCTCACTTTGTACTCTGAAGTGCCAGCTTTCATGGACAAGGTTATGGGCGTGAATATCAAAGCTGTAAGTAGGTATTGATGGCACATAAGGCTTATTTTATAGTCTAAACAATCTGGACTCTTTACTTTGAAACATTTTCTTTCCAGAATGGACTGTTGACTGCTCTCCCGTTCATGGTCATGTGGATATCCAATTTCTTCTTCAGCTGGATCACGGACATGATCATTGTTAAAAAAATTTTGAGCGTCACCAATACGAGGAAACTGGCCAATTCTATAGGTAACATATTTTTCTAAACAATAACATACATAAAATCACGTCTTGACATATTTACTTCTTTCACATCGTTCATTTAATTACATTCTTCGTGCTTTCTTGACTGTTTAGGGTACTCTTGCCTGGATTTCTCCACTAGCTTTTTCTTTATTTTTCTTTCATTCATCCTCTTAACATGACCAATTATCATAACTACTCTTAATTCTCATTACTACATCTTTGTTTATTTCACAACAACCTCTTATCTGTATTACTATTGATGGATATTCTTTATTAATATGCGTCTGTCTGTTCTAGTTTTAAGATATTTTTATTTAGACCCAAGGTCTAAAAGACAGTAGCGTCGTCAAATGTGAGCTCTTATCAAATCTTATCAGTAGCGTATCATCTCGTGTTGTCTTACGGGTCCTTGTCAGTGCAAATATGAATACGATTTTCGTTGACACCTATGCAAGCAATGATAGACAAGAAAATTACGGATCTGCATTTGTTACGATCCTGACATACTTCTTTCGCTTCATTCATTTTCATAACATTATTTTAAGGTTTTTATGTTGAAAAATATTTAGACATTTTACGAAACACGCTCCATTTTGCTATTCTACCATAGAGTACCATGGAGTTTGTATGTCTATTCCAGCTATGTTTACTTTTATCTATAGATGCGTTCTACAGCTAGTGATGTGTTTATCAAGAAATACGTCTATCAGTAATATTAATGTGTTTTCTTTTATAGGATGTGTACCGGTAGCTTTGGGTCTCATTATTCTGGCTTATGTACCTAAAAACATTTACGTGGTTGAGACAGTTCTGGTCGTAATATGTACGTTCAAGATATCAGCACACTTGGGCTTCCAGGTACCATTTTTACCGTACTTTGGTACTTTTACAGTATGCAAATGACTATTCAATAAACGCACAGTTCGGTGAGCACTCCCGCCCTCCGATCCTAAGGTTGCGGGTTCAAACCCGGTGTTAGGTTCCTGAAGGAAAATATCGTGAGGAAACCCTCATTATAGTCAGCTCCGCACGTGTTGACCATGCCTTTCGTGAGAGTTGCGTGAGTTTTGATTATGTATACGGTAAAAGCCTTATTATACTGACAGCAACATTATTTATTATATTAATAATAGTTTTTCCTTTTAGTTGAACCACATCGATATATCTCCTAACTTTGCTGGAACCATGATGAGCCTGAGCAACTTCATAGCGAACCTCATTGGTTTTTTATCACCAATTGTGGCTGGGTTCATCCTGACTGACGTTGTAAGTATAAGCTTCCTCTTCTTATTCAGCATGTAAAGTAAATAAGGTTAGATTATTAGATTTGGCCAGAAGGGATAACGGAATATGTACAACAGCAATATCTGAATTGTGATACTATGTAAAACTTTACTAATGATTGTAAAGGGATCATTTTCCAAAAAAATAGCCAAACGTGGTTTCTTACCTGTATCTTCCACGCTTGATCGCGTTACGAACAGGTGTAAATGCAACGTAGATTTAAGTGATCCCAGTGATTTTACGGAATATTTTTTTTAAATTCGACTATGACTTAGTTAAGGGCTAGATGGCGCTATGAAATGTCTAACAATATTTACATTTTGTTTTACAGGAAGACGAATTCCTTTGGCGGAAAGTTTTCTTTGTGACAGCCGGATTCTACTTCTTCAGCAATCTCTTCTACGTGATCTTCGGAACGTGTGAAAAGGCCGACTGGAATGAGCCTGACTTTAATGAAACTAATACAAAAGCTGATGAAGAAACTACTATCCCTATGATGGAAAAAGAAAAGAAAGAAGAAAAAAACTTGATTTAAAAATAAACAAATGAGCTATAACCCGCATTGTCTGCATCTGAAAATAGAATATTTGAAATAATGTTGCTCTAATGTTTTAGGTTTTAAGTTATTATTTAAGTTTTGAGTAATTCGCAACAAAAATGTATCAGCCAGCTAATTGAAATTGGACACAGATTGATACACGGTTGGTATGCCATGGATTCGGTTGGCGCAGGGTAAGAATGGCGTCCTAAAGTGGAGGCCTATAACCAGCAGTTATGTGTGGATGTGGGCTATGATGATGATGATGCCATAAGATACTGATTCTTAAAGATACTACGAGCTATACATTCTCATTGTTTTTAATTTAACAAAGAGGTCTGTCACTATAAGTATATAACCAACAAACAAAAGGAGGTTTTATATCTAAACAGAAATCTACTTTAATAGTGAAGTGACTCTTAATATTTTAAAGATAACTGCATTCACCTGTACTTGAATCAGAGTATACCTATAACTAATTTTATTTCGTTATGTCTCGATGCTCCTACTTAGCGTTTTACCATTTCCTTTTGCAGTAGGAGCATCGGGACATGAGCATCGGGACATGGGTGTCCCGATGCTCCTACCAGTAGGAGTATTTAGTAGGAGCACGAAGAGGAAGCGCATGGATAACTTAGTTACTCAGCTGTTCCTTTACAAGCTATGGCAAAACTCAGTGTACCGCAAAGGAATTTATTCGTGTGTTGTCTCCGGTACTTTATTCATGCGTTTATGGAATTTATCTTTTCGGGCCGTAAGTTCACTCGTAAAGTGATTTGAAGCGGAGTGAAGTCTGGAGTCAATCGACTTTATACTTAGTTTTATCAGAGTCAACCATGATCAGAAAGCGCCGCTGAGGTCGTCATTATTCATACTAATATTATAAATACGAATTTGTGTTTTAAGTTTGTTGGTTTGTCCTTCTTTCAAGCAGTAACGGATCTACAGATAGACCTCATTTTCTTCCTGGAGAAAGTTTTTTTGATCGGAAGGTGTCATAAGCAATTTTTAGAGTTTTGTAACCGAGGAGTGCCAACGGGACCCTATTACTAAGCCTCCGCTGTCCGTCCGTCCGTCCATAAGTCCATCTGTCTGTCAGCGGGCTGTATCTAATGAACCATAATAGGTAGAAGTTGAAATTTTCAAAGAGTAATGTATTTCTATTGACGCTATGGCACATATTTTGTGTATTTATTATTATGGTTCGGAAATTTACTAATCCAGTACAATTTTTAATACATACAATATTACAACACTCAGACCTAGGAAGAATTATTTGCAGAACATGCAAACACTTTTTCCGCAGCGGGGTTCGAACCCGCGATATGCGTCTAAGTCGAGCACTCGCTCGCCACGCCTCCTAGGTCGTTAAACGTCAAAGTACTTTAATAGGTGTACTTTACCGACCTTTTTTATTAGATTTGTTTTTAAAAAAGTTATTTGTGAACACCAATTACACCTTTCACTAATTATAACTCGAATAAGGCCATGTAATTCAAAAACCTTCATAAAATTTGTCAACCTTTTGCAAACACAGACATTTTATTACCATATTAGACAATTAATCAGTCGTTACTTATCGCAGATTGTATGAGAATTTGCATTTTAAATTAAAATTTTGATTTTATCTAGCTACTTTATGGAGAGATCAGTGTGTAATTTTAATTTGTATTATAAATACACGTTTATGCGTAATACGGTTTAATTAGACTGTGGCCTCGTAGTCCGATAACAAAGTCCGATCAGTCGAACTTCGAGAACTTATTTTTCCTGCTTGTGTGATTATGGAATCGCTCCACGTGGTCTCCCAAATTTCAGAACCTTGTGGTCCGACAATATAATGGTTAGATTACGACCAGTCCTCCAGGAACACCAGAGAGAACTGGAGGTAGTGTTAGTGACCCCGCCTTCCGATCCTAAGGTCGTGGGTTCAAATCCAGTCGTGCAACATTGGTTTTTACTGTTCGAAAAATGTATGTTCGCTATACCAGTACTCTCAAACGGCGAAGGAAAACAGCGTGAGGAAACCAGCATTCGAACTTAAAAAGCTCGAAAATGTGTCAAGTGCACTAAAAGAGGCTTTGACACGACTAGAGAGACCAGGAATTTAATGTTTTCATAATCCGACAATTATCTTCAACTCGTTGGTCGAACGTTTGAGAAAATTTAATTAGAAAAACAAAATAAGTCTTTAATTTGAACTAAATAGACACTTTATTTTGTAATAAAATTCTTGTTCACATTTCAAAGGATCCCTCATTGTTCTGCTGATATTATTAAAGTTCAAAACCCTCGTAATATTTTCTAAGACCCTCATATTTTTGTAATACTAAACATTTTTAATAAATACCTATTTACAGTTTTTACAAGCTTTATGACTAAACGACTTTTTCAACTTTCCCTTTTGTGTTCTTATCTGAAACAAAAATAACACTGTTATAATAATAATAATAAAATCCAACAATCACATGGGACCCATAGGATTCCGTGTGGGTATCAGAACAACCAGACCCGAAAGAACTTCCAAAAATTTTTCCTGCAGTGGGAATTGAACCAGCACCTTTAATTGATCGTTGAAGTCAAGCAACGTTGTGCGCGGTTACAATTTGGATGGGTGACCGCAGGTGGCATTACGAGCTGAGCACTTCCGTGCTTCGGAGGGCATGTTAAATTGACGGTCCCGGCTTTTCGTCGTTAAGCCATGACAGAGGCCTTCAGGCGGTCTAAAAATTAGGTCACAAGAGTTGGTACCTAGCTCATACGAACTTCTAATTATCTTATTTTTTAGTAGAATATTGGAGCCGGGTATGAGAGACTTAAACTCCTTTAGAAATGATGTTGATTTTATTATCTTTCATTTTTATACAACTCCAAGAATGTTCTTGACAAATAAAATTAATGAAAATTTATTCTAATTTTGATCGTCATTTATTTCATGTAAAAAAGTGTTCCAAACTTAATTAATTTATTAATTTCCTATTGTAAGAAATAAACCTCTTTCTTACTTGACTGTACCATCATATTTATAGTACTTCGTACTATTTGGAATAAGATTATACGTGTCCAAATAGATTAGTCAATCTAATTACTTGGAACAATATTGTCCAAACAGGACAGATTGGAATAAACCAACATAAGAAAACTTGCAGCCACTTCTGATTCAAAGTCCTAGAAGTCCTTTTTTTATTTCGACGACCTGTGTGGCGTGGCGGGCAAAAAAATTTTACAAAAAAATCTATTGAAGTATTCCACAAGTCATCTGGTTCCCATAGTACAAGCTTTGCTTAGTTTGGGGCTAGATGGCGCTGTGTGAAATGTACACAAATATTTATTTATTTTTGTTACCGGCATTACCGTTATTATCTTCTTTAGGTTCATTCCACGTCTGCCTCTCACTGGTCCCGAAGATGATATAGAAGCTGTTGCAGACTAAGTACACTCCCGAGGAAAGGTAGAATACTTTGCGCCAGTCAGCGGCGTCCGTCTGAAAACATATTTTTTTAACTAAAAAAAAAAACAAACTCCATGCAATTTAAGTAACATCACAGCCACATTATAATTTTCTGTACGTTTTAGCCTATATCACTCTCGCAATTCAGAATAATCCAGTGACTTCTCATTTGTCTGAATCTCTCTAGCTGTTTGGTCTGGACACAAAGACACAAATGATTAAAAGACACAAAGGAATGAGGATTGAATGAAAAAATGACCGAGCAGAGACTAGGATCAAGAAGAAATAGAGATCGTCCAACCACGCGATGTGTGGACAAAGGACCTTAGTTTTTGGATGAGTGAGGACAGAGTGAATAGTAGAAACAAACTTATGCACCCAACATCAACCCATTCACAGCCTTTATTAGTACCCTACTATAAAGGAGAGCACTTAGAGAGAGCACTGGTGGTCTTGTTGGTAGTGACCCCGCCTTCCGAACCTAAGGTTGTGGTCGTGTACCAATGGATTTTTCTGTGCCAAAAATTTATGTGCGCTATACCAGCACTCTCAAACGGTGAAGGAAAACATCGTGAGGAAACCCGCGGCTTAGTCAGCTCCGCACGTATTGACCATGTCTTTCCTGTGGACAAGGCCGACTTAGCTGAGAGGATGGAATAGGTGCTGGGCAAGCCTAATCTTAATTCGTCCCGGGCACTATTGCGTCCCGTTTGTGAAGGTAAAAGTTGCCTCCTGACGCTATATAAATCCTCCAGGGTTGTGTGAATTGGGTTGTGAAAATTTAGAGTCCAAAATCATTATGGATGGGTGGAACTGACCTCGTCTATGAGGATAACGCCGGCGACGAGCGGCGCGAGGATGGCTACACCATTGGCGATGCAGTTGGTGATGCCCATCATTGTGCCAGCGAAGTTTGGAGCCATGTCGATGTGCACCAACTGAAATGGAAGATCATTGTGAACACCATGAGATGACAGACGTAGTATGCACCCTCCAAATTTCGCCAGAAACAGATTTTCATCAGAAACTGACAAAAAACCGTGACTTGAGACGTTCTCAACTCTGAGTCTCGTTTGAGTATTGGGGGGTTAGAGTCCTTTAAGACTGACCGCGAACTTAAGGCGAAAGTTGAACACGTCTCAAGTCACGGTTACGTAAGTTTAACTCGTCACTTAAGATGTGCTCAATTCTGAGATGCGTTTGAGTATTCGGGGATAAGTCGTATCGGTACGGAAATACTGCTGGCAACAGCTAATTCCACATGGCAGTTGTGCGAGGCAGAAATTGTCGTGTGGACTGCCATGCATATGCTGTGGATAGGCTTACCAGGTAGCCGGTATAGTGTCCAGCATTCAGGCTAACGACGAGGGTCAGCAATAACACCGCCATAGTGACGTCACCAGCGGGTGAGTACGACAGCCCGATCAACGCTATGGCAGGACCGAAGTGACCTGCAAACCACAAAAGCCTTCATAAAGCCATTCTTGAGACACACATTATGGACTTTAAAGTGATTTGGGTTCCGTATATTTTTCCTAGTCTAGTCTGATTATACTTAGTAGGTTTTATCATGAAATAAGTAAGTAAGTTCGTATGAGCTAGTGGCAACTAGTGGCAAAATCAATTTAATTTATTATTAATTCGTAATAACGAAAAATACGCGACTGTTTGTTTACATAAATTGTATCTCCAGTTTGGCTGAAGTAGGCACCTATAAAATTTATTTTTTGTTTCTTTTGTCAAAAAAGGGTATCTATTTTATAATCTAGATAGTATAAAGAGCTAGTGACACGAATATTAGTAAGTCTATTGATGATGAAGCTCTTACCGATTGAGTTGCTGAGTTTCCTGCAGGCAGTGATGCTAAGCCACTGCTTCCTCAGGATTAAATCGGAAATAAAGCCAAGCGGGAAACTCAGCATATACATCCCGAGGTACGGCATCGCCGACATAACTCCGTTCTGGAAGAACGAAACGAATTAGGTAAACCACTTGTGCTTTTAATTTCCCATGGTCCACCTCGGTTTTTTCTAGGTGGTACATTTTATAGCATAGAGTTGAATAGTTTCAGGCTTCAATGCAATTTCTGGCCTCCGCGTGTCAGGCGAGTGCTCGGCTGAGATGCGAAAGGTGCGAGTTCTATTTCTGCGGCTGAAATGTCCATAGAGAGCGAGAGTGACTTACGGTTTTGATGTCGACGCCAAGAACCAACTGCATATAGGAAGGCATCTCAGTCATAAGGGTCCAGAAGCCCCAATTCTGGCCGACGTGCGCGATGATTAGGGAGATGAATGGCAGGGACGTCCAGATAGCTTTCCAGGGGGTAGCCAGTTTCTAATAAGTAAAAAACAATGACATTGGTTAGCAAACATGTGCTGGCGCGATATCACATACAAAAATATATAAATTTCTTACGTTATTGATTAACTGACTGATTGACAATCAACGCACAGCTTAAACCATTGTATCCTAGAAACATGAAACTTGGACGGTATATTCCTCTCATGGTGCAAGGGCGCACTAAGATAGGAAGTCCCGAAATTCAATTCCTGAATGCCGGCAGCGAGAAGAAATTTGTATGAAAAAATGATCAACGCTGACAAAATCGCGAAGCGTTCCACTAGTTATTGATAAAAGTAATAATGAAACTAACCTTCTGCTCTCCGACCTGGTTCAGCGACGTCTGAATATAAAGCCTCTCTTCAGCACTGATCATCTTCGACTCCTGCGGTGAGGAGGATCCTAGGAATACGTAGGCCACGGTCCAAACAGCCCCCATCGCCCCATTTATATAGAAAATAGCTGGCCAGCCCCAGTAGTCGGCTATGAAGCCCGATGCCATCAGCTGCAGTGCTGTGCCGAGTTGAGCCCCTGGAAAACTACAATTGTTAGCGAGTTTAGGAAAACTCATGGTAGATGGTTATGACAATAAATGTGAAGGCACTGAGCCGATTTTGTTGTAGTCAGGATGCTGTTCCATATTCTTCTAAGAGTAGGCGTAATAATCGAGGAGCCTTCATACATAAACTTTAATTTTCTATTATACCTACACCGGTTTTTTATTATCTTGCTTTTCAGCATAAGTCTCCCCAAGTGTTCTCCACAAAGATTTATCTCCTGCTTTTCTCGCCCAATTCGTTAAATCAATTGAATCATTATCATTATAATTCAATTATTATTAATTCGGCAAAGTTAAGTTTTTATTTGTTGTTTTCTTCTGATGATTGTACCTACACCTTGTGTAATTAAGGGTGGGATGCTCTATTAAGAACAAACCCTTCAAATAAAAAGATTTAAAAAATGATACAAAAAACGCATACAATCGTATTGAGAACCTTCTTCATTTTGAAGTCTGTTAAAAAGATACGGTTTGCTTTGAGGTTAGCATAAGGCGTTTAGCACCCTGGTAAACATAGTTATAGCAATTTATAAACCTAGAGTTTGTACCTGATGATTTTAAATAGTAGCTTGCAAGTAAAAAGTTCAATTATTCGTTCAAGGGCATTGATTGACAATTTCTTTGTTTTAATAAACAGCATGACTGGATATGAACCGCCTATGGGTCGGAAGAGGCGGGGCCGTTACCACTAGGCCACCTGTGCTCTAAGTATTAATATCATATACGTGCTTATCGGTAGTTCTTGAAATTCTAACATATTGTGATTTAAATTCCTTCGGCGCAATGACGTAAATGACAAACCTGCATAAATTATGGTCCCAAGTCGGCTCTTCTCCTCCAGAGGGACCCATCTACTGATCTGGTTGTGGAGGGAGGGCATCAGGAACCCTTGCGCAAGACCCTGCACCACGCGGCATGCGCAGATCACCTGCCATCCACCCTGGAAACCAGACCATGGGATCAAACCTTCAAGATCATAATTAAGTCACTAAAGTTCGCTTAGTGCTTATGTGCATAGTACCTACATGTGCTGGAAAATATTTATATGCTATTTTTTATCCGGGTATCCTAGTTAGTATCCTCCAACATGATGGACCTGATGGGCGATGGGCTGATCACCTGTCACCATGGTTCACCATATCCATCTTGGGAGTCTTGGATCAGAAGTGGCTGCAAGTTTTCTTATGATTACTTGTGGTTCTGCCCACTCCGTTAGGGATACGGGCGTGATAATATGTATGTATGTATGTATATTTTATCCGGGTACCACGTGAGCGAAGCCGCGGGTTGCAGCTAGTGATAGTACAATGCTGCCCTCCCAGTGAAGAACGCAGTAACTAACATTTTTGACAAAAATTTGCTAGGTAGGTACATTCGGAATTGCCTAAAAAATACAACATTATGTTCTGACTCACGCATCAAACCAAGTTTGGCATAGTTACTGCGTTCTTCACTAGGAGGGCAGAATGGTAGTAATGTCTTGGTACAGCACTTACATAATGCGCGCCGATGGGTAACAGCAGCGTGACCACCGAATTGATGCCAATGCAGAGCAGCATGAGCACCTGGCCGCCGAACCTGGCCGCCATCTCGCCCCCCGGGATTTGCAGCACCACGTAACCCCAGAAGAACGACGAGAGAATCACACTCTGCTTCTGCATGCTCCAGTCGAACGCCTGTTGGAAACACGAGTTCATGATTTATGATGCAACTATCGTCTGCCATTCAATCATTTGACGGCCTCGGTCGTTGGCTGTGACGCGAGAAAAGCGGGTTCGATTCCTGCTGCGGGAAATAAAGATAAGATAAAGATAAAGAAAGTTTATTGCCAAAAACATAAACACAAGGATACAATTTAAAGTGATACAATGCACAAGTAAACTTGGTATCCTAAAATAATTTTCCAGCGAGGCCCAAACTAGACTCGAGAGTCTGTATCTTGGGTCTCAAGAGCACGAATTACCAGAAATAATGTTAACTACTACTAGACGGTTTATGGAGCATGGCAAGTGTTTGGCACATTTATATACCTAACTATTTTAAATACTTAAAAAACAAAATAATATAAATCAAAATACAGTACAATTGGCCGTGTGTGTGTGTGTGTGTATGTGTGTGTGTGTGTGTGTGTGTGTGTGTGTGTGTGTGTTGTGTGTGCGTGCGTGTGTATGTGTGTGTGTGCGTGCGCGTGTTTGTGTGTGTGTATGTGCGAGTCTTTTTGTGGGGGGAGAAAGTTTTATTATTATTGTATTAGGATGCACGGAAAACCTACTTAAATTAAATCTTCTACCTCACTGTATGAGAGAGTAAGGAGCCATTTCTTTACTATCTTCTTACATACAAAAGCGGTACAGTT
Organism: Scotopteryx bipunctaria; assembly: GCA_949320045.1. Taxonomy (NCBI): domain Eukaryota; kingdom Metazoa; phylum Arthropoda; class Insecta; order Lepidoptera; family Geometridae; genus Scotopteryx; species Scotopteryx bipunctaria. Next base: position 10,962,248 of record OX439453.1, on the reverse strand, counting down.
TTTGATGTCGCAGTTTTTACAGACTTTGTTATAGGTGTTCGGAAGTGAAAAGTTAGGACTACGTCTGGCCATTTCAGATTGGGTTCTGAGAATAGGGATCCTGTAAGTGCGTCTGTCTACTATGTCTTGGTAATCCGTACGACGTCTAATATTTTTATGGGTTTTGATCGTTGCACTAAGGACAAATAGATGGCGGACCCGTAAAACTTTAAATTCCTCATACAGGGTGTCGGTTGGAAAACGGAATGGTTTGTTAAGCATTACTTTAATTAGCGCTCTCTGAGCTCTCTCCACCTGTATTAGGAAACTTTTCCCTGCACTGCCCCAGACGGAGATACAATACTGGATTATCGATTGACAGAGAGCGGTGTAGATCATTTTTAGGATATCAGATGGTGTGCAGTTTCTAAGCTTTTTCATTATAAATATGAGTCTCCTAACACGTCCAGCCAGATCCGAAAGGTGTTTTTTGTAATTTAGGTTTTCATCTAATGTAATACCAAGATATTTAAGAGTAGGTGTACGTTCAATTGAGTTACAGGTGTTTTTGTTTGAGCAGGTAGGATCTCGTGAGCAAGTATGAATTCTTATTATAAAGTCCCGGGGAGCACTTGAGACTGTAGTTTTGGAAAATGCTATGAACTTTGTCTTTTTGACATTTAATGTAAGAAGGTTACTGTCAAGGAACCTCCCCACTTCAGAGAGCCCAGCTTCTGCAAAGCATTTTACTTGCTCCCACGTAGGGCCATGGAACAATATAGCCGTGTCATCAGCATATGCTATTACTTCAGCGTTTTTTAAAGGTAACTGGAGAAGGTCGTTTATATACAGCGTGAAAAGAGTAGGCCCAAGTATGCTTCCTTGCGGTACACCGAAATCAATAGGGAGCTGTGAACTTACAGTATTGCCGATCTTTACGCACTGACTTCGGTTTAATAGGTAGCTTTTAAACCAAGACAGTGAGACTCCCCTGATTCCGGAGTATTCCAGCCTCTTCAGGAGTAGATTGATCGAAATGGTGTCAAAAGCTTTCGCTAAATCGAGAAATACTCCGACACAACGCACACCATTTTCAACATAGGAAGAGACTAAATCCGCTAAGAGCGTGACAGCGTCTTCGGTCGATCTACCCACTCTGAAGCCAAACTGACGATCTGACAGAATTCGGTGTTTTTCTAAAAATGGTGTAAGCCTATTATTAACAATTTTCTCTAGTGCTTTAGAGAGTACGCTTAGTAACGCTATGGGTCTGTAGTTATCGGGCATATCCTTAGGACCAGATTTATAAATGGGCGATACAGCAGCAATTTTCCAGCAATCTGGGAAAGTCCCTGTTGATAGACTCAAGTTGAAAATATAATTTAAAGGAATTATTAATGAGGGAAGTGATTTCTTTATAAGGGCAGCTGTTATCCTATCAAGACCTGGCGAACTGTCACTTTTAAAATTAAGTATAACCTTTGAGATTTCGTTTGGGTCCGTAGGATAGAGAAAGAGGGACTGTGCAACTGACCTTATGGGTCTATAAGATTTCGTCAATGATTCTTGGGTCTCTGAGAGCCTAGTGAGAATATTGTCCGAGAGTGATTTTCCTACTGACGTAAAATAAGTATTGCAGAGATTAAGTGAGTCGGATGCAGTCAATAATTCTGTGGGGGAGCTGTTATGGCGAGAGGATTCGCAAACATTTTTAATTGTTTTCCAAAGTCTTTTTGGGTCATTCCTACTTTGTTCAAGTTGCTGTCTGTTATACTCAGATTTAACTTTGCGGAGAAGTTTGTTGCAAAAATTCCTGTATCTGGTATAAATCTTATGTTTATCCAAATCACCAGGAAAGGCTTTGGCCTCCTTATGGAGCTTGTCTCGCTGCCTCATACATCTTATCAATCCAGGAGTTATCCATGGTTTAATATTTACGAATTTACGGCCTATTTTAATTATATTTGTATGTTTTTTAATAATATTATTGACTATTTCGTATAGTAGTGTAATGGAGCCATCTACGGTTGTTTCCTTCATCAAATTTGTCCAGTCAACGTCATTTATTTCGGCTGCTACAGCGTCAAAATCTATTTTAGATCGCCACCGAGGACTATCTTTGAGGCCTCTCTTAGACCCAAGAGACAAGCCAGAAATAACGATGTCGTGATCTGTTATTGATGACTTACATACTAGACCTATAGATTTAGAGTTTGATTTAATGAAAATATGATCATAGCACGCATTCGATCTTGTAGGAATAGTGATAGCAGGTAGCAAACTGTGCGACGCCATAAGGCATAAGTAGTCAGGCACTTGGTTTTTGGAAGGTTTGCAGATGTCAATGTTTAAGTCACCGGTCACCACAACAATTGGTTTGCTCTTCAAGGAGTCTAAGACACGATCCAATGAGTGAATCATAGGTTCGATAGAAGAGGTTGAGGGAGAACGGTAAATGCCAAGTACGGCTATATTGTCATTAACAGTCACGAGCATGCTATCAGCATCATGGATGATGGGATAGGCAACATCTGCTTTATGTACATTTTTTACATAAGTTACTACTCCACCGTTTTTGTTCATTTGTTTTATTGACCGAAATGCGCTATAGCCTGGTAGAAGGTCTATTAATGAGTCCTCAGAAAGCCAGCACTCAGTCAACACAATGACATCCACTTCTGAGTCCAATCGCTGCAGCGCGATAGCAAAATTGTCGAGGTTACATTGAATACTTCTGACATTAAATGAAAGAATCTTAAAGTTAAGGTCAGTAGAAGATAAAAAGGCTCGGCATAACTCAGGTGAGTCGAATGAATGACAATCAATTGAAATGGTTTCATCTAAATCATTAGTTACACTAAGTAAAGCCATATTGATAATATAGAAATAATGCAAGATAAAAATTCAGAAAATATTGTGTCATTCTTTTTGTAAATATAGAATTAAAGGTCATATTCTCGCGTAGTGTGAATGTGTGTGTGTGAGTTTTCAATAGTGTGTGCAAGTATATTATGTGTGAGTGTGAAAGTGTGTATAGCCAGTGTAGAGGTACATTATAAATTATCTTTAGTAGAGTAAAACTATTATTATTAAAAGAATTCAAGTAGATAAATAGAAAAGCCCAAAATATTATTTTTAAATGAAGTAAATTTAAACAGTTGACATCTTTAGCCGGTTCTAATAAGCTGTCAATCAGAAGTTTCCCCTGGGCCGGTGGGGTTAACATAGCGGAGCAGCTCGTCCATGTTCTTGATGGTGATCGCTGGATTACCTTCCTGTCTCCTGGCGTAGAGAGACCCATTTTTGATCCAGCAATATTTGAAACCGGAGCCTTTACAGCGGTGTCGCGCAGAACGAAATAATTGACGTTTTTCTTGTGTTAGACGCTCATTGAAGTATATTATTCTCCGAGTACCATTTATTCCGATATCCGAGCAATTAAAGTTCCGTCTGCTTTTTCCCGCTTTTAGAAATTCGTCTCTTTGATGGCGCCTCAGGAACCGGACGACCAAGGGACGAGGAAGTTTGCTGGACAAGTCATCGTTTGACGGGTTGTCCTGGTCTCGGCGCAGTGGTCCGACGCGGGTGACGTAGTCCAAGTCCTTGTCTTCCAGTGGCATACCGATTTTCTGAGCTATAACCTGAATAATATGCGTAGGGTTTTCATTAGCCGTTTCGTTGACTCCCGCAATTTCAATATCGTTCCTTAGGTGAGATTGCGCGCGAGCACTTTGTTGTTCACGTAAATGCATTATTGTATTCTCCAGTGATATTATTACTGACGTGCGCTGCTCAACAAGTTGAAGTCTTTCCATGGACTCAGCTAAATTTTTTTCATACTCATCTAGACGAGCGTTGCATTTGGTTATGTGTTCCGTCAGAGATTTCATCTGAGACTTGATTTCCCCGACGTCCTCTCGAAGCAATCTAATTTCTGCTACCAGTGAAGACAGCGATTCAGAGTCAGCTACAGAAAAGAGAGGACTCACAGGCGCAGACGCAGACGAAGCAATTTTACGAGAGACTTCACGTTCAATGTTACTTGAAGTTGTGTGTTCGTCGCACTCGGTGACACATACTCGCACCGGGGTATTCGTATTATCTCTCCTAGGCTCCGCGGCCTTGCACAATGGACACAGCCAGCTGGTCTTTAGTTCCTCAGTCAATTTTTTTGGGTCAGAGAGATTAACGCAAAGGAGATGATAATTGCTGGAGCATTTAGAGCATTTTATTAATTGACTTGTCCTTATTGTTTTAGTGCAAGCAGCACAATTATATCCCATTTTATTTTATAAGCGTTAAGTATCGGAATAAAAGTTAAAAATTGGCCGGTAGTTTGATTTTAACTACGGTGACTCAGCAAACCTGGGGCCCGGCGCTCGAAGACAATAGAAGTCACGAGTACTCTTCCGTTAACTGTGGTGTTGCGTAGCTCCTTGCGCCGTGCGACAGGGATGAATTATTTGTAAATTCAGAGCCCGTCTCGCTTCCACTTGAGGTAACGCGGGACGAGGTTGACGTTCAGGTGATTTAACTTTCACTGATTTTAAAAATATAAGTTAAAGTATCCACGCAACTATGATACTTGTTGTCGTTTAAATTAATATGAAATTTCTTTAACGGACTGCTGAGAGTTAGAAGTACAAACAAACGCGACCTCTCCGTAGCTGTGCTAATTTCGTACTCTAATTTCGTAAATATGTTTGCATGTCCTGCAAATATTCTTTGTGTGTTCTGTAAATATTTATTTCTTTCATCCATTTGTCGTTTCAGGTACCTAATTACCTACCTAATGACATGGCGTAAATAAAATCAGGTAAAAATTCAAACACAAAAATATTTATCTAATCTGAAATCAATATTTGATAATAGTGAGATGAAGGCTACATATCAGAATAAATATCATAATTCTTGACATGACATAAAATGAACTTGAAAAATCTTAACTTGAGTACAAGATAAATAGCCTTGAGTACTATATAGTACTCGTAGTACCTACATAGATAGTCTTCCTGCTCTGATAGAGATGTCAAATGAAAAATGATGACCTGTGAAATTGAGACAGTTCCTAAAGTCACTTCAAAACTCAATAAAACCGGTCAAGTGCGAGCCATATTTGCACACGATAGGGTCCTGTACCATCGTACATATAAATCAATGTTTCTTGTATGCCATCTGTATTATAGGTGGTGGTAGCACGTTCCCTATTAAAATCAAGCAAAAACTGCAAACGTCTCTTCTATAAGAACCACCTTAATTTTTAATTTTAGTATTATTTTTGTACAAATTAGTAAATATAAATGTGCAAAAAGACACTCGACCGATTCAATTACTGACCACGCCTAGTGTTGCTTAGACGGACGAATAGCAGAGGCTTAGTAATAGGGTCCCGTTGGCACCCTTCGGGTACGGAACCCTAAACATATAGCTTTATTCTAAGGAAATTGTTTTATCGTCAACATCAATCTGTCTTTTCCTATTTGTTGGGCGTAGATATTCCTTATCTTGTGATTCCAACAAAGTCCTGTGCTAGCCTTATCCACTTGTGGCACCCATCTTCTGCTTCCATATTCATTCAATTATTAAAAATTCCCAAGGGCACAATGTCTTAAAAATGTTTAGTCAAAAAGTGCTAAACTAGTAATTTGCCCTAAACTGAGATCAAGCGCGCAATGTCCAAAATCCGCAAGTTTTGCATCGAGTTCAGCGGTTTTTAAATTTTACTGTTTTCGTTGCATTTCCATCCTAGTATATAAATTAAAACCTTTCTGGAATGTAGAAATAAATACTTTTACCACTAGAGACATTTGTAAAATCCAATATCTTCACAGCCCCTTCACCGAATAAACCCATTATGCTTCCCAGCAAGTCTTCATAGTCATGTATAAAACTTGGTAGATCATTATAGACCGTGGTCTATAATGATCTACCAAGTTTTGTACATATATATCATATACATATATCATGCCCGTATCCCTAACGGGGTGGGCAGAGCCACAAGTAATCATAAGAAAACTTGCAGCCACTTCTGATCCAAGAGTTCCAAGATGGATTATGGTGAATCATGGTGACAGGTGATCAGTCCATCGCCCATATAGATTCATCATGTTGGAGAGGATACTATCCCTTAGTCGACTCTTACGACATGCTCGGAGAGAGAAGCAGCTGGACGCATTCTATGTTTTTTCTTTACTCCCAGTCCAGCAGAGAAGTAAGTTTTGTACACATTGGATTAACAATTCGAATGATATGTTCTAACAAACTTATTTACAAAAATACAACGCCCAATTGCCTAAGTTTGCCAATTGCCACTTGATCAATTTGAGTCAACTCGATCAAAATCTTCGCTCGCTCGATCAATTGTTTCCAAAATATTTTCATTAGACTCGAGGAGTTTTTAAACAAATGCTTGTAGGTACCAACATTCTCATCGTTTTTGTCCGTCATGGCGACGATGGCCATGCTCATGTTGACCCTCATAGCGTAACCCAGCGTCAGCGCTAAGAACAGCAACAGGACTTGGAGGTGGCGGACACCCAGCATTGCACCTGGAAACCACAACCATAGCTTAGGAGCTGCTACCAAGTTCAAAAGCTTGTAAGAAGCGTCAAAGAAGCCTTTGAGGCGTACTTTACATCCATTAACGACCTCGGTGGCGTGGCGGGCGAGTGCTTGGCTGAGGCGCAAGTTCGATTCCCGCTACGAGCTAAATGCTTGTATGTTTTGCAAATATTTCTTCCGAGTCTGGGTGTTGCAGTATTATAACTTGGTTTTTATTTACTCCCTCGCTAAAGATCGGGAGTAAAACTACTTCGTATTTAATAGGTCATTTTAGCCCCTTGTATAACAATCTTAAAAAAACATCAAATGTGCGAGCGAGATAGCTGCAGCGCAAATTCTGTCCCTTAATCATAGCATAATACCTTTTCTAATCAGATCACTGGTGGTCTAGTTAGTAGTGACCCCGCCTTCCGATCCTAAGATAGTGGGTTCAGTTCCAGTCGTGTACTAATGAATTTTTCTGTGCGAAAAATTTATGTATGCTATACCAGTACTCTCAAATGGTCAAGGAAAACATGGTGAGGAACCCCGCGGCTTAGTCAGCTCCGCACGTATTGACCATGTCTTTCCTGTGGACAAGGCCGACTAAGCTGAGAGGATGGAACAGGTTCTAGGCAAGCCTACTCTATCTTAATTCGTCCCAGGCACTACAGCGTCCCGTTTGTGAAGGTAAAAGTTGCCTCCTGACCCTGTACAGATCATTTACTATAGATGGTAAAAGGTCTTATTATTATTAATCATAGCATAGTATCTTTTCTAATCAGATCAATGGCAATAAAGTAAGGTTATGCAAATTGCAATACTATTGTTGTACATTATACGATTTGTTTTTATTATTCTTTTATTGGTGCTTTACCTAAGTCGTAAATTATCTGACGTAGTTTTATCAACGTCTGATTGTACAGTGTATTTATTTTACGTAATGTTCCCACTATCAAGAGAAAAAAATATTCTTTTACAAAACTACCTCAGTACCTATCTTGAAAAGAACTAGCAAATCCCCGCGGTTTCACTCGAATCATACAACTACTACTAGTCGTATCACTATTTATTACGAACCAGTGTGTTGAAAGAACATGTTTAAGAACATCTTAAGTTCTACGACATACCGGTTTCCTTACGATGATTTCCTTCACCGTTTGAGAGTACCTACTGATGTCAATTTTTCGAATTTTCAAGGTGGTCTAGTGCCCCGTTTTCCGATCCGAAGGTCGTGGGTTCTAATCCGATCATGCACCAATGGGTTTTACTGTTCAGTACTCTCAAACTGTGAAAGAAAACATCGTGAGAAAACCTGCACGTCGTAGGACAGTAGAAAGTTAGACAATTGAACGTGCCTTCCGAAGCACGGAAGCGCTCAGCTCGTGATGCACCTTGCGGTCACCCATCCCAATTTGTCCGCGCACAACATTGCTTAACTTCAACGACCAATCAAGAACGTCTAAGCAACTACGACACGACCGCTTCGGTGATTTGGTGTGCTATAATTTATAGCTGTGGTCACCCCAAGATTACTATAAAAAATATACCGTAATATACCTTGCTATAATATATATCATAGATACGTATGTATTGTATGTACTTCTTCGCTGGACTGGGAGTAAAGAAAAAACATAGAATGCGTCCAGCTGCTTTTCACCCCGAGCATGTCGTAAGAGTCGACTAAGGGAAAGTATGTTCTCCAACATGATGGACCATCTATATGGGCGATGGGCTGATCACCTGTCACCATAGTTCACCATATCCATCTTGGGACTCTTGGATCAGGAGTGGCTGCAAGTGTTCTTATAATTACTTGTGGCTCTGTCCACCCCGTTAGGGATACGAGCGTGATAATATGTATGTATGTAAATACGTATGTGATAGCCTTTATATGATAAATCTACTTGTTACTGTCACGATTAAGTAATAGATTGACAAGATAGACGTTTTTTTATCATGAAGATATTTCGCGAGTCGATAAAATGTAAATACGAGTACTACTACGTGCGTTAAAACGCACGCCCGGATCCGAATCCGCTACGTTCGGATTGGATCACATTAAACAATAGTTAACACCACCATCAATCATTCGGGGTCATGACTTCACTTTATTATGTGATTAAATTAATGTAAAAAATCATAACAAATACCCAGATCTGTGTTCCAAATAACTACTATTGTTATAAGGATGACCTCGGTGGCGTGGTGGTGTCCGGCCGAGGTGGGTTCGATTCCCTGCGGAATGTTTTGCTATTATTCCTTCCGGTTCACGATGTTGTAGTACCATGGAACCGTTGTTTCTCGTAGTATCAAAACTATTTAGTCAAACCTTCTGGTAGACAGTAAAAAGAGCTTTAATGGCCTCGTGAACAGCACGATAAATGGCCCGAAGATCAAATCCCGTGCACTTATCTATTTTCCGACGACCTCGGTGGCGTGGCGGGCGAGTACTCGACTGAGACGCAAGAGGCGCGGGTTCGATCCCCGCTACGGGAGAAATGTTTGTATGTTCTGCAAATATTTCTTCCGGGTCTGGGTGTTGTATTATTATGAATTATAAGTATGCATTTACAAAAAAAAGTATATAAGTATTCTATCAGCCCTCTGGTGCCCATAGTACAAGATTCGCTTAATTTAGGGCTAAATGACGGTGTGTGATATGTCCACAAATATTTATTTTTATTGGTTTTATATCTGTCTCGTCAGTCATTGTAAAAACATTGATAACCAAGATCACTCAACATAAAAGGAAAAGAATGCTAAAAACCTCGGAAACGAGGTTTTTTGTGTTGAATATATAATTAAAATTTAATAATTAACCAGTTAATTTCGAAACGCATAAGATGTGGATTTAGTTCATCTTCTAATGTAGTATCTTGAAGTCACTGAATTACATACATAAATTTACGCCTGTTTCCCATAGGGGTAGGCAGAGATCACGGATCTCCATTTGCTACGATCCTGATATACTTCTCTCATTCACTCTCATTACATTCCCCATGCATGCTCGTCGGTTTAGGGTACTCTTGACCTGGCCCTTTTCCAAAACGTCGCCGATTTGGTCCAGGCACGTGTGCCGAGATCTTCCCCTTCTAACTTGTTTTTTTTTAATATTTACATAAACATTATATCATATCAAGCCCGTATCACAAAACCGCAAAACCACAAGAAACACAATTAATCAAAAAAAGGCTTACAGCCACTTCTGATTTAAAGTCCCAAGATGGTGAACCATGGTGAGCGATGATCAGCTCATCGCTCATTATAGATTGTCTGGGCCTACTTAAATATTTACTGGGAAAAAATAGAAAAAAACATGTGTGTGTATACCTACTATCTAGCTAGGTACTAAATCAAGTGCTGAATTCATAATTTTTCATTGAATTTCCTTATGTAGGCTCTCTTAATTTTAATAAATTTCCACCGTCCGATGAGCTGGATCAGGTGAGCTATCTATAGACCGTTTGCAACGGCCTTTATATAGCCCGACTGTTTCTTTTGAATTTTGTAAATAACATTTGTACTAGTTGTAAGTTTCTTTCTGTTAATAAAAAACATCTTTACATTCGACTGCATTACTTACTGGGTTTTTTGACTTCTACAGGCGTTTTCTCCTCTATAGTATCCATTTTCAATATAATTTAATACCAACACTGTCACTACTTTATTCTATGATGATATATTTTATTTAAATAAATTATTTTTTATTTTAAATTAAATTAAAATAAATAAACCGGACGTCCACCCGCGAGTTTTTCTCGCGACCTATCTGGTATCGACAGCTGGTTGGCAATGATCGCACGCTATAGGCATTGTCCTCAAAGTCACGGCTACAGAAGTTTAGTTTAATGCACTTGTTTCACAGCCTATTAGTAAACTAGTAACTTGCTTGATTAATAACTGCATACGGACTGACTGGCATTTGCGAGGCATTGCATCGCCTGAGAAAAACGCGCAGTTTTGAGGGCGAGGCGTGACTTGACTAAGCGTTGATTAGCCTAACGCTTCTGCCTCGCGAGGCTGCAATTTTAAAAAGGTATTCTCAACGTAGGCACTGTTTCAAATCGAAAAAAAAATGATTTTTTTAAGTGAAACAGAAATAGTTAAGTATGTTGTATAATAACTTAATTTTAACTTTTACTAAAATAATTAGTTATAACTAAATGAGTAGGCTGCTAATTGTATCAGCTCTGACAATTTTTCTGTAACATTTTATGAGAGATAGTATTTATTTCAGGTTTTTTTTCTCAGATTTTATAAAAGGCTACATTGGAACTCCCCGCAACTTAATCATTATCATACAACATCAGCATAGGAGCTGAATTTCGGGTACCTTCTCGTTTACTTCTTAGTATTAAATCATCTTGAACATTAGGGTTACACAGATATTCAAATTATAAAAATATCAAAATGTCCATAACTTCCGTTGCTGATTGTACCTTTGGAAAACAAGATGGACGACGATGAGAATTGAGAATTTGTGCGCATTATCACGTGCTCAAGACAGCGAAGGAATCACGTGTTCGAATCGATGAAGGAAAACATCGTGAGGAAACCAGTTAGTATTCTAATGGACTTGCAACTTGGCATCATTATCATCAGCTTATTGCCATCCACTGCTGGACATAGACCTCTCCTAATCTTTAGCATGACGCATTCGGTGTCTACCAGCAGCCTTTCGCAGATCGTCACTCCAGCTAGCCGGAGGGCGTCCTACATTACGTTTGCCGAGTCGCGGTCTCCACTCAAGAACTCATTTACCCCAGCAGTTGTCTGTTTACTTCAGTTTTCTAATGAGCTACATTGATGACTGGTTCTCAAAATACGAATCCTATCCCACAGAAAAAACTCTGAACTTAACGAGCTGGAAACTATGAAAAGCAATATCTCGCTGAGCGACTTAGAATAGGTAGAATAGCTGTCTAAAGGGAAAATTACACAGCGCAAGTAGCTGATCTTGAGCGTAGACAGCTACTGTCTCTGTGTACTTGAATTTTGTCAGCAGCTACTAGCTAATAATGATTCGAGCAATAAGTAAGTTCATGGCCCACTCTTGTGACGGAATTATTAGGCCGTCTAAAGGCTTCCGTCATAGCTCAACGAATTAAAAGCCGGAACTGACAATTTAACATGCCCTCCGAGGCACAGAAGCGCTCAGCCCTTAATGCAACTTGCGGTCACCCATTCTGAAATTCTTTATTGTACACGCACGAAACGAAACAAATACACAAAAAACATTAAAAAGTACATGTACAAAGGCGAGCTTAACTCTTAAAGAGTTTCAAATTGTGACCGCGCACAACGTTGCTTAACTTCAACTTAGGTCTGTTAGTAGAATACAGGAACCGGGCATAGGCCACGCGCATGCTAGCTCCTAGCTCGCATCGTGTGGCCTCGCCATTACACAAACACATCTATCAATACGCTTGCAAAACTATAAGAAGTCAAAAAACCAATTATCAATGAAAACGTGCTACAGTTATAATGGAGCAATAAAATAACAATCAAATAATTATGTTTTATTTTGACAGAGCTGACCTTCGGGTTACATAAATATTAAATTATCTACAGTACTCTCGTAGCAAAACAAATGTTGTTAAAAACAAAAAAAACCGTCAAGCGAGAGCGCTTTAGGTCGGGGTTTGGTGTTAGGGTTCCGTATTCAATATTTGTTTGTTTTCACAGTAACCAAACTAGATTACTATGAATCGGCGTTTTAACTACTTTTTCTAGGGCTCCATGTCAAAAGGGTGCCAATGGGACCCTATTACTAAGCCTCTCTGTCCGTCCGTCTGTCTGTCAGCGGGCTGTATCTCATAAACCGTATTAGGTAGTATTTTTATTGCCGCTATAACAAACATTATATTAGCATGGACGACGGTACGGAACCCTTCGTGTGCGAATTCGACTCGCACTTGACCGGTTTTTTATTTAAATAACTGTATATTCAGCAACAAAAGTTCATGAACATTTGGAGATTTTTAACTCACCAATGGGTAGTAATAAATATAGTCAGAATTTGGATGGGTGACCGCAAGTGGCATTACGCGCTGAGCTCTTCCGTGCTTTGGAGGGCACGTTAAATTGTCGGTCCCGGCTTTTAAGTTGTTAAGCCATGACGGAGGCCCTAAAGGCCTATTATAAACGGCCTAAAAACTCCGTCACAAGAGTAGGCCACTAGCTCATACGAACTTACTTTCCTACGGTATTTCCAATTTTATGGTGATATATAAACACTAAGTGCTATTATTGTATACTCTGTACCAATGATATGTTAAATTGTATTAACAATCGAAATGTTTTCAAAATGATATTTTAATGAATAATGAATGGATGCGGTTGGTTAGTTCTACGTAATTTACAAAACAATAATAAATAAGGCTCGGATTCCCTGTGATGTGCCGGACCCGACTGTCATATACAGTTCTGACCTCACCTTTATGTCACTAGTTATTTCAAACCAGTATGGTGAAATGATTAAAAGTGCGCCTCGAAGGCTAATGCCGTGCCATTCACTCGTATGTTTCTAACTTTTTATGTTCCACGATGTTTTCCTTCACCATTTGAGAGCACCGCATATAGTTTAGATCAGGTTTAATGGAAAAAAATAGAAGGCCTTTGCCCAGCTGTGGGATTCGGTAGGCTCATAAGATTAGATTATGTCAATAACTGATGAAAATTATCTAATATGAAACTTTATTAAAGCAACTGTACGAAGTTGCTCAATGATTTGGTCAGGCGATTTTTACTTCACTTACCCCAGGGGCCTTATTCTAGTCATTATGACTAAACATAACTTAACGCGGGCAAACGCGGGCACGTTTATGGCCGCGGCGCGTCACAAAGTAGTAACAAGCTGTCAAGTTTCGTTTGGTCATAGAGAATGAGGGGTCTTTACAGTTACATGGAATAAGATAAACATAATATTAGAAGTACTCTAAAAATGGGGCCACCATAAAAATTAAATAATCATCTAAACAGCCCAAAACTGAGTAATTTTTTATCACCTTCAAGACCGGAGTTAAAAGGCAGTCAAGAGCTTTCATTTCTAAATAAAAATAAAAACCACCTGTTATTTTAATAAAAACACAACGTGAAAATTTTAACTCTCCACCTATAACGGTTTATGAGATACAGCCCGCTGACAGACTGACGGACAATGTAGGCTTAGTAATAGGGTCCCATTGGCACATTTCGCGTACGGAGCCTTAAAAACCTTAAAAGTTAGTAGTAATATATGTCATGTCTAAGTTTGTGTAAATAGGTTAAATTTCGTTGGTAGAATGAGTTTGTCACAATCGCCTTCACAAAAAAAAAAGATAATAAACTGAACAGAGCAAGTCTCAGAACAATTCTTAATTCTTCCAAGGAGCAAGTAACTCTCACTGACAGTTGCTGATGTTAATCAAAATATTCTACCGGCCAGTGTGTTTTGTCTTTGGTTGGAATCGAATCATAAAATAAGTTATTATTATGATCTGTGGTGTAAAAGAAAAGATGGCGGCAGAAAGATTTTGGGAACATCCTGCATCGTAGTGTTCAAAATGTTTGCAAATTGAAATAAATGAAGAAATCAGTCAAAATTACGTTTCGAGTTCAGTAACTTAGGAGCTACGAAGGAATATAATAATCATGAACATATTTACAAACATACATACATAGACAGCTAAACACATTATTTCTTATGCTTCGCGTAGTCGGGTAAAAATATCGAATCGTTCACTTTTATTCAAAGGCAAAATCTTACAAAGAATTTTCATATTAAAATGTAAATTACTTAGATCCCGGCATAATTGACTAATATTAATTGAATAATTTTTACATAGATTGAGATCACTGGTCGTCTACTAGAAGTAGGTAACGCAGCCTTTTAATTCTGAGGTCGTGGGTTCAAAAGTCATGGATTATTAATCTTATAGGCGTGGGTTCGATGTCTGGGTGTTGTAGTATTATGTATTTTAAGTATATATTTAAATAAAACAAAAGTTTATTATATCCGCCATCGGGTTCCCATAGTACAAGCTTATTTAGTCTTTCAAACCAGTGTGCTGAAAAGATTTGAAGTGAGCTTGACACATATTTTCGATTTTTTTTGGATCTACGACATGCCAGTTTCCTCACGACGTTTTCCTTCTGTTTGATTATTGTTTCGAACAGAAAAAATCCTTTGATGTAAAATCGGATTTGAAACCACGACCTTAGATCGGAAGACGGGATCTACCACTAGACCACCAGTGCTCTCGGTATTATAGTAGTAGTCCCAGAAGTGACGTTATCACTAACACCGCGTCAGTTTGAACGAAGCTTTTCCTACATCCAACTTTATGCATGTACTTTGCATAAAATTGCATAAATTAGTACAAGTTCTAATTACTTACTTACTTGCGAGTAGGTTTGTAATAATTTAATAAGCTTCTTGGAAAGTCATCATGCTTTTATTCACTTACTATTTAAATGAGAAATATTTTTAATAAAACTAGTCAAGTGCGAGTCGAATTCGCACACGAAGGATTCTGTACCATCGTACATGTACATAAATTTTTCTATGCCACCCATTATAGATGGCAGCACGTTCCCTATTAAAATTAAGCAAAAAATGCAAAATGAAACACGTCTATTTTATGAGGACACCCTTATTTATTATTTTTGTACAAATCAGTGAATTGAAGATAGTTTGAAAAATAAATACACAAAAATTCTATAAAAAAAGTGTGCAAAAAGTCACTCGATCCATCCAATTACTGACCGCGCCTAGTGTTGCTTAACTTAATTTCAAGGGGTCCCTTATTCTATTTTTTAGCGGCAATAGAAATATATACTCTGTGAAAATTTCAACTCTCTACCTATTACGGTTTATATAATACAGCCCGCTGACAGACGAACGGACGGACGGACAGCGGAGGCTTAGTAATAGGGTCCCGTTGGCACCTTTCGAGTACCATATAATTCTTGTACCATGCTCTGCATCAAGCTTGTAGACCGATATTCCGAATATCGACTTCTGGAGACGAATCAAAGTCAAAGATGTCGGAATACGGATAATTCAACTCAAGCTCAAGTTTAGTTGGGTGATGATGACAGGTGGTGTAAAACTTTGACAGATTGCTGGTCGAGGACTGGCAAGAAAAACTTTGGAACTTTGACGAAATTGTCGGCGTCACGGGTCGTCACGAACAAACTCTGTCTTCTGCTGGAAAAGGCCACTTTATCTGATCTGCTACTGATGTGCGTACGATTATTCATAATACTATGCCTGCTTTCCTGCTTCATGCGAGTAAAACCGCAGGCGGAAGCTAGCAATGTCATAAATGGTGACAGTTTTGCAGTATATCACTTACAATGCCTTTTGGCACAACAGCTTTTTATATTAAAAATAGAACCGGCCAAGTGCGAGTTGAGTTCGCACACGAAGGGTTCCGTACCATCGTACATAAATAAATAGTTTTGTATGGGGCCTACTTTCATTTTTAAATTTATTATTATAATTTGTTGTTATAGCGGCAATAGAAATACACACTGTGAAAATTTCAACTCTATAACTATTATGGTTCATGAGATACAGTTCGCTGACAGACGGACGGACGGACAAACGGACAGCGGAGGCTTAGTAATAGGGTCCCGTAGGAATCCTTCGGGTACAAAACCCTAAAAAGGATACAGGCAATATTGCCTCGCAAATTTTGACCTAAATCGTTTTATATAGAGAGAAACAGTAGCTTATACGATTTGATTTCCCTTACCTTTCCTTACAAGGTGTCAACACGCCAGCACAGATTGTTGTTGGCGCGTATTGCTTAGTCGCTTTTTTAATACAACTACTCAAGTTAGAGTTTGTAGATACCCGGTCTCCTCCCACTACCTTGTATAGTTGAAGGAGGCAGTAGCTGTAGTGGAAGTCTGTATTGGGGAGCTCATAAATTCAAATCTGATGTAAAGAAACTCTTGATGATTTTTTGACTAGTAAATATTAATTTAACATTATTCTGTAATTATGTGTAAAAATTTTTATGTCCCTTTAAAATGGCTTATCATTTGGCTTATTGTTTGTTTTTGATTATCATTTCAGTTTGACATGTTTTCCTAATATTCAGATCAAACATAACTGTATTGTTTATGAATAAATTAAAATGAAATAATGAAAAGCTTATAAGTTGATTTGCCCCTACCTTCCCTAGGCAGTTACATACCTAAAGTAGGCACTATTTGCCGCTGGCAATAAAAAGGTTAATCGTTTTATTTACACAAAATTGGTCTGGAGATACTATAAAATCGCCTCCTACCCCGTACTATAAACCCCGGTTCATTATAGCAAAATAATATGATATCAAAAATTGATTCTCAAAAAAATTGTGTCAAAATGAATGCTTTGGTTTTTTGTGTTGGGATGGTTATGGGAAGTGGTAGTGGGCGGAAACACTAAGATACCACTGTTACTTAACGCCAACAGCCAATACTTGGCTTCTTCCAATAAAAAAACTTCAAGTTAGAGTGCAATAAATCTACTGTAGATGAGTTTTGGTTTCCTGCGATGCTGAGAACGTCATTCGAGATCAGAAGATTTTTGATGTTTATACTAAAAAAAAAGTTGCCGAAAATCGGTCGTCATCAGTAGTAACCAAGTAAATTCGATGGAAACAGGAACGTACGTTGCGTTCTTTTTTGTTTTCTATTTGACAGATGCCAAAAATAGTAGACATAGTATGATGATCTATGAAACAAAAAAACTACAAGAAATGTGCATAAACGAAACATTACATTTTATTACCGGACTGCAAAGGAAGGTAATGTATTTAGAGTATATGTATGAATGTTTGAATGTTTGAACGTGGGTATGTGCATTCCTTTGGCAGAAGTTGTAGTCCGGAACGGATTAAAAAAAATGAGGTGTCGTTGGATTCATAGGTCATAGATGCCTATATCACATTTTTGACACTAAAGTGTAAAAAAAATACAATAAAGAAGTTTTTAAGAAGCCGTTTTAAATGAACTAATACTTGATAAAAATGAGACACACTTAGATTTAGAAAAAAGGTATAAATTCATCATCATCATCTTCCTGGCCTAATCCCACTCTACGTGGGGTCGGCACAGCATGATCCTTGGATCATGCTGTAAGTTTTGACTAAGGTGTTTTATGTAAACACGTCCCGGGCACTATAGCGTCCCGTTTGTGAAGGTAAAAGTTGCCTCCTGGCGCTGTATAAATCATCTACTATAGATGGTTACAAGCCTTAGTTTTTTAGTTAAACAAATATCGTAAAACTGGAGTAAACCTCATGGGAAATGACGGTAGCCGGTTCATAACAAATCAGAAGGCGCCTGTCATCTTTGGGAACGATTTCTCAAAGATTTATTTGTTCAGAGAATTGAATGCTGATAGTGAGTATAGTATACATTGAACCTAGACTATCTCAGCTCTTTCCTCTCCCTGCTCCTGCCCGTGCCAAATAAAACCAGCCGTAAATAACGGGCGATGGGTATGAAGATTCGTATGAAAGTTTGCGCCATTTTTTCGCGTATGGCTCAGAATATCAAATTCTGAAATTATTTTTCCAACCTTTTCCTATATTGTTGGGGATGGTGGTGCTTGATTTATTGGATTATCGTAAGTTCTTCTAAGATTTCTCACCGACTAGTCTTATCACTAGTTCTTTCGAACCAGTGTGGGGAAAGGATTTATAGTAGGTTTCAGAGGCTCTTTTCGCACACTTTGAAATAATGAAATGAAATAATTAAATATTTTTTGTCTTGACATGTGTGTCAATGTGTACCTACATGTTTTCGAAGTTTTTATGTTTTACAACATGCTGGTTTTCTCACGATGTTCTCCTTCACCGTTCGGGAGTACTGGTATAGCGCACATCCATCGGTGCACGACCGGATTTGAACCCGCGACCTTGGTACCGGGAGGCAGGGCCACTATCACTCGACCACCAGTGCTCTCACCGACTGCGAAGATGGAGGGCAATGTATTTTGATTTGTGAAACTAATCTGCATTAAAAATAGGTCACCCTTATTAATAAACAAATTGTTTGTTTATTTAATAAGGGTGATTTTATTAACTACTAATTAGGTAATGATGTTCTAAAAATTAGGTCAGAAGGTGGTATAAAAAATTTAACGAAAAAAAATTTAAAAGCAAAACAGCGAGCTTAAAGGAGCATTTTTACATATAACTCATTTTTAGGATTCCGTACCCGAAGGGTGCCAAAGAGACCCTATTACTAAGGCTCCGCTATCCGTCCATCTATACGTCCGTCCGTCTGTCAGCGGGCTGATCCCACGAACTGTTATGGGCAGAAAGTCGAAATTTTCAGTGTGTATTTTTATAGACGTTATGTCAACAAATAATAATAATAAGATAAATTAAAAACAAAATGGGGTGTGAATTCAAACACGCACTTGACCGGTTTTTTTATTTAAACATTATTTATTTTAGCAATATGTAAGCGTAATGTTGCGTTTCTATACAAAATAACTCTTATATCAGTTTTATCTCAGCGTATCAATAAGCATCCCACTTTACGGTATCAAAATATGAAGAGGTGATAACAAAACAAAGTATAAGTACTATACTATTATTTAATGGCACTTATAGGGTTAGTTTAGTAGAGGATTCATACGGCCTTTTCAAGTTTCTCTTGTGACGTCTTCGTTTCTGGAACAAGAAAGTTAAAAACAAATTAAGTTAGAAGAAAGGGTCTTAAATTTACATTTTTTAGGCAAGTTGAATGCCCCGCAATTTCGACCGCGTGTAGTTTTTTTTTCAAACAAACTTCTTTATTATTTTGCACTCGGAGAAGAATTTCAGAAATTTCCAAACACTAACACAATAGGTGGAATAGTTTCATGCTTCTAGGTATGGTTAAGGCTGTGATATATATTGATTAATTTTATTCTTACCACTGCCATCGTCAGTTTCGACATCGTTCCACGCCTGAAGCTTATTCGTCCCAAAGATCAAGTAGAGCAGGTTGCCAATTGAGAAGATCGCTGATGCTACGTAGAAGACCTTCCGCCATTCTTTTGGATCAGTCTGAAAAAAACGAATGACTAGAAAACAATCTTAGGGATCGTTTTGAAATGTCTTGGCCAAGCTTGCAAGACACGTGATACATGGGATAAAACACCCTCAGGATCTCGTGGGTATAAAGAAGTACCATGATTCCACACCAGAAATACCATGATTCCACAACTTGCAGACCAGCAAAGCAACTTTTCTGCTTCAGGAATTGAACCTCTTCGCATCTCAAAGTGACTCCATCGAGGTTGGTAATAGAACAGAAGTTAAAGATTTCATGATGCTAGACTTACCTCATCTTTGAGAAGGGCTCCCGCTGCTAGCGGCGCAATGATAGACACAATGCAGCCAAGACTGTTGGTGATCCCCATCAGGGTCCCAGCGAAGTTCGGAGACATGTCTAGATGCACCAACTGCCGACATTATAAATGAGTATTATAAAAATTAAAGAATA
The DNA here is from genome assembly GCA_949320045.1 of Scotopteryx bipunctaria. NCBI lineage: Eukaryota > Metazoa > Arthropoda > Insecta > Lepidoptera > Geometridae > Scotopteryx > Scotopteryx bipunctaria. Next base: position 10,942,250 of record OX439453.1, on the reverse strand, counting down.
AAGGAAGATAGACTCCAATTGTGGCCGAGAGACGGCACAAAACCACGTGACAGACCACCGCCTGTTGGCCCAGCAATATAGCAAACGTACCTGGGCAGCATTGGATGAAGTTAGCGAGAGACCGAAGGGAATAGCGTATAAGGGAGGAGGTCTATACTATACCCAATAGTGGGTGAACACAGGCCGATTAAATAGGTATTTAGATATCGATAATAATTTAAAAACTGGCTGATGCCCTTTATACAGCAAGGGGGTATTTACATATTATGTAGTTATCGGCGGATAAAACTGTGATTATTATGTACATGACATAATGTTATTTAAAAAAATATACCATTAAACCAGACATATGGCCGGCGTTCAGTCCAACGACGACCGTGATGAGGGCGACTGCCACCGTCACGTTCCCAGCTGGTGAGTACGCCAGACCCACGAGCGCGATAGCTGGCCCGAACATACCTAGCACAAAAAGGTTCAACAACTTTTTTTTCCATTTCCTCCTAAAAAGTCTAACTCCTCCGCAGTACATACTCTAAGCATACGTCTACCTACCGATAGAATTACAAATTTTCCTCGTGGCCGTGATCGAGAGGTATCCCTTTGCCAGCGCCCAGTCGGAGAAGAAACCGAAGACGAAACTCAATAGGAACATAGCCAAGTAAGGTAGCGCTGACATCATTCCATTCTGAAAGAACAAAATTAAGAATGAAACATTTACCAGTTAAATAGCATGTATACCTTATGTTTTTCTTAGAGACCAACAAATTTTTACCCTGAAAACGTAAATCAGTTCCACCAGGTCTGGTACCGTGACCGATAGGAAAAAACAGCCATCGGGCCCTCTCATCCACAAACTCTTCCTTAATCAATCTGAGTCTTCATGAGATTTCAATAACATACCTGCTTGATATCTACTCCTAGCACCTGGTTGAGGTAGGAAGGTATCTCCGTCATGAGCGTCCAGAAACCCCAGTTCTGGCAGCCGTGCAGGATGATCACGGTCAGGAACGGAACCGACGTGAAGAATTTTTTCCATGGCGTTTTTAATTTCTAGAGAATAAAGAGATAGTTATTCATGATTCACCCAGGCCTGTTTTCTTAGGTACTTTATCATTATCATCTCCATCTTCCTGCTTTTACCTTTACATACCTTTTGCTCTCCCACATGACCCAATGATGTTTGGATGTAAAGTTTCTCCTCATCGCTGATCATCCTCGAGTTCTGAGGCATGTCAGAGCCAAGGAACACGTAGAGGACAGTCCAGGCGGCGCCAAGACACCCACTCACGTAGAATATAGCCGGCCAGCCCCAGTACTGCGCTATGAAGCCAGCTACCATCAGCTGCATGGCTGTTCCAAGGTGGCCACCTGAAAAAAGTTAATACAGCTCACGAACTGTCCCCAAAGCTTCTTTCAAATCATTCCTGATGCTGTGATTTCATGCCTTCATACTTCATAGCCAAGTGGCTTATTAATAGATGACTTACCAGCAAAAATAAAAGTTCCAAGTCTGCTCTTCTCCTCGAGTGGCAGCCATTTGCCCATGAGGTTGTTGTTTGAGGGCAACAGGAACCCTTGCGACAGTCCTTGTATCACACGACAAACGCAAACTGCTTGCCAACCAAACTGGAAAAAACGAGATTCGTTTAAAGAAACGTAACAAAGGTTTGGTACTATTCAGAGATTCTAGGTAAAGAGTTCTATTTTTGGGGTATTTGAGGTTGAACTGCAAAACCAACGAGGTCTACTGGTAGCAGATGGTTGAACAGCCGTCAGATATGATAGTTCACTGTGAATATATTATTGAATCAGCAAAAATCCATTGGTGCACGACCGGATACGAACTCACGACCTTAGGACCGGAAGTTGTTTATAGAACTTACTCTGTTTGTACTTACATAATACGCAGCTAGAGGTATAATCAGTGTGACAGCAGAGTTGACCCCCACGCTGATGGTGATCAGCACATTGCCTCCAAACCTCGACGCCATCTGACCCGCGGGGACTTGCAGCACCAGGTACCCCCAGAAGAACGACGAGAGGATCACGCTCTGCGTCTGAATGCTCCAGTCGAACGACTGAAAAATTTCATGATCATCTTCCTTTTGCTAGCACAAAAATCAATAGCAGGGTTCGTCATCGAAGGACACGTGGCTGAGAACATCATAATCATCACCATCACTATCATCATCATCATCATCAATCAATATCACCGACATCTTCATGTATAAGACATGTATAAGACATAATTTTGATTTAGTCTATAAAAGTACCTAATATGTATTTACAAAAACAAGTATTCTATCTGGTTTCCATAGAACAAGCTTTGCTTAGTTTGAGCCTAGATTACTTATGTTTACTTATTAATATCAACCTTCCTTACAACCTAGGAAAATGAGGAAAATCCATGAAATTTTGTCTACTATGATAAAAACCTAATTAAATGTCATGCGATCTATTATTTTGTGGTCAGGATCATTTCAACTTCAGATCAACTTATGATAACAAAAATTCCAAGCATGGAATTTAAGCGTAGAAAAACTTTTTTCCATCATTCCTTTATGAGGGTACTGGTGATATAGTGGTAGTCCCGACTTCCGATCCCAAGGTCGTAGGTTCACATCCGATCAGGTACCAATGGATTTTTCGATTCAAAAAATTTTATGCGCTATACCAGTACTCTCAAACGATGAAGGAAAACATTGTGAGGAAACCGGCATATCGTAGAACCGTCCCAATAAAGTTAGAAAATACGTGTGTTGAGTGCACGAAAGGAGTCTTTGAGGCGCGCTTTAAATCCTCTCACCACACCGGTTCGAAAGAACTAGTGACCGACTAAGTAGGTATACCTACCCTATGATTCCCAGCAACGCAGTTGGTAGGTACTGGGAATCGTCATTGTGCGTGGGAAGTGAGAAATCGATGAATAGAAATTAGAATAGCATAGTCAGCCTGTTGTTTGATGAAAAAAGTGTATTTGATGCTCTGCTACATTTGTCAGTTACAGACTAGTGCCCGGTTCCAATAATATAGTAACAGACGACGGATCGTTCGGATCGTTTATTCATTATGGCAACTTTGTATCTGTTAAAAAGCGCCATACATTTTAGACAAAAAAACAACGATGATAATATGATGATGAACGAATACTGGGACCAGGCTTTGAACAATTTACAAATGTACCTTTTACCATTACAATTTTCTTTTACCTGTACTTAGTTGTAAACCTTTAAAAACAACAAATCAACTTGTAAACCATAGATGCAAGATAAAAGGTGACAGCTGACAAAATAAGGAAATTTGACACGAGCCTAAGCACTTGATTGATAAATTGATAAGTCAGATTGGCCAGATACCTACGTGCGTGGAAGATTAATTTCAAGGTGAAATAAAAGTCTTGTGAGGTCTAATCAATGAATTCAGAAGGATTAGGATTTGAAAAAGCTTATCTAGAGATCTTAGTATTCCTTTCTTCTAATATTATCATTCATGCAGTTCATCAGTATCTTCCATGATCTACCTCTATCCTTGTATCTATTCACATTTACTTCTCCATCATCGAGGAATGTTTACTCACGCTCTCATTGTTTTTGTCAGTCATGGAGACAATGGCTATGCTCATGTTGGCCCTGGTTCCATAAGACAGCACCATGGCGAAGAACAGCATGACAGCTTGCAGGTGTCTGACGCCAAGACATGACCCTGGAAGATCAGTTTTGATTAAAGTAAATAAATATTTGTGGACATTTCACACAGCGCCATCTAGCCCCAAATTGAGCAAAGCTTGTACTATAGGAACCAGATGACTAATAGAATACTTATATACATACATACATAATAATATAATATAATCACGCCTGTATCCCTAATGGGGTGGGCAGAGCCACAAATAAACATAAAAAAACTTGCAGCCACTCATGATTTAGTCCTGAGATGGATATGGTATTCATGGTGACAGGTGATCGGCCCATCGTCCATCTTAGGACTTACTTATAACACCCAGACCCGGAAGAAATATTTGCAGAACATGCATAATATTTCTCCCGTAGCGGAAATCGGACCCGCACTTCTTGTGTTGTTCCCGCTCTTCTTCGCTAATGTAAGCATTATGCTACCCAACATCTCTTATATGTATTTCTGCAATAAATATACTTTGACTTTGACTTTGTGTCACAGTTGAGCACTCTCCTGCCACGCCACCAAGGTCAAGCAGTTTCAGCATAAGAAACTGATAATGGGATATTTGGTTTGATTTGATGATTTTTGAGTTTTCCGATGTTTTGGTACAGTTGCATGTGCTATTATTACGGCATAACTGAAGTGCATGGCGAGGCGATAATTATTGACAGACGAGTCACCGATCTACCTTTTTTGAAGTCTTCTATTTGGCGCATGCAACTCAAAAACCCTGAATCATGGCAAATCCTACTATACTGCTAATATTATAAATGCGAAAGTTTGTGAGGGTGTAAGGATTTATGTGGATGACATGTGACGATATAGGTTTGTGCCTCAATCACGCCGTAACGGCTGAACAGATTTAAATGAAACTTGCTATACACATACTATTTTTGCCACGCGAGCGAAGGCAAAAATTAGTAAGTCATACCTAAATAATTTTAATTATCCGATTCTAAGGTACTAACAATGTTTACAATCATGATAGTTTAAAAAGTAATATTAAACCCAGTACCAAAAAAACTAGTTGGGGGGGGGGGGGGGGACTTGGTTAGGGTTCGATTGATGACTATATCGATCAACAATAATTATATCGATTAGTCTTCGAATGCCAAAAACGAAAACGAAAATAAAAATGATAATACTTACGTGGCTTCAAGTCATTAACATCGATATTTTTTTCCAAATTCATTGTTATTATTTATTTTGAATAATAGGAAATTAAACCTCAAAAATAATACAACAAATAACTTATTTTTAAAGTTATATTATCGGCCGCAGCCGTTAGTAATAGTTGTTCACTGAACTGTCCTCAATCCAATGGACTTCACTATTGAACACTTGTACCTAAAGAATCGTATCTGTGTTTATCTCATTTAATCCTATCTGATTATAGTCATGAGGACTGTCTGTCCAACCAGATGGCTAGTGCTGAGAAGAAAAATAGTAAGAAAAACACTGAGATTTGCGATAAAGTGAAGTGCTTAGTTTTATAATCCTGACGCGACTGGCCGATCTTGAAAACAAATGATATTGCACGTAACATCTCGTTCCGTAACAAAAACCTTCTAAGTAAAGGCTTGCGATCACTTGAATATGCGCTGGTCGGATTTTACATCAGCGTTTTCGTTTTACTCAGAACAATCCACCGAAGCCTTATTGGAACGGACGGAAAAGGAGTTTTATCATGGTTAAGAGGTAACCATACGATCGCTTCTAGACCGATTTCAAATTGAATTCCATAAAGCACGGCTTTCGAGAGTACAAAGGAAGACTGAATGAGATCATGCAAAATATTAAAATCAAATAATCCGCCAAATCAAATAATTGGCAAGAAAACTAGGTACAAAATGTAAAAAAAAAATGGTTTTAACAACGAAATAAATAGTTATTAATTACCTACGTATTAAAGTAAAAATCATCCGATAATATGGGTTTGTATTATTTCGTCTAAAAAAGCAGCTGGTCTAATTAGCAAGTGGTTTAAAACGCAACTGGCAGATGGTCTAAAACGCTTCTCGCCTTAAACGCAACTGGTCTAAAAATACATCTCGTTTAAAACGCAACTGGTCTAAAACGCTACCCGTCAATTTTGTGAGCAAAATCCGCTTTTGTACATGTTTACGGATGACAGTGGCACAGATGTTACTCTGGGCATATATACCAGGTTCTAATATTCTACTACCGTACGACGGATTTTTATATCATAGCAACGTTGTTTTTCCGTCAAAAACTATATACCTACCGCTTTCAAAAGATAATCCTAATCATAAATCATTTACTGCGTAATATAAGTTTGTAACAAATGTTATGTGATACAGTTTCAGAGCAGCCATATTCAGCATAGTGGGTACGCGTAGATAGACAGATAACATTTTATTGTTTACCACACAACATTAAACTTACAAAAGAAACAAAAATAAAGGTAAGTTCGTATGAGCTAGTGGCCAACACTTGTGACGGAGACTATGTCTGTTAGTAAAATATTGGAACCAAAGATTACCATGTGATACCTGACAATTACTGAAGTTATTTTGGTCGGAATATTTTATTAAAAAATATTAAATAATAATAAATATTTTGTTGACATTTCACAAAGCGCCATCTAGCCCCAAAATAAGCAAAGCTTGTACTATGAGAACCAGATGGTCAATAGAATACCTATATACTTTTTTTGTTAATTATTATATACTTATAATACAATTATACTACAACACCCAGACCCGAAAGAAATATTTGCAGAACATTTCACCCGAAGCGGGGATCGAACCTGCGTTGCGTCTCAGCCGAGCACTCGCCCGCCACGCCACCGAGGTCGTCAAAAGAGAAAGAGGTTGTTTATTACATCTGCCAAATGTTTTGTAAACAAATTATACTATTCTTTCGATTATACCAATCCACGTAATTCCTATGTTGTAAAACCAACAAAAATATCCGTTCGAAAATGAAAGCTTTGTTTACAAAATGCTTTGCCCCTTTAGTCTTAATGAAATTTCCCTGAAGGAAATTAATCCGTATTCCAGATTTTATATTTAGAATTGCTTTTCTGATTTCAATTTCATTTTTTGGGTATAAACAAGGTAATTCATAAAAAATTACATAAAGTATTTATTTAAAAAATTAAAAACCCGACTGAGAGATTTGAGCCCATTTTGTTCTAGAGTTACTCACTCTCAAAGTATGGGAATGTTTTTTTATCCATCTTCTGTTAGTAGGATATTTGAACCGGACAGTTTTGTCCATGCGCAGCACTATCAAAATATTACAGCAAACAACACCTTCAACTAATCACGTTTATAGAAACAAAGTCACTGGACGTGACAAGCAATTAACAAAAAATAGCGTCTGACATAACTAAATGTTTATCTCAAAAATCGTATATAATTAACCCAACTGAATTCAGATTTTTCAACTTGTGATTGTAAATCTAGTCAAGGTCAAACTTGAATAATTTGTTTATTCACCATGAAATTGCAGGTTACGTCACAAAACAAAATATTAAAACGTTAAAAATATTCGTGGTTAGGTAAAACATTATTTCACTTTCAATCCACTACATGACAAGTAAAGCCGGGTAGAAGCTGGTCTAAGAAAAGGTGTGCTAAGTAAGGAATTACTAATCCTTCTATATTATAAATGTGAAAGTTTGTGAGTTTGGATGTTTGCGCCTCAATCACGCCTAAACGGCTTAACGGATTTGAATGAAACTTGGAATATACATAGTAACATGTGCTGGATTAACAATAGGCTATTTTTAGCGAAGCCACTTGCGGAGGCAGCCATGACGGAGGCTTTTAGGCGACCTAAAAACTCCGTCACAAGAGTTGGCCACTAGCTCATACGAACTTACCTACTTATTTTGCCCAAGCCCAGCACTCTAGAAGAAGTTTTCCGCACACTTACTAGACAGGAAAGAAAAAAGGTTGACCAACCTTTATCCAAGTCCTTTATTTGTATAGCAAAATTGCCCTTTAATAACCGGGTAAAACTTTTTGAAAAGTATACATATTATGAATCTAACTTTAATAAATCTTTATTATCAGAAAGAAACTTACAACTAATACAAATATAATTTACAAATAAAAACAGTCAGGCTATCTAAAGGTAGTTGCAAACGGTCTATAGATAGCTCACCTGATCCAGCTCATCAGACGGTGGATGCGTGCCCAAGACACTGGCCGCATGGATATGAATCCATAATACTTATTAAAAGGGCATAAGTTATTGATAGAATAAAACCACAAATCGTTCAAATAAATATGCATTTACTGATCGGACCATGTTGCGTACATTCAACGGTTAGAGCATCCTACTCATTTTAAATCATAATTATTATAAAGTAATAGTAATAATAATGTTCATAAAGACCTTTGATTCTACTGACGGCCTTACTTAGACGGCCTCGGTGGCGTGGCGGGCGATTGCTCGGCAGAGACGCAAGAGGTGCGGGTTCGATTCCCGCTGCGGAAGAAATGTTTGCATGTTCTGTAAATATTTCTTCCGGGTCTGGGTGTTGTGGTACCATGGTACTCGTAGTTTCTGATATCCACGACACAGGGAATCCTAGTGTGGGGTCAGGACTGTATGTGACTGTTGGGCGTTATTTATATTATTATTTATTTACTGCCAGCAAGATCACAACACTTTTTTACTCGGAATCACTTTCTTCCAGACGCACAAAATCACACTGCTTGCCCGTCCATGCGCTGTTCGACAAGTCAACAACATGGCGGCTGGAGGAAGTGTATTTATCGTCAACATGTTAATTTCATTTCTTAAACGCTTATCTATTCAAAATATTTTTGTAAATAACAATCATAAATCATAAAATTATGCTTATAATTAATATGCTCCTATTACGTTCCTTACAATAAGAATCTTAAAGTTTGTGAAATTTATCTCCATAGAGGCTGATCGGATTTAGCTTCATTTTAAAACGAATTTGATTCACGTAAAAGTGGGGTGCCAAGTATGAATGAAAACAATTTTTCAATTTCAATCGTTGCTCAAAGCGCATTGCTGGCTATTATCCGCATCTGGTTGATATTCCATTTATAAGGACTAGGTGCTTCCAAATCTTTTTCATAAAATATTGATTTATATAATAACAATACTTCAATGCCGGACTGGTTGTAAAGAAAAAACATAGAATGCGTCCAGCTGCTTCTCTCCCGAGCATGTCGTAAAAGTTGACTAACATGATGGACTATTTATATGGGCGATGGGCTGATCACCTGTCACCATAATTCACCATATATTTTGAGACTTTGAATCAGGAGTGACTGCAAGTTTTCTTATGATTTACTTGTAGCTCTGCCCACTGTTGGGGTTATGAGCATGATAATATGTATGACGACCTCGGTGACGTGGCGGGTCAGTGCTCGGCTGAGGCGCAAAAGGCGCGGGTTCGATTCCCGCTACGGAAGAAATGTTTGTATGTTCTGCAAATATTTCTTCCGGGTCGAGATGTGTCATAAGTATTTACAAAAAAAAACGTAAATAAGTATTCTATCAGCCATCCGGTTCCCATAGTACAAGCTTTGCTTAGTTTGGGGCTAGATGGCGCTTTGTGAAATGTCCACAAATATTTATTATTATTTATGTACCTATTTAAAGTAAAAATAGCTACTGATAAAATAAGAACATCAAATCAAGGAAAATAGTTAAAAAGGCTGAATTTTCTGAACACTTATAGCGCGTCAAAATCAAGTTTTAGATTGGGGCTTATGCTAAGTAGCGAAAGTTTTCATTTTCCAATTTTCTGAGACCATTTTATTTAAAAGATGTTTGAGCTCACCTCAAGGACCTTGACTTTCATTATTATTATTTATAATAGAAACAGAAAGACGCGGATTATACAGGGTGGGTATAATGGATTTAGTAATTAGGCCTTCCTTGTTATGGGAAAATATCATCATTATCAGCATTTCCTTTCCGTTTTCCCATTTCATGTCGGCACAACATTTTTTTTGTATTCTTCTTCCATATGCCTATGTCAGAAGGCATTTCAACACTGACTCCATTTATACAGACACTCCATACTTACATACACCCTACTAAGATTTATGAGAAAGACAGAAAACTTTGGAAACTTTATAATGATTTGAGAATTTAACCCACGCATCGTTTGTATGCAAACCTATGTACACCCAAATGGTGAAGGAAATCCTGAGAATGTTGGCATGATGTAGAATCATCTTTCATACAGTCCATCCAACTTTTCTTTAGCCTACCTCTACCCACATATCCAACATTCTTCTTGTCGCATGATATTTTTTCCTTCTCATGACCATTATCATCATCATCATGTGATTTTTTTATGTTTCATCATCAATATCTTATTTAATCTAAATGTCCTTTAACAATTTGAAAGGTTAATTTGGCCGACATTCCAAAAAGATAATCCATATTCCAAGAAACTCTGTCTGTTTGTTATATTTTTCAGCCTAGACCGCTGAACTGATTTCGCTAAAAGGCAAGGATTATTATTAGTCCTGCAAAAGGACATACACTGCATTTTATAAAAAGCGATATTCAATGCGACAGTATCATTTTTTTTTAATAACTTTGCAATTTTTTACGACCTCGGTGGCGTGGCAGGCGATTGCTCGACGGAGACGCAACAGGCGCGGGTTCGATTCCCGCTACGGGAGAAATATTTGTGTTTTGCAAATATTTTTTTCGGGTCTGGGTGTCATAATAACTATGTATTATAAGTATAATCTTATATTATAAGAATCTTTGTCCTGACTGACTGACTGACTGACTGACAGACAACGCACAGCCTAAACCGCTGGACGTAGAGACTTGAAATTTTCAGTGTAGGTAAACCTTGGTACGTAGGGGTGTACTAAGAAGGGATTTTTCAAAATTCAACCTCTAAAGGGGTGAAAAGGGATGAAAACCTAGAATCAATTTTTGGTCTAAAACTGCACATAACCTATATCAAATTAAAGAGCCGATTTTTCTCATTTAGTTGATGTCATAATTACCTGAAAATTCTTTATTTTTGGCATGTTTTTCATGAAAAATAGAATACTTTTATTTTGACACTAGCAGCCGCCCGCGGCTTCGCTCACGCGGTACCCAGATAAAAAGTACCCTATGTCCCATTCCAGCACACGTAGGTACCTACTATCCTCATTATTCATTATAGTGTACGCTAAACGATGACTAAAGTATTGCCATCTCTTACCATTTCATAATGACAAACAGTGACAGGGCTAACTTTAAGCAATGGCTAACTTTACCGAACGAATATGAATAATGGTATGTAAGTTTAATCCGTAGTTTTTGCGTGAAAGAGTAACAAACATACCTTAATCTAAAAATTAAGAAATTTCGGTGAATTTAGTAAAAATTTTGAGAGTTAAGGTAAACTATTCAAAACGCAACGATAGCGCGTCGCGTTAGCAGCGACATCTAGTTTTCAGACGTAGAATTACGTCAGAACTCCATGAATAATCAAGATTGGAAACTTATTAGACCAGTAATAATTTATGCTTCCTTTCACAGGTAATTTGACATTGACACTTCCTTTTCCATATGTTTTGTGTCATCTATTACTAATCTTTGGTATCATCGCTGTCATATCGCTCATTAAATTCAAAAGGGCCACATTCCGAAAAAAACCAAAATCGTTTTTATTGCATAAAACGTATCAAAATTGGGCAAATTTTTATATTCGAAAAAGACACCCATTGCTTTAGCGTTTAAAATGGCCAATCACACAAGTGCTTGTTGGCCATTTTGACACATTGACGACTAACTTCAGAGCAAAACGGCCATCTTTTTAGTTGCGACCCAGCAGTCTGCGTGAGCGCACGTCATCTTTATTTAAAAGGGCCACATTCCGGAAAGCAACTGGTGTTGAAGTGATAAATTATAGTGAAAAGTGCCATATTTTTAAATGTGACCGTCTTTAATAAAGAAAACACGTGAGTACAATATTATTTAATAAGGAAACGTGTCGTATTTTTAAATGCGTTTCTTTTGATTTTAAATACTACAATTTTGATAATCATTTATTGAATCAAAAGTGCAGTATTTGGAATATGTCTATTTTGCGTATAAAATTATCTTAATTTTGGTAAGAATTGTGTGAACAATAATGTATACTTTTTGTTTAATGGCTGTTTTGATGTTCGTGAGCTATGATGTCTAAAAAATATTATTGAAACAAAAGTGCAGTATTTGGAATATGCCTGTTTGTGGTGCTATTTAGGTAGGTATTTGGTAACTTGCTGAAGTAACTTTTGGGGTTTAAGTACCTACAGCGACTGACAATTTTTTTTTTCTTTGTTCATAGAATGAATAGTCACGCACATCGGATTTTGAATATGGTCAGAACAAAAAACGAAAATCTTCAAACTTCAACACACAATAACACAAGGTTTGGCTCAACTTCCAACTTCGCCGATCAAAGCTTGCCGTCACCATCATTCTTGTCTGATAGTTCTTGTGATACAAATTCCATAGCAGACAGCCAAACTAATCTTCATCTGTCGAAACTTGATGAAAGTACTGTATCTGATATGAGAAGTCCAGAAAAAAGAGCTAATTTCGTTTTTGAGGATAGTATAGAATGTTAATCAGATAGCGACTAAGATAGCAGCTCCAGTGAATCTTCATCTACGAGATCAAGCAGTAGTACCGAAGATTTGTAGTCAGATGATAGCGTAAAGGATCTGACTTCAATCTTCAACCTGACGCAGAAGCTATTTCAGACTCTGATGAAGATTTATCACCAAAAGCTGGATGTTCCGTGAACCTTTCTAGCGTCATTGAACAATCAGTGAATCTAGGAAGGAAGACGCTTAAAGCAGTCAGGAAGAGACAAATATATACACCAAGCAACGATATGCAACCACCTAGCTTTGCAGATCAGCCAACAGGCATTGAATCCCAGCCACTCAGCCCAACCCAGCCACCAAACGTTGAAAGCGAGCCACCAAGCGTTGATGCCGTGCAACTAAGTGTTGATTTCCACACACCCAGCTATAAATTTCAGCCACCTAGCGTTGATTACCAATCAGTTTGTTCAGACCCTCTTGACACAGATCCCCAAAGGAGATCTTGCAAAAGAAAAGCCAATCCAGACTTGTGGAAGACGAAAGTAAGCAAACTACTGAGAAACAGTGGTAAAGCTTACACATCTACCTATGTCAAAGTAGTATGATGATCGTCGTACGTCGTAAGTCAAATGATTGTAGATCTCATCGTTATTACTTGTACCTAAGTCAAGACTTTATTTTGTTAATGATGCATTTTATTTTGTGACATTGATTGAATAGAAAGGTGATAGTTGTTCTTTGTTGCTGCATGTACTCGTAGTAACATCATTGATCTCATTGGTAGTTTGTTAACATAGTGTGTTGTTATTTTATTTTTTGAAGAATTTTATTTTGTGTGCTTAGCTTTTGAGAACCATGTTGCCTGTTTTGGAGTCTTTTTATCAGTTATTTTAATGTGGCATATTCTCCTTTATTGAGTTATTTCGTTGAAACGGTAATAACATCACAAACTTGACTTACAGAGTGTCAGAAATAGCATTTTCACTATGAAAACAATTACTTTTTACTTTATTACCATGTTTTTTTCTTCAATTAAACCATTTTTTGTGATTGATTTTGCATGTTTGTAAGTTTTTTGGTTGTAACACAAGTGTGTGATTCTTTGTTTCAGGTTTTTCTAAACATTTAATAAAACTGCGACGTAAAATTTGAAATTAAACTTATTTTTTGTATGATTTGTGGCCTTTTATTTAATAAATTCATATGACATTTTGACTATTTTTATATACAATAGGGACTTATTTGACTTTGTACGTTTCTGGGTGAAATCTACAGTAAAAATTATACTATAGGTAAATAACGGTTTAAAATACGCATCGAATGATATCCCACATGTATAATATTTATAATATGATTTACAAAATTATACGAAAAAACGACTGCCAAAACTTCAAAACGCTCTCCTGTAAAAAATGTAGTTTTTGGAATGTGGCCCTTTTGAATTTAATGAGCGATATGTCAAAATAAAAGTATTATATTTTTAATGAAAAACATGCCAAAAATAAAGAATTTATAGGTAATTATGACATCAACTAAATGAGAAAAATCGGCTCTTTAATTTGATATAGGTTACGTGCAGTTTTAGACCAAAAATTGATTTCAGGTTTTCATCCCTTTTCACCCCTTTAGAGGTTGAATTTTGAAAAACCCCTTCTTAGTACACCCCTACGTACCAAGGTTTACCTACACTGAAAATTTCAAGTCTCTACGTCCAGCGGTTTAGGCTGTGCGTTGTCTGTCAGTCAGTCAGTCAGTCAGTCAGTCAGTCAGTCAGTCAGTCAGTCAGTCAGGACAAAGATTCTTATAATATAAGATTATGACAGCGATGATACCAAAGATTAGTAATAGATGATACAAAACATGGAAAAGGAACTGTCAATGTCAAATTACCTGTGAAAGGAAGCATAAATTTTTTCTGGTCTAATAAGTTTCTAATCTTGATTATTCATGGAGTTCTGACGTAATTCTACGTCTGAAAACTAGATGTCGCTGCTAATTCTGATCAAATTTTGACGCGCTATCGTTGCGTTTTGAAAAGTTTACCTTAACCATGGGCGCCGGCAAGGGGTTGCCAGAGGGTGCACTTGCACCCCTTGGGAATCTCGGGATCAACAGGAATTATTGAAACTGTATTGCGTTTTCTCTGTTAAGTTCATCCCATTTATGCTGGTGCCATCTGGTGTAGAGTAGCGGTACTTTAAAGGGTGCGTTCAGAGAAGTAATGGAAATCGATTAATATCGATCCCGGTACTCCTGGCCCACCAATTTAGAATTTGTAAATTTCGATCGTCGTGAACAAATAGGTGTGAGCCGTGACGACTGGGTACCTATATAATAAATTCATAATGAATAGTCAGAAATTTGTAAATGTCTCGAACATTCAGACTAAAATTTCATCTTTTTATTAACAATCATATACGGCAAAGATTGTAAGAAAACTAAAATCTGCACCACCTGGAAATTATTTCTGCCGGCGCCCATGACCTTAACTCTCAAAATTTTTACTAAATTTACCGAAATTTCTTAATTTTTAGATTTAGGTATGTTTGTTACTCTTTCACGCAAAAACTACGGAATATACTTACATACCATTATTCATATTCGTTCGCTAAAGTTAGCCATTGCTTAAAGTTAGCCCTGTCACTGTTTGTCATTATGAAATGGTAAGAGATGGCAATACTTTAGTCATCGTTTAGCATCGAGCATTTAACTAATAGAGTAGTAAAATGAGCCATCCAATTCCTTAACTGATATGATGATATGCACCTGTATAATAACAATTCACGCTCGCACTGAATCAGTACCAAACCAACAAGTGATCTGTGTGTGCGTCCGTCTCCCGATACATGAAAATATTCAAAGTTTGGTTTTATAACCCATAATGCCGTATTGTTCTATTCGGTGGTGTGGAAAAAACAGCAGGACATCGAATTTTAAAACAGACGGAATCACGTTTCATCGGTAAGCATCAATAAACTATAATTTTATTTCAATTTACAACCATTTATCACGGCTCAAGTTAAACTGGTCAAATAAAACGAAACAATGGACGCTTGTCTATGCGTCTTGCTCTTACCTAGGTGTAACCTATATTATGCCATCCTTTTTATTCATTACACGTGTTACTAGTGATGCTGCACTGTCATAATCAAAATTAGTATCGATATTTATCAGAAAAGGTTATTTATGACAAACAAATAAGTACATTTGAAGAACGGGGCGTCCTCTAGTTTATATCTATACTAATATTATAAATAGGAATTAAGATTTTTTGTTTTTTTGTTTGTAACGTAATATTGTAAGTGTAATATTAGTATAAAAAGTATAGATAAGGCTATACTTTATATTTCCTTAATAAATAAAGTTAGTAATATTAAGGGGGCTAGATGGCGCTGTGCGAATTGTCCACAAATATTTATATATATTTAAGATTCTTTTGATCATCGAATTTATTTCATTTATTACTATATTTTTTTTTAAGTATGGAAGTTCCATTTTATAAAGTTTATAGTTATTATTTCGTACACACGCGCGCAAACATACACGTAAACACATAATACATATTAAACTTTATTTGTATTCAACTTAACAAACATTGCTATCGATATCGATATGAATATTTTATTGCACAGCTCTAGTTCAATACTTGACATTGAGTCGGCCAATCAGAGCGCAGGGGCGGGCCCACTGTTTTGGTGGAATTCGTTTTCGAACAAAACGAATAACATTACTGCTCTATTCAGTTAAATGCTCGATGTCGTTTAGCGTACACTATATTATAATGAATAATGAGGATAGTAGGAACCTACGTGTGCTGGAATGGGACATAGGGTACTTTTTATCTGGGTACCGCGTGAGCGAAGCCGCGGGCGGCTGCTAGTGTATTAATAAAAAAAAAGTATTGTATCAGCCATCTGGTTTCCATAGTACAAGCTTTGCTTAGTTTACGGTTAGATGGCGCTGTGTGAAATGTCCACCATTATTTAAAAAAAGTTGTAATGACCGATCCGTTGTCTGTTAGTAGAACATTGGAACAGAGCATCAGACCGTGTCAGTCAATTTTTACCAGCTAATTTACCTAAAAGATTGGGCTAGTCTGTATGAAAATTAGGATCGCGTCAGCTCTCAATGACGTGAACAGTATCCCGTTGAAAAGACTCGAGCTATGAAATAGGAGCTTGTTATCAAGTTCCTCGACATTTCTTGTCATCGCAAATAACAGCCGGGAAACAAAATACTGAGGAAAGCAAAAAGACTTCTGTCCATGCAAATCCCCGCAATTTTTCATAGAAAAGTAAGAAAAGACGGTATTTTCACTTTGTACTACTGTTCCGAAAAGTATTGAGAAAATCTTATTGAATCGACAGTTTTATATAAGTTTTTGATAGTAGATGTTTTTTTTTAACTTGTGTGAAAAATAAAATAGTTTTTAAAATCCTACTAATATTATAAATGTGAAAGTTTGTGAGGTTAAGACAATGTTTGTGTCTCAAACACGGATTTGGCTGAAACTTGAGATATAAATAGTACGTGTGCTGGAATAACATTTAAGTTTGAGCTACTTATTATGTGGATGCAACGAGGGAGGAAGCTAGTATAAAATAAATGAAAATGAAATAAGTTTTCTATCCAAGACCGCCGAGTTTCCTAGTTCAGTTATGTGCCCAAATGATGGCGAATTGTACGGTCAGCAAAAATGTGGTCTACCATCCTTAGGGCGATGTTTTCTTGCACGTCATAAAAAAACAAGGTTGATTTTCCTTTGCAATAATAATCATTATCTTCCTGCCCTTATCCCACTCTATGTGGGGTCGGCACAAGTGTAATAATTTTAGCTTGTTTTATGACCGGCCGCCTGCCTGACTTCAACCCTCCTTGGGAATTTTACTTATTGTATCTCATCATGTTGGAGATGATACTATTCCTTAGTCGACTTACGACAATAAAATTATATATTTTTTCCCTTGCAATAATATTCTGACCATTACTAATGTACTGTGTTAGCGCGATTTTGGTTACACAGGAAGTTTTCTCAAAACTGCTTATTTTAAATTTAAAATGAAAATCCTCCCAGACATGATGGACAGCTACATAATATGGGCGATGGGCTTATCACCTGTCACCATAGTTCACCATATCCATCTTGAGACTTTCAATCAGGAGTGGAAGCAACTTTTCTTACGATTACCACCCCATTGTTAAAACATAATTTAAAATTTTCAAATATATACCGCTGGCAAAGTCGAAAGATGGCCTATATCCAGCAGTTGGCGATACAAGTCTAAATTATGATGATGACCATTTGAAATAACCTCATGTGATGGTTCCATAAACATTGTGGGTTTTTGAAGTTTTAATTTTCTGGCTTATACAGAACTCTAACGCCAGGGGCCCTATTCACGATGACCAAAGAAAACGAGTCACGTAACGAGCCAAATGTCATCGTGTCTCTAAACACAAACGAGACACGCCATGGTGTGAAATCAAAAACTGTATTCTGTAGAAGGGTAAGGGGGAAAAAGGATCATAGTCATAATGACATTGTTTAGAGAAAATGCAAAAAAACTGTCTTATTTTGAATAAGTAATCATTTATTTGAAACAAATGTATTGTCATAAATTGTGGTCTTATAGTCTTTCATTATACTTATACGTCAAAAACGATCATAGTCCATTGACAATGCTCTTTATTTTAATTATTGATTTGACTATGACCTTTTATTTAAAAAACGGGGGTTTTTTCTACTTCATTTTCCGTAGACAGTGACCATTTTATCAAATTTCTGTCTTCACCACATCATAGTACACATTAATGGGAACTAGATGGCGTTATTACCTCAATTTTGCTAAAAAATGACTATGACCTTTCTTCCCCCTTACCCTTCGTATGTCAAATACTAGTTGTCTACGACCGTGTTTTGGTTTTACGTGATTCGTTCAAAATCAAGCATCCGGTCTTTCGGAAAACAATCGGTTTTAGATTGATTTTATTTTTTGTTTACAATTTTCATCTCAAGTAAATAAATATTGAATTATAAAATTGCTAAACTCTTTCTACTAATACTTTCGTTATAATTATTTTAAAGTTTAGAGGACAAAAAAAATATATAACGTAAAATGGTTAGCTACATCAAACCAACCACAACTTGTTTCCGAACGAATTATCAATCAAAATATTGACTGACATATTGCATTGTTTGTTTTGAAAAAAACTTGGATATACATATTTTAACGGAGTGATAAAACTGGACGTTGTTCTTCGAAGACAACGTATATGCTGGATAGGCTGGATATGCTGGCGCCAGCAACGCCCACACATAAATAGGAGACTGTCAAGGGATTCTGCTGAGCTGGACCCTAAATTTGTGCTATTTTATAAGGTGGCCAAAGAGTGGTTTTGGTATTGTGCGGCGTTCTTGGAGGCAGGCTAGTTAATTCTGGGCCTCAGAGATGTTCTAGCATTACAACAGAAGTCAAAGTAAGTATTGTGTTAGCTAAACTTAATTTATTGAACCATAATAAAATGGTAGGTACCTAGGTTAGGTAGGTATTAGGTTAGACTGAAACCTACTATATTTACTGTATTTTTCCAGATACTTACAACCCTCAATTTCCTGATCACCAGTAGCTATCAAAAGCCAGTGGGAAACTTTTGGTTAGCACCTGTAAGCCTCTGCATAGAGTAAGCGGTGAATGCCTTTAATGATGCCAACCTACATCAAATTTCCTACCTCCGAACAAGAGAGGAATTAAATCAAACAAGGGTAATATTTTAATCAACTATTTATTTTAGTAGGTATTACATAATAGTATTTGTGAGAGCATCAGCGAACTAAAATAAATTAACTTTATTAGATTCTTTGAAAAAACTTTCACTTTCTTTATATTAGTAGAATATAATCTTTATTTCCAAAAACATGAAAGTATGTACCTACCTATAAAAACAATAACAATGATTTCTGACTCGTTTCAGATTTGCAACAGAGGCTTAAAGGCATACCTACTCATGTGCTACCTTAGGAGGGGCAGCTCATGACAGTTATATTATGTTAAATAAATCAGAAATCATGAGATGTGTGTGTGTGTGTGTGTGTGTGTGTGTGTGTGTGTGTGTGTGTGTGTGTGTGTTAGTGTTAACGTATGGGTACATGGGGTTGTGTAGGTATAATAAGTAATAATAAATGCATTAAAACCATAAAACACAAAAATACTCATAGCACACATGCATATCTCAAGTTTCACTCAATCCATGCAGCCATTTAGAAGTAAATTATGAGGCACAAGCATCGTCACATCTTCACAAACTTTTGCATTCACAATAAAAGAGCTATGTTAATTAAGTTACATGTGCATATTAAGAAGTTTAGTGTATATGTGTAAGCATGACTGTGTGTGTGTGTGTTTTAGATTGTTACATTTAAATTGTTATATTTCAGAGCTGCCCACGCACTATGCCAACACGTGGATCAGAAGCAATTGCTGTACGCAATACAGTCTCAGTACATGTCTGGTCCACTGCGCCAGGGCTTCTACGACATCCTCATTGCGATGCATCTCGAGTCGCACGCCACTACCATGTGAGTACACCAGCTTCGCTTGAACAGCATCTGGAAAAGAACAGGATTATGAAACACTAGGTGGCAGCACAGGTAAAGTACGCGCTATCCTTGCGTTTTGAGCTTTACGCCGGTAATTTCAAGCAAACTAAAGCTTTCCAATATTATAGTATACATACATACATACATACATATTATAACGCCGTATCCCTAATGAGGTGGGCAGAGCCACAAGTAAACATAATAAAACTTGCAACCACTTCTGATCCAAACTTCCAAGATGGATATGGCGAACCATGGTGACAGGTGATCAGCCCATCGGCCATATAGGTGGTCCATCATTTTGAAGATTCCTTTGTCGCCTTTTACGACATGCTCGGGGAGAGAAGCATATAGTAACCCCCGGATACTCAAATGCATCAAGAGTTTAACACGTCTCAATCTCAAGTGACGAGTTTTTGACTTGTGTCATTCCGTTCCGTTCCATTTTGTAATTTAAAGTACTTATCTGTATTCAAATTTAATTATTGAGATCGTAACTTTATTAAAGTGATTGTGTGAACTTTAGTTTCGTTCGTTATTTTATTGCCTGCATGCATGCAGGCAATCTCCCTTAAGCGCAAGCTCATTGACGTATGCATTCTCCCTATCCTCACGTACGGCGCGCAGACTTGGTCTTTGACGGCTCAGCAGAGGTCCACACTCGGGGTTTGCCAGCGAGCGATGTAGCGCAGTATTCTCGGAGTAAAACTCACTGACCGAATACGCAACACCATACTGCGCTCCAAAACAAAAATCGCTGACGTTGCTCGGAAAGCAGCCACTTTGAAGTGGAACTGGACAGGGCACGTCTGCCGTATGTCGGATGATCTATGGGCGAAAACCACTACCGAGTGGGCTCCTAATGGTGGTAAACGGCATCGTGGCAGACCAAGACTGAGATGGCGGGACGACTTGGACTCATTCATGAAGGATTGGTCCTCCAAAGCACAGGATAGAGAAAGGTGGAAGGGGGATAGGGAGGCCTTTGCCCTGCAGTGGGACGATATGGGCTAATAGTAATAATAATAATAATAATAATAATGTATGCCCATAATGTCTAAGAATCAAGAAGATAATTATATAATAGACAAGTTCTTACTTTTTTTGCTTGTTTTTGTTTTTTCCAGGGAGGTGTGCAAAAACGAGTTCGTGATCCCCCTGGGACCGGAACTGAAGGCGTTGTACGAAGACCCAGAGATGGGGCACATCCTCCGCTCGCTGCAAACAGAGAGCGTTCGACCGCAGATGAAGAATGAAGAAATCTGTAAAGATATCACGTGAGTTTGCTTGCTTTCGTGTTCCCAGACATTCGGAAGAATATAAATATGTCCCAGGTGGCCGATTTGTAGGGCTCAGTGGGCACGTGTTCTCGTCGGGTTCCGACATAATGGGTAACCTCGAGAAAAAAATCACACTCGGTATAATCGTACGAAGTTATTAGCGTCCAGTACAAATACCAAGTAACTCTTGAATAAACAAGTAGGCAGAACAGATACGTCCCGCTCGGCACGAGCTCTAAAAATAGACTGCCCACCAGCTCCAACGGCCGCATCCAAGCATGACTCGGCTGTGACGTCACGCTTGCGTTCTGTAGGTAGTGAGTCAGTGTTGCAGTGTGATTGTAGATGGCGCTATAATTAATCTCCGACAAATATGTATCGCCATCTAGCCCCAAACTAAGGTTAACTTAATTTTGTTCTGACACATGTAATTTTAACTGTGAATTCCTACGAATAGGTACTGAATGTTGTTATTTCGATAGAAAATCTTCCAGTCCCAATTTATCTTCACCTCGCAAAACATCTTGTTTCAGAGAGAGTATAACGGAGATCAGCAACTTGTACTCCCCCTACTTCCCGCTGGAGGTGGTCCGTGAGTTCGTGATGCAGGCGTTGGCGGACGCAGTTACAACCAACCAGGTGCACAACCGCGACCCCGTGGGCGGCACCAATGAGAACCTCTTGTGAGTACACTCTTCCTGTCAGTACACTCTTTCTGTGAGTACACACTTCCTGACAGTACACTCTTCCTGCGAATACCTTCTTCCTGTGAGTACACTCTTCCTGCGAGTATAATTTCCTGACAATACATTCTTCCTGTTAGTACTCTTCCTGATAATATACTCTTCCTGTGAGTACACTCTTCCTGTAAGTACTTTACCCCTATCATCAGGCCAATTTTAATAAATAAATAAATATTCATAGGCAACTCAACCTGTTAATCCGATAAGAGTTTATTATTCTTCAGACGTTAAGCTGTAATTAAGTCAAACACATCAAAACAAACTTTTTAAATGTATTTCAGACCTCTGATCAAACTGGTAGACCGTCTCCTTCTAGTCTGTATGATGCGAGATGAAGACGTTGAGAAGCTCCTCATCATGATCAACCCTGAGACGTGGGATCCCACCTTTGAAAGTTACAATTCATAAAATTTTTACTGCCTTACCCACAAGTTTCCATTATCTGAAATTCTTTATTGTACACGCACGAAACGAAACAAATACACACAAAACATTAAAAAGTACATGTACAAAGGCGAGCTTAACTCGAGTTTTCTGCCAGCAAACCTTTGAGGCAAGGGAGAGGCTTTAACACAAGTGGAAGTTATGTGTACAGAGACATAAAAAAGAAAAACAGAGATAAGCTTACAAATATAATAAACTAATAAGATATACTACACACAATATAAATATATACAAATAATATATATCAACAAAAATATATACAATATAGTTACGTTGCCTACATCGACCACCCGCTCTGTCTTTATAGCTGACCTAGCATAACAAAGTATATTTCACATGAAGCGCCCACGCGACGTCTCGCTGTTACTGGGACCATGCAGGTGTGCATTCTGCTGATAAGGCAGCTTGATTCCTTGTAGAGTTAGTCTAGAGTATATTCATTCTGTTTCAAACCACTCATTGTATAAGACCTAACATTAAATAATTCCAATTCAATTATTTTTATGTTTTTTAAAAACATTTCCACGCTTTTCCCGAACAAGTCTGGCGCAGCCGGTACGCTTTTCCACGATTTTCACGAAAATCTACGGTCGTGAACACCCAAAAATCGGTATCACGGACATAGAAATTCTCACGAAAACCGACTCTTAGCGGACGTGGAAACGATACGAATCAAATAAATACGACTCCTACGGTAAAACGTGTGAAATAGTGGTTTGCAGTTTCATCTGGAGGACATGGGATCGAGCAGCTTGTGAGTAAACTTTTTCACTTCCTGTTTTTCATATTCCTGTGTCTTTTCCTACCTTTTCTCGAACTAAAATTGTCGAGCTTATTAATTGCGTTTATCTGATTTTGTTTGCACGAAATAGGCAAACTGATTTGCACTAAAAATAGGCAGATCTGTTAATCGTAATTAATTTGTGTAGTTTTAGGTAAATTGTTTTACACAATATCGGTAATTCAATATAGTTTTAAGTATACTTAGTGGCACTTAAATAGGCCCATCGTTTTACACAATATTGGTAAATCGATAAATTTAATTGCACTCAAATAGGCAAATTGTTTTACACAAAAATTGGTAAATCAATATTTAGTTTTAATTACACTTAGTGGCACTAAAATTGGCACACATTGATTTTACACTTATATTGGTAAATCTTTGTATAGTTAAGTGAAATAGAAATTAATAAAAATGGATTTCAAAGCCATTCCTAAAGAAACTCTGACACTTATCCCTAAATATGACGGGGAAGAAAATCTATTGAACTTATTCATATCTAAATGTGAATATGTAGTTGGAGGTAGTAAAATCGTAGGGAATGCCGCACAGAATATTTATTTATTCCATGCCGTATCCAGTAGACTCACAGGTAAAGCCGCTGCTCTACTTAGCGACCACCCGAATATAAAATCGTATGAAGAGTTAAAGGACCTTCTTACGCAACATTTCGGTGACCCTCGATCGGAAGAATGCATTGCTATTGAACTTGAGACTTTAAAGTTAAAATCGAACGAAACGTACATCCAGTTTTGTCATAGAATTCAGAACGTTAGGAGCTCTTTGTTTGCGAAAGTAAATAGACTTACTGATGAAGGAATCAAGGCAGCGAAAATGATCGTTTATAATAACACCGCGCTAAATGTCTTCTTGTATAATTTACCTGAAGACATGATTCGAATCGTACGTCTAAAAGGATGCTCTACATTGGAAAATGCCCTAAGCATTGTTACAGAAGAGGTGAATTTCAAGTTTCAATATGATGCCAAAAATAAAATACTTAAACAGACGTCAACGCAGTTACCAACCGCACAAAATGAAACGAAACCCAATCCAGTGGCCCAAGGATTTAAACCAACATTCAATTCGGTGCCGAATAACAACTTTAGGCCACCAAATAACTTTAAATTTGGTATTCCGCAACGACAAAATGGGTTCCGTCCAAACTTTGGTCATCAAATAAGATTCGCGCCGCCCACGCAAGGTTATAGATTTGGGATAGCCCAAAACCTGCCCCAGCGTAACTTTGGTCAGGCCCCCGCTCAACGCGCGCCATTCCAATACGGCGGATACAAGTTTGGTATACCCCAGCGCCAAGGTTTTAAGTTCGGTATTCAGAACCAACCTCAAGCGAACAAATTCGGTAGTCATGTGCAAGAGCCTAGATTGCAAGACTCTGACGCCACCATGCGTACAGCCCCGATTAGACAAAACATGGTCGCGAACGAACTGTATTATA
The DNA here is from genome assembly GCA_949320045.1 of Scotopteryx bipunctaria. Classification (NCBI taxonomy): domain Eukaryota; kingdom Metazoa; phylum Arthropoda; class Insecta; order Lepidoptera; family Geometridae; genus Scotopteryx; species Scotopteryx bipunctaria. The sequence continues at coordinate 10,917,695 of OX439453.1, read as the reverse complement.
CGGACGATTCAGGTTGTCAGGAGTACAACGATTATTATGACTACGGTTATGATAATATGTATAGTGAGAATGAAGAGACGAATGCGTGTGATTACATGGAAAATCTGGAAAACATCCCTGTGGAAACTGAACAGCAGGATTTTCAGGAACCAGCCTCGATCGATGCGGTGAAGTGATTAGTCTAAATTACTGTGACAGTATTTTAAAATTACCTCACGTAGTGATTCCTGAGATCAATTCCAAGTTTCTCATAGATACTGGAAGTAGCAGATCTTTTATAAGCCCCGCAAAAGCTAATGAGTTTTTCAGTGAGTTCAAACACATCGAACCGTTCACTGTGATAAGCACACATGCTCAGAGCATGCACAACGAGATAATATACATACCGTTGTTAAAGACCTTTAAGAGCACTCTTCCTCATAAATTTTATATTTATGACGTTGATGGACGCTATGACGGCTTAATAGGATCTGACCTTCTCTGTAAACTAGGAGCGAACATTGACATGCGTAACAAACTGTTACTGACACACAACGCAAGGATTCCAATCCTATATCATCCACCATATGAGATTGATCTACCGCCACGAACTGAAACGAGAGTTAAGATTCCCACCAATTTACAACACGGTGATGCGATATTAGAATACCTACAATTTCGGGAAGGCGTTCGTATGCCTACCGCTCTTGTAAAATGTAAGAACTATTTTGCAGAAACAGTTATACAAAATATAACAAATAATAAAGTCACTATTACGTTCAAGGAACCATTCGATGTTACAAAGTATGAAAATCAGGAATGCCAGGTAAATTTTGTGAAAAGTGATTGTACGATTGATGAAGTATTGAAAGAAAATTTGAGAAAATTGCGATTAGACCATATGAATAAAGAGGAACGTGATAAGATTTATAGATTATGCCATGAGTATCGTGATATATTTTATTGCGATAAGTTGCCTTTGTCTTTCACTAATCAAGTGAAACATACCATCAGAACGACAAACGAGGACCCGATCTATATTCGACCTTATCGACACCCGCCTGTCATAAATCAGGAAATTCAAAAGCAGGTAGATAAACTTTTGGCAGATAACGTAATTGAAAATTCCCACTCACCTTGGAGTGCACCAGTCCATCTGGTACCTAAAAAGTCTGACGCATCTGGCGAAAAGAAATATAGGATGGTGATCGATTATCGGCGTCTTAACGAAATAACGGTCGACGATAAGTACCCGTTGCCCAATATAACCGATCTTTTCGATAAGATAGGCAAGTCCCAGTACTTTAGCACTATAGATCTAGCTAGCGGGTACCACCAAATTGAAGTAAATGAGGCGGATAGAGCAAAAACAGCCTTTACAACACAGTCAGGCCATTATGAGTTTAAACGCATGCCTTTTGGTCTTAAAACGGCTCCCGCGACGTTCCAACGAGCCATGGATAATGTCCTACGAGGTCTGCAAGGAATCCATTGTCTTGTGTACCTCGACGATATTATAGTTTTTTCATCAAGTCTAGAGGAACATGTCGAAAAACTCCGTAAGATATTTAATCGGCTCAGGGAGACTAATCTAAAAGTAACATTAGATAAATGTGAATTTCTTAGGAAGGAGGTTCTATATCTTGGACACACCATCACCAAGAATGGCCTTATGCCTAATAATGACAAGATAAAAGCAGTCTTGAATTTTCCGATTCCGCGAACATCCACGGAAATCAAGAGTTTTCTCGGTTTAGTAGGGTACTATAGGAAATTTATAAAGGATTTTGCTAAACTGACACAGCCATTAACATCGTGCTTGAAAAAGAAAAATAAAATCGATCCGACTAAACAAGAATACAACGACGCGTTCGAAAAGTGTAAAGAGCTTTTAACAAACGCGCCGCTCTTACAATTTCCTGACTATTCTAAACCATTCGTCCTTACGACGGATGCATCAAACTATGCCATAGGCGCTGTACTCTCACAGGGACCTATAGGTAGCGATAAGCCGATAGCATACGCAAGTCGTACTTTAAACGACGCTGAAACGCGATACAGTACGATCGAAAAAGAGCTTTTAGCCATAGTCTGGGCTACAAAGCATTTTCGACCATATTTGTATGGTAAGAAATTCACAATATACACTGACCATAGACCACTCACTTGGATTAAATCGATTACAGAACCAAACAGTAAATTAACGCGATGGAAATTGAGATTATCGGAATTCGATTACGACATTAAACACAAAGAAGGGAAACAAAACATGAATGCGGATGCGTTGTCACGAATTAGAATAAACGCTTTAGGTGAAAATGATGACGTTTCGATGAAGGTCAATTTAGACAAAAAGGAACGGAAAAATTTATCTCGCGCCTCTACACCTCGCGAGCGAACGCCATCTCCGATAGTGATTTCTTCCGGTTCAGAGAAAAGCAATACATCTGTAGCTGGTAATAGACCGCGATCGCCCTACTCAAATCCATCATTGGGTAGTACTACGGCATCTGCATCTGAAGGACGCGATAATGAAAGCATAGGCACAGTACATTCAGCCCGCGATTTAGATACCGACGGAATGCTTATACTACAGGAGGCTATAGACACCAAGCCGAATCAGATACTTGTTCATACATGGAATAGGGACGAGTTATCAGTAAAAGATTTATCTAGAGACAAACAAAAGGTTTTAGAGGTTCATTTACCTTTAAATAATACGGAATTGGTCAAACGGTTTCTGAAATCATATATTAAGCCTAAAATAAAATACTTCTTTTATTTTGAAGACGAATTACACCGGAAACAGTTTTCAGAGGCTTCTATATTGCTATTTCAGAAAGGAACTGTGAAGTTTTACGAATGTACTAAGAGAGTAGTTTATGTAGATAGCGAGCAGGAACAACGAGACGTTGTGCTTAAATATCATGTAGGAAAGAATAGTCACAGGGGAATTAAGGAAACGTTAGTACATCTAAGACGTACCTTTTATTGGAACAACATGGATCAAACGGTGGCTAGCATCATCAATGCTTGTGAAATCTGTAAGAAAATGAAGTACGACAGAAAACCATTAAAACCGGAATTGCAGTTATCACAAACTCAGATTAGACCATTTCAGGAATTATTTATTGACACATTCTCGATTGACGGAAAACATTATCTTACAATAGTAGATGCCTTCAGCAAGTTAGGTCAAGCATTTGAGATCAGCACGAAGTCCACTCCTGAAGCAGTTAGAGCGCTGATAAAATACTTCTCTTTGTATGGAACACCTAGTAGAATCAGCTCTGACCCTGGTACGGAATTTAACAACACACTAATGAAGGAAATGCTATCATTTTATAAGATAGAACTTCATATCGGTACCCCCCATAATCCCAACTCTATGGGAATAGTCGAGCGATTTCATTCGACCATTACAGAAATATATCGTATAGCTAAGTACGAACAAAAGATAACGGACGCTGCATCTGTCATGAGCTATGCAGTAATGTCATATAACCACACGATTCACTCTACAACAGGTCTTACGCCATTTGAAGTAGTTTTCGGCCACACCGAATCTAATAGCGCATTTCATGTAGATTTTAATAAACAGTTTACTCAACAATTGGTGAAAGAACACGTTAGAAGGACAAAACACTTATACGAATATTTGACGGACAAAATTATTGATAGAAAGAGAGCTGTAATAGAGAAACGTGGTGGTGAGAAAGAATTCGATGTAGACGTAGGTGATACAGTGTTTATTAAAGGCGTGAACACAAGGCGTAGTAAAGATAAGCCGCGTTATCAGAAAGCTCAGGTTATCGGAGCTATAGAGAGAAACATAGTACCCGTTATTACACATAATCGGACTACTAAAGTTCCCATTAAAGATATCAGGCGTCCTCCACAGGTTAATTCTTCTGGCGGTCCAAGTGATCCGAAGCCAGGCCCTTCATCTGCAGCCGATTGACAAGAATCCAGGACTGCTACCTGTAAAGGAAGGTCAAGCTGTGATTAGTCATGACACATGGACTGTCATTAAGATCTTAGATTTAAGGTTTCTTCATGAGGAACTAGAATTATTTATAGATAGCTATACCAGTTTAAAAAGACAAGTAAAAAGCTGTTTTGACACCAAAGCTTTTGATTCAGACTTCATTGAAGTAGAGTCACAAACGGATTACGTAATGAATATAACCATAGAAAAGTATAAGCAATTGATTCCATCAGTAAGATCTAAGCGAGGTTTATTAAACCCTATCGGTTCATTCATAAAATCAATCACGGGTAATCTGGATAATGACGATGCTGTTATGTACGAAAAGTTAATTCAAGAAATAAAAACAAAACAAAACGCGATTTCAAATAAAATGACAATTGTTGCCGAAATGGTGGGTACGTTCACAAAAATAGCCAATTCAACAAAAAGTAATTTTATTCAAATTGAGGATAGTATTCAAGATATTAATCGTAGTTTGAACGGATCTAAATTATTACAAATGAGTAATAAAATAATTCATTTCTATAATATTTTTATACATAACTTTCAAGTACTCTACATCAGACTGAATGAGATTGAAACGGCTATTGCTTTCGCTAAAGTTAAACTGTTACACCAATCGATTGTAAATACGGATGAGTTAATATTTTTATTAAAGGAAATTGAGAATACAGAAAGATTAGTTTTTCCAGCAAATATTCAAAATCTAGTAAAAATAGAGCAATGTATAGAGATGAAAGCGTACATAAAACAAAATCAGATAAAATTTATTATGCATATTCCTTTGATTAGAAATGAAATATTCAACTATTATAAATTGATTCCTTTACCTGTACACGATAAAATCAATGACCTTACCTCTATCATCCTGCCCAAATACCCTTACATCCTTGTGAAAGGGTTGAAAGCGAAGCCGCTCTCCCAGTCATGCCGCGAGATCGATGAAGCTCGTTTCCTGTGCTATGAGAACGATATCACACCGCTATTCGAAGATAATTGCATCGCTGAACTTTTGAGATTTTCCACAAATATCTCGAGTTGCCATCCTGTTCCTGTTACCATCAACGACGTAAAAGCCGATCTTATACAGCCCAATCGTTGGATCATTTACGCGAAAACCGAAACGCTTCTTACAAAATATTGCGAAGATGAGGTAATACAAGAATCGATTAGTGGAACTTATCTGTTAACTATGGACGATGACTGTCAAGTTAAGATAAATGAATTGAAGTTTAAGAAACATCAAAGCCAAGGAAAGGAAATAGTTTACACGAAGTTTCCAATAATCAACTTGCCTAAAATCAAACAAACAAGTCAATTAGATATGCTGAGGAGTCCTGTCAATCTCAACGGAATAGATCTTGCCGATATCCAGTTCCTGAATTACTTATTGCAGAAAAGTGGAAGTGAAAACATTAGTGATAGTGAAAATAATTATAGTGTTCTAGAATATAAAAGTGTTAGCATAGGAAGCATCGTGCTTTGCGCTATTGTAATAATCTGTCTTTTGTTGTTAGCATTTAATCATAGAATTAAAAAAAATTGTATTAGGGGGAAAATTCGAGATAATCCTCATCCTTCGGATAATCTCGAACTTACGGTGGGAGGAGTTACGTTGCCTACATCGACCACCCGCTCTGTCTTTATAGCTGACCTAGCATAACAAAGTATATTTCACATGAAGCGCCCACGCGACGTCTCGCTGTTACTGGGACCATGCAGGTGTGCATTCTGCTGATAAGGCAGCTTGATTCCTTGTAGAGTTAGTCTAGAGTATATTCATTCTGTTTCAAACCACTCATTGTATAAGACCTAACATTAAATAATTCCAATTCAATTATTTTTATGTTTTTTAAAAACATTTCCACGCTTTTCCCGAACAAGTCTATATATACATACATATAAATAAATATTATTAAAAAATTAAACATTATTATTTTAAATATTATTACACCATCATCATCATCATCATCATCATTTTCCTGCCCTTATCCCACTAGGTGGGGTCGGCACAACATGTTTTCCTCTTCCATCTTCTATCATTCGTCATCTCAGTACTCACTCCTTTCATACGCATGTCCTCTTTCACACAATCCATCCATCTTTTCTTAGGCCTTCCTCTGTCCGTGTATCCATCCACATTCATATTCAGCACTTTCCTTGTAACACGACTTTCTTCCCTCCGCATAACATGCCCACGCTAACCTATTACTCTATTTTCCTATTATTACACCGATTACCTGAAAGTTTTTAATGATAATATAGATTGTCTTTGTAAATAAATTTTTGAAGTTTCTATAAATGTTTCTAATTCTGTCCTATAGAAGGAAAAGACGAGCACAGGAAAGGTCTATCTCCTACAACATCTGAACGACATACAACTGAGGCATAGAGTGGAAGCCATCATAGCTTTTGCTCACGACTTCGTAGGCGATCTGCAGAGCGATCAGTTGAGGTAACATCGGCATAACCCTGCTTTAAAAAAAATTCTATAAATCTTACTTATATTATAAATGCGAAAGTTTGTGAGTTTGGATGTTTGTGCCTCAATCACGCCTAAACGGCTGAACGGATATGTACTGGATTAACATAATAGGCTATTTTTCATCTGGGTACTACGCGAGCAAAGACGCGAGAGGCAGCTAGTATAAATATAAATATTTGAGGACATTATCATACAGCACCATCTAGCCCCCAACTAAGCAAAGGGAGCCAGATGGCTGATAGAATACTCCCGCAGCGGGAATCTAACCCAATCAATCAATGCTTGTGGCCACCAGAAACAATAATACCAGCTTGAACTGATTAAATATTATGTACGCATATTTTTCTTGCTTTCAGACGTTACCAAGAAATCAAGCAGTCAGATTTGCCGAGCGCCGTGGCTGCCAAGAAGACCAGGGAATTCCGCTGTCCGCCCAGAGAACAGATGAACTCAGCTTTAAGTAAGTGTCTCGTCTTGTTTCAAAGTCGAAGTCTATAGTAGGTAAATAAGCACACAATCTACATCGTCGAAACTAAAATCTTACTTCTTACTTAGCAAAGATCGCATAGGCAGCAAAGATAGCATAGGCAGCAAAGATCGCATAGGCAGCAAAGATCGCATAGGCAGTAAAGATCGCATAGGCAGCAAAGATCGCATAGGCAGTAAAGATCGCATAGGCAGTAAAGATCGCATAGGCAGCAAAGATCGCATAGGCAGCAAAGATCGCATAGGCAGCAAAGATCGCATAGGCAGTATAAAGATCGCATAGGCAGTAAAGATCGCATAGGCAGCAAAGATCGCATAGGCAGCAAAGATCGCATAGGCAGCAAAGATCGCATAGGCAGCAAAGATAGCAATATCGAATTAACACATTAAAATATAATGTAACTAACCTAGGTAATGTACATTACCGTCGTACTGATAACTTGTGTTTAGAGTACGTACCTACCCACAGAACACTAATGTATTAATACGATATAGGTACTTACTCAAACACAAGTTATCAGCACGATGTCGAAACACGCAAAGCCACCCGATACGACAGGCAGCGCTTTTATACAAATCCTTCGTAAACAACAAGATGGCGGCGATGTCGTACCGGTAGTCGTTCAGTGACTTACATTAAAATCATAAATTGACTTTTATATTAATTTAAATAACATCTAAAATCAGGATATTAATTTACGAAACTTTACACTAAAAAAAAATAAGATAGTTCCTATAATGATTATGTAGATAAAATTAAATATTCGTAGATATTTGTATTCCTGTTTTTTTTAAGACTAATTTTATTTTGAGTAGTTTCTATAAATTATTACCTAGTGTTCCAGAATACGGTTAAAAATTTATTTAAAAGACTGTGATTTTCTATACTGTTTTTTAGTAGATATTATATAGTTTATTTATAAAAGACTGATTATAATACTTTGTTTCATAAAAACATCGTTGTCTTATTTTTTCCTATTCCGTCTGATAGGAACCCGCAATTAAAATGGACGCTTATATTATAAATTCAAAGGTTAATTGAGTAATAGGTAGGACCTACCTGGTAGGTGTTACTAGTTTAGAAAAGAGTAAATGGAGTAAAAGGAGTAAACTTGACTATATACTTGTCCTAAGCCTCGAGCTCAACTATATACCTACTTGTCTTACCCCCGAATACTCAAACGCGACTCAGAGTTGAGCACGTCTCAACTCACGGTTTTTTGACAGTTTCTGGTGATAATCTGTCAAAAAATCGTCATTTGAGACGTGCTCAATTTTGAGATGCGTTTGAGTATTCGGAGGTTAGGCCTTTTACGAAATCTACTAGGTAATTGTGATGTTTTTACAGGCTTCAAGCACATGGACCAGGAAGAAGAATCTTGGAAGGAGAATTGTCCTTGTGGCGAGGAGCTCATCGTCAGGATGAACGAGATCCACGAGAGCCTCATGGTGCATGTGTCTCTCAACGCTCTGCAAGAGCCACTGTCTGAGGTAACTATTACTAATCATAACGTAAATAACATTTGGAATTTCTTGAAAAACATTTATCTATGGAGCGAAAGACTTTAGAGAGAACTAGAAAGAGCTGAAGGTGTGAAAGGTTAATTATAGTTAAAAGAGAACTAGAATAAGTGAAAGTATAATTAAAAAAAAACTGTCAAGTGCGAGTTGGATCCGCACACGAAAGGTTCAGTACTAGTGCAAAAAAAAAAACTAGAATCTACAGTAATTTTTATAATAAAAGTGTTTTATAATAATTTGACGGCCTCGGTGGCGTGGCGGGCGATTGCTCGGCAGAGGCGCAAGAGGCGCGGGTTCGATTTCCGCTGCGGAAGAAATTGCATGTTCTGTAAATATTTCTTCCGGGTCTGGGTGTTGTGGTACCATGGTACTCGTAGTTTCTGATACTCACGACACAGGGAATCCTAATGTGGGGTCAGGACTATGTATGTGACTGTTGGGTGCTATTTATTTATTTTATTGTACAGGCCATAGAAGAACCGGCAAAGAAAACTCCAGAAGAGAAGTTCCGTAAAGTCCTGATCGGCACTATTGTCAGTTGGGCCGAGGAGTCGCAGATCGAGACGCCCAAACTCGTCAGAGAAATGTTCAGGTAATTTTACTCACATCTCTGTTCCAGGTACCAAACAAAAAAATGTATCTTCGTTGCCATTTATGTTTTACACTATTTATATGTTAATTCATGTAACATGATGAAACTGGCAGATATATTACAGACTCCTAATGATAATAATAATATATTTCTTCCTTCCAGTCTCCTAGTCCGTCAGTACGACGCTGTTGGCGAACTGATCCGTGCTCTCGAGAAGACTTATGTGATAAACGCGAAGACGAAGCTGGATGTAGCGGAGATGTGGGTGGGGCTGAGCCAGATCCGCGCGCTGCTGCCTGTGCTGATGAGCCAGGAGGAGGAGGAGCTCATGAGGAAGAGACTCTAGTGATCCATCATACTAATTAAGATTTAAAAAAGACTGACTTGTCCTTAGAATAGAAGCAAACAAACAATTCCAAACCTATGATTAATAAGACTGAGATATAGTTTGTTTACTTTATTATATTTGAAACTCATCAGATATTATATCTTATTTCAGGAAACTCGTGAACAACCACACCTTCTTCCAGCTGATTTAATCAGGTATGACTTGTTTACTATAAAACACAACTACTTACCTACATGCTCAGACCAAATAAAAAGAGTAGACGCCGCGCCGCGAACAACAAAAGTGAAGCCACACAAAACCGTGCTCCTGCAAGTAAACATACACGCTCACGCACACACCTACACTAAAACCATGCTCATCGCTCTTAGTACGTCACGAGTCTTAAAAATAGAATTATGCCTTCCTGTGTAGTAAAAACTTGTAAAAACAGCAGCAAATCACATAAAAAGTCTCACGGAATCACTTTTCACTTACTGTAAGTACTTCAAATAGCATCGTTTCTTAATTATTATACTATGAATTTAGGTTACTTGGAACACACAACCTTAAAACCTTCGACACACACATAGATAAAATGGCGGCTTCACTTTTGTTTTTCGCGGCGCGGGGTCTTTTCTTTTTATTTGGTCTGAGCCTACATGGTTCAATTTGGGAAAATTGTGTCATAAAAATGTTGATTTTTTTAAACATAGAACTCTCTAAATTCTCATACAAACATGACCACAATACAGAGGGACACTAGGATTATGTGTCTTGGGTATCAGAAACTGCGAGTACAGTACAGTCAACGGATCTTGACACTCGTCAAGTTAGCAGTATGACATGCGCAGTGAAGTTTTTTCATACTGTCTACTGCTCGAAACGGCTAACTTCACGAATGCCTAGATCCGTTGACCGTACTGTACCACAAATTGCCTGCTTTTTCTTGATAGGCACTTGATATGAATAAGTAAGTAAATAGATACCTATTATGTATGGTATGTATGTTCGTATGAGCTAGTGGCCAACTCTAGTGACGGAGTTTTAAGGCCGCCTAAAGGCCTCCGTCATGGCTTAACGACTTAAAAGCCGGGACCCATAATTTAACGTGCCCTCCGAAGCACGGAGGCACTCAGCTCGCAATGCCACTTACGGTCAATAAACTTAATTTATTGAACAATAATAAAATGGTACCTAGGTTAGGTAGGTATTAGGTTAGACTGAAACCTACTATATTTACTGTATTTTTCCAGATACTTACAACCCTCAATTTCCTGATCACCAGTAGCTATCAAAAGCCAGTGGGAAACTTTTGTTTAGCACCTGTAAGCCTCTGCATAGAGTAAGCGGTGAATGCCTTTAATGATGCCAACCTACATCAAATTTCCTACCTCCGAACAAGAGAGGAATTAAATCAAACAAGGGTAATATTTTAATCAACTATTTATTTTAGTTGGTATTACATAATAGTATTTGTGAGAGCATCAGCGAACTAAAATAAATTAACTTTATTAGATTCTTTGAAAAAACGTTCACTTTCATTATATTAGTAGAATATAATCTTTATTTCCAAAAACATGAAAGTATGTACCTACCTATAAAAACAATAACAATGATTTCTGCCTCGTTTCAGATTTGCAACAGAGGCTTAAAGGCATACCTACTCATGTGCTACCTTAGGAGGGGCAGCTCATGACAATTATATTATGTTAAATAAATGCATGAAAACCATAAAACACAAAAATGCTCACTTTTCTTTAACTTATTAAGTACTACCTGCCGCCTACGGCTTCGCTCGCCTATTGCCAGGATAAAAAGTATGTTTTTGTGATGTTATTCCAGCACACATAGGTATTATGCATATCCCAAGTTTCACTCAATCCGTGCAGCCATTTAGAATTAAATTATGAGTCACAAGCATCGTCACATCTTCACAAACTTTTGCATTCACAATAAAAGAGCTATTAGTTAGGTTAGGTTAGTACCTACTACAACTACTACTAGCCCCTAGTTCTTTCGAACCCTGCGTGGTGAAAAGATTCAAAATGCGCCTCAAAAGCTCCTTTTGTGCACTAGGGCTCCGGGAGTAATAATTATTCTATACACTAGGGTTAGGTTATTTCACTTATTTACCACATCATTTATTAGGGATATTATTCAATGGTACCTAGATTATATTATTTATTGTACAAATAATCTATTCTGCTATTAAATAGTTTAAAGAAGACTAATTTATTTACATAATTAGTAAAAACACAACCTAGTTTTAGCAAAACACGCAATATTGAAGTATGTAATTTTGACAATTCAAAACGAGCCTCGTCTCGCGCCTACTCTCGTTTATGAAATCTGACATTGTCATGCAGAATACGATAACACGGTAATTCCACACGTTTTCCCGCGTCTCGTTTTGTTTGGTCATCGTGAATAGGGCCCCAGCTTGGTGTAATAAACGTTAACAAGTTCCCTATACGTGCGCAATAACTGGTGTTGCCATTACAGAGCGTCGCGGGTCTCCAAGGTTGCCAGGGATTGTTGGAGTTTTACCCGTCTTTTTAACTTATTGTGTTTTTTTATTTATTTAGCAACTAAATTCTTGACATTACTGACTGACAGACTTTCAACTTGCCGCCTAAAACATAATTCCTAGAGTTGAAATAAATCAAATAAATAAATATATATTTGGGGACAATTCACACAGCGCCATCTAGCCCCAAACTAAGCAAAGCTTGTACTATGGACATCAGATGGCTGACAGAATACTTTCTTATACTTTTTTTTTTTAAACGCATACTTATATAACATTATACTACAAGACCCAGACCCGGAAATATTTGCAGAACATACAAACATTTCTCCCGTAGCGGTAATCGAACCCGCGCCTCTCGCGTCTCAGCCAAGCAATCACCCACCGCGCTACCGAGGTCGTAATTTTGTTAATACGCACCAACCCTGCCAAAAGCTAAGCCAAAAGCTTTATAAGTTCCATAGTCTTTTAGTGGTTTTTCGAGGGTAAGGTAAGTGGTGAATGTTGGTTCTTTGTGAAGCCTTGTAAACCAAAGGGATTTTTAATTTAAATAGTTTGTGGTTTGCCTTAGTAAAGGACGCAGCGACCGACCGCAGGTTCTATTCTTTGTAAAGTAAGTTAGTATGAGCTAGTGGCCAACTCTCGTTGTAACCATATTTATGTATATATTTTTTGTAGATACAATATACAAATAAATATTTGTGGACATTTCACACAGCGCCATCTAGCCCCAAACTAAGCAAAGCTTGTACTATGGGCACCAGATGGCTGATAAAATATTTATTATACTTTTTTTGTAAACACATTTATATTGTGTGTAGTGTATTGTATCTTATTCTTTCATCATATTTGTTAGTTTGTTTGTCTTGTTTAATGTTTTTTTCCTGTTTGTAGGTATTGTACAGAATGTACAGAAAGTAAATTTTAAGTAACTAAATTATAAGCGACTTATAACGTGTAAACGATGAATTTAGTAACAAGTAGCATGTTAAAATTTAGCTGCCAATTTTAGAAATTTTTATATTATATTCTACTATTTTTCGCCCGCGGCTTCGCTCGCGGTGTACCCAAACAAAAAGTAGCCTATATGTTATTCCAGCACACATACTTTGTGTGGTTTCATTCAAATCCATTCAGTCGTTACGGCGTGATTGAGGCACAAACATACATCCACACAACCAAACAAACTTTCGCATTTATAATATACTTAAGTAGAATCTTTTATTTTATTTTCAATTTTTCTGGTAAGTTTGGACAGGCATGATTAAGTAAAATAGAGTAAAATGCGGAAAGAACTAAAGAGCTTTACTTAATTAAATTTGTCAGATCACGTAAAACCGTAAGGCCACTTGAAATTAACCAAATGTAGTTATACCTAAATAATAAATAAAAATAAATAAATAACACCCAACAGTCACATACATAGTCCTGACCCCACACTAGGATTCCCTGTGTCGTGGGTATCAGAAACTACGAGTACCATGGTACCACAACACCCAGACCCGGAAGAAATATTTGCAGAACATGCAAACATTTCTTCCGCAGCGGGAATCGAACCCGCGCCTCTTGCGTCTCCGCCGAGCAATCGCCCGCCACGCCACCGAAATAAATATTTGTCTTTACCCTGCAAGTTTGACGACATTCGACGTCCTCGGTGGCGTGGCGGTCGAGTGCTCGGCAGAGAAGAAAAATTCGCAGGTTCGATTCCCGCTACGGGAGAAATGATTGTATGTTTTGTAGATATTTCTTCCGAGTCTGGGTGTTGTAGTGTTATCTATTATAAGTATGTATTAAAAAAAAGTATGTAAGTATTCTATCAGCCATCTGGTTCCCATAGTACAAGCTTTGCTTAGTTTGAAGCTAGATGGCGCTGTATGAAATGTCCACAAATATTTATATTATATTTATTTATTTATGTTTTATGACTCTAGGATTTTCAGAATAAATCTCAGTTGCAATTTAACGTGATATATTTCCCACAAGGATCTTATTAGCCGCATAAAATAAAATGCCTCTGGAATTATTACGGAATTAACTGATACAAGTAGCGTGCGTCACGGAACTAAAGCTACATCCAGCTATTCAAAACACATCTTTATCACAAGCGACAAAGGTTCAAAGTCTATTGCGCTTAGAATTTCCATAGTTTTATTCGACAAATTTTGTTCAAGTAATAATGAGCTTTGTTTGCTTTGACAAAGGGTCGGAAGTCCCGTGTGTAATTTTTCTCATAGTAATGGTAATGATTTGGACGACATTTGGAGAATTAATTCGCTCAGTCGATACGATCTTTGCTAATGGGTGCCCTCATTTGTATTGCAAATCTCGATTGGGTGCATGTACACTACTTAAACTAATAAATATCTATTTGACGGCTTCGATGGCGTGGTGGGTGAGTGCTCGGCTGCAACGCAAAAGGCGCGGGTTCGGTTCCCGCTGCGGAAGAAATATTTGCATGCTTGTGAGCTCTTTTTCCCCCTAGGTAGGAAAGGATGCTACACAAAAATATAAAGATTAAAGTGTTGATTATCAAGTGTTTATTACAGGAATTTTATTACTAGAAAAGGAAGAAAATTATCGAAAGGTTTTACAGTGCTTTTTAGCCGCATCTATTACACACTACTGTTCTAGTTACTATGAGTAAATAAAAAAAAATAACCTTATTGAAACGCTTACAATTCGTAGACGAGACTATTACAAACTACAACGCTATCATTCACAGTACATCCACCGCTCATCTACACAATACTACTGTGATTTACCTTCGTCAACCAGCTCTGACATATCCCACGATCATAAAACTACTCTCTAACACTTGGTTCATCACAACGGGTAAAAATTAAAATGTAAATTAACAATAAACGGGTTTAATGACCTGCCCTGATCTACTCTGCCTTGTAAATCAACCGGATGCCCACTTAGTCACGGCCTACTCAGGAGTATCAGTCCACCGCACCTCACCGCTGATTCAACGATCCACAAAAATAGAGTTTTTGGTTATATTTGATTTGTTAAATTCCGTAATTGACGAAATTCGCGCGAGCGAACCTACAGGAACGCTTGATTTAACGAACCTATCAGACACACTCACTCGACTGACACCAGCCACCACAAGGTCACAAAAAGGCAGGGAAACGCCACACCAGGATTTTCGGTCTTGTCACAGCAGCACAGCAGGGGACGCTGGCGCTCTGGACCCTCGCCGACGACAGCGTGCGCCAGAAGGCGGCAGGTAGCAAGGTTGCGACACGTGCTCGCCACGTGTTCGCGCCCGTACGGAGCACCTCTTTTCTGGAAAATTCATAGCCCGGCGTAAGCGAAAGTGCTCTTTAGCCTGCGAAGCGGGGTGCAACCTTAGCAAATCTGCCCTTGTGTATTCATGCACAGGGTTGAGGATGTCCCACGAGCTCCGCTCGGCAATCGAGGAAGACAAAAATCAAAGATCAAAAGTTCAAGACTCTTACCAGAGGCACAAAGCTGATAATACGCACAAAACACGTGCGCCCAAAGGAATCACACGCGTGGGTTCTCCCGTGGAGGATTCCCGCTACGCCAGACACAGAAGCCAGGATATAATTAGCCAGCAAATACAATTTTCATCAAAAGCTCCACGCCACGTTCTCAACATCGATCCGTCAAAAAGATCCTTGCCCTCTCGCTCTGACCGAGTGAGACGAAAGAACTCAAACGACATTGACAGTTCGATCCGTCTTGATAGGGACACTGACACTCACAAATCACCCGTGCCAAGCCAGAGTGTGACCAGCAAAAACCAAAATTATTACCTATCTCGCTGAACGGAACTTTCAAATAAAGAGGAGGGAAAAATCGAACGTTACATGCTCTGTAAATATTTCTTCCGGGTCTGTATATTTACAAAAAAAAGTATATAAGTTTTCTATCAGCCATCTGGTTCCCATAGTACAAGCTTTGCTTAGTTTGGGGCTAGATGGCGCTGTGTGAAATGTCCACAATTATTTGCAGGCTATATGAGTGGCTGCACGTTTTCTAATAATCATTTGTGGCTCTGCCCTCCTTATTAGGGATACGGGAGTAAAGATCATGTAAATTTATGTATGTGTTTCTATCAGGCAAAAAGCTGAACTCAACCTGTTGGCTTGAAATCAAACTTGTTGATGTTTGCTTATTTCGAAAGTTTTGCCTGTTTTTCCAAATGACGCAGACTTGACACAAACATCAAATATTTCCAAAATTAGAAACTTACTAACATTTCTCCCGCCTCGGGAATCGAGCCGGCAATTCTAAATAATAGTAAATAAATAAATATTTGTGGACATTTCACACAGCGCCATCTAGCCCCAAACTAAGCAAAGCTTGTACTATGGGTACTAGATACTGGATAGAATACTACTGGATGGATAATATACTTTTTTTGTAAATACATACATAAAATAAATAATACTAGGAATACCCAGACCAGGAAAAAATATTTGCAGAACATACAAACATTTCTCCCGTAGCGGGAATCGAACCCGCGCCTCTTGCGTCGCAGCCGAGCACTCGCCCGCCACTCCACCGAGGTCGTCACCTCTCGAGTCTCCGAGCGCCCGCCACGCCATCTAGAGTATAATCGAGATAATTTGATAAACCGTCGAATGAAAGTAGTTACAAAGTAATTATGCCGCAATTTTCCGTCGAGTTAAGAATTGAATTGACCTTTCAGAATAGCGCACTCATTCCAACTCTAATTTAACTTGAGCAACAGTTTCATCGCGGTGTTGCAGCTTTTCAATCAATTATGTTAATTATACTTAAAGGCCACTGAGATTGAGAGCACTGGTGGTCTAATTGGTAGTCACCCCGACTTCCGACCCTTAGGTCGTGGTTTCAAATCCGGTCGTGTACCAATAGATTTTTCTGTGCGAAAAACTTACGTGCGCTATACCAGTACTCTCAAACGGTGAAGGAAAACATCGTAAGGAAACCCGCGGCTTAGTCAGCTCCCCACGTATTGACCATGTTACCCCATACAAACATTTATGTATACGTAAGATGGTATAAAGATAAAGATATTTATTTGCAAAACCCTTCGTGTGATCGTGTGCAAATTCGACTTTCACTTGAACGGTTTTATTTGATTTTTTATTGCTTTATACATACATACATACATAAAATCACGCCTGTTTCCCATAGGGGTAGGCAGAGATCACGGATCGCCATTTGCTACGATCCTGACATACTTCTTTTGCTTCCTTCACTCTCATTACCTACATTCCTCATTGCTTTATTAATTCGTAATTTTCAGCGATGTGACTAGCGCAAGACAGTGAGAAGCACTCGCCCAGCAATGGGCTCATTCTAGCTGAGGATGTTGATGATGATGATTTTCTTTCTTCAACAATTATAAGACATCAGTGAATCTGACTGTCCTTAAATCGGTCATTATGGTAAGTTCGTTTAAATCTATCCAGTTTATTGACAAACCGCCTAGTTTCATTAGATCAATTAAATGATACCGTTATCTGATAGCCAAAGCTGGGCCCCATTCGCGCTATTTAAAACGTATTTACCAAAGGCAACATTCGTAACGTTTCGTTGCACATTTCGTATCGTGGGTATCACGCTATTTTTTAATACGTGTCGCTGTCCACTGTTTTTGACATCTGTCAAAACGAAAACAAAAGAACGCAACGTGCGTTCCATTGACGCCGTTCTATAAGCGAACCGTACATACAGACCAGCACAAAATACATACATAAGTACCTATACTATCATCACGCCCGTACCTCTAATAGGGTGGGCAGAGCCACAAGTGATCATAAGAAAACTTGCAGCCACTGATTCAAACTCTCAAGATGGAAAAATTGAATATTTATAAAATTAGCTTTCGCCCGCGGCTTCGAGCAAAAAGTAGACTATTATGTTATTCCAACACACATACTATGTATATTCCAAGATTCATTTCAGCAGTTACGGCGTGATTATGGCACAAACATTACATCGTCACATCCACACATCCTCACAAACTTTCGCATTTATAATTATAGTAGGATAAGACTGACTAAATTTTGTGTTTTCGCGCCAGGACGACATTAGAAAAAAAAACATAGAATGCGATCAGCTGCTTCTCTCTCCGAGTACCTATGTCATAAAAGTCGACTAAGGGATAGTATTCTCTCCAATATGATGGGCTACCTATATGGGCGATAGGCTGATCACCTGTCACCATGATTCACCATATCCAACTTGGGACTTTGAATCAGGACTGGCTGCAAGTTTTCATATGATTACTTGTGGCTCTGCCCACCCTTGGACGAATTCGTCCAAGTGCCCACCCAATTAGGTATACGGGAGTAATATTATGCATGTAAAGTACACTGAATAGCGCGATTGGGGGCTCTGATAGTTATAGCACCATAAATCCCGACGTAGCTAGCGGAAGGTATTGTGGTCTAAATATCTATTTAGTCGTGTCACTAGTTCTTTAGAACCAGTGTGGTGACTGGCTCATTTCGTGTACTGAAACATATTTTCCAACTTTTAGGTTCAACACTGTAACTGAGATTGTAAATCGAAAGATTGTGAACCGTAACATACTGCTTATAACTTAACTGCTATAAATTTGTGGCGCTTCGGCGGGCGCTGCCGCGGCATGCTCGCTCTGCTCGCTCGCCTAAAGCGTAGTTATTCACTAACTAACCTAACCTTCAGTGTAACCCAACCTAACCTGAAGTGGCAGTGGGCTGGTCATATCTGCCGAAGAACCGACAACCGCTGGGGTAAACGAGTTCTTGAGTGGAGACCGCGACTCGGCAAACGTAATGTAGGACGCCCTCCGGCTAGCTGGAGTGACGATCTGCGAAAGGCTGCTGGCAGAAACTGAATGCGTCAAGCCAAAGATAGGGCGCGATGGCGCTCATTAGGGGAGGCCTATGTCCAGCAGTGGACTGCTATAGGCTGATGATGAACCTAACCTACTAATTCGATCTAAGCAGATGTTCGACAGTTTACAATCTCGCGTGATTATAATCTAACGTTATTTACAATTCTACAGTGACATTTACAAACCGCGCCTAGAAAAACTTGCGTTTAAGAAGACTATAGAAATGTAGTTTGGCAATCTATTGCCCGGCTCCAATACCCTACTAAGATAATTAACGATTCGTCGTCCGTAAGTAGCACAAGGGTACAAGTCACACGGCATTAAAAGCAGAATATTGTGGATCACCAAAGCGCGATTCACCAAGTTTTAATCCAAGCGAATTGATATTCCGCTCGGCGCATTTCGTGACAAAATTGTAAAGCATTGAACAGAAAACTTTTTAGAAGTGTGCGTTGTCCAACTTCGCTATTGTGTACACCGCATTGTGTGATGGTTGGCAAAGGTTGGTGAAGCTTTGCTTGTGTACATTTTTACGTGCTGCCCTCCTATATCTAAAACATCGCTAAGCCACAAAACCAAGTTTTGAGATATGAGCGAGAAACGCGGTAGTATAAATATATATTTTATCGTAGATAGCGCTGTTTTTGCTAGAGCTATTTCCTAAACTAAAAACGCTAGAAGAATGATTCTAAAACAGATCGATAGAGAATTTTTTTCTAAGTAGAATGGCATCAAAAACTCAAAATCGATCCCCTGTGGCTTAGCGATGTTTTAGATATAGGAGGGCAGCGTTATTATGTAGTTCGTACACTTCGTACAAAGGAGCTTTTGAAGTGGTAAGTAGTAGGTACCTTGGTCCTTATATTGTAGTTTTGTTCAACTTCTTTAATAGTAAGTAATTGCGTTCGACGGAAAGCGAAGTCGTGGTCGGCCAAGAAAATGTTGAATGGTGGGAGACCTCGAAGGACAGAGATGGTAGGCGGAGTTTGGGGGAGACCTTTGCCCAGCAGTGGGACGATATAGGTTAATAAAAAAAATGTGGTCGCTAAACACATTTAATTTTTATCGGTTTTTGATGTTTCTACTTAATCGTGAGTAGGGTTCCGTACCTGAAGGGTGCCAACGGAACCCTATTAGCTCCGCCGTCCGTCTGTATCTCATGAACTGTAATAGGTAAATAGTTGAAATTTTCAGAGTGTGTATTTTTATTGCCGCTATAGCAACAAGATGAGACAATGAGAGCACTGGTGATCTAGTCGGTAGTGACCCCGCCTTCCGATCCTAAGGTCGTGGGTTCAAACCCGGTCGTGTACCAATGGATTTTACTGTGCGAAAAATTCATGTGCGCTATACCAGTACTCTCAAACGGCGAAGGAAAACATCGTGAGGAAACCCGCGGCTTAGTCAGCTCCGCACGTATTGACCATGTCTTTCCTGTGGACAACGCTAACTAAGCTGAGAGGATGGAATAGGTGCCGGGCAAGCCTACTTCATCTTAATTCGTCCCGGGCACTACAGCGTCCCGTTTGTGAAGGTATAAGTTGCCTCCTGACGCTGTATAAATCGTCTATTAATAGATGGTAAAAGGTCTTTGTTTATAACAACAAATAATAAAAAGGGGATCTATACAAGAAACTTGTATGTCCATGTATGATGTTACGAAAAAACGTTTCTTTTTTCTTTGTAAATCGTCCTTTGATCCAATGACGTGTGATGAATTAAGTAGTTCGTGCTTATATTTATTTTGCTCACACAAGTGGTTGTCTATTGTTTTAGGTATTTTTACTATTTTCCGTTAAACAAACATAATACCTGAATGAATCAAGAGGAAAATCCTTTGTGCGTGACAGTATCAACATTTTTAAACGGTTTTATTTAGCTTGACCTATTTTAATCCACTTAATATTTAAAATACGGACTTTATAAGAGTATTACAATGCAGTGCAAACCTAAAAACTTAAAAATAAAATAGTAAAAATAATTGAGGTTAAACGACTTTATTGAAA
This sequence comes from Scotopteryx bipunctaria, assembly GCA_949320045.1. NCBI lineage: Eukaryota > Metazoa > Arthropoda > Insecta > Lepidoptera > Geometridae > Scotopteryx > Scotopteryx bipunctaria. The sequence continues at coordinate 10,896,936 of OX439453.1, read as the reverse complement.
AAAAAAAAGCCATCATCATCATCTTCATTCATCATTGAACCTCTGTGGCGTGGCGGGCGTGTGCTCGGCTGAGACGCAAGAGGCGTGGGTTCGATTCCCGCTACGGGAGAAATGTTTGTATGTTCTGCAAATATTTCTTCCGGGTCTGGGTATTATAAGTATGCGTATGTATTTACAAAAAAAAAGTATATAAGTATTCTCTATTTGTGCCATCTATCACGGTTTACCCACTAGTCTGATCCCTACTTTTCATATAGTTTAGGTTGTACAATTTGAATGATAAGCAGAGTTGGTGGCCGACGCTGGGTGCGGCTGTAAGCCTGTTATCAGCTGCACATAATAAACAAGAACTCCAGCTGAATCATGAAGAGCTTTCAACTGTTTGTTTTTAGTGGAATTTGACCATTTCAAGGGTCATAAAATAATATGAGTTTTTATCATATAGATTGTGTAATAATGTCCGAGGGGTTATTATTTTTGTATAATATAATGTAGGTACCCAGGAAGCCTCGGCCACCGGGCATGGTTGTCAAAACAAGAAAATATTAATAATGATAAGATTAAAAACCAGTCAAGTGCGAATCGAAATCTACTAATAAGCTGAGAGGATGGACTATGTGCTGGGCAAGCTTACATCTTAATTCGTCCCGGGCACTACAGCGCCCCGTTTGTGAAAGGAAAAGTTGCATTTGGGATGGGTGTCCGCATGTGGCATTACGAGCTGAGCGCTTCCGTGGTTTGGAGGGCACTTTAATTTATCGGTGCCGGCTTTCAAGTCGTTAAGCCATGACATAGGACTTTAGACGGCCTAAACACTCCGTCACAAGATTTGGCCACTAGCCCATACGAATATACTTTTTACTCAACTAAAAAGTCAAGTGCGCTGCATTTTTAATAGGTAAGCCACCACCAATGAGAATTCCTTTCTTCCTCATTTAGCAGAACTGCGAGTTAATAGCGAGTTCAGCGTTAATTAAAAACCATTCCTTCACCAGCTTTGTGCAGGTAACAATAGCACTGCTAGGGATGGGGGCTCATGGCACTTAGTTTTATAGACATCGATAGAACTGAATAAGCATTCTTACCTTACCTGCGGTCGGTGACCTGAGCTCTGTTTTCTATCTGTAGGCGAATGTAGTTAGAAAACTGAGCTCATTTTCATTTCTTATTGTTATATTTCCTTGGGAGAGGGGAAGGCCTTTGGTATAGGACGCCACATGCGTAGATACCCTTGCGCGTTCTCATTTGCCGGGGACTTCCGGGCCGGGCCTTTAGATAGCCCGACTGTTTTTTTGTATTTTGTAAATTATATTTGTATTAGTTGTAAGTTTCTTTCTGTTAATAAAGGTTATATTATATCGTTTACCTTTATGTTATTAATGTGATTATAGTTCGTCTTTGAAAATACGTATTTAACGCGAGCCTTCTTCAAATACGAGCGTAGTTTCGATTACATTCGATTTCATATTAAAGTGTTAACCTTAGACTCAGGTATATAAGTCCCTTCTGTAAAATGTTAGATGAATGTTAAATTTAAGGTTTGAAGATTGGTTGGACACGACGACAGAAAATGAGACAATAATGACACGAGCAAAAAATTTTGAAGTAACTTTGCTTTGCTTTTTGTGACGGTGTTGTGGTGATTCAGTTTTATATAACGGAGTAGCGGTTTGATACCCGTAACGTGTTCTATCATTGTCATCATCGCAAAACATAGATAAATACTTTTATTAGTTCTTACTAAAACAAAGAGACACCCGCCAAAAATCATCTACAGGTGTTCTATGAAGTTTTATCGATAAAGTCTGTCACCGGTTGTTCACATCCCTCAGCGAAGCCGAACAAGGTGCATTCTATAAGGTTCAACAAAGCAAGAAAAGCCGAGATATTTAACTAACCAGAACAGACCCAGCGGATCAACATTGCATTTATTTTGGCGTGGCAATGTGACCAATCTTTTGAATCGCTTCTATCTCGTAAGAGACAGAAAAAAAAGAATTTTACTTTCATACTTAGGCATATTTTACATACCATACTTCAAGTCACATACAAAGTTATGACTTCTGACTTCACAAAATATGATTATCTGTGTCGTGGGTATCATCAGTAACCACGAATAGCGTTGTCACAACCAGATCAGGAAGAAATATTTGCAGAACAAGAATATTTCGTGGAGAGTTCGTCAATTGACAAATGTACCTACACAGATTGTCAGCACTAGTGGTTTAGTTGGTAGTGACCCCGCCTTCCGATCCTAAGACGGCGGTTCAAATCCGGTCGTGTACCTACCAATGGATTTTTCTGTACGAAAAATTTATGTGCGCTATACCAGCACTCTCAAACTGTAAAGGAAAACATCGTGAGGAAATCCGCGGCTTAGTCAGCTCCGAACGTATTGAACGTCTTTCTTGTAGACAATGCCGACTAAGCTGAAAGGATCGAATAGGTGCTGGGCAAGCCTACTCCATCGCCAGTCCCGGGCACCACAGCATTCCGTTAGTGAAGGTAAAAGTTGCTTCCTGACGCTGTATAAATCATCTACTATTAGTGAAATGCCTACACAGATTATAAACAGATAGATGTCACGAGCGAGCGACTCTTAACTTCCAAAGTGCTAGATTACAGAAAAATCTTGAGTATCAGTACTTTTTAAGAACTGAATTAGTTATATAGAGCAGGGAAGGCGCATCTGGTATTATCGGAGTTCGTGCAAAGTGTCGTTTGCTGCTTTGTGACGCAGCTGCATATGCGCTCCGCCACAGAGCATAATTGGAAAGGCTTTAGGTATCGCTACGTAAATCCATACTAATATTATAAATGCGAAAGTAACTCTGTCTGTTACCTTTTCACGCCTAAACTGCTGAACAGATTTTAATGAAGGCAAGGAGATAGATTCCATCCATATGGCATTTATAAAATTGATATTTTGATATTTGATACATTTGATACATTGATAAGATTGATAATTGACAATGTCATTTATATCAATCGGGTCGTCAGCAGCTCTCTTTTTCTTGCTGGGCTGTGGGTAAGGGCCTGTAGCTGGACCGATTTCATGATTTTTGATTTGCTGGATATGTCTCTGCCCCGGATGGCTAAATAACTACCTAATAAAACATTTAAAAACTTGCATTACTAATTCCAAGGCGGTACGAAGTGCGCGGACTCAGCTAGTGAATAATAAATTATAATAAAATTATATTTTATTATGGCAGCACAATATTTCATAAGATATAGAGAAGATGGAGGAAGGCATTAAACATTCTTAGTGGCATAATATATATCTCTATAATTTCATGATTTTATTATACTGAGCAACTCAAAGGTAATACAAAATTATACTCCCTTTGAACCCCACGGAATCAGCATAAAGTGACACAGTACCTTAAATGTATTACAGCAATAGCTTTCTGACGAAGCGCTCGTGGCGTAGCTTGCTTAGACGTTCTTGTTTGGTCGTTGAAGTTAAGCAACGTTGTGCGCGGTCACAATTGTGATGCGTGACCGCTAGTGAATTACGAGCTGAGCGCTTCCGGCTATAAGGCGTTAAGCCATGACGGAGGCCTTTTATAGACGGCCTGAAAACTCCGTCACAAGGGTTGGGCACCAGCTCATACGACCTTACTTTTTAACAGCTTTCTTAGAAGTGAACACTGTTTTCATTATAATTATTTCTTACATGGCCTCGGTGGCGTAGTGGGCCAGTGCTCGGCTGAGACGCAAGAGGCGCGGTTTCAATTCCCGCTACGGGAGAAATGGTTGCATGACAAAATTATTTCTTCCGGGTCTGGGTGTTGTGGTATCATGGTTATCGTAGCTATTTATCTAATATCTGACGTCCGTGTACAAAAAAATATCTTATCTTAACATTTTTTATTTATCATTTCTGTTTCATAACATGTTATGAAACAGAAATGATAAACATGTTTACCATCGTGGGTAGGAAAGCAGCCCGGCTCAAGTGGGAGTGGGCGGGTCCCGTTAGCCGGATGCCTTCGGACAGATGGGCGAATACCGTAACATCCTGGAAGCCCGACGGAAGGCGAAGTTCTGGTCGGCCAAGACGACGATGAAGATGAAGTTAATTTGCAGCAACAAAGACTAAAACTAAACTAACTTAATATAATTTTATTATGAAACAGTTGCAAAATAGTGGGACAATTTTGCAACTGTTTCACAATAAAATTCAGCATGTGCAGGTTGTTACAACCCACGTTGGTCTACCGTTGGGGCCTTTGAGAACCAGATAAGTAAATTTACAAACATATACAAAGGACGTGCTCATATACAAATATAGAAATAACATTATGGAAAGAATAAAAGAAAAAGAGAAACAAACAATAAATACTAGACATAAATAAATGAAGAGGGAGAATGGTGGGAGATCTCGGACCGAGATGGTTGACGGAGTTTGGAGTCTCCTCCAGCAGTGGGACAATAAATTAAAAAAAATACAACATGAGAAGGGATGAATATCATGTGACGAGAAGATTGTTAAGTATGAATGTAGATGGATACTAGCGAACAGTGGACACAGGTGGACAGAAGAAGATATATCTGATAAAATAGGTACCTACCTAGGTAAGTTCAAAAGTAAGTTCGTTCACACAGTAGGAACAAATAAAATCCGTTCCATCACAAAATAGCAGAGCAAACTCCAAAAAAGTCTGCTCTGCATTTTTTGCCGGGACGATGACCGTTAGATGAAAATAATCTCAAAAACCGGTTAAGTGGAAGTCGAATTCGCACACGAAGGGTTCCGTACCATCGTACATAAAAAATGTTTCTTGTATTTTTTTTTATAGCGGCAATACAACACACTTTGTGAAAATTACAACTTTCTATGAGATACAGCCCGCTGACAGACGGAAAGACGGACAGCGGAGGCTGTGTAATAGGGTCCCGTTGGCAACCTTCGTGTGCGGAACCCTAAAATTAGTAGTTAAACAATTTGGAAAATTCTTTCACTGGTAGAAGGCCAGAAACAGGTTTCACTGTTTATACCTATTAGCTAAGGTGTTATTATTGCATTGTAACTCATTCTTTACGTATTGTCATAGATTATGTAATATTACTTTATTATTTTCATACATGCGGCCTCTTTGGTAGAATACTTGACTAAAGCCTCCTTGGTCTTGTTCCAATTTCAAACTGTGAGAAAAACAAAAGAGTATCAGGAGTTCTTGAAAAAGATATGAAAATGGAGAGATGCAAATTTTATAAGTTTCTGTATTATGCTGAATAAAAGCACATGTGAGTATTTTTGTGGTTTTCAATGAATTAAATTAGGCTAGGCAGTCTACATTAGAAAGAAAGAAAGAATGAAATAACATTTATTTAGCAGACACAAAGCGAACATGTAAAAAGCAGAAAAAGAACTAAAGATGAGGTACAAAAAAGAGAAAGAGAAGACAAACAAATAGCGACTAAAAAGTACCGTCTACAACTAAAACAATTAGTAATCATTAATTAATTAAGTATTTAACCCTTGCCGGTGATAATTTCTTTTCACCAATCAAGAAAGAACCAGTGGCATAACAGCAAATAAGGTACCTAGGTGAGATATTAACACGTTCGCTGCGTTACGAGATCTAATAGTACTCGTATGAGTTTTCAACTCAGTGCGGCAGTGAAATTGCATGTCTATCCCGTTCGGGCGAAAGCATTTTCTTTAGGTTCTTTTAAAGTTAGAATGAGATGCATTATCCCACCATTCATAATAAGGGTTAATGTATTATTTTTATCAATAAAAACGTACGAGATATTATAGGTCTCGTAGCGACCAAGTAGTAAAAATTTGCATTCAGTGCGATACGAGACTCATTGGATCTCTTAAATATTTCGTACAAAGCTTGATCATAAATCAAGTAGTGTTGTGCTATCTTCTGAAGAGTGCAAGTGATACTTATCATCGTTAAGAATAAAAACAACCGGAAACGGTCACGTAGAATTTTAGAACTCTCATTTTCGAATGGTGATGATGATGATGTGACGGTGAAAGGTGATCATTCTCCAAGATCACAATCCCTTTATCGAAATTAATCTTCGGAACGACTTTAGTGAATGCATGGGTTACCTTTAACAAGAAAAATTAAAAATATATGTGCAAAAATCATTTACTGAAGTTAGCTTTGTGCTTAAAGTGTTTCAACGAAAAACATTAATATCTTTTTAAAACGTAATAATAGTACAAACTAGTAATTATTAGTAAATGATTATCTTGATTCTCGATAAGTACTGCATTTTTATTTAATCCCATCACTATTGTTTTTATTAATATTTAGACACATGTGCGTTACGCGATCTAAAATATCTCGTAATTTGCTTACTTTCAGTGCGTTACGAGATTATATAGGTCTCGTCATTTGTTTTTGTTATTTTGTTTTCATTTATATTCTGATCGTCAGGCGAGCTCACATACATAATTTCACATCCATCGTCTAACGATATATGCAAAAATTTAGAAATTTTTGACGATTTTCATAAAAATATTTTGATTTTAAGATGACAGTACGTACGATATGTAAAGAACCTCGTCCCGCTATAAGAAGAAGACAATAACGAGTTCGTTTAGATCTCGTGACGCACCAATGGGTAGGTAGCATAAATCTTGCTACGCAGCGAACGTGTTAATAAGAGCGGTCAGTCAGCGACAATGGGTCAAGATGATGTTTTTAGATCGTTTTTTTTTGCATGTGAAAATGATATCTGTGCCTTGAATTTGTTCTGGGCCAAGGTAAAACATCAATTATCTAAATATATAAAACTCTGACGTTACTGACTGACTGACTGACGCACAGCCCAAACCAAAAGCCCCAGAAGTATGATACATGCATACATAGTATCACGCCTGTATCCCTAATGAGGTGGGCAGAGCCACAAGTAATCATAAGAAAACTTGTAGCCACTTCTAATTCCAAGTCCCAAGATAGATTATAACGAACCATGGTGACAGGAGATCCGGTCATCGCCTTTAAATATGGTCCATCATGTTGGAGGATACTATCCCTTAGTCGACTTTTACGACATGCTCGGGGAGAGAGGCAGCTGGACACATTCTATGTTTTTTCTTTACTCCCAGTCCAACGAGGAGTTCCTATAGTTAGTCATACTTTCGATCATGAGATTAGGGGTTCACAATTTATTTTAATCAAATGTTTACAAAATTACGTAGCTGGCTATACCTGCTACTAAAGTAAAGATCAAGGAGTAAACAGCCCATAAAATTATAACTCAATAACAGATTCAAAATTATCACAGAGATAACAAACATAAATATTTCGCCTAAAACAGTGCCTAGTCCATTGTAATAGGGTTCATTTTATGCTTTTAGGAGTATTTTTTGTAGGTGCAGGACAAATTGTTAGGTATAATTTCGCGCCCCTCTAACTGATAGCTGATAACCTCATGCATTGATAGAAGATTTATCTCATTTCATGTGAATTATTTGAAACAGAGAAACGATTGGAGTATACTGAATATTTATTTTTATAAAATCTTTGAGATGTTCAATTGTATATAGTACCTACTAAGTTAAAATCTTATATGAAGTTAAAAAAATATTCTAAACCAAAGCATTTTTTGTAGATAAAAAAATCACGCTACTGTGTTTATTTTTATACAGAAAACAGTGACGGAAAACAGCTTCGGAACTTTCACACGACGTTTTCCTTAACGATTTTAGAGTACTGGCATAGAGCAAATATTTTTTCCGAACAGAACAATCGACTTGTTCACGAAATTATTTGAACCCATGACCGAAACCCAAAAGCGTTACTCTCAGAACCAGTATTTATTATTATTTATTGAATTTCCTTATGCCGCTGCAATTAACTGACTAATAACAAATGCTCATACAAGTTTTGTTAAAAAAAAACTATAGAGTGTTGAAGACAATGATACTACCACAAGTCGTGATCGAAGTGTGAACCTGTTCTCATTCGGTCTCGTGCGATTAGCTCCATCTAGACGTTTTAACCCGTCCAACGCAGTGCCATGCGATTATAGCTCGTGGTACCACGCAATATGGGTGTTCCAAGTATTCCTTCTATTGAAAATGAACGGCCAAGTAAGTGTGATTTTGTAGTCTTGCTAATAAAATGTATTAAATAAAAGAAAAACAGGTTATGGACACAAAATGTGTTATAGAAATACTTGTGAGTTTGAACTCAAATACAATTTAAATTTCAATGTGTTTTTGCTGTTAAAACTGTTTATTTTATGTACATACAAATTAGCGATAACGTTTTAGCGATAAAAAAATGGGAAAGCGCATTGTATAAATTTAGTGCAGGCTATAATGATCAAACAAAATTGCAAAGTGAAGTTCGATCGATATTATTATGAGTAATTAATGAATAAAAATTATATTCTATTAGGCTTCGCTCGATATTATATATTATTATCTATTTGACAAAAAAGAATACCTAAGTATTATATCAGCCATCTGGTTCATATAGTACAAGCTTTGCTTAGTTTGAGGCTAAATGACCGTGTGTAATGTCCAAAAATAAATAAATGAATGAATGAATTCATTAGAACTCTATTAAATAAAATGCCTAAATTTTCTATTATTGATAACCTCCTTAACTATTTATTCTTATATTGGCATCATATTCTTCAATAGTATTTTTACACTGAGATAACTTTCTTACTTCTGTAATTTGTTTGCAAAGCGAGGCCGCTATGAACACTAAATATAGCTACAATAATACTTATTCTACACCATAAAATAAGTCAAAATTGCCGAAGAGTGTCAGTTTCTCTGAATAAGAACACCAGGATGGGCATTTATAAAAAAAATCATGGTCGTATGCCCCGTTTTAGGCCTAAACAAATTATTTTATTTTAAATATACGAAGCTTATCTTTACTAGGACGGCAGCGCCATCACACTAAACTGAGAAGATGGTAATTATGGTAAAGGTGCTGGGCAAGCTTACTCCATTTAAAACTATTCTGAGCACCACAGCATCCTGTTAGTGTAAGCAAAATTTGCCACCAGACGCTGTGTACATAATTAAAGTATGAATGGTGAAGATGCTGATGGTGATCAGAGTTTTGCAAAAGTTAAAATTTCCGGACTTACACCCGAATACTCAAACGCGACTCAGAGTTGAGCACGTCTCAAGTTACCCGTCACTTGAAACGTGCTCAACTCTGAGATGCTTTTGAGTATTCGGGGGTTATAGATGATGACGATTGTTCCAGAGGGTCTCGGAGTGCGACACGCTCAGACGGCACTGCTGTTTCTGGCGATGCTGCTGGCCTACACCATGCGGGTCAACATGAGCATGGCCATCGTCGACATGACTGATGAAAGAAAGGATGTTGTAAGTACCTGTATCTTCAACGCTTGGTCGTTATACGAACAGGTGTAAATGCAACGTAGATTTAAGACGTGTCCAAGTGATCACAATGATTTTAAGGAATTTTTGACTTTGACTTTGACATTGACTCTTATCATATTGTGAAACTTGAGACCTTCCAGCTACTCGATCAGCTGAAGGCTGAAGGAAAGTAGAAAAAATCATACAACTGGCAAGCGTGGCTAACCTTCTGCCCTGGCTAGCGAACAGCCCATAGGAGCTGGGAAGGTGCCAAAAGGCTGAGTCTAGTCTAGAGACCCAAGGATTATAGTCCCTGGGAGTAAACACCACGACAATGGGTACACACCCGGGGTCATTACCCGCAGCTCTAAAAGAGCACTGGAGATTTGGTAGGGACCCCGCCTTCCGATCCTAAGATCATGGATCCGGTCGTGTACCAATGGATTTTTCTGTGCGAAAAATTTATGTGCGCTGTACTAGTACTCTCAAACGGTGAAGGAAAACTTCGTGATGAAACCCGCGGCTTAGTCAGCTCCATGGTCAGACCATGCCTTTCCTGTGTACAAGGCCGACTAAGCTGAGAGGATGGAATAGGTGCTGGCAAGCCTACTCCATTCTAATTCGTCCGTCGTGAAGGTAAAAGTTGCCTCCTGACGCAGTATAAATAATCTACTATAGATGGTAAAAGGCCTTAGTTTTAAAAAAAGAAAGAGCAAGCTGTAGACGACCCGGATCAACAACAAACTTTCGCGTATAATTTTAAGAAGATTAAGAGTTATGACAGGGAAAAAATGGCATTTTAAATAAGCAGAAGACTTAAAAAAAATCCGAAGTCAATTTAATTAACGACTAGGCAGTAAGGTCTTTGTTACCGTTTCCTTCCTAAAATAGAAAATTACATAACAAATAAGTTTTGATAGTTACAAATACAAACATGTTTACGTGCGACAAATATGCCGCTGATCTTTCAAATGGCCAAAATATGTTTATTTATCTTAATGTACGAATTCAGTAGATAGTCTGTCAGAGGCACAATGTCAGTTTTATTCTGCCCTCCTAGTGAAAAACGCAGTAGTAACTATGTCAAACATGTTTTGATACGTGAGTGAGAACAGAAATATGTAATTTGTTAGGCAATTCCGAATATATATCTAACTTATTTATGACAAAAATGCTAGTAGTTACTGCGTTCTTCTCTAGGAGGGCAGTATTATATTCATCTATTTCATCTTTGGATTCAAGGGCGGGTTCTTGCACAAGCCTTCAAAATTAAAAAAAGAAATTGGTTCCCTGTTCGTATCGCGATCTTGCGTGAAAGACACAGATTTTCGACGCTTGGCCTCGTTACGAACAGGTTTAAATTCAAAGCAGGTTTAAGACGACTTAAAATGATCCTTAACGATCCTATTGAATATAAAATTGAGTTTTTACTGCTGGGTATATGTTTCCCTTTTATTGTGACATTCAACAACGGTCATTTGCTACGGTGCACGGCACGATCACCAAATTCGGTCGATGACATCCGACCATGCATCGGCATTAAGGATCTACCAGACAGAAGGCGTTCGCGCGTTCAAGCGTTCAAGCGGTCATTTTTGCGCTCGTGCTAATGATGTAAACTAAGGCCTTTTACCATCTATTGTAGATGATTTATACAGCGTCAGGAGGCAACTTTACCTTCACAGATGGGACGCTGTAGTGCCCGGGACGAATTAAGATGGAGTAGGCTTGCCCACAGGAAAGACATGGTCAATACGTGCGGAGCTGACTAAGCCGCGGGTTTCCTCACGATGTTTTCCTTCACCGTTTGAGAGTACTGGTATAGCGTACATACATTTTTCACACAGAAAAATCCATTGGTACACAACCGGACTTGAACCCACGACCTTAGGATCGGAAGGCGGGGTCACTACTAACTAGACCACCAGTGCTCTATCTGTCTGTCTGTCTGATAGATACCTTAGTAATAAATAAAATTAATAAAAATAAAAATTGTTTATTTCAGACAAGCCCATAAAAGTTTAAAAACACATAAAAATCTTACTAATATTATAAACGCCAAAGTTTGTATGTATGGATGTATGGATGTTTGTTACTCTTTCACGCCTAAACGGCTGAACGGATTTTAATGAAACTTGGTATATTCATAGTACATGTATTGTATTGGAATAACATATAGGCTATTTTTTATCCGGGTACCACGCTAGCGAAGCCGCAGACGGCAGCTAGTAGAAATATCCATAGTAATAACAATCAAAATCAAAATAAAATTCAGGATGTCAAAAACTTAAACCTAAAACACACAAACAGTAGGTAGACAGACAAAAGGGACCTTCTGTTACTGGGACAGCACCCCATAAAGTGTTGTGTGCAGGCTTATCAAGTGTCCCGTATATGGAGAGTCCAACCTATCTGGCAATGTGCTCAGAATGATGTAATAGGGTTCCGTTACACGCTTTGGGTGCTGAACCCTAAAATCTATATTTCAGTAGCATTAGTCTGTGGTAATATACATTAATGATAATCGTAGTTTCTGATACGGACAACATGGAGTCATAATGTGGAGTCGAAACTATGTATGTGGCTATTATGTAGTTATTATACATTAATATATCGTTTCTCTATTTTGTTTGCAAATTTAAAAAATAACATATTTTTAAGGTTAAGTTTTAATCAAAACTGACCTCAAGTTCAAGTTACAACTATCAAGTTAACTAATTGTGTCGTTTGTATTACAGCGTAAAGATAAAATTATAAATAAACTGAGGTTAACATTTTGGACGGTTCTTTATCATTATCATTAACGCAGCCTGTCTTGCCCACTACTGGGCATGGACCTCTCTTTGCTTGTGGGATCCAACACTGTCTTGTGCTAACATAATTCATTTACGGCTCTCAATCCTAACTATAATAATATCACTGTAAAAATGTAGAACATCCGACAGCATTAATCTGTTTTGTTTAGACAAAATATACAGCTTTTATTCGGGTTCCATGTGAGCTAAGCCGAGGGAAGAAGTTAGTTAACTAAAGCCTTTACCATCTATAGTAGATGATTTATACAGCGTCAGGAGGCAACTTTTACCTTCACAAACGGGACGCTGTCAGCGTCAACTGATTTTATATATTTTTCCATCCATCCATGGGTATTTTGGGTTAATGTTTCGACTGTGTAGAAATCATAAGTAAGTAAGTTCGTTATGAGCTAGTGCCTCCGTCATGGCTTAGCGACTTAAAAGCCGGGTATGAAACGTGATATCTGGGTAACTGAAAAGGTACTAATAAGAGTGAGATCAATTAATGTTGATAAGTACAAAAACTGCCTCTGCCCTTGGCACTCAAAATTACATGTTTTGAGTATGTGCGTTTTACAAAAATACCATGTTGAGTGAATTTTCTTTAAATGTTTACATTGTCTATTTATCAGTTAATGTTGATATATAAAATAAACAGAATTTCAAGAAGCTGAAGGTGCGTAAAGCCATAATTTTTATGGACACGGATAACAGAAACACTAATTAAAATTATCATGAAACACTTGCCTGAGTACTGACTAATAAAAAGATAGAGGAATCTGTTGTTTGTTTTTATGTAACATCATAACAGACAGTCTACTGTGTTGGAAATTTACAAAAGGAAAAACCGAATTCCTATAAGTACCTACGTACCAAACACATAATCATCATCCATAGTATCCCGGTGTAAGTCGGCCTTTCTTTCCATTATTCGCTCCGGTCCTGTGCCAAACACTACGACCTTCAAGGCCACCAATCAAAGCCTTACTCGACCATTACCATCCATGCTACTACCATTACTTCATCGGGCCAACGATTCTGCTCAATATCTAATTCATGTTTGTAAGAAATATCTTGGATAAGGCTATCGGACCCATGTCCACTTTTTCCATTATTATTCTCTGATTAAGTAACATCTTCACGAACGTCATATTGGTCTTTCAATGCTTTAGTTGACACAAGGTCTAAGATAAATAAATCAAGACGCATTATCATCGGGTGGGTGTGTGGGGTCAGAGGGTCGCACGTTTCTGAACACGTGTTAAGGAACATTTACGATCGGTGGAAAGTTTGTGCAATTGTTGTAGGTCTGGTGGACTAAGCTGATGGACCAATGCCCTCTATTCATTCATAGGTACTTTAATTTAACATCGGTACTGGTAAAAATAAGTCGTTATAACCACATTACAATAATTAGATACTCAAAAAAATCGGATTTCATTGCTACCTACTATTTCATAAAAGATTTTCTAAAAATAACTCAAATAAGGTACGTTTTACAGAATATAGACAGAGAGAGACAGAGAGAGAACAGAGTACAATATGTCCTGTAATCAGACACTAAGTAATTATAAATGTTGCAGTTCTTCGACTGGAGTCACAGCATCCAGTCAGTGATCCTGTCGTCATTCTTTTGGGGCTACGTGGCGCTGCAGATCCCGGCGGGCGAGCTGGCGAGGAAGTTCGGGGGGAAGAAACTCATACTCATCTCCATCGGGTTCAATGCTCTAATCTCGACCCTTATACCTGTGGCTGCTCCTCTGGTAAGGACCTTTAGTAATACATATATGAAGGCACAGAGCCGATATTGTTGTTGTCAGGATACTGCTCCATATTCTTCTTACGATAAGGGTATGCGTAGGTATATTGAGTGAGGAGAAATAAAGTAACAGATTTTGTCATGCATACACTGTTATGGTTAGTTGTACAATCGTTTATGGAAATATTGCTCCGATTAAAGAGACGATAGTCTATTACAACTCAAAATGTAGATTCCACGGAACGTAACGTGCCTCCGTGATGCGAACTGATTGCCGGGTGTGTCACAGTCAACGAAACGTTAACTGCCATTATTGAGTTCTTTGTCACTGCCATAAAATAGCCGAGAAGCCTTCATATCTCGCTTCATATATAATATCACGTCTCTTTCTCGTATGGGTAAGCAGAGACCACGGATTTCCATATGCTACTATTCTGACATGACATAATTGAGAGATGAAGAAAGAATCTTCCAGTTTTAGCTATGTATATTTGGAAGGTGGTAGGAGGAATTTCTGGACAGGGATGTTTACTAGTTGAAGGATTTCGATTTGTATTCCTCTGGTTCTTTAAAATGGGTTCCAGGGAGGCTGGAAGCTGGTCTGCGTGTGTCGAGTGCTGCAGGGTCTGACACAGGCATTTGTGTTTCCCTGCATGCACCACCTCGTCAGCCAGTGGATCCCGCTTGAGGAGAAAGGGCTATTGTCCACCATCATCTATGCTGGTGAGTAGCGGCCTTCAACCATCGTTTTGGGATCGGTGATCGTAAGTGGCACTACGAGCTAAGCGCTTCCGTGCTTCGGAGGGTGCGTCAAATTGTCGGTCCCGGCTTTTAAGTCGTTAAGCCATGACGGAGGCCTTTAGGCGCTGGTCACTAGCAATCAAGAACAGGGGAGGTGGAAACCCTAAGTCTCTTATTTACAAAGACTTAACAACATATTTTCAAATCCACTCAAAGTTATTTATGAATAAAGGAGTAAACGTAAAGCTTGTCCAGATAAAGCCATTTCGTTGCCAATTGCGCGATTGTGGGATACCAAAGCTTTAATTCCTTCCACATCGCCAAATTGATTTGACATAAAATTACTCGCGCTAATTGATTTAGCTATGCCAGCTTTGTGGTCAGCTGGGTCACTCGCAACGTGCATCAATATCCGGCACTATCGCTTACCAGACGCTTATAACTACCTAATTTATTATTATAACTAGCTGCCGCTCGCGGTTTCGCTCGCGTGGCACCTAGATAAAAAATAACCTAAATATTAATCCAACACGCGTACTTTGTATATTCCAAGTTTCATTCAAATCCGTTGAGCCGTTTAGGCGTGATTGAGGCACAAACATCCAAACATCTAAACATCCAAACAGTTAAATATCCAAACATCTTCACGAACTTTCGCATTTATAATATAAGTAAGATTTATTTAATATGCCTCTATGTCCCGCAGCTGGGCTAAGACCTCCCCAAATTCCCTTCGACTACATAATAATAACAAATTCATTCTAGATATTTATTTTATCTGTACGAAACCTGCTATACTTCTCTGCTGGACTAGAAGTAAAGAAAAAGCATAGAATGCGTCCAGCTGCTTCTCTTCCCGAGCATGTCGTAAAAGTCGACTAAAGGCTAGTTTCCTCTCTAAAATGATGGACCATCTATATGGGCGATGGGCTGATCACCTGTCACCATGGTTCACCATATCCATCTTGGAACTTGAAATCAGAAGTGGCAGCAAGTTTTCTTATGTTTACTTGTGGCTCTGCCCACCCTATTAGAAATACGGGCGTGATAATGAGTATCTATGTATGTATATATATTATTTAAGAGCTAGCTCTTGTCGGTGTAACGATGAAGTTTCCTCCATTTATATCATTTATATTTTTATCTATGTATGTATCCTGCTAATAATTATAAATGCGAAAGTTTCTGAGGATGTGACGACGTGAGTATGTTTGTATTAACCAAATTTGAAAGACCTTAGGATGGGAAGGCAGGGTCGCTACCACTAGACCATCAGTGTTCTATTTTCCTTATAATTAAAAAATTCAAGACAATACAGCTGCTACCAGCAAAATCCCTAGTTCAAATAAGAAATATTCAGAATGCAGCCAGCGGCACGTTCTGAAATGAAACTTCTTTACAACAAACTTTTCCTTATATTGTTCACAACAGTTTAGCAAATACATGACAAGTAAGGTTCTATGCCTGGTTCAATATTCTATTAACAGACTACAAACATTAACTTGTTTGTTTTGTTAGACGTTCTTGATTGATCGTTGAAGTTAAGCAATGTTGTGCCCGGTCACAATTTGGGTGACAAGTGCATTACGAGCTGAGCGCTTCCGTGCTTCGGAGGGCACGTTTAAATGTCGGTCCCGGCCTTTAAGCCATGACGGAGGCCTTTGGGCGGCCTAAAAACTCCATCACAAGAGTTAACCACTGGGTCCTACGAACTTACTTGTTTGTAACGCACCTCGTCGCGTTTTTTTCCAATACAATAGTGGCATATACGTAGAATATGATTACACGGTGATTCCATATAAATTATCGTAACGAGCCCGCGTTATTATTTTTTGATCATAGCGAATAATGCACCATGCGTTGTTTTTCTCAGTTTTTTTGTCAGAAAAACAACGTTGCTATACTCATACTAATGAGCAATCCGTCGTTCGTTAGAAAAATATTGGAATCTGTCATTAGAATATAACAAGAAATTTTCGAGAATATCAGGTCCCTAAGGGCTTTGTACATCTGACATGGAAAGCTGTACCTATTTTAGAATTTCAGGGTGTAGAAGTTTCTGTTTTTCATTGAGTTGAAATCCCTCAGGCAGTTGGTATTGGTATGGTTTGGATTAAGTAAGACCTAATGTTTCTCAGTTGAGAGCACTGGTGGTCTCACTGGTAGTAACCCCGCCTTCCAATCCTGGTCGTGGTTCAGATCCGGTCGTGTATCAATAGATTTTTCTAGTACTCTTAAACGGTGAAGGAAAACATCGTGAAGAAACCCGCGGCTTAGTTAGCTCCGCACGTATTGACTATGTCTTTCCTGTCGACAAGGCCGACTCAGCTGAGAGGATGGAATAGGTGCTGGGCAAGCCTACTCCATCTTAATTCGTCCCGGGCATTACAGCGTCTCGTTAGTGAAGGTAAAAGTTGCCTCCTGACGCTGCATAAATCATTTACAGAAGACCTTTGTTTATATCTAACGATATCCATATTGGGATTATTGTATCAGGAGTGGCAGCTAGTTTTCTTATTATTACTTGTGGCTCTACCCTAATATTGTAATATATTCAAATTGCAAACCGAATCAACATTGGACATTTTGGACAGGTTGTATTAAAGTTGCTTCGGGCCCAAGCTGTAATTACAATGCTCTGAACACCAAGCACAGCGGCAGCATTTCACTCAGAACCGATTTATTTTAAATCTCCACATTTAGCGCAAAATTAATTCTTCAGATTGGAAACTGGGAGTTATTTTATTCTGACAATAATAATTCGTGTCACATGTTTTTTTCGGAAAGTGTTGTGAATCGAATGTGGTGAATAGATTCGTTCGCCTCAAAGGCTCCTATCGTTCACTTGATACCATTTTCACATTGACATCTCTCGCAGATATGTCGTTTCTTCATGGTGTATGCAATGGTGTTATTGACTGTCCTGAGTTATTGTGCGATTTACCCCCGAATACTCAAATGCGACTCAGAGTTGAGCACGTCTCACGGTCACGGTTTTTTGACAGTTTTTGATGAAAATCTGTCATTTGAGACGTGCTTAACTTTGAGATGCGTTTGAGTATTCGGGGGTAAGTCAGCTCCGCACGTATTGACCGTGTCTTTCCTGTGGACAAGGCTGACTAAGCTAAGAGTAATGGTGCTGGGCAAGCCTACTCTATCGTTATTCGTCCTGGGCACTGCAGCGTCCCGTTTGTGAAGGTAAAAGTTGCCTCCTGACGCTGTATAAATCATCTACTACAGATGGTAAAAGGTCTTAGTTTGAGTTATTGTCCGAACTAATACCGTTGAATATCCCAGACACTCGAAACAAACACATAGGTACCTCTGTTCTTCTTTTCTATGTTATTTAATAGAACATAGAGTAAAAGTCATTATTACAAATTGTAGATGGTACGGAACCCTTCATTTGTGAATTCGACTCGCATTTGGCAGGTTATTTAGCACTTTTTGATATAAAAACTAGTATAAAGCTAATCCATACTAATATTATAAATGCGAAAGTAACTCTGTCTGTCTGTAACCGTTTCACGCCTAAACCAGTGAACAGATTTTCATACAATTTTGCAGGAAGGATATAGGTACGAAAATCAATGCAGACAAAGTCGCGAGCAACAGCTAGTACGAAAATAATACCTAGATCTTATCAGCCAATTTACACTGAATTTTATCGTAATGTTTTCGCGTACTTTTTCCCCTTATTTTCTAAAGGTTAATCCTGGCTCAAATAGTTTCCTTGCCTGTCATTCAGAAAATCTTATTTAGTAAGTATGTTCGTATGAGCTATTGGCCTCCGTCATGGCTTAAGAGCCGGGACCGACGATTTAACGTGCCCTCCGAGCACGGAAGCGATGAGCTCGTAACGCCACTTGCGGTCACCCATCCTAATTGTGACCGCGCACAACGTTGCTTAACTTCAAGGATCAAACAAGAATGTCATAGCGAACTACGCCACGAGCGCTTCTTCATATTATTACTTCAGTCATATCCCATGCAATGCAAAATTTGCACCAAGAAAATGATTTCAAACCGTCTAAAATCTACGTTGAAATTACACCTGTTCGTAATACATGGCAGATACGTACGAGTACTCGTACGTTGTTACAGGTATGTTCTGTTCAGCCGGCGTGGTTGAGTCACGAACATCCTAACATCCTCCTGTCGTCACGTCCTCACATTCTCATCTTCAAAAACTTTTTTAGGGTAGTTACAAGTTTTTTCGTACAGTGCCTCGTTGAATCAAAGCTCAACACAAAATTACATTTCGCGCTTATCCATGTCTGTAATCTTTTACAAAAACAATGACATGATGGAAACAAGACTTGACGAGGGTTAAACTTAAATATTTCAGTAAAACATTTTCACAACTCGCTTACACATTAAAAAAACACAAAAAGAGTGAAGTTACAAAAACAGAATCGAGAAATATCTATCTAATATTTCATTTATGAAATCATAGAATTTTGATGTGAGATTTTTATTCGGGTTTTCAGACTTAGAAAAACATTGGGTTTAATGTTAATAAAATAAAGAAGGATTGTAACGAAAATACTAACATCATGTACTTTTTAAATGTCACCGCATTCTACTAGATGTGCCTTGACAGATTGATGACAAATACAAATCAGCACTGCTCTAGAAATCAAAGTAAAAGACTTACTAGACAGAAGAACGGCATGGCAAAGGACTTTTAAAAGCGGATGGGTTTTAATCTTATTTTAACACCCTTAGCATTCATAGCAGTGACAGCATTGGTGGTCTAGTTGGTAGTGACCCCGCCTTCCGATCCTAAGGTCATGGGTTCAAATCCTGTCGTGTACCAATGGATTTTTCTGTGTGAAATTTTTTTATGCGCTATACCAGTACTCTCAAACGGTGAAAGAAAACATCGTGAGGAAACCCGCGGCTTACTCAGCTCCGCACGTATTGATCATGTCTTTCCTATGGACAAGGCCGACTAAGCTGAGAGGATGAAATAGGTGCTGGGCAAGCCTACCATTTTAATGCATCCCGGGCACTACAGCTTCCCGTTTGTGAAGGTAAATGTTGCCTCATTACGCTGTATAAATCATCTTCTATAGATGGTAAAAGGCCTTAGTTCAGCATTCATATTTCGTTGATATCGTTACAAGTGTCCAGCGCGGCAGGATTCTGCTCATCATCGAGCATGGCAATACTTATAAACTAATAGGGAGGAGCAAGTCATTTGTATAATGCTGCAGGTTCCTTCGACATACCACAGAAAGCCCCTTCATCCATCAGCACCCCGTGTCATGCCAAAGGATCCTTAGCAATCCATACTGGCTGTGTTAAGTCAGGTCCATACTTTAAAAGAGGAAGCATAACTAACTGGATTTTACCACTTCCAGGTGGGCAGTTGGGGATCGCCTTGCAGATGATAATGTCCGGGTTCCTCGCTACAGCCTGGGGCTGGCCGGCTATATTCTACGCAAACGGTACACTAGGAGCAATCTGGACCATAGCCTACGTGATATTCGGCTCAGATTCGCCTGAGACGTCAAAGATTATATCGGCTGAAGAGGTGCAATATATTCAGACTTCCTTAGGGAGAGTTGGCGAGCAAAAGGTAAGATAACGAAGACCGTCTGCTTCTTACGATAGACGAAACACATTTTTATCAGGGCTATGCTACTTATATTATTTATGCGAAAGTTTGTGAAGATATGAAGATATTAAGATGTTCGTCAGGCCTTCACAGCTCACAGAATGAGACTTGAAATATAGCGTCTGAACAACTTACTTCTCTGCTGGACTGGAAGTAAAGAAAAAGCATAGAATGCGTCCAGCTGCTTTTCTCCCCGAGCATGTCGTAAAAGTCGACTAAGGGATAGTATCCTCCAACATGATGGACCACCTATATGGGCGATGGGCTGATCACCTGTCACCATGGTTCACCAGATTCATCTTTGGACTAAATCAGAAGTGACTGCAAGTTTTCTTATGACTACTTGTGGCTCTGCCCATCCCATTAGGGATACGGGCGTGATAATATACGTGCATAATTTTGTATTTATGATATCAGTGTGATGTACTTGTTCCAGAGGCACCCAGCTCCGTGGGGTAGGATAATGACCTCGCTGCCGTTCTGGGCGGTGATCGTGGCTCATTGCGGCCAAAACTGGGGCTTCTTCACGCTCATGACTGAGATGCCCACATACATGTCCAAAGTGCTAGGAGTTAACTTGAAGAGTGTAAGATTAGTGTTTTATAATTTTTTAAAATAAAAAAGTAAAAAAGTTTTTTTTCTTTAAAATAGAAGAGTAAGAGTGTAAAGCGGAACACAGAAGTTCTCATAGTCAGACTGCTGCTTCATCATTGTTTACTCTGGACATTTGATACAGCGCCATCTAGCCTCAAACTAAGCAAAAACCCGGAAGAAACATTTGCAGAACATACAAACATTTCTTCCGTAGCGGGAATCAAACCCGCGCCTCTTGCATCTCAGCCGAGCACTCGGCCGCCAACGTGTCAAATTTTCTTTAAATCTATCAAATGTCATTTATTACTACATATTTTAAAACTATTATTAAAAGTTAATATAAATTTTGTTAGCGGTCTTAATAATTGTTTTTTATATTCTGATATATTTACTACGATGATGATGATCTATCATTTATAATGAACTATTTCTTTCAGAATGGGATACTATCGTCGTTTCCGTATCTAGCGATGTATCTCCTGAGTTTCCCGATGGGCGTCATGACAGACATCATCATCAGGAAGAGCTGGCTCAGCGTTACCAACACCAGGAAACTTTTCAATTCTATAGGTATTTTACCAGTTCTCTCTAACGGTGAAAGAAAACATCGTGAGGAAACCGGCACAATGTAGAACCTAAAAAGTTCAAATCAAATCATTTTATTTTGCGAAGCAAGGATTAAACAATAGATGGTAAAAAATGATTATGTAGATACAACCTTGATCAGCTTTTTAGCATGCAAACATAGAATATTAACTATGTTATGTGTCAATTCACGAATGCATACTTTGACCACACTGTTTTGCTATTATAAATGATTATAATGTAATTTTAAGAGATGTTACATCATTATGAGTCATTATGTAGTTTTTTTATTTAGGGGTTGTTTCAGCTATTATTAGTTGACTATTAGTTACATAATTCAGACAAATTCGTTTTTAAAGCACGGAGTTTGCCAAGGCGCACAATATTTTTGGTACTGGTGTACTCTTGAGTTTTATTGCGGTCGGGTGGATGGTGCACTTGTCTGCATTTAGGGAAGTTTTACAAATATTTTAGTGGATTAATACATAATAAATAACACCCAACAGTCACGTACATAACCCTGACTCCACACTAGGATTCCCTGTGTCGTGGGTATCAGAAACTACGAGTACCAACACCACAACACCCAGACCCGGAAGAAATATTTACAGAACATGCAAACATTTTCTTTCGCAGCGGGAATTGAACCCGCGCCTCTTGCGTCTCTGCCGAGCAATCGAGGTCGTCAAACATGATATTTAACATCTATTTAGTATACTATAACAAAATAAATCTTACAAAACTACAAACTGATGATGGTTATTTATAAAGTATTGCGCAGAGTTTCTTAAACATTGTGGTATTATGTTCCAGGTTTGTGGGGTCCAGCGATAGCCCTGATCGGTCTGTCGTACTCGCCGGAAGGCAACATGGCGTTAGCAGTGAGCATGCTGACCATCAGCGTCGGGATCAACGCTGGCCAGTACGTCGGGTACATGGTACGTTGGTATTCAGTACCTGTGAGTGGATGGTCATTAAGTCACAGTCGTTTAGAATTAACGTTGTGCGCGGTCACAATTTGGATGGGTGACCGCAAGTGGCATTACGAGCTGAGCGCTTCCGTGCTTCGGAAGGCACGTTAGATTGTCGGTTCCGGCTTTTAAGTCGTTAAGCCATGACGGAGGCCTTTAGGCGGCCTAACTCCGTCACAAGAGTTGGCCACTAGCTCATACGAACTTACTTCACAGTCAAGGTCGCAGGTTATAGCTTGCTTACAATAAGTATCTGCTTTTCTATGACTATTCTACAAACGAAATACTGGGATAAATGCTGCACGCTTCTGCTTCTCCACCAGCTGCTTCTGCCAGGAGTTGTACGAAGCTCTATCACGAGAGAGCAAAACCAGAAATATAAGTATTTGTCCAAGTTTCAGGAGGCCTAACTATCAAATATTATCTACACAAAACTACAAAAAACCGTTGCGAACGAAGTCGCGGGTACAGCTTGTTGGGAATCCTTACTAATATTATCAACGCGAAAGTTTGTATGTATTGTTTGGTACTCTTTCACGCAAAAACGGCTGAACAGATTTGAAAGAAACTCGGAATATAATAAAACATGTACTGGATTAACATTATAGGCTATTTTTTATCCGGGTACCATGCGAGCGAAGCCGCGGGCGGCAGCTAGTAAACCTATATTACTGGTCTAAAATTACTTTTAAATACAAAGTTTATTAAAGAGTATCGTTTATTTTGTTTCAGCTGGTCCATATTGACCTAGCACCCAACTTCAGTGCATCATTGATGGGCATCACAAACTTTATGGCCAACATCATCTCGATCATTGCGCCGCTGGTCTGCGGATTCATCGTTAACGATGAGGTAATTATACGAATCAGAATCTGAATCAGATGATGATTCTTAATTCTGAGGTAATCATACACTTTGTATTTGATCAAAAATATTTATTTGACGACCTCGGTGGCGTGGCAGGCGAGTGCTCGGCTGAGACGCAAGAGGTGCGGGTTCGATTCCCGCTGCAGAAGAAATGTTTGTATGTTCTGCAAATATTTCTTCCGGGTCTGGATGTTTTATTTACAAAAAAAAAAGTATATAAGTATTCTGTCAGCCATTCTGGTGCCCATAGTACAAGCATTGCTTAGTTTGGGGCTAGATGGCGCTGTGTGAAATGTCCACAAATATTTTTTTATTTACTTTAGCAATGATGTTTGCCAGTGAGATGGATCGGTAGTTGGACCCGTCAGAGACATCGCACGTCTTGTTTTCGAATGCCGAAAGCAATGCCCTATGTAATTTTTTTTTTATATCAGTTGGTAATGATTAATTTGTAAATATGGAAAGGAATAGTGGGTAGAGAATATCAAGCTTTGAAGATGTTTGTAAGTTAGCGACTTAAAAACACTAATTTCTTTTTAAAATTAAAATGCGAAATACTCAAAAGCCGACATATCTTCGTTTCATCACTTCAAGTTTTAAATTGCTCCTTTTCATTATATTAAATTTGGAATAGCTCGCTTCATTCCCAGTTTAATCTGCGTGGTATCTCAAAGTTACAACTTTTCCAGACCGAGCCCACTGAATGGAGGAAAGTATTTTTCGTGGCGTCGGGAGTGTACTTTTTTACAAACTTATTCTTTGTACTCTTCGCTACCTCGGAGAGGCAGGGTTGGAACGAACCTAAAGAAATTGACGTCGGTAAGCACCTTATCCTAAACGACATAGAATTCAATTTGCAGTGACGGTGAAACTGATTATTTTAACATTTTTCAGAAATGAAAACGGAGAAACCGGACCCGGTGGACTTAAAAAAATAGCTGAAATTTTAATTTTAGTAATTTATTGTTGTACCTGAAATTTGATTAAATATAAAATTATTTATTTCTATTTTATTTCCCATGATTAATAATTTTTTTTAATAATCAAAATTTTAAGATAATGAAATAAAACTGATAAAAACGTATTAAAGTATGTTTAAAAAAGTTTCTTACAATGTGACTTGGGAGCATTGCCATAATTTAATAAGCAGTTACCATATCTACATATTAAATGAAGGTTGAGGTTACGACAAAGTCTTGCTGAAGGATTCAGAGCAACGAGTTAAATCCAGCTCGATTTAACTTAGTTTCCAGACTAACTTCATTTTCTTCCCCTTTGAAAATTACACCTTAGAAGACATGTAAAAATTATATAAGATATCTTGCAGCGGAAAGATAACTTCTGTATGAAAAAAATCCTAGTTTTTTTTATAAAAGTCCAGCTCATTTTTTCTCTGCTGGACTGGGAGTAAAAAAAAATGTCCAGCAGTTTCTCTCTCCGAGCATGTCGCAAAAGTCGACTAAGGGATAGTATCCTCCCAACATGATGATTATATCTATATGGGCGAAGGGCTGATTACCTGTCACCACCCCTTACTAGGATTTCCTCTGTACATCAGAAACTACAAACACCACTGTACCAGAACTGAAAGAAATATTTACAGATCATGTATAACTCGGGTCTCAGCCGTGCCCTCGCCCGTCGCTGAGCTCATCAAAGAATACATTTTAACAACATAGAATGGCTGGTTCGCTGGTTCGCCTCATGTTTATGTAGGAGTCTCAACTGCTGGCCAGTAAGCTCTGGAAATACCAGTCGTATCGCAGTTCTTTCGTACCACTGCGCACTGTTGTGAATGCATTAAAGCCTCAAACCCCCGAATACTCAAACGCGACTCAGAGTTGACCACGTCTCAACTCAACGTTTGAGTATTCGGGGGAAAGTCTCCTTTCGTACACTTGACACATGGTTTCGAACTTTTTCAACATGCCGGTTATTGACGATGTTTGACGACTTTTGAGAGTACTGGTATTTAGCGCGCATCATTTTTTCGAACAAAAAAATCAATTGGTTTAACCAGATTTGAACCCGATAACAAGGAAGGCAGGGTCACTACCACTTGACCATCAGTACTCTATAGATACAATTAAGGTTTTTCGAAATGTTTTTATGCCTACCTGAATCTTTTATTCTGTTTAAAACTACGAATAAATCCTGACCACGGCACCTATTTCAAGTTACAAGAAGCCTCTGTTAACTGCAATTCTGAGTTCAATATAAGCACTAATAAGGTTCATTTTCGATTGTAGGATGACTTGTAGTGATACACGGTTTTTCATATTGGCGTTTTATGGAAATTCGCACTTGACTGGAGTCCTCGAGGAAAAGTAATGTTTGCTGCATCTCGAATAATATTTTTTAAAGAAACTGAAAATATTCTCAAAAGTAAAATATGGAAAACAAAATAAAAAACATCATCAGATACTGTGAAATAATAAAAGTGCATACATTTTTTTATTTTCCCCGCTTATGAATTACAAAAGAATTTCTTAATGAAATTAAATAATTACCTATAATAGCTATTTATTGTTGTTGAAACCAGTTTTCTGATCCATTTTGTAGTTTTCTTGTAACAATTTTATACATTTATTTATAGATACAATTTATTTACAAAGGTAAACTACAATAACAATAATTTTATTATTTGATTTGGCGGATTATTTTATTTCAATATTTTTCGCATTCTCACTCTGTATTTCTTTTATACACGCGAAATCCTTAGTAATCTCACCAGTTCTTTCGAACCAGTGTTGTAAAAGGATTTAAAGTGCGCCTTTGAGGCACATAATTTGGACAGAAAAATCCATTGGTGCACGATCGGATGAACCCACAACCTTCAGATTAGAATGCGGGTGCTTTACAACTGGCCTTTTACCATCTAGTAGATGATTTTCAGGCCTTTTACCATCTAGTAGATGATTTTTAGGCCTTTTACCATCTAGTAGATGATTTTCAGGCCTTTTACCATCTAGTAGATGATTTTCAGGCCTTTTACCATCTAGTAGATGATTTTCAGGCCTTTTACCATCTAGTAGATGATTTTCAGGCCTTTTACCATCTAGTAGATGATTTTCAGGCCTTTTACCATCTAGTAGATGATTTTCAGGCCTTTTACCATCTAGCTCCAATCTTATACAGCGTCAGGAGGAAACTTTTACCTTCACTAACGGGACGCTGTAGTGTGTCCGGGACGAATTAAGATGGATTAGGCTTGCCTAGCACCTATTCCATCCTCTCAGCTTAGTCGGCCTTGTCCACAGGAAAGACATAGTCAATACGTGCGGAGCTGACTAAGCCGCAGGTTTCCTCACGATGTTTTCCTTCACCGTTTGAGAGTAAGTACTAGAAATAGCGTAGGTACATAAATTTTTCGCACAGAAAAATCCATTGGTACACGACTGGATTTGAACCCGCCACCTTAGGATCGGAAGGCGGGGTCACTACCAAATAAACCACCAGTGCTACAACTGGACCACCTAAATTAATTAGGTCGTAATTTAATTTTTTCAAGCAAGGGGCCTTTGCATGTACGCTTTTGGTAAAATAAGTGTGTTTTTTGTACAAAGAACCCGGAATCAGCATGCGTCCTGCGTTCTATATTGGCATCGTCCCGGGGCCCTTTGATAATGTTATATACGTAGTGGACTTTAGGGAAAACATGTTTGTGTAGGTACTTTTATTATAATAGACTAGCTGCCGCCCACGGCTTCGCTTGCGTACCCGGATAAAAATAGCCTATATGATAATCCAGCACATGTACTGTGTATATTCCAAGTTTCATTCAAATCCGTTCAGCCGTTTAGGCGTAAATAAGGTACAAACATACAAACATCCTCACAAACTTTCACATTTATAATAGCTGGCTTTAAAAGCGATTACTTTAAAAGTGATTACATATAGACGACCTCGATGGCGTAGCGGGCAAGTGCTCGGCTGAGATGCAAGAGGTGCGGGTTCGATTCCCGCTATGGGTGAATTTTTTGTATGTTCTGCAAGTATGTTCTTTCTTCCAAGTCTAGGTGTTGTAGTATATAAGTATACATTTACAAAAAAAAGTATATAAGTATTCTATCAGCCATCTGGAGCCCATAGTACAAGCTTTGCTTAGTTTGGGGCTAGATGGCGCTGTGTCAAATGTCCACAAATATTTATTTATTTAAGTTTTCTTAAGATTACTTGTGACTCAGCCCATCCCATTAGGGATACGTGATAATTATAGATATGACTTTTGAGTGTTATTATTATCATTTTAATGATCAGTCAGTCTTGATTCCAACAATGCGAATTCAACGTAATGCGCAAAATTCTGTTAAAATCAAACTTCCAATTAAGTATGTGGGTTTAATCATGGTATAATAATATGTTTACCTACATGATTGATATTTACATTTTATTATACTTCGTGATAAGCAAGCCTCGGGTTAAATGTATTTAACGTCATACCACAATGTTTGGTATTATGAAATTCAGAATAATATTTATCTAATACTAGCTGCCGCCCGCGGCTTCGCTCGCGTGGTACCCGGATAAAAAATAGCCTATATGTTAATCTAGTACATGTTCTATGTATATTCCAAGTTTCATTCAAATCCGTTCAGCCGATTAGGCGTGATTGAGGCACAAACATCCAAACATCCAAACTCACAAACTTTCGCATTTATAATATAAGTAAGATCATACCTACTATCCTACTTCCTACTATATTATAAATGTGAAAGTTTGGAATGATGTTTGTATTTTTGTGCCTCAATCACGCCTAAACGACTGAACAGATTTGAATGAAACTTCGAATATACATAGTACATGTGTTGGATTATACATATAGATGATTTATACAGCGTCAGGAGGTAACTTTTACATTCACAAACGGGACGCTGTAGTGCCCGGGACGAATTAAGATGGAGTAAGCTAGCCCAGCAACTATTCCATTCTCTCAGCTTAGTCAGCCTTGTCCACAGGAAAGACATAGTCAATACGTGCGGAGCTGACTAAGCTACGGGTTTCCTCACGATGTTTTCCTTCATCTAGGTTTAGATAACTTGTGTTGTAGATCCTGCTTTCCTTCCGGTACTTAACATTTCGTAGCCATCATCATCATCATCCATGGTGACAAGTTGATGATGATGATGAACCATGGTGACAGGTGATCAGCCCATCGTCCATAGGATGGTCCATCATGTTGGACTGGTTAGTATCTCTTGGCCGACTTTTACAACAGATTACAAACACTGCCGTGATAAAATGTATGTATGTAAGAATTAATAAATTTCAAAACAATTATAGTTGGGCTATAACCATCAATAGTTATTTGAGCAATAGCCCGGAATGGTCCGCCGCAACCAATCATGTGACGGACATAAAAAGGGCCCATATCCGTGAAGAATGGTCCATTATCAGCAGCTGACTACGGCCGATGTCAATATACCGCCATTAGAACCCGCTTTGGCCAGATAGATATTTCTAAGAAACTTCTGCTGTAAGACGGCAGTAAGCTGATCATTGAGATCTGTCTCACTGTTCTTTCGAACCAGCGATGATGAACAGGAAGGTGCGCCTCAAAGGCTTTCGTGCACTTGACTTTGTATGTTCTACGACATCACACACACACCCAACAGTCACATATGTACAAGTCCTGACCCCACACTATGATTCCCTGTGTCGTGGGTATCAGAAACTACGAGTACCATGGCACCACAACACCCAGGCCCGGAAGAAATATTTACAGATCATGCAAACATTTCTTCCTCAGCGGGAATCGAACCCGCGCCTCTTGCGTCTCTGCCGAGCAATCGCCCGCCACGCCACCGAGGCCGTCAAACATGCCGGTTTCCTTCCGACGTTTTCCTTCACCGTTTGAGAGTACTGGTAACTAAGGCCTTTGACCATCTATAGTAGATGATTTATACAGCGTCAGGAGGCAACTTTTTACCTTCACAAACGGGACGCTGTAGTGCCCGGCACGAATTAAGATGGAGTAGGCTTGCCCAGCACCTATTATCATCCTCTCAGCTTAGTTGGCCTTGTCCACAGGAAAGACATGGTCAATACGTGCGGAGCTGACTAAGCCGCGGGTTTTCTCACGATGTTTTCCTTCACCGTTTGAGAGTACTGGTATTATATAGCGCACATAAATTTTTCACACAGAAAAATCTATTGGTACACGACCGGATTTAAACCCACGTCCTTAGGCTCGGAAGGCGGGGTCAATACTAAATAGACCACCAGTGCTCTCTGAGAGTACTGGTATAGAACCCATAAATTTTTTGAACAGAAAAATCCATAGATGTGATAGATCCATAGTTTGAGGCTAGAATGTCGCCGTGTGAAATGTCTACAAATATTTATTTATTTATTTTATCAGTTTGAAAGATCTAATGACATGAGGACTAAATATTAGTGCGCTTCCTTGTAGCGGCGACTGCTTCTCGAGAATTGCTGCCGAGTTTGGGTGACCGGGCTCATAAAATTGTTGACCCATAGCCAGCGCAGAATGAATGATGTTCGAAGCAGACTTAGAAGTTCACTCTTTTGTAAGTGCCACAGATTTAAGACATAGTTTAGTACTAAGTGTTGTTTTTAGTAGTCTGAGAACAACCAAAGAAATGCTTTGAAAAATCTTAATCTTTATCTTAATCCTGATTATTTATTTATATATGGACAAAAGACTTCTTACTTTTTACCAGATTTATTTGTTCTTTGCCGCAGTAGGCCAGTCCAGAAGATGCACATCTGAGATAAAATAAATTAGGATTATTTAGAAAAAAAATATATTTATTTAGATAAAAGATGCACATGAGGATATTAAAAGGTCTACCTAGCAGTAGGCCAAAGTTTAAATGATGTTAATAACATCAGAGGAACTGCAAGTGCGTTACTTTCAACCAAGTGCGTTACTTTCAACAGCCTTTCAACTTTTAACTTATCAACAACACGATTTTTTTCTAGTTTTTTTAAAGACTTTCAGAAAAGACATCAGCTGTAATCAGTCGAAAATAAGTGATCTTCCAAAAACACTATTAAAATACACTGCAGCAATTGGAAATCCGTGGTCTCTATACAAATGTAAAAACACTTATAAATCACAGTTTTTATTCAAAACCTACGTTCGTGTATCGCAAAGCCTCATTTAACTTTCCCGTTACATAGTAAAATAAATTTCTTCGGCAATTACCTTTACCCTAGCTTTTATTCCGATCGCAACCACCACTGCGGTAAATGGAACGTATCAACAATACGGCGAACAAACAAAAGCTACTACGGAACTCTAAAAGTTCTCCACTTAAGGAGTATGTGACTCGTTTTGTTTCCACACGTTTGTGTTACAATCTGTATCATCATCATCATCTTCCTGGCCTTATCCCCCTTTGTACAGAGTTTTGGCTAAGGTGTTTTATGACCGGCCGCCTGCCTGACGTCAACCCTCCTTGGGAATACTTGCTTATTGTATCTCATCATGTTGGAGGATACTATCCCTTAGTCGACTTTTACGACATGCTCGGAGAGAGAAGCAGCTGGACGCATTCTATGTTTTTTATTTACTCCCAGTCCTGCAGAGAATTTATATCTGTATAGCTATTAATGGGGTCGCGACTCGTGGTCCCACTAATTTGACCCACTGGTGGGACAGTGTGTCGATTTAATGGGCTCGTGGTCCCACTATATTGGTATAATAATATCTTAAGTTTACGTGTTTCAGGTTTTTTCAAAATTACCCTCAAAAAGGGTTAAAATTTTCACTACGCGAGTGAAGCCGCGCGTGTAATAAACGTTTGGCGAAATTATTTTAAAATATTTTCATAGCATTGATAACAGTGAAGTTAGCAGGATGTAATTTATATGGCTGTTTACTTCCGATTACCCGCAATCATAAATCAGACGCGGGTTAGCAAATGGCTCGAAACAAAAACCTGGGGCCGGCGAAATACAGCAAAAAACATGGGATAGCACTTTGTTAAATTCTCCTTTAGTTTCCAAATACCATAAAGCGGCCATAATATAGCGGATACCTATATATAAAATTAGTGAAATGTCCGCTTGAGTTTTTTTTTTTCATACAATCTTCCTGCCCGCTTAGCATGACGTTTCGATTTCTTTTCTACCTAAAATAGAAAGAGCTATTTCTCATAGTGTAATTATTTCTTCTACCTGAACATGGCGTTACAAGTAGAAAGAGTTTCTAGGTAGACAAATCCTTTCCATAGGAACCGCAAACATAATAGTGATGTAATAATTATTACAAGTTCGTATTTCCTACAGATAAGAAAGAGAAACGTACCTTTTTACGCAATTTATCGTTTCGTTCGATTAGTTACTAAAATGTGAGCGATCGGCTAAGAACGGAGCGAAATTTTGTGTTTGACTTTGACTTAACTCTACCGTAAAGATAAGCATTGTCTAGGGTGGTCATGCGAAGCGCTCGTGGCGTAGCTTGCTTAGACGTTCTTGATTGATCGTTGAAGTTAAGCAACGTTGTGCGCGGTCACAATCGGGATGGGTGTCCGCAAGTGGCATTACGAGCTGACCGCTTCCGTGCTTCCGAGGGCACGTTAAATTGTCAGTATTTTATCTAATCAAGCTTGTAGAATATTCAAACCAGGCAATATTCCAGAACATGGACCAAAAACTGGAGGCTGGCACAAAACCGTATCAGATGTCAAGCAAAGGAAGGCAAAGGCAGGCAAAGACAGGATGATGTAATTCGACCTTTCAAATATCAATGTGTACAGGATAATGGTATGTGCCGTTTTATTAGCCAGTTTACCTGTAACCTAGATCGACAGGTAAATAGCCCCTAAGGCCACGTACACAGGAAGCGTATTAGCAGCAGCAGCACGTTTGGACACAGCCTTATCCTCCTAGTGACCTATTAATTACGCCTAGAAGGATGCTTTTAAAATTTTATGGAGGAAAATTAGTGTTTCTCATTTAATAGGATAATATTTTACATCTTTGCTAGACTGGGATTAAAGACAGAATGCGTCCAGCTGTTTCGCTCCCCGAGCATGTCGTAAAAGTTCACTAAGGGATAGTATCCTCTCCAACATGATGGACCATCTATATGGGCGATGGACTCATTACCTGTCACTATAGTTTACCATAACTATCCTCGGACTTTGAAGTAGGAGTGGCTGCAAGTTATTTTATGATAACTTGTGGATCTGCCCACCCCATTAGGGATACGGGCATGATAATAATGTATTTTATAAGGCTACGAGCATACATTTTGACAGGAGTTTTTTTTGTGTCGGGATATTGACTGTCCGGTAATAGAATGGGCGGAAGCCCAAACCAGTAAAGTCTGCGGGCGTGACGTCACGACGACTCCTCGTATTCACTAGGGGAAAAAATTCCCGAGATGCTTGTCGCTAGATATGTCGGGTTGATTCGGGCATTTTGATTACTTCAGAGCACTGGTGGTCTAGTGGTAACGGCTCCGCCTTCCGATCTAAGGTGGGTTCAAATCCGGCACTAATGGATTTTTCTGTTCAAAAAATGTAACTGCACTATACCAATATTTTCAAATAGTGAAGGAAAAATCGCGTGGAAACCGGTATGTCGTAGAATCTAAACTGTTCGAAAAACATGTGTCAAGTACTAAAGGAATCTTTGAGGTGCAGTTTAGATCCTTTCACCACACTGGTTAGATCTTTCTAACCAGTGTGGTGAACTATGACAGCTAGTGACAGGACTAGTAGTAGTAGGTATTACCTCGGTGGCGTCGACGAGTGCTCGGCTAAGACGCGAGTGGTGCGGGTTTGTTTCCTGCTGCGGGAGAAATATTTATATGTTCTGGAAATATTTCTAGTTTATTTTCACTTTCTCGTTTGCTATCTCTACTTTTAGTTGCAATTTTTTTATTTCTGTTATAACTGTGTTGTTTGTGTCTGTTAAATAAAAACTATTCTAAGTCCACTAAGGGATAGTATCCTCTCCAACATGATGAGATACAATAAGCAAGTATTCCCAAATAGGGTTGACGTCAGGCAGGCGGCCGGTCATAAAACACCTTAGCCAAAACTCTTACAACATGATCCAAGGATCATGCTGTGCCGACCCCCACATAGAGTGGGATAAGGGCAGGAAGATGATGATGAAATAAAAACTATTCTATTATATTCTATTCCACGCACGGCCACGTTTCGGGAACACGGCATGGCACGGCTCTGAGGACCCGATAGATGTCACGTAGCCCTCAATTTAAATTTACACGAGCGCCTTGTAAATGGCTTCGGACCTACTGCTAAGGACGCTTCGGGGTTTTCCCTACATTGATTATATTGGAACACAGCGAAAACAATACAGCTAACCAACTTACTATAATTTGATTCTGATGAACCTATGAGCTCACTAGTACTATTTCGTGTCACTAGTTCTTTAGAACCAATGTGGTCAAAGTTCACTAATTAAGTAAGTTCGTATGAGCTAATGGCCAGCTCTTGTGACGGAGTTTTTAGGCCGCCTAAAGGCCTCCGTCATGGCTTAGTGACTATAAAGCCGGGACCGACAATTTAACGTGCCCTCCGAAGCAAGGAATCACTCAGCTCGTATGCCACTTGCGGTCACCCATCCTAATTGTGACCGCGCAAAACGTTGCTTAACTGGGATGCACAGTCAAGCTAGAGGATCCTGGTTGCCGACAATGCTGAGACAACGTGGACAAAGCTGGTTGAAATAACATTTTAATCACGCAATCACGTTTAAAGCTCTAATTACGTCCTTAATTTGTAACAGATTAAGTAAGTATCTAGTGAGCATTTGCCTCGCGCGGCTGCCTCGCGAGGTTGGTCGGTCAGTCAGTATTGTCATAGGTGTCGCGTTGCAGTCATCTACGTCTTCAATCACTGTACTGTGCGCATAATTCTAGTCTTCATTTCTATCATTATCATCAGCCTATAGAAGAGTCCACTACTGGACATAGGCCTGGACATTCGCGCCATTGCGCCCTATCTTCGGCTTGACGCATCCTTGACGCTTCATTTCGATACTGGTATAAAAATTCAAGCAGGTTTCGTACATATTCAGGTTTGTCTCATACTTTGACTCGGAATGCATTTGAGCTGTGACAAACGGTCAAATATTTTATGATAGGGTCTAGATGCGTCTTGAGGAAACTTATTGTTATGCACGGGGCGTGGTAATGGTTTGTTTATGGTTATTGATGGAAGTAAAACTTAAAACAACTCTCTGGTTAAAACAAAATCGGCAACTTTGGCTGTTATTCCTTAAGATGATGATAATGATGATAAACGTATTAATATTACAAACATACATATTATTAAGCCCGTATCCCTAATGGGGAGGGCAGATACACAAGTGATCAGGAAAAACAATATTGCAAGAAAATCTGCAGCCACTCCTGATTCAAAGTCCCAAGATAATATTAATGCCAAAGTTAAAATGATTAATAGTATACAATAAAACAGTATGAAGTAGGTAAAGGTTAGTACAGTAGTACTACAAATATTGTGCGCTTCGGCAAACTTCGTGCTTTGTATGAAAACCGAATTTGTCCGAATATGCAACTACCAGTCAAGTAATAATAACTGAACCAACTCTTTAAAAATAATACATCTCTATATTCCATTATTATCATCATCGCGTTAGTTCGTATTTCAGAAGCTAGATAAAAATTGTGGTCAATCTTTTCAAAGTCATTCAAATCTCAAGATGAATATTCTGAACCATGGTGACAGGCGATCAGCCCATTGCCCATATAGATGGTCCATCATGTTGGAGAGGATACTATCCATTAGTCGACTTTTACGACATGCTCGGGGAGAAAAGCAGCTGGACGCATTCTACGCTTTTCTTCACTCCCAGTTCAGAAAACTGATGAAGTTTATATTATAAAAAAAACTCAATGCGAACTAAGTCGAGGGCCGTTCTCCTTGTATTTATATAATAACACAAACATACCCTCATTTGGAATGTTTTGTTTATGTGAACGAACGAGGGATTACATAAATCTCAGGACTTTAAAAAGAAGCAGACGTGACATGACGTCACTCGAAAAATATTAATACCTAAGGCCCAGCGCACATTCTTTGTTTCTTTCTTTTCCTTGGGAAGCCGTGCCAATAGTGGTCGCCGGCCCTAACAGTCACAATTTGTGACAGAGTACAAAGACGACACTGACAGATGGGAATGGAAGAAGAGAATTATGCTGTGTCGACCCCACATAGAGTGGGACTCTATGTGGGGTCGGCTACCCCTATGGGAACCAGATGGATGATAGAATACTTATATACTTCTTTTTTGTAAATACATTTCAATACAGTCATAATCCTACAACACCCAGACCCGGAATAAATATTTGCAGAACATACAAACATTTCTCCGCGGGAATCGATAACCTTACCTCTTGCGTCTCAGCCATGCACTCGCCCGCCATGCCACCGAGGTCGTCGTAGTTGAATCTTACAATTATTATTTCATCTTTTTCTTCCTGCCCTTATCCCACTCTGTGTGGAGTCGGCACAGCATGGTCCTTGGATCATGCTGTAAGAGTTTTGGCTAAGGTGTTTTATGACCGGCCGCCTGCCTGACGTCAACCCTCCTTGGGAATACTTGCTTATTGTATCTCATCATGTTGGAGGATACTATCCCTTAGTCGACTTTTACAATTGTTATTAAAGGTTTTCCTATAAATAAATAAATATTAGGATAAATTCGGTTTTCATAAAAAAACACGAAGTTTGCCGAGGTACATAATATTTGTGGTACTACTGTAATGTACCTACTATTACTGGATTGTATTGTATAATGGACGTAATATGAACGTCTCCGTTTTTTAGGGATTCTAAGCTTACCAGCACGTGCCGAGATTCAGATGAGGATTATTC
Source organism: Scotopteryx bipunctaria (assembly GCA_949320045.1). Taxonomy (NCBI): domain Eukaryota; kingdom Metazoa; phylum Arthropoda; class Insecta; order Lepidoptera; family Geometridae; genus Scotopteryx; species Scotopteryx bipunctaria. The sequence goes on along the minus strand of OX439453.1, from coordinate 10,860,831 downwards.
TGTTGTACTTTTATCAAACAGCTACCTTTACACAGAATTCGACTTGTTGACTTTAGATTACTTCGTTTCGTTTATCTCACCGGATATTTCATTTCTGATTCCTCTGAACATCACTATGAATACATTAAAATATATTACGTGTAAGTTGTTTATTTAATAGACGATATAATATAATGAATAGTTTGTACATAACAATTTCAAATGAGAATATTTATTATAGCCTAATTTTTCAGTTGTCGTGTTTTCGTTTATGAACATACTATTTATTTATTTTTAAATAGGCACTTAACACGTAAATGGGAAACGTATAAAACGTAAGAATTGCGCGATTAGTTGAAAAGAAAGTACTTTATCTATGTTATCAAGATGGAGATAATTAAAAAATCGAATAAACCATAAAATAATCTACGGATGCTTCTGGTTCTCGTCGAGTAGACAAAAAAGCAAGTCAAATTCACACATGAAGGGTTCCATACGATCGTACATTAAAAAAAGTTACTTGTGTGTCGACCTCTTTAATTTAATTTTATTTTTATTATTAAAATTTGTTATTATAGCGGCAGTAGGAATACACATTCTGTGAAAGTTTTGACTCTATCTATTACGGTTCATGAGTTACAGCTTGCTGAAAAATGGACAAACGGACGTTCAGACAGCGGAGGCTTAGTAATAGGGTCCCGTTGGCACCCTTTGGGTACGGAACCCTAAAAATGATAAGATCACTTCTCATACGGTGTCTGTCAAGAATCCTAAATACAACTCGTTGACGAGGTTGAATAATTGGCGCCATAATTGAACGAAACATTTAACAATAAATACGAAAGAAATTAAATTAACGAAAGAATAGGCAGTAATGTCTTTGCCACCATCGTCTTCCCGAGTCAGAAAATTATATAACGACAAAAATGAAGCATTGCATGATTTGAGCATGAATCGCGCTTCCCTTTGTCCGACTATATTTTACGTTATCTTTTAATTTATGTTTTTCTACTTGAGAAAATAATGTGGCATCTCAGTTAAAGACACAAAAAAATAAAAGAAGTAAGTTCGTATGAGCTAGGCCAACTCTTGTGACGAAGATTTTAGGCCGCCTAAAGGCCTACGTCATGGCTTAACAACTTAAAAGCTGGGACCGACAATTTAACGTGCCCTCCGAAGCACGGAAGCGCTCAGCTCGTTATGCCACTTGCAGTCACCCATCCAAATTGTAATTGCGCACAACGTTGCTTAACTTCAACGATCAATCGAGAACGTCTAAGCAAGCTACGCCACGACCGCTTCAAGTAAACTAAAATATGAAAATCTGACATAAGAATGGTAAGTCCTTAGCTTTAAAAATGGTGTCAAAATAAAGATTTACAGAGTAAAATACAAATAAGCAGACCTGTATCACATAACGTGTCTGATCACGTATTCAGATGTGGGTGATGTCGTAACGACGTGACAAGAATCTCGTTACCATAATACTGTTGTGATCTCAAAGAAACACATTATCAGGCCTCCCAGTTTTCTTTCGTGACATGATGGAAATCATAGACATATTAGTAAACAGTCACCAGAGCAGTCAAAAAATGCGGTGAAATAATACCTAAAAAACCGGTTAAGTAGGAGTTGAATTGGCGCAAGAAGGGTTCTGTACATTTACTTAAATGGTTCTTGTATTTAGTCCCCTCTTTAATAATTTGTAATACCATATTTTTGTTCTGACTTGTTTTTAATTTTGTGTATTTGTGATATGGGTTTATGTTATGTTTTTATTGTACTTACATTCGTGCCTGAATTGAACGAATTTATTTATTAAAAAAATTCAACAGGTAGGTAGTAACCGTGGGTTACGTCTTTCGATCCTAAAGTCATGGGTAAATGCAGTTACGCAAAAATCTATATTTGTTCCCGAAAAAAATATGTGCGCTGTACCAGGAGGCAAACAGTGAAGGAAACAACTGTTAGAAAACATATACCAAGTGCATGAAAGGGGCTTTTGAGGCATACTTTAAGTCCTTTCACCACACTGGTTTGAAAGAACTAGTGACATGACTAACAGTGGCAAGTCTGTAGGTAGTTAAATTGATACAAATAAATCTGTTGTAACAGAACAGAACTTAAAACTCGCTTGAAGCAGATAATACAAGTGGATTGGCCAATAATTGTTAAATGTTTGTTTTCTTATCAGTATCACCTATGTGCAGTGATAAGCATGCTCTGATTTTATACAAGTATACTTATATACTTTTTTTTAAATACATACTTATATATAACACAATATTTCAACACCCAGAACCAGAAGAAATATTTTTTCAAGCAAACATTTCTTCCGCAGCGGGAATCGAACCCGCGCCTCTTGCGTCTCAGCCGAGCACGCCACAGAGGTCGTCCACAGAATGGAAGTAATGGAGGAGTTTGTAAGAGACTCACACAAGCTTGCTGGCAGAAAATGGCTGAAAAGAGAGATAGAGAAATAAAATGATATTGCTTATGAATACGGAAAACCTAGGATGATTCAATTATTGACATATTTACTTAGTGTATCAATAGGGGTCAGCTTTTCAATGACATGCCGCTATCAATCTATGACCTGATAGATCAAACGTGAGCTCCACATATAGATGTATTTTGTTTATTTTTATCGACGTCTTTGTAACGGGTGACCAAGAAAATAAACACAATAAAAAAATCTAAGCATATACTACATACCTAGACCAAATATTTGCAGAACAAAATAATAAACAAATAATTGTGGATATTTCACACAGCGCCATCAAGCCTCAATAAACGCATACTTATAATACATAATACTACAACACCCAGATAAGGAAGAAATATTTGCAGAACATGCAAACATTTTTCTGAACCCGCACTTCTCGCATCTTAATCATTATACTAGCAAAGTCAAGCAATGTTGTGCGCGGCCACAACTTGGATGGGTCGCCTGAGAATGCGCGTGATGTTGACTTTTTGCGCTCCAAGATAATATCATTGCAAAACAATCTTCTAACACGTAGACAACGTCGCGGGTTACAGCTAAGTAAGTTCGTATGAGCTAGTAGCCAACTCTTGTGACGGAGTTTTTAGGCCTCCGTCATGGCTTAACGAGTTTAAAGCAGGGACCGTGCCCTCCGAAACACGGGCGTTCAGCTCGTAATGCCAATTGCGGTCACCCTTTCAAATTGTTACCGCTCACAACGTTGCTTAACTTCAACGATCAATCAAGAAGGAGAACGTCTAAGCAAGCTACGCCATGAGCGTTTCAGTGAGCGGGTTACAGCTAGTTATATATATTTTATCCTTAATCAAGCGTGCAATTAATAAAAGCAGTAGACGTGATTGCGTGAACGCATTTATCGCGCATGCGCCGCGCAGTCACTTCCCACACAGCCTTGATGGCATACCAACCTATATATACAATACAATACAAGTAGACAGTCAAAAATATATTTAAAATAAGAGTGAAACTAAAAAAAAACGTTTTCAAAAATATTTAACTTAGGTTGTTGTGTTTTTGATCTACGAGGACAATCAAAAATTGAATCTAAAACAAGAAAATAAAAGTAGTGATCTGTGTTTTATCAATAAATAAGCGTGAAGTGATCCAATAAAAAAATATTGAAAGTTTAAATAGTTCGTGAAAATAGATCTTTTAAATCAATCGGTAAGCTACAGATTTGAAATTAACCTTTTTATCGCTAAAAAAATAGTGCAGTGTTTAGTGAGTGAAAATGGTTGAAAACGACCAAGAGGTGTCGGCGCCGAAGCCAGGTAAGTTCGAAACATATACTAACATAGTAACTAAACTTTTTGGAACTTCTCCACGAAATAAATATTCAAAATAATAAAATAAACATTGTGGTACATATTGGCTTAGTCAGCTTCGCACGTGTTGACCATGTAGTTCGCGTGAACAAGGTCGACTAAGCTGAGAGGATGGAATAGGTGCTGGGCAAGCCTACTCCATCTTAATTCGTCCCGGGCACTACAGCGTCCCGTTTGTGAAGGTAAAAGTTGCTTCCTGACGCTGTATAAATCATCTACTTAAGATAGTAAAAGGCCTTTGTTTACAAAAGATTATCCAATTTTGTTATGCAATTTTTTTGTAATTCTAAAGTAGATAATCTTATTAGGGTGCGATGCGGTCGGATTTGAAGCCACGACCTTAATTTATCATCTGATGACCCCTCACTTCTTATGCCGACTGTGGCTATGCAAACATGACCAGCACATTATTGGAATGGAAATAATGGCGTATGGCTATTGTGGACACACAACAATAACCGATGAGTAAGGTTCTGATAGAACCATTATTATTTTAATAGTAAACATGTACGAACAGTCACCAAATTTCATTCTCGTGGCGTAGCTTGCTCAGATGTTCTTGATTGATCGTCGAAGTTAAGCAACGTTGTGCGCGATTACAATTTGGATGGGTGACCGCAAGTGGCATTACGAGCTCAGCGCTTCCGTGCTTAGGAGGGCACGTTAAATTGTCGGTTCCGGCTTTTAAGTCGTTAAGCCATAACGGAGCCCTTTAAGCGGTCTAAAAAGTCCGTCACAAGAGTTGGCCACTAGCTCATACGAACTTACTTTTTTTACCATAGCAACTTTATGTTTCTGTTATAAAATGTTTGGCGCTTTTTGACAGATAACAACGATGATTATTCCGATGCTAAGGTCATGGGTTTAGATCCAGTCGAGCACCAATGGGTTTTCCTTTTCGAAAATGTACGTGCGCTATACCAGTACTCTCAAACTGTGAAGGAAAACACCTTGAGGATTTGAACACACGACCTTTGGATTGGAAGGCAGCGCCGCTACCAATAGACCATCAGTGCCCTCAATGACTGGTTAAGTCTTTTACAAGGCTACTTTTAAGTAGAGGCCGGAACTTCATATTCAAACTGCACCTTTCTAACGTCCCACTATAAAAACGAAAAAGTAGATCCACTTAATCCGAGCGACATAAAAACTTGGGTTAAAAGCACTAGGAGTGCTTTTATAGAGCAATTCCTCACAGCGAAAGGATTTTCCATATATTTTACTTTCGTAAAGGCGTAAAAGTTGACAGATGGACAGGGTGAAGGCGAAGAACCATTCAGAAAACTTTTCAACCTTTTTTTTAAAGCATATTATACCTTCAATATACCTTCAAGGGCTCGCTCAGTCGTAGATCTCATCCTTACCTAGACAAGCTTTGAGGTTAATATATTCTAATTTTTAGGGTCCCGTACCTAACGTGCCAACGTGACCCTGTTACTAAGGTCTGTCAGTGGTCTGTATCTAATTAACTGTAATAGGTAAAGAGTTTAAAGTTTCACAGATTGTGCATTTCTAGTGCCGTTAAAACAACACAATAATAAAAAATAAAAGGGGGATTCGTACAAGAAACATTTATATACAAACATGTACGATGGTACGGAATCATTGTAGTGAGTTCAACTCACACTTGACTGTTTTTTACATGTTAAAAAGTATTTTTTAAAAGAACAGAAAAACCCAACTGCCTAGATAGAATAAATGTATAGTAAGTACATCTGCCATAATTGATTTTTTGACACAATGATGATGATTATGAATTAGTGCCTACCATTTAAGTCTTAATTTATTAAAAATGGATTCTTAAAGCCATCTTCTTCTTCTATCGAGTCAATGTTTCAGCTAGTTGTTTTAAAATTAAATGTAGTTTGCCCAGTAGGAGGCCACAGCGATTCCACTGTCGGTCTTAAAGCCATCATATTAGATTTATATACACTGGATTATAAAAAAGTCATAGCCTGTATTTATGTACACTCTCACACAAATCTAACGACACCTCATTCCTCAAAATCCGTCTAGCCGTTTCGGCTACAGAAGCAAACAAAATAATAAATTGAAAATGTCTTGTCACAGTCGCCATGTTGGATTTATTGACACTTCGTATAGTCTATGACACTTTATTCGTCCAGACGAATTCTACGGGACCTTATTTGTCAAAATCCGTCCAGCCGTTTGGCCTACAGCTTCAGCTAAAGAAATACACTTACATTATACACCCCATACACATTACCTTCCTTCTTCGCGGTTGGGTAAAAAGGGAATATATCTGAATACATTATAATGTATTGAGATTGATACACAATAATTAATTCAATTCAATTCATTTATTTCAAATCAAAGTGACTTATTTATAAACACTTCTGGTTCTCTGTCGTTTCGCTCTTGGTAGAGCGGTTGTGGTCATGTTGAGGATGATGAGACAGCTCTTCGCTAGAACACTTAGTTTGTTTCATAGTTAAACATAAAGGAATATGCATGTCGATGAATTAAAATAAATAAAAATGAAATTAAAGCGGCTGTAAAAGTGGCCTTGTCAAAAGTAATAATTCTTACTACAAAACATGACAATTGGATGCAGCAGCTGTATAGGGGCTTTGTCAATTTTCCATACATTTTTATCTGTCAGGTAGTCATTAATACAATAGTAATATGCTTTACATGTCAAGTTTAATGGTGGTTATGAGTAGTAGACGCAATTATGCACCATCAACGTAATAAATAAAAATGCAGACTATTTTTACCATTTTTTTTTAATTTTCGTCGATATTTTCCTAAGAAAGGTATGATTTTCCAAAAAAATAGCCAAGCGTGGTTTCTTGCCTGTATCTTCCACGCTTGGTCGCGTTACGAAGTGTAAATGCAACGTAGATTTAAGACGTGTCCAAGTGATCCCCGTGATTGTATGGAATAATTTTGACATTGACTTTGACTTTAAGATAATGAAAAGAAAAATCATGTTTATGCCGACCACACATAAAGTGGGACAAGGGCAGCGAAATGAATTGATGATTTTTCTAAAAAAATAGTGAGAAAAAGAAGGTATCCTACTGCGAAGTGTTAACTTTAACGCTTCAACCGATTCATTTTATGGCTACTTAAAACTGTTAGCTGAAGACACCGGTTAACCTCAACGGGTCGTTAAGGCTTTAAGGATATTACAGCAGGAAGCAATAGCAATAACGAGGATATTGGTTTAATACTACAGGATACAATATAATCTGTAATTTTAGAGCGCATTATTATTAACATAAAAATATGTGACTGAATATAACGGCTTCTTGTCAAAAAAGTCACAACGGTTACTGTAGATAACGTGACTAATTTTTGAAAAATATTGTTTGAAGATTATTACTATAAGCGCAGTCACAATTTGGATTTAGTGGCATTACGAGCTGAGCGCTTCCGGGTTTCGGAGGTCCAGGCTTTTAAGTCGTTAAGCCATGACGGAGGCCTTTAGGCGGCCTAAAAACTCCATCACAAGAGTTGGCCACTGGCTCATACGAACTTACTTACTATAAAGTTTATTTTTATGTGTCTGTTGGGTGTTATTTAGAGCCATTACGCACTGTCGACTTATCGCCGGAGACTTGGTTTCTCAGCGACCAAAACATAGGCAACTGGGTTGGATATCAAGCCGAAATAAATAAATATTTGAGGACATATCACACAGCACCATCTAGTCACAAACTAAGCAAAGCTTGTACTATGGGAACCATAATGGCTGATAGAATACTTTACATATTTTTTTTATAAATATATTATATACACACCCAGACCCGGCAGAAATATTTGCAGAACATGCAAATATTTTCTTCCGCAGCGGGAATCGAACCCGCGCCTCTTGCGTCTCAGCCGAGTACTCGGCCTAGTCTAGTCAGCTATGCATCTATTATCGATGGCATTTTAACTAGAAGTAAATTAATAGCTGTGGCCAATTATGACAAGTACAAAAAGGTAACCATTGTCTCCGACTTCTAGTAATAACCACGGTTTTATTTTTTAGCCTTATCAAACTTGGCGACCTCTGTGGCGACGCGGGCGAGTGCTCGGCTGAGACGCAAGAGGCGCGGGTTCGATTCCCGCTGCGGGAGAAATGTTTGCATGCTCTGCAAATATTTCTTCCAGATCTGGGTGTTGAAGTATTATGTATTATATGTATGTATTTACAAAAAAAAAGTATATAAGTATTCTATCAGCCATCTGGGTCCCATATTACAAGCTTTGCTTAGTTTGGGGCTGGATGGTGCTGTGTGATATGTCATCAATATTTAAAAAAAAACTAAGCAGGGCAATAGAAAAATATATTCAATAACGGAGAACATAATGTCATTACTGTTTTTAAACATCTACACTACACTACATTATTCCTCTTCAAGTGAATCGTACCGTACGATGAACGACTCTGCCGTCGCGATTGACGTATGTCTATTGACGTATGGCTGTCTCTGCTGGTTTGTTGGTGTTGAAGCGACGTCCACTGGTGTGGGTTCTTCGCAGGCGAGGTCCGAAGGAGGGGGGGGGGGGGGGGGTCACGGAGGTCATGACCCCCCCCCCCAAAATCAAACCCAAACACGTCAAATCATAAAATCTTCTAAAAATTTACAAAATATAAAAAAAGCAATTTTCTGCTCCTAGTCGCGATGCCAATAAAAATAGAAGACTTCCATTTATTTTATATATAAGTTGTGTATGTGTGCAAATTTTCTGATCTGACATAAATCTGATTTACCTACTCGACATATTCTATTATTAGTGACCTCCTCCAAAATTGCAGGCTGCGACCGCGCCTGGTTTTTCGTTCGCTGCAGATTCTCGTTGATGACAAAAAACAGCCGTCTCCTCACGATGTTTTTCTTCACAGTTTAAGAGTACTGGTATACAAATTTCATTTTCCCGTTGCGTCCTCTAAGAGTTGAATTTCGAGAATTACTTTTTTATGCACTCCACAACCTTATGAGGATAAACCTTCCGAGTTTCATGTTTCAAGGACTTTTGATTTAGGCTGTGCGTTGATTGTGTTTTGGTCAGTCAGGCAGAAGCGTATGAGTTTTATATATAAGTAAGTCAGTAATCGTGTTGCATGAAAGTATGTATGTGGGAACCACGCTTCCCACATTGTCACGTGAGGTGGCACGTGTCGTAGCTTTGGCTACCTGAAAACCAGCGCAAAGACAACAGTCTACGTGACGTTCTTTCGAACTAGTGTGGTGAAAGGATTTAAAGTGCACCTCATAGGCTCCTTTCGTGCACTTGACATATGTTTTTCGAACTTGTTTTTGCCTTCGTATGTTTTTTTTAAACTCTTTACTATGTTTTCCTTCACCCTTTGAGAGTGCTATACTCTGCGCACATATATTTTCGAATTGAAAAATCCATTAATGCACGACTGATTTCAACCTACGACTTTAGGATCGGAAGGCTTCTAAATAATTATAATCATTTCAATGAATACAATACTTTTTAGTTTTCTTTTTTGCTTTGGAACACAGTCGTGAGCTCCCAGTTGTCATAAGATAGTAAGATCATTATCTATGGGGGTTGTATTTGTCCCCATAGCCACCCTGCCTATTCAATAGGTGAAAATCGGCAAGTTTCGTAGGCAATAAAATTGGTTTCATTCATGAATCATAAATGAATTAACTCCACAAAAGAACATTTGTTTGGATTTTTTATGCTTTTGTGATATAACAGTGGATTTGATGGCTTGAATTCGTCCGGTTTCTAAAAATACTTTTCATTGTTCATGTATATTGTATTTTTAGGGTTCCGTTCCCGAAGGGTGCCAACGGGACTGTAATAGGTAGTGTTGAAATTTTCACAGAATATGTATTTCTTAGATAAGAAAACATATTTTAACGTTCGTAAGATCGATCATTGAATTTAAGCAACACTAGGCGCGGTCAATAATTGGATGGGTCGGTGGCTTTTTGCATATATTTTTTTGTAGTATTTTTGTGTATTTAATTTTTAAATGATCTAAAATTTACTGATTTGAACAAAATAATGATAAAATAAAAAAAAATACACCTGTAATAGGTAGCAAGAAGCATTTACCTACATGTACGATAGCACGGAACCCTTCGTGTGTAAATTCGACTCGCACGTGATCGGTTTTATTCTATCTTTTTGAATGATTTATGTTATACCTCAAGCGATTTCGACCAATATAAGAACCTCCATTTTTAGAAATCTTAGCGCCTTATTCACCTTCTCGAAGTAAAGTGTTGATTTGTTAAGTAACGTTACTTGGCAGGTAAAGATTACGAGGAGCGTTATTCGAAAGTCGTGAAATTGACATTGTAAGTTACCGGTTATTTTAACTGGCGAATAGTTACACTAACTCAACACCTTACTTGGAGGTGGTGAAACAGGCCCTTAAAAAGAAAATTACCACTCAGTATTCAGAACTAATGAAAAAGACTAAATGAAGGAATCGAGAAATTGGACCTAATAATTTTAATTGGTAGATTTCGATAGGATAGAAAGAATAGTTGTACGTGGAGAGACTTAATAAACAATCGAATTTGCCGAAATTTTTCGAAGTTCTTCTCAATTCCTCTTAAACATTTTTATTGGGAGGACGTGTATTGAATAAATATAACATTTATGGGCAATTTCAAACTATTGGTAAAGTATTGAGAGAGCAAATAATAAATATTTTATTTGACCAATATTAGGAGCATAGTTTTATGTACATCTTCAACGCAAAGCTTTCTTTCGTCAAGCGCGTTTTTAAGTTTAATTCGAGTCCCATCACTACTAAATGACCATAACAATATCCTGTAACAAATACTAGAACAGTAACTATTTACGTTTTATATTCTATCAAAATCGGTTTATCAGTTACGGAGATTCGTGGTAAGAAACTATCGCGTTTAAAATCTTAGCAGGATCTTCATAATGTGGGTCACAGCGTCACTTGTTTTCAATGTTAAACTTTTCTTAGATAAATATTATTTGAAGTGCACTTGTTGTGTTAGATAGTTTTGTTTGTTTGTGTAAGTGAGCTCGATAGCGCAAATAGGTACCTACAGTTCGCATGGACAGCAAAATCTGCTATCTTACTTCTTACTTATACATAAATGCGAAAGTTTGTGAAGATGTCTGGATGTTTGTGCGTCAATCATGACAAAACGGCTGGACGGATTTGATTGAAACTTGGAATATACATAGTACCTACATGTGCTGGATTAAAATATAGGCTATTTTTTATCCGGGTACCACACGAGCGAAGCCACGGGGGCAGCTAGTATTATTATAAATGCAAAAGTTTGTGAGGATGTTTGAATGTTTGTGCGTCAATCACGCCTTAACGGCTGGACGGATTTGATTGAAACTAGGAATAATAGTACATTGTGCTGGATTAACATAATTATAGGCTATTTTTCATCTGGGTAACACGCGAGCGAAGCTGTGGGAGGCAGCTAGTATTTCATAGTGCTCAGTTTACTCAAAATTGTTTTCGTGTAAAAAATGTATTTTCGACGGGCAACATCGTTGCTACGGTAATGAACTATCCGATACCCGTTAGTAGAATATGGAAACCGGCCATTAATGTACTTATATACCTGACAGTTTTTATCCTACTTTTATTCCGGTGTAATTCAAATAATACCGGTGATTGTATAATCTGCTAAAGTCGTGGGTTCAAACCCGGTCGTATACCAATGAATTTTTCTGTGCGAAAAATTCATGTGCGCTATAATACCAGTACTCTCAAACGGTGAAGGAAAATATCGTGAGGAAACCCGCGGCTTAGTTCAGAGTTTACTGAGATAAATATAAACAAACGTTCTCACACACCAACTTTCACATTTATATTATTGGTGAGATTTATCAGTCTTCGTTTTACAGTAGCCATCAATGTTTAAGGGGGGATTAAGCAATCATTGTTTGCAAATTGTTCAGATATGTTCGATTCAATCACGTTGGGGACATTCTATACAACCGATTGTTCAGATGTTGACGGATTGGGTCACGTGGGAGCATTCTGCGGTATTGCGCAATGTTGACACTAGGATGTCCACAATGGTATTTAATAATAAGTAGATAATGTAGATAGCTCGAGATATTGCATATATTAAAAATAAAATAAAAATATTTTATTTCAGATAAAAAAAAAACTAAAACTAACTATTTAAACCTAATTAAAACAAAAATATAACGAACTAACAATAAAAATAGGGGGACCCCAGAAAGGAAAAAACGTTTTCGATATTATCACACCCGTTTACCCTAATGGGATGAGTGGATCCCCAAGTAATGATAAGAAAACTCACAGCCACTCCCAATTCAAAGTCCTTAGATGGATATGATGAACTATGGTGACAGGTGATCAGTCCAACGCCTTTAAAGATGGTCCGTCATGTTGGGGAAGATACTATGTCTTAGTCGTGATGAAAAAACATAGAATGCGTTCAGCTGCTTCTCTCCCCGAGCATGTCGTAAAAGTCAACTAAAGGATAGCATCTTTCCCAACACGATGAACCATGGGTTGATCACCTGTCACCATGGTTCACCATATCCATCTTGGGAGTGTGAATCGGGAGTAGCTGCAAGTTTTCATGATTACTTGTGGCTCTGCCCACCCCATTAGGGATACGGGCGATTATGTTAAAGAAAAGATTTATTGAACGTGATAGGCTTACTTCATTTCTTAGCCCCGCTTAGCATAGCTCTGGTGGAAACAGATTAGCGGAGCGATACTATACAGCTACACACTGTTTCATAGCTCGTTACATATTCTAGCATCGCTTACCTTCCTCACCCACCTCTGGAGGAAGTGTAGTGCAAGGCTCTTGTAAGATCTCGTCCTGTACACCACTTTTCTGAGTTTACGAGCTGAGCGCTTCCGTGCTTCGGAGGGCACGTTATCGTCAGTCCCGGCTTGTACACACACACACACACACACACACACACACACACCACACACACACACACACACACACACACACAGCATACATTCACTTACATATGTCCTGTCGCAAGTCGTTAAGTCATGACGGAGGCCTTTAGGCGGCCTAAAACTCCGTCACTAGAGTTGGCCACTAGCCCATACGAACATACATACATAAAACTTTATTCATGTCAACGTTTTGGAATGAAATCTTAAAATGCAGCGTTTGCACAGAAACATTTCTAATTCAATAGTTTTCCAACTACGCTACTCTCCAATTAAAATATTGTTAATTGCACAGATAAGCAAACTAACTTTTATGAAAACGACTGGTATAACAAGGAACCTTAGAAATTGGTATTTGTCGAATGAAATTAAAATAGTTAAATGCTTTTCTACCATTTCCATTTTAACTTACAAAACCGAATGTTAAGAATAATCCCTTATTCCAAGAAAATTAGATTCCTAACGTTAATAGCATCTCAAGATGTTAGCCAATATTCTGAGAGCTTTCTTTTATTCGCCAGGTATTCAATGTTGGAATAATTGGCCATCCTTGTAATAATAGTTTTTATCCTATTTTAGGGCACAAAGAGAGCCTTTTCGGAATAGTACTTTAATCCTTTCATAATAGCGTAAGCTGAATCTGTGACACGATTAGGAATTCGATTAAAAATTTAAAAAACTGGATTTAGGACAAAAAAGTTTATAGTATTGATGGAACTAGAGTGAATATAGTACATCATGGTACTTACCAATGGAACTACTACGAATGAACCCTAAGCTTAATACACGTAAAAAGTGTATCACAGAAAATTAAAATGATTTAAACATGTAATTTATTTACAATATCAGAGCTCGCTAGTAGGTATAAAGAAAACACAACAGTAAAACAGAAAACTTAGGACCTACTACTAGTCGAACCAGTGTGGTGAAAGGATTTAAAGTGCGCCTCAAAGGATCCTTCCGTGCACTCACATGTTTCTGAATTTTTTAGATTCAACGACATGCCGGATTTCTCTCACGTTTTTCTTACTCTGCTAATATCGATCAGAGATACCTACTGAATTCTGACTCGTCGGGTTTCGAACTAATTAATCTGTTCTGTAACTAGTGAAACGTATTTCTTTTTAATACGAACTTTTTCCCGCTGCGTTCTCAGGAAGTTCAGGAATTCTTTTTTTAGTGCGAGAACACTGGTGGTCTAGTTGGTAGTGACCCCGCCTTCCGATCCTAAGGTCCTAGGTTCAAACCCGGTCGTGAAACAAAGGATTTTTCTGTGCGAAAAAATTATGTGCGCTACACCACTACTCTCAAACGGTGAAGTAAAACATCGTGAGGAAACCCGCGGCTTAGTCAGCTCCGCACGTATTGACCATGTCTTTCCTGTGGACAAGGCCGACTAAGCTGAAAGGATGGAATATGTGCTGAGCAAGCCTACTTCATCTTAATTCGTCCCGGGCACTACAGCGTCCCGTAAGTGAAGGTAAAAGTTGCCTCCTGACGCTGTATAAATCATCTACTACAGATAGTAAAAGGTCTTAGTTAGTTTATCGTGGGGCAGAACCAAATCAGCTGTTTACAAAATTATAGACATTCAAAAATCTGTTCAAAAAATGAGTACATATTTTGTTACTTAAATAGTTGAAGTAGTTTTAGCAGACCGGTCAGTGACCTTCCCGAAGCAAGAAATGACCGCGGCGACGCATTCACCTCTATACATACCGAATTCTATGAACTCAGGTTTTAGGGTTCCGTACCTCAGGGGGAAATAACGGAACGAGAATCAATTTCTTCTCTGTCTGTCCGACCATTGCCTAGTAAATAACGAAGTAACTGAGCACATGTCAAAATCTTTTCGTAGGTTTATCAAATTGATATCTTCTTCTTGTTGTGGTGATTGTTATCGAATTGAAATTAATATAAAATACTAAGGTATATAGTCTTTTGAAGGTATGAAATATTCAAGTTTTTAAGTCAACGCAATCAAACGTTACAGACTTTTTTGATCCAAATTATCCATTGATCTAAAATCATAAAATTCAACAAGTGAGGTTCAAGTTTCAAACTTCAATTCATTTATTCGTTAAAATCATAAAGAATCATTTTGAAAAGAGGTCTTGCTTATCTTAAAAAAAACAGTTTATTATCTTACATAGAATAAAAATGTGAAAGTTTGCAAGAATGTTTGGATGTTTGTACTTTAATCACGTGTAAACGGCTGAACGGATTTGAATGTAACTTGGAATAAACATAATTCGTGTGCTGGAATAACATATAGGCTACTTTTGATCCGGGTAAAACGCGAGCAAAGCCGCGGGCGTAAGCTAGTATTATGTAAAACATTCTGTCTTCGCGATTACAAACTTTGAAGTTTACAAAAATTTAAGTTGGCTGCCTGCTTACGCTACGTATAAGAATATGGTAGAGTTATCGCAAAGCTAAGTTCTAATTGAAATTCTTACCGTAGGGTAACTGTAGATACAAAATAGTTTGTACGGAATCTTCAAGGCGCAAGTCAAACTCGCACTTGTGTGGGTTTTATCAAAACTAGTTATCTGTAAGTAGAGAACGCCTACGGCTTTATACTTGTTATTTCCAGTACAACAAACCCTAATATTATTGTAAATTCGAAAGTATTGAGGGTAACTCAATCTAAATTTATCGGCTTAAAGGCTGAACGGATTTTTATTTAACTTACGAGTAGAATACACAACGAAAGGAACACACATCTTGCATAACTTATAAGACTTTAATCCGCCAAAGCGAGCGAAACGTATTTTATAAACTTTTACCGATCATTAGAATATTTTTTTACCCGACCGCGGCAAAGCCAAAACAGGAGGGTTATGTGTTTGACCTGTATATAACTATGTATTTAATGTATATCTGTCCCTGAGTTCCCTCTTAACTACTAAACGTCTAAATAGATTATGATAAATGTCGTTAGATTCGTCTTTATTGAACGCCGATTTCCTCACGATGTTTTCCTTCGTTTGAGAGTAGAAAGAAAAATCAATTGAATCCACGAGCTTAGATTGGATGGCGGGGACGTTACCACTAAACCACCAGTGCTCAGTGAGAATTACATCGATGATGATGTAAGTGTGACCCAACCAACTACCTATGCAAATACGAACCCAACAATACCTTCCTAAACAAGAATGAGCAATCAATTTTACTAATTACTCCCACAAAAGGCGATCAGGTATATAAGAGCACAAGCCACCTGGTTCTGTTCGAACAAAGCCAAGGCTTATAAACTGCGCGGATTCATGACAGAGTAAACCGAAACACAGTACCGCAAAACATCATTAAAATTGTCCAGTCACATCCATTAACTTTAACACGTTGTTCATAACATCGAAATAATCATTTTTCGTTATGGACACATTTATGAATTTAACTTTTTTCATATTGGGCCGAATGTGGAGCTGAAATGTAGGACGAAACAGGATTTCTTAATATAAAATAAATTGTGGGACGAAAGCAGATTTTTTTATGTGGGCCGAACTTCCACGGGACGAATCTGGAATAAATCTATTTATTTTCATAAAGAGACATGCATAATCATCCGATATGCATCTCTCCTTATCACAATTGTCATTTCCGTTATCAAAAAGAATCGTACTTTTTCGTTAACTCGGTGACGACCTCGGTAGAGAGCCGGGCAAGTGCTTGGCTAAGTCACAAGAGGCGCGGGTTCAATTCCCGCTACGGGAAAAATGTTTGAATATTCTGCGGATATTTCTTCCGGGTCTGGGTGTTGTAGTTAGATATTATGTAAGTATTAAAAAAAAAAGTAAATAAGTATTCTATCAGCCATCTAGTAGCCACAATACAAAGTTGGCGCTGTGTGAAATGTCCGCAAATATTTATTATTATTTATTTATTATCCAACTGAAACTGAAACTAACAAGTTCGCCAACATGAGCACGAAAGAAGCATTTGAGATGTAATTTAAATCCTCTCACCACACTGGTTCGAGAGGACTA
Source organism: Scotopteryx bipunctaria (assembly GCA_949320045.1). Classification (NCBI taxonomy): domain Eukaryota; kingdom Metazoa; phylum Arthropoda; class Insecta; order Lepidoptera; family Geometridae; genus Scotopteryx; species Scotopteryx bipunctaria. Next base: position 10,844,133 of record OX439453.1, on the reverse strand, counting down.
GTAGTACCTACAGCAAACAGATCTGAAGGAAGAAGCTCTGTCTATAAAAACTTTGCTTTGTAGTGACTGAATGCCGAGAACCATTAATTTGAATTATTTTGGTAGATAGATCTTTTAAGTTCCTCAATAATTCCAATTTATTAGTTGCTGTGAAAGCTATTTTAGATAATGTACAAAAGTACCTATTATCACGCCCGTATCCCCAATGGTTTGGGGATATGGTGAACCATGGTGACAGGTGATCAGTCCATCGCCCATACTGTCCTTTAGTCGACTTTTACGATATGCTCGGGGAGGGAAGCAGCTAAACGAAGAATATTTCTTCTCTACTCCCAGTCCAGCAGAGAAGTATATTCGATGTTTTCATTAAAACATTTGTCTTAGACAAGTAACTTATCCGCTACCCAACCCGTCAGACGCAGCATTCGCTCCGGCACGTATTTTATTCAACTCAAGTCGTGCAGCGACGTACGTGCGTATCACCAACTAACTCCTATACTGTTTATCATTTTACATCGCGATATCGCTAAAGAGGGATCGATTTATTTGTCATTGTGTTTTTATTTAGAGAAGTCAAATGGGAGTATGTGAGCCGGTCACGTTTTGTAGGTCGTTAAGCTGTGTTTTAGGGATGTTTGGAATAATAACAACGTCCTTTAGCTATGCTTTGAGTGGGGTGACTTTATGGAAAGCGACGGTGATTGTCATGTGGGTACGAGAATAACCTCCGAATACTCAAACGCATCTCAGAGTCGAGCACGTCTCAAGTGACGAGTTTTTGACAGATTTTCACCAAAAACTGTCAAAAAACCGTGACTTGGGACGTGCTCAACTCTGAGTCGCGTTTGAGTATTCGGGGGTAAGACGCTAGTTTGTATGTCAGCTTTGTTAGCTTCTCAAAAACTTGTAGTACATACACATGTAATATCACGCCCGTATCCCCAATGCGATGGGCAGAGTCACAAGCAATCATAATTCTGACAGATCTGAGCTTGAAACAGATCTATTTCTTCAGCAGCGTTCATTACAAAATAACATCCAATCAAGTCTGAACTCGAGCAAGGCTATAAATAAATAAATAAATAAATAACACCCAACAGTCACATACATAGTCTTGACCCCACACTAGGATTCCCTGTGTCGTTCGTGGGAATCAGAAACTACGAGTACCATGGTACCACAACCCCCAGACCCGAAAGAAATACTTACAGAACATGCAAACATTTCCTCCGCAGCGGGAATCGAACCCGCGCCTCTTGCGTCTCTGCCGAGCAATTGCCCGCCACACCACCGAGGCCGTCGAATAGGCTATAGGAACAAAAGACCGCGATAGTGATCTCAAATCACTCTGTTCTCATCCATCATGCTACATCGACCGGCCGGAAACCATTTGAAACTGATACACACTGAACTACCAGTAATACATAACACTGCGGGTAAAGTGCCAGTGACATCGCTCTCGAGTCTAGAATTTGATTCCCTATTTTTTAATGATAAAATTAATTATCCTGTCTGATAAAATCAGAAAAAACTTCAGAAATTGCTTTATATTTAAATAATACTTCTCTGCTGGACTGGAAGTAAAGAAAAAGCATAGAATGGGTCCAGCTGTAAGTAAATTGAATGTTCAACATAAATCTTATGATTTTATTTAAATAACATACACAGATATTATTACGCCCGTATCCCAATTGGGTTGGGCAGAGCCACAAGTAAACATAAGAAAACTTGCAGCCACTTCTGATTTGGTCCTAAGATACTCGTAGATGTGGTGAACCATGATGAGGGGTGATCAGCCCATCGCCCATTTAGATGGTCCATTAAGTTGGGGAGGATACTATCCTTGAGTTGACTTTTACGACATTATCGGGGAGGAAAGCAGCTGGACGTTGCCAATCCAGCAGAGAAGTAAGTAGGTAGGTATACTGTGTTATTTTATTTTAACCATTTCTACTACAATAAGACACGGATATTATCAACATTACAATCACTCTTTTATACAACAAAAACTCACATTTATAGCGCAGAGCAAGAAAGGTACGACCATTTGTCAAGTGCTTTTTGTACGAGAATTAATTTGAGGCTTACCTCTTAAGTTATTTATCTAAATTGTACATTCTCCGTTGAAAATAAACTTTGTGTCTCAATTTTGCGTTCGGAGATGGCAGAAGCTTAGGAGGCAAGCGGATAGAAAAATGATTGGAAAGAGATTTCCTAACTTTTTAAAATTTTATATAAAAAAATTGTTAAAAACAGAGCACTGGTGGGACCACGAGCGACTGCATTACGTTGACTGATAGACCCATCAAACAGTGGGACCACGAGCCCATTAAATCGACACACTGTCCCACCAGTGGGTCAAATTAGTGGGACCACGAGTCGCGACCCATCTAGTGGTAGTGACCCCGCCTCACGGTCCTAAGATCGTGGGCCAAATCCAGTCGTAGACAAACGGATTTATCTTTTCGAAAAATTTGCATGCGCTGTACATACCACTCTCGGTGAATGTATAAAGTTCGAAAATATATGTCAAGTGTATGAAGGGAACCTTTGAGGCGCACTTTTCACCACACTGGTTCGAAAGAATTGATGACACGACTAGATAGATAGATAAAAAACGGTTTAAGTCAAGATCGTCGGCTGTAAATTGATTAGGCACATGACCGTGTTAAGAGAGACAGGCTTTGAATGATGATGATGATGTCAAACAAGCAATTGACAAACATAACGACAACTCTCCCAAACTTATGAGCTGATGAGCTAACTCAGTTCCTGCTTGTATTTCTCTACGACATGAAATTCACGATTACCAGCACACAATCTAGGAACAATAAACGATTTTTACACAAAACTTTTTGCAGACGAAGTAAATTATCCGGAAGGGAACTCCAGTCCACAGGAATTCAATTGAAAACGGCGGAACACCGGGCTCTTCTGCAAATAATCGCCCGGAACGGATGCTAATGTGTGACGTCACGTACGCCAAACTATACTTACTGTGTTCGTAGTATTTTTATTTATCTCTGTGGTAAATATTGAAACTTAGCTCCGGGAGTGTGCGCCATAGATTGACTATCATCTGATACATGTGTACGAGTGTTGTTGTGAGTGCGGAAGCTATCTAACACTTTTTATAAAGTAATTAAAACTAGACTGCTTTCTGTTTATTTTTATTGGGAGGGTAGTTAATACCGCTTACAAACTAAAACACGACACTCTGTGAACATTCCTCTTAGTGGCGCCATCTTTTGTTGAGTAGCTGAACTGATACGGCATACTTAGTAACGCCATCTAACAGTTATCGATTCGTCGGCGCCATCTGTTGACGAGTAGTATTACGTTTCTAATCTACTTAGAACCTCTCAACCGCTACTATGCCGAAGTCTTGCTCCGCCTGCGGGAAATATTTGTCGTCCTCAGGAGCCGTCACCTGTAGCGTCTGCTCGGCTCCTTATCATAAGGCTTGCGTCTTGCTACCTGAGGCGTCTGCTGTTAACAAGGGATGGGTTTGCCCTGGCTGCACCACCAGGACGCGCAAAGGCGACAACACACCCGTGCGAGCGTCGGCACAGGACATGGCAGTGCCACGATCGTCTGCTCCAGCTACGCAGCCGCCGCCGCCAGCCCCGCCAGCCCCGCCCGCCTCAGATCTTCAGGACATGCGTCGGGAGCTCGCCGAGTGGATGGGGGAACTGAGAGAATTCCGACGTGAGATGGCTGAGTTTCGTGCCTCCTTCGCAGGCATGTCCTCGCGCATGGATACATTTGAGCAGCGGCTCGAGGTGGTGGAGCGGCAGCGTGAGGAGTCGCCTGATGTGGTTGCTGATCTCCAATGCAAAATTGCACTGCTCCAGCAAGATCTCAATGACCGAGACCAGGAAGCTCTACTTTCTGACCTGGAGATAGGTCAGCTGCCGGAGCAGAAGGGCGAGAATGTAGTGCATGTGGTCTCAGTGTTAGCCGCTAAGCTGGGGGTGACACTTGACGAGCGCGAAATAGTTTTTGCGGAGCGAGTGGGCGTGGCGCAGGGAGCTGGGGCCGCGGGCGAGGCGCCTCGCGGCCGCCGTGTCGTGGTGCGCCTGGCGCGGCGCCACCTGCGCGACCAGCTGCTGCAGGCAGCGCGTGTACGCCGCACACTGATGGCCGCCGACGCCGGTAGTGACTCCACGCATTCGCAGGCACGCATTTTCGTCAACGAGCGGCTGACACGAATCAACCGTCAACTGTTCCATCGGGTCCGTGAGGCGTGCCGGAAACTTCAATGGCGGTACTCGTGGACCCGCCGAGGCAGAATATACGCACGGCAGAGCGATGGCAAGGCAGCTTATCCGATTAAATCGGAGGCCGATTTGGAACGTGTTTTTGGGACCAGCGCCGTTTGATTATGTTGAGTTCTGCAACATTTGTAATATGTCATACCGTAAATTGTTAATTTGTTATTATTGTATTCTTGTTTTAGTGTCTTTTAATTACTGTTTCTGGGAGCTTATTGATCACGACTGTGTGGTTGTACCTTTTATATTTTTATGTACTATATTTTTATGTACTATATTTTTATGTAATATATTTTTATATGTATATATATTTTTATATAACATATGTGAAATGATTTACTCAAATATATACAATAACTTTTATTTTTCTTACACTACAGCTTATGTCTATAAATACAATAACAATATTCAACCTTACCTTGAAGCATCCTTATTTGTAAGTATCTTCTACATAGCCCTCATATCAACGTTTATTTTCTCTCGTGTCGGAGACATAACTAATATAGTATTACACTTCCTTTAAAACATTTAAAAGTTGGTTTATTTAATCCTGGTTCCCTAAATACTGGTCAGGATGAATTTACGGTGGCCATGGGTGAGCTGGCCCCTGACATTCTGGCAATTAATGAAACTCGTATAAAAGACGGTCAAGCTGATAGGGCACCTGTGGTTTCTGGCTACCGCTTTGTTTATCTACCAAGACACCGTGATATTAAGGGTGGAGAGGGTGGAGGGGTTGGTTTCTATATTCGGAAGGGCATTAATGCGCGCATTTGTCAGCATCCTGTCGTGACTACAGTAGAACAAATGTGGTTGCGCCTCTGTGTAGCAGGCAGGACAGTCATTGTCGGCACAGCATACAGAGCACCTTGGCAGGACGCAGTTGCATATTTCGATGCTGTTACAGAATCTATTGCTTCTTTTCCGAAATGTGACAACCTTATACTAGTGGGGGACTTTAATATTAACTTGCTCGACTCTAATAATAACAAGCGCTTATTATTAGATCAATTTTTACAATGTTTTGGTCTAAAACAAATTATCTGTGAACCTACTCATTTCTTTGATGATAATACCCAGACCTTAATAGATATCGTATGCACGGATACCCCTGTAAGAAAAATCGCTATGAAGCACACACCTGACTTGGGTCGCCACGCTATGTTGGTTGTGGAGTTTAGCATCAAAAAAGAAAAACCGCATTCACGCTTAGTTACTTACCGGCCTTTTAACAGTATTATTTTTGACTTATTCACTAAAGATCTTAACTCAATCTGCTGGGATTTTATTAATACCTCGGAGAATATTAATGATAATGTGCGAGCTTTAACGTCTGTTCTAATTACTTTGTTCGATCTTCACGCTCCGCTCAAAACTAGTAAATTCAAAGGTCCCCCTCACCCTTGGATAACAGACACTGTTAAATCTATGATAAAAATTAGGGATGAATACCATTTGAGGTATAAAGCCCTTAAGTCTGAATCCCTCAAAAACAGTTACAAAAGCATGAAGCACGTTGTAGAAGCTGCTATTAAGAGCGAGAAAACTGCTTTTTTTACCCAAAATATAAATAAAAACATTTATAATCCCAAGAAGTTGTGGAAAAATCTTAAAAATATATATTTACCTATTACAAAGAAAGTAGATGAGTTACCGCCCCAGTTTGATGACCCTGACCTGATAAATTCTCACTTTCTTAATGTCCCTGGTAACAATGGTCTTGTGCAGTTATCACATCTTACATACCTCGAACATCATCGGTATAGCGCCAGCTCTGATTCCTTCTCTCTTCAGCCCGTAAGTGAATTTTGTATCCTAAAAATTCTACAGACTTTCAAATCGAATGCGCAGGGAATTGACAGCATCTCATTAGACATGGTACTTATGACACTACCACAATCTTTGTCAGCTATTACTAGGATAATAAATCAGTCCATCACTAGTGGCATTTTTCCAGAATCCTGGAAGGTGGCTGTCGTCAAGCCAATTCCTAAGAAAAACCAGCCTTCTTCTATAAGTGACCTCAGACCTATTAGCTTACTTCCCTGCCTTTCGAAGTTATTGGAGAAAGTAGTTAGCTTACAGATGACCAAATATCTAGAAGTTCACAACATCCTTCCTCAGCTTCAATCGGGATTTCGCCGTGGTCACAGTACTGCAACTGCTCTGTTGGACGTAGTCGATAACTTGTTGGCTGCTCAGGATCAGGGCATGTGTAGTATTTTGGTCCTCCTCGACTTCTCGCGTGCTTTTGACTCCATTAGTATTCCTCTTCTTCTCTCAAAACTTGCTTTCTATGGGTTTGACTCAAACTCGATTAAATGGTTCTCTAGTTACTTGGATCAGAGAAAGCAATGCGTGGAACTTAAGTTACCTAATGGTGGTACTCTCCGGTCTTCTCTCCAACCAGTTCCTCGAGGAGTCCCCCAAGGATCTATTCTCGGTCCGATCCTTTTTATTCTGTACAGTGCTGATATTATACGGGCCATCACACACTGCAAATTCCATCTGTATGCAGATGATGTGCAGCTGTACTACTCCTTCCCGCCTCTTGACTGTCTGGATGCTGTCAACAAAATAAACAGTGATTTAACTCAAATCTTAAAGTGGTCAAAATCTAACTCCCTTGTGCTTAACCCTAAAAAATCCAAGTACATGATGTTTGGTACTAGAGCAGGGCTTGACAAACTTGATAAAAATTTCGATATTAAAGTAGGCGGAGAGGATGTCGAGTGTGTCTCGGAAGCAAAAAGTTTAGGGCTTACTCTAGATAGTCACCTCCACTTTGAAAGCCACATTGCTGATTGCATACGTAACTGCTTTTATAGATTAAGATGCCTGTACAAAATTCGGCCCTTCCTGGGTGAAGAAGTCCGTATTACTCTTTGTGAATCGCTAATATTGTCGAAATTAAATTACTGTGATGTGGTTTACGGACCCTGTTTACTGGCCAGAACTGAAAAACTAATTCAACGGATGCAAAACGCCTGCGCACGATTCTGCTTTCATATCCCACCTCGCACCCATGTGACTCCTTACCTTGTATCATCCAACCTTCTGAAAATGAAAGCGCGTAGGAAACTCCATCTTGCTACCCTGCTATTCGGGTTGATTAGTAGTAAAGTACCTCCTTACCTTTTTCAAAAGCTCAAGAAGGTACAAGATTATCGTAGTTACATTAGTAGAGATTGTACTCACGTATTTGTCACGCCGAGACACAAGCTGGTGGCCTTCCGTGGGTCATTTAGATTTGCTGCTTCTCGTTGTTGGAATGACCTCCCTCCACCAATCCGTGCCCTTAAAACTTTAAACACTTTTAGAACCAGGTTTAAGAAAATACTTGTAAATTCTGCTTCTTCATAAATTTATTTATCTACTCACCATCTCATAATATGTTCTTTCCCTGTAGATTTCTCTTGTCCGGTACGCCACAAATCGATAACCTTTGCTCTTTTTCAAGTTGGCTTTTAAGTATCTACATAAGTATGTATGTATGTAAGTTCCAATATTTTTACTTTATCTTATTAAATGTTTCTATTATCTGTTATATAATGTTTATAATATCATTATTAATCTCACGCGACGTCACCCTATCAAAGGTATCGACTGAAAACCAGCGCTACTTTGCTAGTTTTATGCTAGCTTAGTAGCATTACGCTGAGTCGATACCTTTTTGGCCGACCTACACCACACAGAGCGGGATCAATGGGCACCTAGGTTTTTGTATTAGGTAGTGCACCAGATTCATGGTTTTCCTCGTATTTCTCAGTATTTTTGTCAAATATTCCCTGTTCGTTTTCCTTTACTTTTAATTTATTACCTTTTACTCTCCTGTTCTGTGTTGTTTTGTGTCTGTCAAATAAAATCATTTCTTTCTTTCTTTCTTTTAACCGGTCTAAACCATATTTTCGCTCTTTTTTGTGTAAAAAATAGCAGGTTTGCCCAGCTTCGTTTTTACTTCGTTTTTTCTATTTAAGTTTTAATACTCTTTCTATCCTAGGTTGCCTGGCAGAGATCGCTTCTAGCGATAAGGCCGCCAATTGTTTATACCATTCTTTTTTATTTTTTTACTTCAATGTTTTTTGTATACAATAAAGTGTTTTCTTATCTTCCTCCATCCCCTCTACTAGTGGGTCTATGTATGCTTCTATCGTACTTACATAATGTGCCTGAAATAGAATACATTAGATATATGCACCCAAACACTCCTACAGATAAATCAGTCACTAATTAGTTAATTACACCGCGACAGTGCTAATACTCGGCAGAATAGTAATTTTGCGACAAAAATCTTACATTATAAAATTGAAAAGCTTTAGTTTGCTTGAAATTACCGGCGTAAAGTTCAAAACGCAACGATAGCGCGTGCTAACGTTACCTGTGCTGCCATCTAGTATTACATAACGCAATGTCACCCATTTGACGTCCGTGATGACATCCCAATCACTACTACTACAATAGTAGTAGTGATTGAGGTAGTAGTGATATATATCACTAGTTATTTTGAACTAGTGTGGTGATAGGACCAAAGATCAAGTGCGCCTCAAATAGGCTCTTATAGAGTACTGTTTTCGAATTATTTCGGTTCTACGATATGAATACCTATTGATTTACTTAGTGGACATACATTTTTCGAGCATTAAAACTCAATTATACACGACCGGATTCGAATTCACGACCTTAACCTAACGATTGAAATGTGAGGAAAACCACCATCCTTTCAGCTCAGTCGATCCTATCAACAGAAAAAATATATAGAAATAGACATTTGTGGACATTTCACACAGCACCATTTAGCCCCAAACTAAGCTGAGTTTGTACTATGGGAACTAGATGGCTGATAGAATACTCATATACTTTTTTAATTTACACTTGTAATTAATAATTATTACAACACCCAGACCCGGAAGAAATATTTGCAGAACATACAAACTTTCTCGCGCATCGAGAATCGAACCCGCACCTTTTGCGTCTCAACCGAGCACTCACCCGCAACACCGAGGTCGACAATGAAAACAATGTGGAGTTCTAAAATTCTACAACCTGCGTTTTTTTGTAAAAACTGTCATTTATGTCAATTTCTCAAGCATTGGACCACATTTTGATGAACGAGTGTTATAAGACGAGTTTCTAGATACGCGACGTGTTACCATATCTGTTGCGAGCTGAATGATAAATTCGTTTCATCTATATTCACTAGGTGACATTTCTAGGGTCTGCGAGAGTTCCAATAGTGTCACACACAAATGTCGCAGCGCTAGGAGTTGAGAATTTTAGATGCCTAGGAGCTCAGACCAAATAAAAAGACGGCGCGCCGCGAACAACACAAGTGAAGCCACACAAAACCGTGCTCCTGCAAATAAACATATACGCTCTCGCACACACCTACACTAAAACTATGCTCATCGCTCTTAGTACGTCACGAGTCTTAAGAATAGAATTATGCCTTCCTGTGTAGTGAAAACTTGTAAAAACAGCAGAAAATCACATAAAAAGTCTCACGGAATCACTTTTCACTTGTAAGTACTTCAAATAACATCGTTTCTTAATTATTATTATATAATTGGTTACTTGGAACACGAAACCTCAAAAAAGAGAGAGAGAGAGAGAGAGAGAGAGACACACACATAGATAAAAAGGTGGCTTCACTTTTGTTGTTCGCGGCGCGCCGTCTTTTCTTTTGTTTTGTCTGAGGCCTAGGAGTTATGCAACTTATTTGGTCCAACGGATCAGTATATCAATTCAGCGTGGCAATGTAGCCAGCGTCTTGGGCACGCTTCCACCGTCTGATGAGCTGGAATTCCATAGTATAAAATAAGAAAAAAACATCTTGTCCTGTCAGATGATGTCATGTTCCATAGAACATATGGGAACTACCCAGCTTATCTCCGTTTCTTATCCTGTATCGACCCTTTAGAAATAAGCAAAGCAAATAACTTAACAAGCTCTTATTTGATTTCCTGTACAAAGTGACGGTCTGGTTGTAATAATGTTTGCATGTTCTGCAAATATTTCTTCCGGGCTTGGGTGTTTTATAAGTATGTATTTACAAAAAAATATATGTAAGTATTTTATCAACCATCTGGTGCCCATAATACAAGCTTTGCTTAGTTTGGGGCTAGATGGCGCTGTGTGAAATGTCCAAAAATATTTTTTATTTACTAGATGGCAGCACAGGTACAGTTAGCACGCGCTATCGTTGCGTTTTGAGCTTTACGCCAGTAATTTTAAGCAAACTAAAGCTTTTCTATTTTATAATATAAGTAAGATTTATTTATAAAAAGTCGACCACACAACTAAAGAATTGTCGAAGTGGCTTAGATCTAAATTTCCAAATCGTATGGCTTCCTCACAAACTTTCACATATTTTATAACATTTTGTAGGGTAGGTTTTCAGAGCCTCCCGCATTCCCTCTTGTTTGCTAAGCCCGCATAATTCCATCTGAGGAGCTCGTATGAAAAGGAATGTGCAATTTGTCACTTTTTCTATTTTTCCGAACGGGCATTTGGCATTGACGTATCTTGCCGCTCTCGACATATCACCTACGTATTAATGAAAGAATGTCCGTTCAATAAGAGATTCAAGGCTCTTCTGGTAGACATCCTGCACTTATATTTCTTGATAATAAACTCTTATTTCTATGAATTCAATAAAGAATATTGTTTTATACGAAATACATATTGTACGTATGATAAAAGAAAGAAAAAATAAATTATGATGATTATTATACCATTTAATATTTATTTTCATTTAAACCTTTCCCACAGAATACAATGAGATACATTTCAAGTTATGTTCATTTCAAGTTTCAAATTCTTGTGTTACTGACTGACTGAGAGCACTGGTGGTCTAGTTGGTAGTAACCCTGCCTTCCAATCCTAAGGTCGTGGGTTAAAAATAAAATCCGATCGTGTACCAATGGATTTTTTTATGGATGTGTACTCTCAAACGGCGAAGGAAAATATCATGAGGAAACCCGCGGCTTAGTCAGCTCCGCACGTATTGACCATATCTTTCCTGTGGACAAGGCCGACTTAGCTGAGAGGATGGAATAAGTGCTGAGCAATGAGCAAGCCTACTCCATCTTAATTCATCCCGGGCACTACAGCGTCCCGTTTGTGAAGGTAAATGACTGACTGACTGATTAGTATGTCTATTGGACTTTTATTTATAGACTGATGATCATCATCAGCCTATAGCAGTCCACTGCTGGACATAGGCCTCCCCTAATGAGCGCCATCGCGCCCTATCTTTGGCTTGATGCATCCAGTTTCTGCCAGCAGCCAGCAGCAGATCGTCACTCCAGCTAGCCGGAGGGCGTCCTACATTACGTTTGCGGAGTCGCGGTCTTCACTCAACAACTCGTTTACCCCAGCGGTTGTCGGTTCTTCGGCAGATGATGATCATCAGTGCTAAAAATACCTAAATTTGTATAAAATTATTTACAACTAGCTGCCGCCCGCGGCTTCGCTCGCGTGTACCCAGATAAAAAATAGCCTATTTGTTAATCCAGCACATATACTATGTATATTCCAAGTTTTATTCAAATCCGTTCAGCGGTCTAGGCGTAAAAGAGTAACAAACATCCATACATCCATAGAAAAAAGAAAGAAAGAAAGAAATATTATTTATTTGGCACACACACAAAACAAACAATTTATAAATCCATACATCCATACTTACAAACTTTCGCGTTTATAATATTAGTTGGATAGGATTTACGGACGAAAATGCCTGGCTTCTATTTATAAATGTGTGTAATGGCCGCATTAGTTGCTAAAAGTACGCGTAGTAATCACGTAATGGGGTTCTACGGCGCGTGAAGCATTATTGCGATTTATTACAGAACATTCCTATCTACCACCAGCCTTACAAACATAAACCGTTCCGGCTGTTTTTACTCTATTTTGACATTTTTTGATCATCATCATCATCTTCCTGCCCTCATCCCACTCTATGTGGAGTCGGCACAGCATGATTCTTGGATCATGCTGTAAGAGTTTTGGCTAAGGTATTTTATGACCGGCCGCCTGCCTGACGTCAACTCTCCTTGGGAATACTTGCTTATTATCTCATCATGTTGGAGTATACTATCTCTAAGTCGACATTTGACATTTTTTGATCGAGCGATCAAAAATAGCGAGGAAGAGTAAAACCAAGAATTACCAAACATGAGCTAGATAAAAAAGCAAGCTGTCATGCCGTATAAAAAAGTAAGAGACTGCGTTGGAAAAGGAAAGATGGAGTAAACTGAATCATTGAACCGACAAGCTTAAAAAAAACTAAGGCCTTTTACCATCCGTAGTAGATGATTTAAACAGCGTCTGTAGGTAACTTTTACCTTCACAAATGGGACGCAGTAGTTCTTGGGACTAATTGAGATGGAGTAGGCTTACCCCCGAATACTCAAACGTCAATAAATAGTCTCTCAGCTTAGTCAGCCTTGTCAAGAAAGACATGGTCAATACGTGCGGAGCTGACAAAGCCGCGGGTTTCCTCACGATGTTTTCCTTCACTTTTGAAGGACCGTGTAAAATGTCATAGGAGAGTTACAAAAGCCGGGACTAGATGTACAGTAGCGTGCTGGAAGCTATGGGCTAGGTACTCATTACAATGGAGTGCAGTTTCCAACTTGTAATTAAGTGTCTCATTTTTACATCCTAACAGTTTAGCCAAATGTGTAGGTACTTCAATATTCTACTATTTCCATTGTACTGTATCAAACTATGTATTTGACTTTTTTCTCATTTATAATTTTGAGTGATCAATCCATGTTTTTAGTTTTGGGGCAATTGACTTAGGACGACTTTGGTTTTTTAGCTTTTTAAGGCAAAGTCTACTTTTCCTTAACCACACTTTGCCACTTTACACAGAAACAAGCCATAAGCCAAGGTCCAGCTCATCCCACCATCTCATGATGTGTCTTTTTCGACGCTACGTCGAGTTTTGTGTGGTAACAGCTAGTCTACACTATTATTATAAAGAGGAAAGATGTTTTTGTTTGTAACGAATAGGCTCCGAAACTACTGAACCGATTTAAAAAATTATTTCACCTGTAGATAGCTACATTACTATGGAATAACATAGGTTATAATTTATTTGCAAAAAAATTAGGGTTCCTTACTAAAACTCCAATAATGTAACCCGAGGTGTAAAAAATTGACCTAAAAATCCTAATTTGTTAAATACCCGTGTGAAGCCGGGGCGGGCTGCTAGTTATTTATATTTTGTTGTTGTTTGCAGAGCGACTGGTCGGCATGCGACATGTGATGGCCTTGCTGATGTTCCTGGGCACCACCATCTCGTACGCGACGCGGGTCAGCATGAGCGTCGCCATAGTCGCCATGACCTCCAACAACAGCTACGGATACCCCGTGAGTACAGAATATACCCTACGGCTAAAGGCATGTCACACCACCATCTCTTGAATCATGACCTCCACAAAAATATTACTAGTGCATGAAAGGAGCCTTTGAGGCGCACTTTAAATCCTTTCACCACACTGGTTTGAAACAACTAGTGATAGAAAGAGACTAGATAGATAGAGATAGATATACCTTTATCATGCAAGATTTAATATTCAAAAGTATCTTAAAACTACGTATGTAAGTTCATATGAGCTAGGGGCCAACTCTTGTGATGGAGTTTTTAGGCTGCCCAAAGGCCTCCGTCATGGCTTAACGATTTAAAACTACGTGAAAAATATACATAGCCTAAAGCTAGACCTTAGAAGATTATCTTTACAATGCTAGATTTATTGATATAAAACGTATTAAAACTGCACAAAAAACCAAGTTTTACAACATAACATGAAGGTTCTCACAGAAATAACAAAGATTTTCTAGAATGGATTGTCTATCCTTCTGTATTCGATAGCAACGCTCCGTATCAAATTGCGGCGTGAGTTCTAAAGGCTCACGATATCGGAACAAACGAACAATGGAAACTCGGAAGCTGGTGCCCGATGACAGACGAACAGATTGTAGAAGGCAATGCTTTTATTTATCCTGGGATTGGCTTCTAATCCAACTCGTCATATCACAGTAACACAAGCAGTAGATTCATAACTTCGGGGATTGTAAGCGACGCTTAAATAGATTGTCAATAATTTGTTATTGTGGGTATTTTGTATATTTTAGATTTCTTTTAAATTGTAACGTAGGGTAGTTTTGGTAGATTGAATCTACGGCCATACTTGTCCATGCAATCTGTGTCGCTAACGAATAAAATAAGTTTTGAAAGTCCAAAGTGCGTTTTGGTTGTTTTAAACATCGTGCTTCACCAGCTACAGGGATGATTTAAAGAACAATCATAAGACCTGTCGTAGTATGGATCTTAGTGTTGGGCAACCAACGGGTCGGATGAAAGGCGAGTGCATGCAGCTGAGATGCGAATGTTGAGATGGATGTGTGGGACAATAATTGATAAGGTAAAGAATGAGTATGTAAGAGGAAGTCTGAAAGTAGCGCCGGTGACGGATAGGTTGAGGAGCAATAGGTTAGCGTGGTATGGACATGTCATGAGAAGGGAAGAATGTCATGTGACGAGAAGAGTTTTAGATATGAATGTGGCAGGATATGTGGGTAGAGGTAGGCCAAAGAAAAGATGGATGGACTGTGTGAAAGATGACATGAGTAAGAAAGGAGAGTGTTGAAATGACACTGACAGAGGGAAATGGAAGAAGAATACATGTTGTGTCGACCCCACATAAAGTGGGATAAAGGCAGGAAAATGATGAAATGAGTAACGTTGTATAATTGGGTAAATAAATGTAATATAGGACGCATTTCGGCTAGGTGGAGTGACGATTTGCGAAAGGCTGGCAGAGACTGAATGCGTCAAGCCAAATATTTGAGAAAGTCAAAGGCATGGCGTAGCGGGTTAGTTAGTATCAGGCTAAGACGATGAGAAGGGCGTTTTGATTCTAGAATATTTTTTTTTATCAATATATATTTCGGGACTGGGTGTTGCCATAAGTGTACCAATTTTATTAATAACCCTCGTAGTTTCCAGTTCCCACGTGAGAAGCCTATTGTAAACATCATCATCATCCTCCTGCCCTTATCCCACTCTATGTGGGGTCAGCACAGCATGATCCAGGATCATGCTGTAAGAGCTTTGGCTAAGGTGTTTTATGACCGGCCGCCTGCCTGACGTCAACCCTCCTTGGGAATACTTGCTTATTGTATCTCATCATGTTGGAGGATACTATCCCTTAGTCGACTTTTACGACATGCTCGGGGAGAGAAGCAGCTGGACGCATTTTATGTTTTTCCTTTACTCCCAGTCCAGCAGAGAAGCCTATTGTAAACAATGATATTTATTTACGTTATTCTACTGTTATAGTCATCTACTGTGCGGGATCGTAAACCCGTAACGAGCTCTCGAATCCGTCAAATCAACTTGTAGACTTAGTCTTCACAGAATTTGTACTACTGATGGATTTAAATTTTCCTCAACAGTAGCTTAGAGGCATATAGCTCTTGATATTCCTCTTGGTTTGTTTTATATTTGTTCTGGCATCTCTGCTCGCGTGGTCCTCTGTTTCAGGGTTCCGTACCCGAAGGGTGCCAACGGTACCCTAAATTACTAAGCCTCCACTATACGTCCGTGGATATTTCACACAGCGCCATCTAGCCCCATATTAAGCAAAGCTTGTACTATGAGAACCAGATAGCTGATAGAATACTTATTACTCTTTTGTTGCAAATACATACTTGTAATACATAATTACAACACCCAGAACCGGAAGAAATATTTGCAGAACATACAAACATTTCTCCCGCTGCGGGAATCGAACCCGCGCCTCTTGCGTCTCAGCCGAGCACTCGCCCGCCACGCCACCGAAGTCGCCTATATTTTCACATTATTTTGGGGACCTTACCTGCTGGGTCGGTGATTCGTTTTCTATCTGTAGATGAACTTAGAAAACTGAGCACATTTTCATGTCTTATAATACTTTAGCTAAAACTTTATAATGTTATCAAAGTTTAGTTAGTTATCAACACAATAAATCCAGACCCATTATATATTTTTTATGATTATTAAACAATATTTCTTAGAAACTAGATCTAGGGTAACGCAATTTAACAAAAGTGGTAGAGTCATAGATAATAGAAGAACCATCCAATCAGGCATTACGGCTTCTATCGTTATCTCTCTGGCATTACCAGTAAGTGTAAGCACATCATATAAAAAAATATCTAACTAATCAGGACAGCTAGATCACTCCGTTAATTTTTAGTTTCGGACACAAAAGTAAATTTTATACTTACACACACATAATTATAATCACGCCCGTATCCCTAATGGGGTGAGCAGAGCCACAAGAAAACTTGCGGCCATTCCCGATTCAAGGTTCCAAGATGGATATGGTGAACCATGGTGACAGGTGATTAGTCCATCGCCTATATAGATGTTCCATCATGTTGGAGAGGATACTATCCCTTAGTCCACTTTTACGATATGATGGAGAGAAGCAGCTGGACGCATTCTATGTGTTTTCCTTACTCCCCAGTCCAGCAGAGAAGTAGTAAATTTTATCATCGACATAAATAAATAAATACTTAACAGTCACGTATTCCTGATCTCAAACTAAAACTCCCTGTGTCGTGGGTATCAGAAACTACGAGTACCATGGTACCACGACATCCAGATCCAAAAGAATCGTAGAACATGCAAACATTTCCTCCGCATCGAACCCGCGCCTCTTGCGTCTCAACCAAGCACTCGTCCACCACGTCACTGAGGGCGTCAAATTGAAAACGAATGTAACGAGAGGTAATCGAGTACCATAATGTTTTATTTCCCAGTTTGAAACGTCCGCTGGGAAATTTAACAAACAAAACGCGTTGAAGTTATATCCTGACGATGAACGCTGCAAAATTTTCGAAACATACATAGATAAATAGATATATTATTTATTTGGCACACAAGACAGACAGAATGACAGAAACAATAAAAGGAAGGAAAAAGAAAGAAGCACAATAATAGTAAAACATACCGTAATATCACGTCTGTTTCCCATAGGGGTCGGCAGAGATCACGGATCTCCATTTGATACGATCCTGACATACTTCTTTCGCTTCATTAACTCTCATAACATTCTTCATACATGCTCGTCGGTTTTTCGAAACATCGGAAAAATAATCATTTATCTGCGACCACTCATTTCTGCCGTCATAAGAAAAAAGGACGTTTCTACATAAATTTTGTCAGATACGTATTTTTTCCTTATGACGGCAGAATAAACGTCTTCACCGATCGTCACCATGCCTCGCAATGTGTCGACCGTGGGTCGACGGACAAGACTAGAACAAAACCGCGGTGAGTCTTGATATCTAAGCACCCCAGCGGCGAAAAACGGTACCCGCTGCACCGTGTGCAAACGCCTTGATGAATGGCACAAACACTAGTTGGTACAGTCGTGCAATCTGTTATTCGTTATTGATGATGATGATGATATAATTAATTATATTAAAGAAGCCTAGACACAGCCAGTATTCCCAAGGAAGGTTGACGTCAGGCAGGCTGCGGTCGTAAAATCAAGCCACTAACAACATGGATTTAAATAAATGGAATGATGATGAAAGAAGTTAAATTGGAGCAAAATAAGAAAACTCTTTTAAAATATACAAACAATACAGAATAAGACATGATTTTTTCATGATGTAACTTCAGAACGCGTGGTCTTTGCTGTTCAATTTTTATACTTCTACTATCACGACGACCTCGGTGGCGTGGCGGGCGAGTGCTCGGCCGAGATGCAAGAGATGTGGGTTGGATTCCCGCTACGGGAGAAATGTTTGTATGTTCTGCAAATATTTCTTCCGGATCTGGGTGTTATAATATGTATTTACAAAGAAAAAGTATATAATTATAAATTCTATCAGACATCTGGTGACCATAGTACAAGCTTTGCTTAGTTTTGGGCTAGATGGCGCTGTGTGAAATGTCTACAATTTTTTTGTATCAGATGTGTCACTTGTTTTTCAGAACCGTGTGATGAAAGGATTTAATGTGCGCCTCAAAGGCTCATTGCGTTTCAATCGTTTTTTAATGCACACTTTTCCAATTTTATTTTACTAGTGAGTTAACTGTTCAATAGTTGCTATGGTCCCACCTAAGTTTAAAAATCTGATAGCACTCAATGAAGTCGTTTAGCGTAAAACGACCTCAATATTTTTTTCATCATTATAGCTATACCCACACCGACGCAAATTCGATGTAGAGATTCTTTTAGACAATGTGACGAAAATGGGCATTGTCTGATGGCCGAATGAGTATATGTGACAGTAAAATACATAACTGTACATAACAATTATTTATGTCTATCTAACCCCCAAATACTCAAACGCATCTCAAAGTTGAGCACGTCTCAAATGACAATTTTTTGACAGATTTTCAAAAAAATAGTTTTTGGTGGTTAGTAACAAAAAAGTGACATATTTTGTGAAGTGTCCTACACTGAAAGCCACTTCGAATTGACAAATTGAGGTAAATTAATTAACAAAAGTTCATACTTGTGAGCCCACAACTGCAATGTTGCTCGCAATTCGTAAAATTCAAAGAAACTTTGTACATGTCACCTTATTTATTTACAAATACTTTATTGCACAATAAAAAAAACTGTACAAAATGAGGTATTAATGTTTTATTTATTATAATTACTAAAAAGTTCGAAAACATAATGATGTTTGTCAAGTGCTCGAAAAAGGATTTGTGGCGATTTTTTAATCCTTTCACCACACTGGTTTCAATAAACTAGTTACACTACTAATCTAAGTCTAATTCTAAATAATGGTTGGGAAAAGATCTGTACTGACGTCCCACTCTGCATTATCCCCCTGCTAACCCTCCCCCTTGTTATTGTTGGACGAACGATACCATACGTCGGTTTGAAAGTGGCTTAAGGGGCCGGTATTAAGGGTAAGTTTTATTTTACCCAAATGGCCACTTGAAGTCACGCTGTTGAACTTGTGAAGGGTTTCGTCAGGCACGTCTAATTGTCATTGCTCCTTCCATTTTGTTTTTAAGCACCTTGGTGCCCAAAAATTCCCACAAAAGTCCCAGTTCATCGCCCGATATAAAGACATACATTGTAAGTTTAAATTCGTGATACCTACAATTGTGTCACCAGTTAAACAAAATGCAAGCTTAAAAAGGCTTTTTTGCGCGACATTCTTTTGAATTTTTACTTCTCTGCTGGACTGGGAGTAAATAAAAAACATAGAATGCGTCCAGCTGCTTCTCTCCACGACTATTAAGAGCAAGTGCTTAAAGCTAATCTTCCAATGGACCAAGAGAACTTCAAAAAAATACATAGGAAACAATTTTTCTTATAAAAACAGCCACTATCTACACGTACGCTGGTACTTCAAAATATCTCGTATAGGTAGTAGAGTTAGTTTTTGCATTCCTCTGGGACCTCACGAGCGGAAACCGCACATTTGCACCTCATCACTGAACATATTAGAGCTTTTTTACCTAAAAATAGTAATTTTAATAATATCATCTTACGAACATTGAACTGAATATTCATCTCATATTTAAAATAGGTACATTTTCCCAAGTGTCATTTTTAGGGTTCCGTACCAGAAGGTTCCCAACCAGGACCCTAATACTAAACCTCCTCTTTCTGGCCGTTCGTCCGTCAGCGGGCTGTATCTCATGAACTGTAAATAGGTTTCCCTATTATGAAATTTTCACAGAGTGTGTCCATTATAGTACCTAATATAACATGGGTACAAATAATAAAATTAAAAGAAACATTTATGCACATCTACAATGGTACGGAACACTTAGGGTGTGTGAATTCGACTCGCACTTAACCGATTTTTGTATGAATAATTTCATTCTTTACTTTAAATTCAGTCATGTTTTCTATTTTCAATACAACATATTTACGACGTATTTCGTTTTGAGATTTTCTTTTTTTTTAATAATATTGAAAAGTTAAAGGCGAAAAAGCGTAACGATTGACAGATCAGACAGGCCGACTTTTGCACAGAACCTTTGTTGGTCCCACAATTCAGTCAAAACATATTTTTGTACAAGACTCGTTGTTATTCGTTTTTGGTTCGTGATAATGCAATTTTCTTTGTCCTCTGCACAGTAATCTACAAATTTAATTTTCTGCCTCCCTTCGCAGTTTGACACCTTGTATTCACGAAGTTAATAAAGTTAGGAATTTTAGGTGACAACTAAATGAATCGAATATTACTAAATTCTCAGCAACAGCCGGGCTTTTCGAACTTTTCAATGTCATTGTTGTTGGAGTCAATAAATAAATATGATCTTATATTCAGGTCAATTCTGTGGTATATTTTCCCAAACTTCTCTGCTGGACTGGGAGCATCGAGCATTTAACTAAAACAAATAACATAGAATGCGTCCAGCTGCTTCTCTCCCCGAGCATGTCGTAAAAGTCGACTAAGGAATAGTATCCTCCAACATGATGAGATACAATAAGTATTCCCAAGGAGGGTTGACGTCAGGCCGGTCATAAAACAACTTAGCCAAAACTCTTACACCATGATCCAAAGATCATGCTGTGCCGACCTCACATAGAGTGGGATAAGGGCAGGAAGATGATGATTTTCCCAAATTCAATTTGATAGCTCTAAAATTATAGGCATCCCTGTTAGATATTTGAATGTATAAGAAAGGGACAACGATATTTTTAGGACTGTCAAATTAAATTGAGTTAAGAAAAAAAAATATTGGCCAAAAGAATTAATGTGCAATTGACACACATGTTTTCGAACTAATTAGGTTCTACGACATGCCGGTTTCCTCACGGTGTTTTCCTTTGCCGTTTGAGAGCACTGGTGTAGCGCAAATAAACTTTTCTAACGGAAAAACCCATCGGTGCACGACTGAATTTGAACACAAAACCTTAGGGAAGAAAGGCGAGGGGTTATACTAGCCCACCAGTGCTCTCAACTGTTGTGTATTTTTTTTTATAAAAAAATAAATAACACCCAACAGACACATACATAGTCCTGACCACACACTAGGATTCCCTGTGTCGTGGGTATCTGAAACTATGAGCACCATGGCACCACAACACCCAGACTTGGATATCTTCCATTAACAGATCATGCAAACATTTCTTCCGGATCGAACCCGCGCCTGTTGCGTCTCTGCCGAGCAATCGCCCGCCACTCCACCGAGGCCGTCAAATATTTATTTTAGTCTTTTGTTCTAGCAATTCGAGTGGGAGCGTAGTACCCAGGACACGATCCTGTCGTCTTTCTTCTGGGGCTACATTCTGCTGCAGATCCCAGCGGGCATGGTGGCAGGCCGCTTCGGGGGCAAATACCTCATGTTTGCGGCCATGGCCCTCACAGGGGTCGTCAACCTGCTGGTGCCCGTAGCAGCTGTGAAGGTTGGTGGAAAAGCACTTTTGGGGACCATGGTAACATTTTAGGAACAAGACAAGTTATCACTCTGGGAGTAGCGTCCATTGGACGTTTATGGGCTGAATGTACAATTTTTGCCTCAGCTGTCTGTTTCAAATTCTGAAATTCTTTATTGTACACGAAAAAATTACAAATAAAACATTAAAAAGTACATGTACAAAGGCGTGCTTAACTCTTAAAGAGTTTTCTACCAGCTAACCTTTGAGGCAAGGGAGAAACTTTAACATAGGTGGATGTTATGTGTACAGTACAGGAAAAAATAACATATAGACACGACAAACAAACTAACAAATATAATCAACTAATAAGATACATACACTACACAGTCCGTCCGTCCGTCCGTCTGTCAGCGGCTGTATCTTATGAACAGTTAATAATAGGTAGATATTTGAAATTTTCACAGAGTATGTGTTTTTATTGTCGTTATAAAAACAAATAATAAAAATAATGGGGCCCTATACAAGAAACATTTTTAAATGTACGATGGTACGGAACCCTTCGTTTCACCTTTCGACTCACGCTTGATCTAATTAAGATGGAGTAGGCTTTTCCAGCACTTATTCCATCCTCTCAGCATAGTCGGCCTTGTCCACAGGAAAGACATGGTCAATTAATACGTGCGGAGCTGACTGAGCCGCGGGTTTCTTTACGATGTTTTCCTTCAATGTTTGAGAGTACCTACTGGTGTAGCGTACATAAATTATTCGCACAGAAAAATCCATTGGTACACGACCGGATTTGACCCCTAGGATCGGAAGTCGGGGTCACTACCAACTAGACCACCAGTGATCTACCTGGTATTCAGCCACTTCTGAACAAGCCAACTTAAATGTTACTTTAAGACACCTTTAAGTTAATTACACTGCATTATCCTGCATTAGTAACTTACTGAGTAAAATATAGTTCAATTTGCAGTAAAGTTTACTGCAAATTGAGCTTTATTTTACGTAAGTTGGTTATCTGCTATACTCTCTAGTGTACTGGATTATCCAAAGGTCGTTAGTTAGAGCTCCCTATAAGCTGATTCCTTAATTTTACGATTGTAAGTAATAAAGAGTAATTAAATAGATATCTGCTGATGATTACTACTTGTGTCACAAATTTATCATACCCAGTGTGGTGATAATATTTTTTTTTTATATAGTGGACATTTCACACAGCGCCATCTAGCGCCAAACTAAGCAAAGCTTGTACTATTGGCACCAGATGGCTGATAGAATACTTATATACTTTTTTTTGTAAATACTTTTTGTTTGGGGCTAGATGACGCTGTGTAAAATGTCCACAAATATTGATTTATTTATTAATCATCATTTTCCTGCCCATATCCCACTCTATGTGGGGTCGGCACAGCATGATCCCAGTTTTGGCTAAAGTGTTATATGACCGGCCGCCTGCCTGACGTCAACCCTCCTTGGGAATACTTGCTTATTGTATCTCATCATGTTGGAGGATACTATCCCTTAGTCGGCTTTTACAACATGCTCGGGGAGGGAAACAGCTGGACGCATTCTATGTTTTTTTTTACTCCCTGTCCAGCAGAGAAGTTAATATTTGTTTATTGATTTACTTATTAATGATAAAAAAAATTGAAATAGCCCACCTGGTACAGAACGGAAGTAAAATACCGTTAGAAGGTTACTTGGCACAGTAAATCCTGGTTCCTAGTACAAGGTGAGAATTCCTCTAAGCAATTCCTAATGCAGTTACGTTTTAAAGCTTGTCCGGGGATTCGAAGCGTGAATTTCAGAAAATCCTCGTGCTTCCTCCTCTATCAACATGCAATCGATTTCATGTAAATATACAACCGTGACAGCACATGCCCCTGATTCGCTATGACCGAAAAAAACTTGGCAGAGTCCTTATTCGCTATGACCAAAGTAAACTTAGGGTTTAAACTTAAACTTCAGGGGTTCGAATCAAGCTGAGGTTTCTTTAAAAAAAAGTGTATGTGCAATTTATCAATGCTATTAAAATGGAAAACATAGTGACGAAACCAGCCTAGAAATACGTTCGCAGAGCATTATTTAAGGCTTCTATATCCTATGTAAATACATACTTATACAGTATAATACATTATACTACTACACCTAAACCCGGAAGAAATATATGCCATCATTGCAAACATTTCTCCCGCTGTGGGAATTGAACCCGCGTTTGCGTCTCGGATGGACACTCACCCGCCACGCCACCGAGGTCGTCAAATTATCTAGTGTGAACTATTGACACTATTGAGTTTGTGATTATTTTGTTTATATTCATTCCGTGACATTGAGCCAATGCTGAAAATTTAACTAGAATACATTATGGTACTATTAATCATGTCACTAGTACTTTCGAACTAGTGTGGTGAAAGGAATAAAGTGCACCTCAGATAGGTAAAAATAGATTCTTCGAAAAATATAATCCAGTGACTATATTACGGCCATTTTTGTAAACGTAGAAGAAGCCAATGTTTAAATTTCCCTTCAAAGTGCCTTTCTTGGAAACACTTGGTTTCAGCAAAATCCCATGAGATGCATAGTGCAATGTTTAGTACCAACGTGAGCTTATCTTAAATTCCTAGATGCTTGTAAGTTAGCAGAATGTGCCTGGATTCTTATGCATATTAAACTAAGATTGTCTACTTCGTAAACTTTATTTTTTAAAATATTCTACATTCAAATTTGTGCTTGTAGAGTACCAAAACAAAGGCAACTTTAAAATGATTTAAGTTCCGACCCCACACTAGGACTCCCTAAGTAAGTTCGTATGAGCTAGAGGCCAGCTCTTGTGACGGAGTTTTTAGGCCACCTAAAGGCCTCCGTCATGGCTTAACGACTAAGCCGAGACCGACAACTTAACATGCCCTTCTAAGCACGGAAGCGCTCAGCTCGTAATGCCACTTGTGGTTATCTAAGGATTGCCTGCATCGTGGGAATCAGAAACTACGAGTACCATGGTACCACACCCATAACTATACATGTTTGCAACATGCAAACACTTCTATCGATGTAGGAATCGAAATCGCATCTCCTGCGTCTTAGTGTTCCACATATGAAGAGTCCCACCTATCGGCCGATATTTTCACTACACTGGTTTTTAACGAATAATAGTGACAACAGAAGAAGTTTTCACATTCACTTTTTCCCGTGGGTTTATTTAACGTAGTGCAACAATTGTATACCGTACGAGAAACGCTTACTTTGTGTAAACTCGCCCTAAAGCCGTCAAGTTAATAAAATAAGGATAACTTAGTCGCTTGTAAGCATTATCTTGCAATTTTTATGAAGCTCTCTGCAATATTGTGATTTATTGCTCCTTATACATTCATAACATGGCGGCGAGGGTAGTTGTATATAATTACCACACTATAACATTTTAAACTTCTCTGCTGAACTGAGAGTAAAGAAATAACGGTCAAGTGCGAGTCCATTTCGCACACAAAGGGTTCCGTACCATCATACATTAAAAAATGTTTCATGTTGCACCCGTACGGTGCCTCTTTTATTTTTATTATTATGTAGTTGTTATAGCGGCAATTGAAATACACATTCTGTGAAATTTTCCTACCTATTACGGTTCATGAGATACAGCCCTCTGACAGACGGACACACGGACGGACCGATAGACGGACAGCGGAGACTTAGTAAAAGGGTCCCTTTGGCACCCTTCGGGTGCGGAACCCTAATAAAACTTATTCGGAACACAAAATACTTTCCGTAATATGTGCCCGACGTGAACAAAACTAAAGTCAATATTTCGCTGCTTTAATATCTTTCTTCTCAAAAATAGCTTATATTTTTCCCCTACGTTATTAGTAATGAAATATCGTTCCTACACAAATATTTCCGACCAGTGAAATGCCTCGCGTCTTTGCCCAAGTTGTGTATATTTTTTACACAATCTTCATCTACCCGCAGTATCTTTTAAGAGTTGAATTTCGTGACGTAGCTTGCTTACACGTTCTTGATTGATCGTTGAAGTTAAGCAACGTTGTGCGCGGTCACAATTTGGATGGGTGACTGCAAGTGGCATTACGAGCAGAGCGCTTCCGTGTTCCGAAGGGCACGTTAAATTGTCGGTCCCGGCTTTGAAGTCGCTAAGCCATGACAGAGGCCTTCATGCGGCCTAAAAACTCCGTCACAAGAGTTGGCCACTAGCTTATACGAACTTACTTACCACTCTTACCCCCGAATACTCAATAGTGACTCAGAGTTGAGCACATCTCAAGTCACGGTTTTTTGACAGTTTTTGATGAAAATCTGTCAAAAACTCGTCTTTTGAGACATGCTCAACTCTGAGATGCGTTTGAGTATTCGGAGGTTATACCATTGGAGGGACGTATTATCGAAGTTTAATGCTTCTAACAGATTTTCATCAAAAATTGTCAAAAAATCGTGACTTGAGTCGTGCTCAACTCTGAGTCGCGTTTGAGTTTTCAGGGGTAAGACTCCTGGTTTAGGCTGTGTTGCTTGTCAGTCAGTTAGTAGCGTAAGAATTTTGTATATACAGATTTCAATATCGCTGAGTTTTCACAGTATCCACCGCATAACTTACTTTGTTACTGAGGAATATCTAATATGTATTACTAAGGCCTTTTACCATCTATTAGTAGATGATTTATACAGCGTCAGGAGGCAACTTACCTTCACTAACGGACCAAATGGACCGATTTATTTATAAAAATATAGTTATTTAAATAACAATTGGTTATTAGGGTTTTCGTTTGTTATTAAACTTATCTTATAAAAAAATGTTGTTTGTTTGTTTGTCCAGGGTGACTGGATAGCAGTATGTGTATGCAGGGTGCTCATGGGACTGACCCAGGGTCTGCTGTACCCCAGCATCCATGGTGTCCTGGGCCATTGGGCTCCCACGGCCGAACGGAGTCGTATTGGAACCTTTGTCTACGCTGGTAAGTTATAATTTATCGAAAGCATCAATCTCTTAGAACACTGGTGGTCTAGTTGGTAGTGACCCTACCGATCAGTGTTCGAACCCGGTCGTGTACCAATGGATTTTTCTGTGCGAAAAATGTATGTGCGCTATACCAGTACTCTCAAACGGTGAAGGAAAACATCGTGAGGAAACCAACGGTTTAGTCAGCTCCGCACATATTGACCATGTCTTTCCTGTGGACAAGGCCGACTAAGCTGAGAGGATGGAATAGGTGCTGGGCAAGCCTACTCCATCCAGCGTCCCGTTTGTGAAGGGTAAAGTCGCCTCCTGACGCTGTATAAATCATCTACTATAGAATGGTAAAAGGCCGATCACTTAGGAAAATAATAATATTAGACAAATTCTTGAAACTCACATTTTTTATTAAAGCATCAACATTATGCTCATAGGTAGGATAGGTAGGATAGTAATAAGTTCACTACTAACGCTCGTTTGGGAACTACGCTCGTTTGAAAAAAGTAATTCGAGTTAACCTTCCGAACATTTGGAGTCATTCGAAACTTCCTAATGAAGCTAATTATCTGTGGAAGGCCTCTAATGGGGCCTTCACATCGGTAACTTTGGCAATGTTTACGCCCAGACCAAATCACTGAATGCCCTAGAGACAAGTAAACGTGCCTTTATACAGGATGTAACCTAAGTTTAGTACCTAAGTTTTTTTTTGTTTTCGTTTCATTGTTATACATAAAAAGAATTTATATCTATCTATTATATCCAAGGACATTGCAGGCGCTTTATACTCTTAACCTTAAAGCAAAACTTAACTTATAAGCAAAATATTTTTTATAAATAAAATTTATTTGGGGACTTAAACTGTGGTCAGTGATCTGAACTTTGTTTTCTATCTATAGGCAAACTTTAAGAAGTGGGCTCATGTTAGTTTCTTTATTATACCTAGGTACTAGCTATAAGTTTGATATGTTATTTTAGTTTTACCACTAAATTAGATGACTTTTTTAATTAATAGATAAAATAAATAACAAAAAATTCATTTAAAATAAAAAAAATGCGACCTATTTTTCAAAAATAATAATTGAGAACGCCTGAATTAGCGTCAAAATGTTGACATAATATCTAACAACTGATTACTAACGAACGCTTCGCTGGGTCAGGAGACAGGGCTGTTAAAATTATGAATTTGGGGCAGGTAAATTATTATTATTAGCTAGCTATTGTCATCCTACTGTAGGGCAAAGGCCTTCCTTCCCCTCTTCGTGATGTAACTCTGAAACAGGCTAAGATAGGAATAAATACCTAAATAATTAATATATGTGAACATTTGACACAGCGCCATCTAGCCCCAAACTAAGCAAAGCTTGTACTATGGGCACCAGATGACTGATAGAATACTTACATACTTTTTGTTTTTGTTACATACTAATATTTATAATACTACAACATCCAGAACCGGAAGAAATATTTGCAGAACATACAAATGTTTCTCCTGCAGCAGGAATCGAACCCGCCCCTCTTGCGTCTCAGCCGAGCACTCGCCCGCCACGCCGCCACCGAGGTCACCGATAAAAATTCATTAAAAATATATTTACATACTTCTTTTGTTTTAGAAACTCTAGTTATTTACTTATTTTTATTTATTTATCGAATCGTAGCTCAAAGGTTTTAGTTACATACTGTATGTGTTTTATGTTCGAAAATAAAGGAAATTTATTTTCATTTCCTATAATGGAGGCACACATTCATTCTACGAAAGGTAACTGAGAAATCTTCGTTTTTGTTCTACTGTAATTATCATTATTTGTTTGTTGGTACATATGCACAGACTTTTTAATCGGCCACTTTAATTTGAAAAAAACGGACTTACAAACTTCCAACTTATTTTTTTTTGGTTGTTTATTGACAAATTACTTTTTTTTATTTTTTAGGTTCAGCAAGATATCATCGAAAATAATGATTATCTTTTGAAATATTATGTAAAAGGATACAATTTTGTGTTTTTTAGGGACCATAACCGAAAGTGATTCTTACCAAGAAAGTGATATTTACCAAAAAACTGAGGCCATTTACCATTGTAGATGATTTATACAGCGTCAGGAGGCAACTTTTACCTTCGCAAACGGGACGCTGTAGTGCCCGGGACGAATTAATATGGAATAGGCTTGCCCAGCACCTATTCCATCCTCTCAGCTTAGTCGGCCTTGTCCACAGGAAAGACATGGTCAATACGTGCGGAGCTGACTAAGCCGGATGTTTACCATGCCGGATGTCTGATGTTTACCAAGAAACACTAAAAACTGGCTTAAATTGTTTTTACAAGTATCTTATATTCTCCAGGTGCCCAGTTAGGTACCATCATTGAGCTGATGACCTCCGGGCTCCTGTCTGCGAGCGCATGGGGCTGGCCCTCCGTGTTCTACGTGGCGGGGATCATGTGCATCACGTGGTCAGCGCTGTGGCTCATCCTCGGTGACTCCACTCCTGGCACCAGCAGGTGGATCTCGAACGAGGAACGGAAGTACATCGAAAGCAATGTATTGTCTGATGAGCTGGGACATAATGTAAGTTATTCTTAGCACATACACGCTCGTAGCGTAGCTTGCTTAGACGTTATTGATTGATCGTTGAAGTAAAGCAACGTTGTGCGCAGGTGGCATTACGAGCTGAGCGCTTCCGTGCTTTGGAGGGCACGTTAAGTTGTCGGTCTCGGCTTTTAAGTCGTTGACCGATTTAATTTATTTTTATTACTATTTCAGCCAATGCCAACCCCCTGGCTGAGCATCTTGACTTCTCTTCCGTTCTGGGCCATCCTGCTGGCGCACTGCGGCCAAAACCTCGGCTTCTGGACGCTGCTGACCGAGCTACCTTCGTACATGAAAAATGTTCTTCACGTCGACATCAAGCAGGTTGGCCGGAGTTGACAAATCCAGATATTCTAGCTATTTAAGTTTAACCAATTTATTATCAACCTATAGAAATCCACTTCTGGCCTCCCCAATTTACTTCCAGTTGAAGCGCTCGTGGCGTAGCTTGCTTAGACGTTCTTGATTGATCGTTGAAGTTAAGCAACGTTGTGCGCGGTCACAATTGGGATGGGTGACCGCAAGTGGCATTACGAGCTGAGCGCTTCCGTGCTTCGGAGGGCACGTTAAATTGTCGGTCCCGGCTTTTAAGTCGTTAAGCCATGGCGGAGGCTTTTAGGCGGCCTAAAAACTCCGTCACAAGAGTTGACCACTAGCTCATACAAACTTACTTACTTACTTCCAGTTCGAACAATTTATTACGCAATTATATTATTTTACAACAAAAGTATGTTTCATTTCCAGAACGGCAACTTGTCAGCTTTACCGTACGTGGCAATGTACATTCTTAGTTTTGTGTTCAGTTGGCTCGCCGACTTCCTCGTCAACAGAGATATTGTCCAGCTCGTCACGTCTAGGAAGATCTTCAACACGATCGGTAAGACTCTTCAGGTCTTCAGACTCCAACTACAGGGATGGTGTTACAAAATTCAAACATGATGGTATTTTTTTATCGAAGCGGACATGTTTCACAATTATTAACTGACTAGCTGCTGCCCGCGGCTTCGCTTGCGTTTTACCCGGTTAAAAAGTAGTAAAATAATCTAAGTTCCATTCAAATCCTTTTAGCCATTTAGGCGTGATTGAGGCACAAACATCCTCAGTCCTCACAAACTTTCGCATTTATAAAGTAAGATAAAGGCTGGTTCTAATAAAGATACTTGTACGTAATCGCCTTACAGGTTTTTATACTAAGCTAACACATGAGAGTTGATAACGTAGCAATTTAACTTTTTGACAAACAATAGTGTTTCAATGATAAATCTACCAACCATCACCCGTTACTTCATAAGGCACCGGGCATGTAACGGTAATACAAAAGTGAGTTTTGACTCTGATTTTGAATTGATGTTTATCTTCGTTTACAGCGCATTGGGGACCAGCCGTAGCGCTGCTCGGACTTTCCTACTTGCCTCCCGGAAAGTTGACTTTGGCAGTCGTCATCCTGACTATCACTGTTGGACTCAACGGTGCTCATTATGTTGGATTCATGGTGAGTAGATAAAAATCTCTCGATCCAAGTCAAGTCAAGGTCATCTTCTAAGCTTTTAAAAATAACCAATTTTGGAGTCATTAGCTATTTCTGATTTACACCCATCCGTGACTGGCAGTGACTACGCCATCTGATTCTTAGGTCCTGGGTTCGAATAAGGGCATCGATAATTTTTTCCGGCATGTCTTAGAACTTAAAAACACTTTAAAATAGCTATTTTGAACCATTTAATTTTAGAAGTTGCACAGTAGCATTCCTTGTAAAACTAATAACATGGCTTACCTCCAGATGTCTCACATCGACCTGTCTCCGAATCACGCCAGCACGCTGATGGGCATCACCAATGGCATCAGCTCCATATTCTCCATCATGGCGCCGCTCTCTGTCTCCGTTGTCGTGCAGGACCAGGTACCTAATTTCAAATAACTCCCAAAAACTCTACCTTGATGGAACTTGAACCCCGACCTTCACGATCAAATATCGCAGTCAAAACAGTCGTGAAGTCTGACTGCGCCAAAGTAATCTAAGCAGTTCTCAGTCTGTGCGTTATCTAGAGGTATGTGCCAGGACAAAGATTCCAATATTAAAGCTTATGATGTCATCAAATAAGCCTTCAAACTTCGGCAATCTCGACCCGCCCGGTATCCCAAATGGGGTGGGCATAGCGATAAGTAATCACAGGAAATTTCCAGCCACTCCTGATTCAAAGTCCCAAGATGGATATGGTGGACCACAGTGACAGGTGATCAGCCTATCGCTCATATAGTTGGTCCATCATGTAGGGGAGGATACTACCTCTTAGTTGACTTCTGCGATATGCTTTAGGAGAGAAGCAGCTGGACGCATTCTATGTTTTTTTTTGTTACTCCCAGTCCAGAAGAGAAGCAACCCTTGTAATATAGTTAATATTTATTTGTTGTTACAGGGCGAGGCATCGGAATGGCGGAAAGTTTTTTTCATCTCCATCGCGTTCTACTTGCTCAGCAACCTGTTCTACCTGCTGTTCATCTCCGGCGACGTGCAGACCTGGAATGAGCCCAAGATCGAAGGAGCAGGTCGGTACCGTGCTGTACATCGCAGCCTTTCACCACACTGGTTTACTCACCAGGCACTACTGGTTTAGTGGTAGGGGTCCTGATTATTTCAATAGTAACTAATAGTGGTTTATGTTTTCAGAGGAAACAGGGGAAAAGAGGGAACCTGTGAAAACGAAACGCAATATCCGAAGATTGAGTATAGGAGAGAGCAAGTTCTAAATAACGCGCGTTTAGTTACGACTTTGATTTCTAAAGAGTTTCTATGATTTCAACATTTTCGATATTCTACTAAATAAGGGAAATGTATAACTACTTATGCTCGATTCTCATATTTAATTAGGTGGCGACAGATGGAAGATTACCATAGAAAGGTTGTGTTGACAAAAAATGCATGGCATTTGCCCATAAAAGTTTTGGTGAGGTAATTTCCGTCGTCTGTTAGTAAAATATAGGAACCGGGCATTACTCCGCTAAACCCTTCTAATTAGCAGCATAATTGTAGCTTGCTTAGACGTTCTTGATTGATCGTTGAAGTTAAGCAACGCTGTGCGCGGTCACAATTGGGATGGGTAACCGCAAGTGGCATTACGAGCCGAGCGCTTCCGTGCTTCGGAGGGCACGTTAAATTGTCGGTCCCGGCTTTAAAGTCGTTAAGTCATGACGGAGGCCTTCAGGCGGCCTAAAAACTCCGTCACAAGAGTTGGCCACTAGCTCATACGATCTTACTTACTTTAGTAGCATATTGGAATGGACAATCTATTGTAGTTTTAAATTATTATATTAACGAAAAGTAATAATTATGACCACTTTTTAGAACTTCAAGAATAATTTGATTTAAGCTAGTCATATTGTAGCATAAGTAAATTATTCAAAAGCTGATCAAACTTAGAAAATATTGTTGATCGGTTTCAATATTTTACCAACGGGCGACGGATCGTTCATTATATTAGCAACGTTCTTTTCTGTGGAAAAGTTCCATGCCTCGGTGGCGTAGCGGGCGAGTGCTCGGCTGAGACGCAAGAGGTGCGGTTTCGATTCCCGCTACGGGAGATATGTTTGTATGTTCTGCAAATATTTCTTCCGGTTCTGGGTATTGTACAAGTATAAGTACAAATAAAGTATATAAGTATTCTATCAGCCATCTGGTGTCCATAGCAGAAGCTTTGCTTAGTTTGGGGCTAGATGGTGCTGTGTGAAATGTCCACAAATATTTATTATTATTTTTGTAGAAAAACATCGTTGTGGGAATGTACGATCTGTCATGTTTGTAAATATTGTAACCGGGCCTAATGTCTGTTTCTGTGTATCAGAATGTAGTTCGTAACTTTGGCAATAAGATTCATAATTTGTACCTCTGTTTCTCATGACTTGTGGATTTTTGAATCCAGAAAAGTTTAAAGAAAAAAAATGTTTGTGTCATTCTTTCCAGCAGGACAGGTATTGTTATATATTTTACATGAAAAAATAAATTACATTTCATAATTTTTTTTGTCACAAATTTTATGAGAAGTAGTTCATGAGTTATTCGTGTTCTTTAAACTTAAATTTAAAAAAATAGGAAGAAGTACTTGTGATACCTAAAGTAAGCTAACTTTAACCTAAATGTACTACTTGTAAAGATTATGTTCTTTATTTTATATCCTAATTTATATATATCTACATCATTTATATATTTATATCATAATTTATTACATGTTGAATTGATTTGACAACTTTTCAAAATTTCTTACAAATCAAAATTAATTAAACATAAAACCAAAGAAAACTTAGTTTTGTTCCAATAGCAAGTTATCCCGGTGCCCTATTACTGTAAATAAATAATTTATATTAATAGTAAATATTTATTATGACAAATATATTCTGGTACTTTTATTTTTTGTATCTTAAGACTTTTTTTCATACAAACTTCATTATGGGAATATGCTGCGCTGTAGGGGTTGAATTTCCTTCTTAGTGGATCATCATCATCATCATTTTCCTGCCCTTATCCCACTAGGTGGGGTCGGCACACCATGTTTTCCTCCTATAACTCGTCATCTCAGCACTCACTTTCACACGCATTTGTTAGACAAGACAATGTTTAAATCATCTTTTGTAGATGTTACAATCCATTACTGACTGACTGAAGAAACTTACAACTAATACTAGTATTTACAAAATACAAAGTAAAAAAAATATTTAAGTATTTGACATTTTCTTTATTATATTATATTTGTTACACACAGTTACAAAGACACACTACAATAACATTAAAAACTTTAAGGTAATCGGTATAATAATAACTTGTATTTTAGCAAATAGTGCCTGCCCTTCGATATGTACATTTAAATGCAGACATTTAAACTTTAATTAAACCAGACAAAATCATACATAAACTGTTATCTGATATAACTGATACAAATAATAATTTGCCATTTGAGCTGCCTAAAGGCTTTTTCAAACGATTTATATATAGCTAACCTTATCCAGATTATCAAAAGGTAGAAGCTTGACCGAAGTGCTGGTTGCATTGTCACGCTGAATGGCAATACTGATACGTCGAGCCAAATAAATACCAGCTATTATAATTACATCATTTAGTATTATAATTAAAACATTTCCAATAAATGTCTTCGAAGAACAAAGAAAATAGTAAAATGAAATTGAGTCAAATTTCTAAGAAATTGACATGGAATTCCGTAGAGAATTTCATTTCATTAGTCACTCTTGTAATATAAATCGTGCCTCATTTACAACGAATTACTTAGCATAATTGATTTTTTATCGCATACTCGGCCCACGCTCACTTTTAGTTTAGCTTAGAAGCAATTTTCAAGGAATATCGAATCTATACTAATATTAAAAACGCCAAATTAATTATGTCAAGGCATTTTGGCAAGGAGATAAGATTGCATCCCGGAGGAGGACCTAGACTACCTTTTTTAAATTTAATTTATTATTTTTAATTAAATTATATTTTTATTAGTTGTAAGTTTGTTTCTATAATATTAAAGTATGACGCTTGTATAGGCGCGCAGATATTAACATCGTAAATACTAGACGCACTGCCGAACGCCTTTGAATATTCAGTGCAAGTCCAGGCGCGGTCCAAAGGGGGATGGGGAAGTGTCACAGCCCCCCCCCCCCAAATCGTACGTCAAATTAAAATCTAAAAATTTACAAAATAGAAAAGAAAAAGCAATTTTCTGCCCCTAGCCACGATGCCTAGAAAAATAGAAGGCTTCCATTTGATTTATAATGTATGCAATAAAATTGTGTATTATACAATAAGAATGAGCACTGGTGGTCTAATTGGTAGTGACCCCGCCTTCCGATCCTAAGGTCGTGGGTTCAAATCCGGTCGTGTACCAATGGATTTTTCTGTGCGAAAAATTTATATGCACTATGCCAGTACTCTCACAACGGTGAAGGAAAACATCGTGAGGAAACCCGCAGCTTAGTCAACTCCGCACGTATAATTATTGACCATGTCTTTCCTGTGGACAAGGCCGACTAAGCTGAGAGGATGGAATAGGTGCTGGGCAAGCCTACTCCATCTTAATTCGTCCCGGGCACTACAGCGTCCCGTTTGTGAAGGTAAAAGTTTCCTCCTGACACTGTATAAATCATCTACTATAGATGGTAAAAGACCTTAGTATACAATAAAATCTAATTTACTCGACATTATATTAGTGACCCCATCCAAAATTTCAGGCAACGACCGCGCCTGTTCAAGTCACAACTGCACACATGCAGTTCGTCTGAAGGAGCCCTAAGGTCATAGCGTGCTAGCTGCAGAAGGCTGCAAAGGCAATAAATTTCTCTCAGCGAACCGTAATGAAGCATGGATAAAAAGTTAGGTAAAGTGCACTTGGGAGAAGTCGCATGGAGCGTACCAATTTCGCTCTTGCCATAGAATAGAAAATAACTGCTGAATGAAGATTTTCCAATCTTCACATATCACACAATTGATGACCTCGGTGGCGTGGCGGGCGAGTGCTCGGCTGAGACGCAAGAGGCGCGGGTTTGATTTTCGCTACGGGAGAAATGTTTGTATATTCTGCAAATATTTCTTCCGGGTCTGGGTGTTGTAGTATTAAAAGTATGTATATACAAAAAAGTATATTATGAGGATTTGCTTTAATATTTTTCCAACGTTTGTTTGTGCCAAAGGCTTTCGTGTCTTAACAAGAACGTAATAAAGCTCATTTTACAGTGTACGCTGATTTGTAGTGACGAACATTAGTGGGGAATGTGGAATTGTCGGTAGTTTACTTTATCAACACGAATTTTTTAAAGTCATTCCTAAGAGCATTAATATTTTAACTTGAAACTTAGATATCAATACTGTAGATAAAAATATAAAAAACTATAGTAAAAATATTGTAACATGAAAATAAATAAGTAAGTAATCACTTTGAATTTTTCAAAGTATTCTTGAGAGGCCCCATTTTTACTACAGCTTCAGCCACCCACATACATAATAATACACTCCAAACTCATTACCCTCCTTCTTCGCAGTTGGTGTCTTTGCTATTGGTACCTAAATAGCAATTTTTTTTAATCTAGTTTCTTTTGACGTTGTCAAATTCTAGTTTAGAACTAATAATTTGAATATCAAAGAATCAAGATTTGATTTATCCCGCTATATTTCTTTTGCTCAGAAAAATGGTTTTCATTTTGTGATTGATGATGGCTGAGGTCACATCAATCTTGTTAAGAAATACCATCGGAAAGTTTACCTACGTATAGATAGTTTATCGTTTGTGGTAGGTACATCATTATTTCAAACTGGCTGCTTCCGGATCCGCTCGCTTGGTACCTGGATAAAAAGTAGCTTTTTGTATTGAAATATGGTTACTCCCTGTTACCACCAGGACGACATTTTCTTACTGAAATAGGTTTGCTCTTTTATTATTTTTGTTGTATGGGCAATAATAGACATATACTGTGAAAATTTAAACTCCTACTTATAACGGTTCATAAGATATAGCCCTCTGACAGACGGACAGACTGACGAACGGACAGCGGAGGTTTAGTAATAGTCCCGTGGCCACCCTTCGGGTACGGAACCCTAACATTGGATGGTTAATTTGTTCGTTAGAGAACAAATCTATGAAGGCTTATAAATAAACTGGCTAATATGCAAAGTTACAATAAATGGTGCAATATCCTGTTCAGTACTTCTTTCTGTAAGTACTGAACAGGATATTGCACCATTTGGTTGTTTGTATTGTGTACACGCCAGGAATTGCTTTCAAATGGAGATATATAGAGGACACCATGCAGTGCTACTGTGAGGAAATTCGAGTTGGCACAAATAATAGACCACATAGATGGATACAAGATGTAGACACACATCTATAATATAATTTATTTATTTTATTTCATTAGTTTTTTTTTTTTACATTTTACTGTTGTACGCTAGTCTCACAGGGTCTGATGGCTAGAGGAAGTGGTTCCGACAGAATAACAGCGTCTGCTGCTCAAACAGCAGACACAATGCTGAGTCGAAACCAATTTGCTGCTGTAGCACACATCATAATTTGTTTAATATTATAATTTTAGTGATAAGTGTTTAATGTTTAAAATGTCTTTTTTTTTTCTTTCATGTATTTTTTATTTTATTTTCCTAAAATTCTATGTTATGTGTTATGTGTGCTATCTTAGCAAATAAATGTTATGTCTATGTCTATGTCTATGTCTATGTCTAAGACATGAACTTCTCTGCTGGACTGGGAGTAAAGAAATAACATAGAATGCAAGAAAAATGGTAACAAACACATTTATTTTGGTGTCATTTCGGGAAAGGTTCTTAGATATGTTTTACGACCATAGCCCACTAGGGGGCGCTGCAGCAACTAGCATAATTTTATGCACCTCTGAAACCCAATATCTACCGAACTGATTTCGATGTAGTTTTTTGCATTATGTTAATATCATTTTAGATAATGTTCTAAGGTATGATTTACGGCCATAGTCCACCAAAAGGCGCAACAGTTAATATAGTTTTGAAAATACCTAGTTTTGTTGTAAATAAATAATTTTGTATATTTTTTATAGTTTATATAAGTTTTTCGCAATTCGTCGCCATAGTGCACTTAAACACACGAAGCGCTCGTGGCGTAGCTTGCTTAGACGTTCTTGATTGATCGTCGTTGTTAAGCAACGTTGGGCGCGGTCACTATTTGGATGGGTGACTGCAAGTGGCATTAAGAGCTGAGCGCTTCCGTGCTTCGGAGGCCGCTTTAAATAGTCGGTCCCAGCTTTTAAGTCGTTAAGCCATGAGGGAGGCCTGTAGGCGGCCTAAAAATAAAAAGAGTACTTTACTTAAACATAAGCTAAGTTCGCACACAGAGCAATGATTATAGGGTAAATATCGACCTCGACATGCTAGATAAGTCTGAGTAAAGTCTAAAGCACGCTCTATAGATTTGAGCCTCAGTGTTTTATACTCCCTCAAGGGAAAGTACGATAAAGTGCTCACATAAGGCTTGTATTCAGACTGAAGTACGTTCTCTCCTAATGACGGGAGAGCACAGAAACTGCGATTACTCATACTGCCGTCATAAGAAAAAAGGACGTTTCTACATAAAATTCCGAAATGGAGAAAAAAATACTGGTAGATGCGTCTTTTTTTACTGATTCCGATGATGTATATAACTCAATTATGAAAAAAATGTCAAATACGTCTTTTTTCCTTATGACGGCAGCATACTTATCCCGACTAATGAACAAAACGACAGACGATGATAAAGTAGGTAACATTTGTGCTAAAAACAGTTAGAAAATCCTAAACTAAGGCCTTTTACTATCTAAAGTAGATGATTTATACAGCGTCAGAAGGCAACTTTTACCTTCACAAACGGGACGCTGTAGTGCTCGGGACGAATTAAGATGGAGTAGGCTTGCCCAGCACCTATTCCATCCTCTCAGCTTAGTCGGCCTTGTCCACAGGAAAACATGGTCAATACGTGCGGAGCTGACTAAGCCGCGGGTTTCCTCACGATGTTTTCCTTCACCGTTGTGAGAGTACTGGTATAGTGCACATAAATTTTTCGCACAGAAAAAGCCGTTGGTACACGACCGGTTTTGAAAACTTGTGAGAATGAAATTTGTGCCTCGATTGCGCCGTAACGGCTGAACAGATTTGAATGAAACTAGAAACATTCATAGTTTTTTTTTTCAAGTAATTGGTTATTAGTGATTTTAAATTTAATATAAGATTGTCTAATCTCTTTGTGTAAGCTCCCTGTGATGAAAAACATGTGAGCGTCTGGTGGGGGAAGCTAGCCAACTTTTACAATACCTACATCATGGTATGGGATGAATATATAGAACTTCGTCTTCGTGCAATTGACGTTAATGTAAATCGGATGCGGCCTCGATGTGGCGCACCACACCACACCACTCCATGTGGCCATGTAATTGAATCGATTTGAATTAGTGATGGGCCGAAATTCGTTTTACATTCGGTTTGACCGAATTTCGGCAGCTTGAGCCGAACTTCGGCATTCGGCCGAAATTCGGTTTAAATGCCGAACATCCGGTAGAAAAAAAGTAAAGTAGCTACATGCAACTACAGTCATTTATTTTAGTTAGGAACATATAAATCTTAACTCGCGGTGTGATAAAAATTAAATTAAATTAGTTCTTCTTTGTTTGACAAGTCTTGTATAAATTAAATAACTACGCGGGGGAGCGCGGAGTGCGGGCGGGGTGCATCTAGCAACAATTCATGTAAGTGCGTAAACTAGTCATGACGTGCACTCTCGAAAAAGCGCGGCGAAATTAAACCGAAATTCGGCCGAAGTTCGTATTCGGTTCAAACCACATTTGGCCCATCACTAATTTGAATCAATCACGCCTCAACCTCAGTCTAATTTGAACCTTATGTTAACGGCTGAGGGCTCTTAGTCCTTTATCAGCGAGCTTTCCACCTACGTCGTAGCCATCAAAGGTTCTTTTCAGAACACGTTGTAAGCTTATTTTGAAAATAGATGTACATTCGTGGTTTTCTTTGAATAGGAATAAATATAGCTTGTAGCAATCTGGGATAGTGTTCCACGAAATGGATTTCAGAATAAGTTTCGTCGTTTCTGGGATTATCCCTACATAACAAAAAACTTACTTTAATAATAATAGTATAAGAGTAGATAAAATAAAGCTTGTTTTCTATCCTGTTTCTTCTTTAGATGACTAAATATAAAAAATAATCAAGCTGCTATCAATAACAGAGATATTCAACTCAGTTAACATTATCAAGGCAAAGTTACCAAGATAAATAAACAAAGAGTATTTTTGTTCAAGCCACAGCTTACAATGGAAAAGCTGGGTCATTGTTTAATCACCTATATACTATCTAGGCGCTCGTATTGAAGCGCTCGTGGTTGCTTAGACTTTCTTGATTGATCGTTGAAGTTAAGCAACGTTATGCGCGGTCACAATTGGGATGGCCGCAAGTGGCATTACGAGCTGAGCGCTTCCGTACTTCGGAGGGCACGTTAAATTGTCGGTCCCGGCTTTTAAGTCGTTAAGCTACGGCTGAGGCCTTCAGGCGGCCTAAAAACTTAGCACATACGAACTTACTCAATTACTTACCTCAGCCAAAGTTGAGAGCACTAGTGGTCTAGTGGGAACGGCCCTGCCTTCCGATCCTAACGCCCTAGGTTCTAATCCAGTCATGCACCAATAGATTTTTCTGTCAAAATTATTTGTGTCTATTTTTCTATATTTAATGTTACTGGGTAATTGCTAGTCAGTAAAGCAGTTAAGATCAATCGATACCAATCAAAAACCTGCAATCAGCGTTGAAAACGACTATAGGTACCAGCTGCAAAAATGTAGTCTGTGGTGAAACAAGTTATACACAATCATAATTCAATTAAAGTTGGTGACCAGTTCAAAGGAATACAGCTTATGGATCTTAGATAGCTAGTATCAGCCCTCGGCTCCGTTTGCGTGGTGATTTTCAAGAATAAATTGATACCCAGCTGCTTCTCTTCCCGAGCATGTCGTAAGAGTCGACTAAGGGATAGTATCCTCTCCAACATGATTGACCATCTATATGGGCAATGGGCTGATCACCTGTCACCATATAAGCCTTGGAGCTTCAGGAGTGGCTGCAAGTTTTCTTTTGACTCTGCCCACCCCAATAGATATACAGGCGTGATAATAATTATGTATTCAGTTTTTTGTTGACAAAATACGTTTCAAAGCAATCTTTAACTGAGGAGCACTACGGAATCAAGAGACTTTTCTCTAGAAATCACGACTTATAGGCATTTGTTATGAACAATTTTACTTTCAACGCATCGGAATGTCCATTTTGATTTCATTCTGCATTTCACCACCGACAAAATTATTATGAACTTTCTCGTTCCCTAGCCACTTGCAACAAGAACGTATTTCATAAATCGGTAAGTCAGTGTACTAAAATTATGTGTAAAATTCCAATATTTTACTAACGGACGACGGACCGTTCATTACCATAGTAACGTTGTTTTTACCCGACTACGGCGAAGCAAAAGAAGGGTTATGATTTTTCTGTAAAAAATGTGCAAGAATGCTTTTCGACCGATAACGACGTTGCAGCAATTAACGATCGTCGTTTGTTGGCAGAATATTGGTACCAGGCTTTAGATGC
This sequence comes from Scotopteryx bipunctaria, assembly GCA_949320045.1. Lineage (NCBI taxonomy): Eukaryota > Metazoa > Arthropoda > Insecta > Lepidoptera > Geometridae > Scotopteryx > Scotopteryx bipunctaria. The sequence continues at coordinate 10,802,803 of OX439453.1, read as the reverse complement.
ATCTAATTCAAAAACACGCGTTTTGAAGCATTTTAACTTTCATAAAAAAAAGATTTTGTAAAATTAGAAACAACGCCATCTGTTGTTTTACAGTGGTAACTCGTGATAGTCGAGTGGGCTCCGTATTTGAAGGTTTCAATCCCTTAAATTTTACACCTTTTAGAAGTTCAGTATTAAGTTTGGCGTCAAATTAAACAGGTGTCAGTACTTGCATTTTACAGGCTTTTATTTAACTTGCATTGTTTATGTTTATGTTTATTAGGGAATCCTGCAACTGAATTTTCTTACTCAATAAAAAAATGGTTTCGATTATTTTATTTTTTTTAAACCATTTTATCCCACTGCCGGGCAAAGGTCTCATGGATTTTCAGACATCCCTGGTCACTTTGAGGGGCGGTGGCGTCGAGGTCGGTCGGCAAAACGTTGGCGGACGAGCTCGATCTCAGAACAGCAAACCAACCTCGTTAGAGAACTATGGCTTTTAAGGAGGATGTTGGAAGAAAGCTCAGTTATCATTAATTAAATTCATTAGGTATTTTAGTAGGTATCCTGATAAAAAGAAAACTATGTTACTTTACTTCTTGTAAATATGCTAATGTATGTATGTTCGTATGAGGTAGTGGCCAACTCTAGTGACGGGGTTTTTAGTTTTTGTTTTTTTTTATATGCTAATGTCAATAAGTTAATCTGTTGTTGTGTAAGGACTAACTAATGAACATACAACACACACTTTTGCATTTGTAATAAAATATATATTATTGGAAAAGTAGGGTTTACAAAACATTACCTGTTAAAGTAGAATACCTACAGAGAATTACTAGAATTTTTAGCAAAAAAGAGTTTTGCTATCATTTTTGCATCAAAGTGTTTCAGACGTCTCATTTGCTTGATGTCAAACTCATTCGAGCGCACCACTGCGTTTCCGGCGTGGAGTGAATATTCTTTGAAATGGATGCGTGTTGGGAACTGATGGGAAGCATTGGAAGCCATAGGGACATTATCTAAACTACGTGTCACGAATTCATTCTACACTTATTCAAATTACTTACAAACTTATTGAACGTGGAAGTGGGCGAAGATTCTAAGGCGTGACCTGTCCAAGTATTTTGTTTTATACTTTGATTTATGAACTTGTGTTCTCGGCACACGTTTCGCTGTGGTTGCTCAACTCTACTACGAAAGTAGTAACATAGGTACTTTGTGCTACGAAAATAGACACGTATTTACTTTGTGCTACGAGCATAATCACGTGGCTACTTTGTGCTACGAGCATAATCACGTGGCTACTTTGTGCTACAAGCATAATTACATGACTACTTTTTGCTACGAGCATAATCACGTAGCGACTTTGTGCTACGAGCATAATCACGTGGCTACTTTGTGCTACGAGCATAATCACATGACTACTTTTTGCTACGAGCATAATCACGTGGCATGCCAGTTTCCTCACGTTGTATACGTGCCATTAAAACTCAGTAATGAACAAGGAAATAACATATTATTTCTGTCTTCTAATTAAGTGTTTGTCTTAAGAGCGACAGTGCGGCGGCGTGAGGGTTCCCGATGAAAAGTTTATGAGCTTTTGTTAGAAGAGCCCTTTGTGCGAGCTTGTTTAAGCTCGTTATAATCATCTTTAATTAACCTTTTAGATCGCATCCAACCTCTTTCCTTTTTACAAAACCCCTTTGTCACATACTAAGACTCAAAAATATATTCGGAGTCTGTGTCAAAGTGTCAAACTGCTCTGGAACTGCGAGCTTGGAATCGTTTTACTTATTTACTTTTATAATGAAAGTTTAGTTATATTTGAATAGGATTTTTAGAAGCTTTCCAGTGCGATGGCGGACAATCTACCGTTAATACCAGAGAAGGAGTAAGATTTACACTTTATAGAGGTTGCAAGGTTTATCGGTCAATTGATTAGGAACAACTAACTAATAATTTCAACAGAATGCAATTTAGTTTTAATAATATTACACACATATATAAATTATCACGCCCGTATCCCAAATGGTGTGGGCAGAGCCACAAGTAATCGTAAGAAAACTTTTAAGACGTGTTCGGGGAGAAAAGCAGCTGGACGCATTTTATGTTTTTTCTTGACTCCCAGTCCAGCAGAGAAGTTAAAGTAAAATAAAATGAAAGTGTCAAGTGCACGAAAGAAGCCTCGTCGAGGCCCACATTAATTCACTACACGAGTTCGGAAGAATTAGTAGTATAAGTAATAGCAGGTATATCATTTCTTACGCAGCGGAAATCGAACCTGCGCTTCTTGCGTCTCAGCCGAACTCTCGACCGCCACGCTATCGAGGCCGTCAAAAGGATCCTTAAGATGTAATTTAATAAGATTTCGTCTTGACTTGAATGAAGATGGAGTCAATAGCTCGTATGGCCCCCAGGACAGCAGTGTGTGCGGATGTGAGGACTGTCCTTCGGGAGGTGTTCCGGGAGCTGGACTATCTGCCGCCGCTCGCTCCGAGGCCCAGGGACCAGGACGAGGCCTTGCCCAAGTTGGAGCCCTGGGTAAGCGCTGGGTTTGCGAATTTGATGATTTGGTTTCATGACACACACGTTTTATTACATTTAGCTCAACAGCAAATTAACTTCGTTCAGTCGTTTGTGTGATTTACCTTTAAAAAGAGAGGAAAATCATAATGATCTAGTCGTGTCACTAGTTCTTTCGAACCAGTGTGGTGAAAGGATTTAAAGTGAGCCTCAAATTATCTTTTCGTGCACTTGACACATTTTTTTTCGAACTTTCTACGGTTCTACGTTATGCCAGTTTTCTCACGATGTTTTCCTTCACCGTTTGAGAGTACTGGTATAGCGCACATAAACTTTTTTCGAACAGAAAAAGCCGTCGGTGCAAGACTGGATTTGAACCCACTACCTTATGATCGGAAGGCGGCTACCACTAGACCATCAATGCCCTCAATAATAATGATGATTATATATATTTTTTTAAGGCAAAAGCATTGATTCATCTGGACTCGAACCCATTCTTTCGTCCGTTCCCGACCCTTAGGTCACGTTCTACGTCAAAAAGCCTATTCAACAGCGGAAACTGGAGTTCTTATAAGTACCTAGGGCACTTTACCTTTTCCCTAATTTTAGCAGCGTAGTGGCTTCGGGGCTCGCTGTATTCCGGTAGCTCAAAGAAATTGTATAAATATTGTTGTAAAGAAAACTTACTATTTGTGGCTTACAATCAGTGACTTAAGTGGCTATCGCACTTAAGTGGCTCACAATCCAGCTTATTGAGAAAATACCATCATCATCATCATCCAAAGCGCGACTCTACAGACTGCTGGGTATATTCGACTCGCACTTGACCGGTTTTTTTATTTTTTGCACGAAAAAAAACAACTCTTAACTATTACTAATCCAGCGACCTCCAAAGTGTAGTGGCCAAAACTAGGCTTTTTTTAGGTTCTTTTTTTATATATTCTCGGATGCAATCTTCACCATTATGCATTTTGGGACTTTAAATGAGGTTTTTTTTATGATTATCTGTGGCTCTGCCTACCCTATTAGGGATACGGGCATGGTTATTATGTATGTATGTAGTCAAACTTACATAGTACTACGACCATTCTGATTTTTCCATTGTACTGGCTAAAATTGGTCAGTATTTCCTGAAAAGTATAAATATGGGTGTCTTTAAAACCCAGAATCAATAAGTTCTCAGGTAAGCATGCTTCATCTTAGACTACGCTATTACTGATCTAGTATAGTGTGGTCAACCGCAAATTTATTTCAGTATGTTGCAGCAGTGTGGAACAGCCAGCTCGGGGTTCGGACCTTAGATAGCAGCGAATATTACCCCTTATTTATATTAGAAATAAACCTTCCTGTTACAGCGATCTTAATTACGGCGTAACTGAGTAACTGTTTCATTACGCTAATTAAAGGTAATTGATGATAAGTTATGAAGGAAACTGTAATATTAGAACAAATTAGATATACTTTTTCAACGTCTACCTCAAGGATAGGCGTAATAAAGTGGTTAGTATCAAGATACTTCAAAATTATACCGGTGATTTTAATGAACAAATAATATTGTTGAAGGGTGATATAAAGAGAGGCTGGCAAAATCGAAAAGAAGCCTAAAGGTACGAGTTGGCAGCGGACGACATGAGGCAGCAGCGGACGACGTGTCGCAGCGACACTACTGGCTTCTATGTATTTCTTTAAAACGCGTCGCTAGCTTCGTGTCGCTAACTACAGAGGGAATTTCATAGAAATACATAGAAACCAGTAGTGTCGCTGCGACACGTCGTTTGCTGCTGCCTCATGTCGTCCGCTGCCAACTCAGCTGTGAGATGATTATATAACAAAAAAAGTAGTAGTAAAAAAATGTCCTTTTATATAATTGCTTTAAAAAGAAGATTTTTTTTAGTTATGCTCCGTGTGGTCTAGGTCTTCTCAGCAAACCTATTCAATTGATATCCCTATCATGGGGGTGACTAAAAAATAACATAGTCCGCCATCTTTGAGAGTCCACCATTTTGAATTTAGAATGATGTCGCTTAGCTAATCATGCATTGTAATCCATACTAAACATGTGTGCAGGTATGAGGATAACGGCTATGGGCCGTAGAATAAGTTTATAACATCTGTAACTTTTCTAATGTTGCCTGAAATAAAGTTATTATTATTATATTATTATTATTATTTAAAATTCAGTTACAAGATTTGACCCGAACAAATAATTACGTGTCATGTCTAAGTTTGTGTAAATAGGTTAAATCCCGTTGGTAGAATGAGTTTCTCACAATCGCCTTCAAAAAAAAAAACTGAACAGAGCAAGTAACTGTCACTGACAGCTGCTGATGTTAATCAAAATATTCTACCGGCCAGTGTGTGTTTGGAATCGAATTATAAAAGAAATTATTATGATCTGTGGGTATAAGAAAAGTTGGCGGCAGAAAAGATTTTGGGAACGTCCTACGTCGTAGTGTTCAAAATGTTTGCAAATTGAAATAAATGAAGAAATCAGTTAAAAATTACGTTTCCAGTTCACATACATATACATACAATACATTGAAAGTTAAATAAAAGCTTTTAAAATTACATATGTACATAATTATGACATCTGTTTCCCATAGTGGTAGGCAGAGACTTGGCAGAGATCATGGTTCTTCATTTGCTGTGATCCTGACATACTACTATCGCTTCATTCATTCTCATCGCAATTCTTCATGCATGCTCGACAGTTCTGGATCCTATAATTTTATTATTAATCGTAAACATAATTTCATAGTTTTTTATTTTCTTATCGTGTTTTCACTTTGAGGAACCAAAGAAAGAAATACATTTTCTTTTTATATCTAATATTTATCATAAGTATGTATTTACAAAAAAAGTAAATAAGTATTCTATCAGCCATCTGGTTCCCATAGTACAAGCCTTGCTTAGTTTGGGGCTAGATGGTGCTGTGTGATTATGTCCTCAAATATTTATTTATTGATTTTTAATAAACACATTTAATTAACTAACAACAGAGTTCTACATCGAATTTGGTGAGCTAAGCCCGCTATTGTACATTCATTTTTTTAGCTCTTTGTCTTAGTTTTTATGAACATTAATAACGAGCAGATAAACACACGTCTAGTGTATTCGATGATAAACGATTTCCGCATCATGAAAGTTAAGACAACAATAAAAAAAGTAGTTAAGTTCGGCTAATTCTGTGTAGATTGGGCCAATATGTTGGCCAGGCCCACTTCGTATTTTGGTTGTTGTCAGCCAACCTTGGCTGGCCAGTAGTACCTATCAGTTTTTCAATTATTTCGCTGTTACAGTGGATTATTATTGATTAGTAGAACGCCTCGCAAATTTGCCCACTTTTTTTTTATAAACTTGATCTTACCGCTGCGGAATTGAAATTCGAGAATTAATTTCTTCCAAGTTTCATACTTCTGGGACTTATGGACTTAAGGCTATGCGTTGATAAGTAACTTAAGAGTTTAAATTTGGATTAGTACTGATACATACGCAAGTCAATCTAGATCACTAGTACAAGTTTGTTTATAAATATCACCATATACAAGCCGTTTAGATTAAAAACTATGTTTTCCAACTCCCGGAGCGCCAGGAAACATGAACTTGTAAACTTAATATTAAGAAAAGTGTTCAGTCTCTGTTTTCTTTCAGCACAAAGTGGCCATGACTCGTTTTCTCGAAAATACCTCGAACTAGTTGTAAGACCAAAGTAGCTACTCCATATTCTGTGCCAGCAGGAAAACGAGAAAAGCTCAAAAGAAAGTTCCCCCTCATTTTTTCTGATTAATGTAGCTTTGTTCACTAATAAATGTTTTTATAGTTAATTATAACGGGGATAATTTTGAAAATTGAAGGAGAAAATAATTTATGTTGATAGCAGTACCTTAGTCAAAGTTCGCGTTCTAATGAAGAATAATTTGGGCAATTTTGAACTTTGTTTTTATAAAATCGTTGCTTTTTTTGTCTTCAAAGAAGAAGTCTAGTCAGCCATTAGGACCTTAGATTTAGGCTGAGTTTCCACTGAAGCTGTTCGATGTAGCTAGGCGATACGAGATGCGTATCGAAGCTGTGGAACGGTGTGTAAATGAGTGGTGCGAGATTACGTAGGGGTTTCAAATGTGCTTTTAGCTTTAAAGCTCCCTAGACTGTTTTGCAGAAATCCCTTGCAAACACTCCTCGCTCTTATTCCTAGCTCGCGTTGCACACATCTCTCGCTTTTCTGTATGTCGCTCCGCTAGCCCTTTTTCACCAGAACAGCGCTAAGCAACTCCAGGAAAATTAATCTATCATATTGGTGGTTATTACTTCGCACGCATCACTTATCTTCCTATAGAACATCTCTGGTAGAAAGCAACTTTAAGTACCATTACGTAGAAAGTATTGCTTAGTTTTTTTTTCAGACATTGAAATACGACACGGAGTGTAAAGAAATCTGCCAGCGAGAATGTGACTTGAAACAGCAGCACGCTAAGAGGATATCCCGGGAGCCTCTGCCAAACATCTTCAAACTCCACACGCCGAAGCAGAAGCTGCCCAAAGTGCCGAGCTGGAAGAAAGAAAAGGTACCATCGAATAACTTCACCCACTTTATTCTTTCACCACACCGGTTTGAAAGAACTGGTGACAGGACAAAGTTCATTGGGAACCAACACACAAGCTTTTGCATTCATACAATTACATTTACTCTATTTGTTGTTTTAGGGTATCTTACAACGCAGGGATCTGATGCCCTCGATAGTGCAGGATGCAGGACGGGAAGAGAGCCTCTGGGTGAAGAACATCCTGAACAGAAGCTCCGGTGACCTGGTGGCGGAGGTGAAGGGATCCAGGATGCCGCTGCCGGTGCGGCTGACGTCACCCAGAGAAGCCAGCTTTCAGAGCATGAGGTATGATAATTGGGCTGAAAGTATTTGGAGTAAGTAACCATACAACAATGGAAGACTGAACTGTAGATGATGATGATACTGTTGATGAACCATACCCCATCCATACGAGAGCACTGGTGGTCTAGCGGTAGTGACTGTAGTAGCCTTCCGATCCTAAACATCATGGGTTCAAATCTAGCCGAACACCAATGGATTTTTCTGTTCTTAAACATTATGTGTGCTTTCAATACAGAGACTGCTACTACCAGTAACAGGAAATCTCATGAGGAAACCGGCACGTGGAACCTACAAAGTTTGGTAACATGGTACGTGGTGATGAATGGTGGAGTAAGAGGTTAACTGCATTCAGTTAAACACCTCGGTTACGTTACTAGACCTCACCCACTGCTGGGAAGTCCTCCCACTGCTCTTGACACTTCTCAAGGACATTCATTAGCCTGATCCACCGATGGTCCGCAGCGCATACAAGGTCGCCCTATCTTTCTGCTGTACGTACGACGCTTCATTTGTCAGTCCTTGACCAACGTTTTACACCTCGTGCCAGGTGTCTCGACCAACTTCACACATTACATCCCTATCTATGTATATATAATTTTGTCCATCTCTTTCAGCATCGGTGAGCTGGCGACACAACCCAGCCCTCTTCCGCCGCCGACGATGTCACCCTCGCCGCTACCTGAGTACGTCATCTGCGTGCCACCGCAGCTCGACTTCGTCAACTTTACCGTCGGACAACTACAGACGGTCAGAATGCTTTGGCTTGTTCCTTTCAATCCTGCCATTTTATCCATCTGTTTAGTCGTGTCACTAGTTGTTTCGAACCATTGTAATTAGAGGATTTAAAGTGTGCCTCAAACGCTCCTTTCAAGGATTTGATGTATACTTTCGAACTTTCTAGGTTCTACAACATGCCGATTTCCTCACTATGTTTTCCTTCACTGTTTGAGAGTATAGCGCACATAATTTTAAAACAAAAAAACGCAATAAAATATAATGTTCAAAAAAAATGATATACGCAATTTTTTTTAATAGAAACATCTATTGCTGAACGATCGGGTTCGAACCCGGGACTTTAGGATTAGAGGTTGTAGTATTTTTGTTATGCTAAAGAGTATTTGTTTATCAGCAATGCATCCGGCTGTTGAACGTGTCCAAGTTCGAGTGCCGGCTGTCAGTGCGGCCGCCGCGCCGTCTGGAGTTGGACGTGGAGCTGTGTGGCGCGCGCGGCCTCACCGTCACCGCCGGAGCTGCTGCACTCCTCAAAGTGCACTTCAGGTTACACGCCAGATCCGCCCATTACCCTTGTTCCATGTTCCATAACCGGTACCTAACATAGTACATACCGTAAGTCATCCTACTCTATGTGGTGTCGGCACAGCATTTTACCTTCTTCCATTCTCTTCTGTCAGCCGTCATCTCCGTACTCACTCCTTTCTTAACCATGTCTTCTTTCACACAATCCATTCACCTATTTTTGGTCTACCTTTACCACTAAATCCGTCTACATTCATATTCATAACTTTACTCGCAACATAATTTTCATCCCTCCTCATAACATGCCCATCCCACGCTATGCTATAACTCTTAAATCTTTCTGTTACATAGAGCTACTTTCAAACTAACCCTAATAATTTTTATGGCCTGTCATTTTTGAGATAAAGGCAATTTCCCCGATTCCTTATTTGTCAAAATCCATCCAGCCGTTTGAAGCCGACAACCAAAGGAAAGCATACAGACCTACCTGCATACACCCCAAGAACGTTACCTTACTTTATACTTTACTGAAGGAAGCTGTATTCTTTAGACCCCGTGACGTACGTGTGCTTCGCGACGTGATTCTAGTGCGGGTCTCCACGGGCCGGTCGCTGGTCGTGCCCATTTGCTGCTACATGGAGCCACCCCTACTTGATAGTGAGTCTGCTATTCTATGCAATATGCAAATTGTCTATATGAAAATATGCTTGTATATTACTCCGCAGACTCGGCTTCAACCCCCATGCACTATTTGAAGAGACAGAGGTGTCAGTGTATATTAATGTGATGTTTTCTTTTCTTACAAACCTTAATTCCATGTTTAATAAAGGTAAACAAAATCTAACCTAAAACGTTGACAAAAACCTAATAGAAACGTATCCTGATCATATTGTGTCAAGTCCTAGTGCCACCGGCTCCGTCGTCGATCCTGTCGAGCTCGCCGGCGGAGGAGCGCGTGGCGAGCGGCGGCGACGTGCTGGAGCTGGGCGCGCGGCTGCTGGGCGACGTGCACGCCGTGCGCATTCTCCTGCACTGTACCGCCGCGCACGCCGCCTTTTTCCTGCTCACGGAGGACGCCTGGCTCGCCTTCTGCTTGGACGTGAGTTTTAAAATCACACCTGTTTCCCATAGCTGTAGTGAGAGCACTGGTGGTCTAGTTGGCAGGGACCCCGCCTTCCGATCCTAAGGTCGTGGGTTCAAATCCGGTCGTGTACCAATGGATTTTTCTGTGTGAAAAATTTATGTGCGCTATACCAGTACTCTCAAACGGTGAAGGAAAACATCGTGAAGAAACCCGCGGCTTAGTCAGCTCCGCACGTATTGACCATGTCTTTCCTGTTGACAAGGCCGACTAAGCTGAGAGGATGGAATAGGTGCTGGGCAAGCCTACTCCATTTTAATTCGTCCCAGGCACTACAGCGTCCCGTCTGTGAAGGTAAAAGTTGCCTCCTCACGCTGTATAAATCATCTACTATAGATAGTAAAAGGTCAGAGACAAATAAATATTTATCTATTTATTTAAGCACACACACAGTGCTTCTCTCCCCGAGCATGTCGTAAAAGTCGACTAAGGGATAGTATCCTCCAACATGATGAGATACAATAAGCAAGTATTCCCAAGGAGGGTTGACGTCAGGCAGGCGGCCGGTCATAAAACACCTTAGCCAAAACTCTTACAGCATGATCCAAGGATCATGCTGTGCCGACCCCACATAGAGTGGGATAGGGGCAGGAAGATGATAATAAATGTATGTATGTACAAGGTGTGTGGTTTCCAGACCTTAACGCGTCAAGGTGCGCTGGTGGCTGATCCGTTCGTGATCGCGCCGGCGTGGTGGTGCGGCGGAGGCGCGGTGCGGGCGCGGGTTTGGTGCCGGGCGCGCACCGCCGGCCTCCACGCCGCAGCACTGCGCGTGCTTGCCTCCACCGCCGTCGTGCGCCCCCTGCACCTGCTGGCCGACTCGCTCTACTACCGCCCCGACCATGTCACTATTGAGGTACTTTACTTGGAAATTAGCATATAAATAATAAATATTTGTGGACATTTCACACAGCGCCATCTAGCCCCAAACTAAGCAAAGCTTGTACTATGGGGACCAGATGGCTGATAGAATACTTATATAAATTTTCTTTTGTAAATACATACTTATAATACATAATACTACAACACCCAGACCCGGAAGAAATATTTGCAGAACATACAAACATCACTCCCATAGCGGGAATCGAACACGCGCCTCTTGCGTCTCAGCCGAGCACTCGCCCGCCACGCCATAGAGGTCGTCGGTAAAGAAATTACAATCTTCATCTTCCGCTCATTCACCAGGAACAGAGTTTCTTTCTTAGGGCACCCTTAACATCATAAGAAGATTATACCCTCCAAGTTTCATGCTTCTAGGACTTTTCTATGGTTTGGGTTGTACGTTCATTGTCAGTCAATAACACATAAGAAAGGAGATCATTCAAATAGTACCCAAAAATGAAAGTGCCGGCCAACAAAAAAAAAATATTTTATTTTATGGCAAACGATATTTTGAACATTTTTTATTATGACGGGTAACGTGTACGACCGACTTTTGAACTCATTTTGTAACATCAAAAATTCATAAAATGAGCATTAAAATGATATCATCAGTATATAAATATTTGTTAATAATTATTATAAACAATGCAAGATCGTCGAAAAGTGCTTGTTATTACCTGTTTCACTCATATTTCACTCAAAATAAAGTATTATGTCAATATTTTTATTTTTTTTATTTATATCTAGTAGCTACCTTTGAACACAATCAACTTGGCGTAGGTATACCGTAGGTTTTTGACTCACAACCTAGACATACAAAAAATAGCAAAAATAAACTATTTCCATTGATTTGCCGTAGTGTGTTTGTATCCAGGAATTGATTTCTATCAATAACACTATCGATTGATATAATAATACAGGGTGTTTTTTTTTTCAAATTCACTCATTATTTTGTTAATTCAATGTTAGATAACACGGCGATGGTTGATCGTAGCTCTTTGTTGCCATAATAAAAAATGATCAAAATGTAATTATCTACAAGATACACTCATTTTTTTTTACTGGCCGGCATTTTTTTTTTGGGTATTTTTTGTTCGAGACGTGAATGATGTCCTTTATGTGGAAGTGTTTTTCGACACTGTAATGATAACTAAGATAGCATTTTAGCTTCCAAATTGTCACGAACAGCTGTTTTAATAGGTCGTAAATTCTCAGAATGCCTTCATCACATTCACTGTTGACAGTTTAATGTTTACAACCGCTTTTACAGATGTTTACTTTTCATCATCATCATCATCTATAGCCTGGTTTTAGCTGCTGCTGGACATAAACACTCAACGTTATCCTATGCTAGCTTTATCCATTCACGGCCTACGATTTTGACTAGATCGACATGATACTACTCTATTAGTGTCCTGTAAAGATAAACGTAGGTTTAGATATATAAATAATTAAAAAAATATAAATGTTTATTTTTTTGAATACGCAAGAGCACATAGTTATAAATAAAAATATATAGATGCATCGAATTTCCCAGAACGCGAATATTTTATGAAAATATTTCGCCCGGGAGCAATAACATTGGAGGGAGGAAACAACTGCGAGACAATTGGAGAGAAAAACGCTCAGTTTACCATAAAAACTTAATTAAAGTTTCGCAGAAAACAATTTAAAGACATAAGTTCCGGCGAGCGTGCCTTTGTTCGTAGCGCCAACTCTTTGTGGGTCGTTCTGCGAAGGGTCCTAGAATTCGATTGAGAATAATTTGAATAGCGCATGCAGCTCTTAATACTATGAAACAAGTTGCTATCCAAACAAGTTTCTGGTTCCAAAGAACTAGTAACACGTCTAGTAGTAGTACCCTCGAAATGGGTAGTTCCCATTTGTTCTATAGAACATGACGTCATCGAACAAAATGACTCATTTTCTTCCCAATTTTTTCCATAGAACTACATACTAGCTTTTCACCCGAGTTTCATACCTAATAACAAAATGGGAATCAGATTTTCCCAAAATCTTATAATGTCAATTATTCTACACTAAATTATGATTATTTTTTAGAGCTAGTATGATTAGATAATCTTAAAAAGGTCTTATTTCTTTGTCTTATAGAACAATTTGAGAATTAAAGTGTTACATGTTCCATAATACAAATAAGAAAAAATATCTTATTCTGTCCGATGACGTCATAGAACATTATGGGAACTATCCCTCGAAATCAATCGCCGTTACGTTTCACCATAATTATTTTAAAACGAATTATTTGATTCCGTATAATATGAACATTTCCAGTTGCATGCAAATAATATCATGAGGCTATTAAAAATATAACTTTTCGATCGAAATTGAATCTTATTTCAATAAGCATAAAGATCATGATAGATCGGAAAAGGGTGTAGTTATTGTAGGGACATGCTAGAATATTCGTATGAGCTTTCACGGAAGCTTTAATAATTGAATTTTCATTACGCCAGCAAATTGATAACAAAACTGGTTTTCCGCAGAGAGGACTTTTGTGACTCTGCCCACCCCATTAGGGATACGGACGTGACAATATACCATACAATACAACAATTTGTAAATCTACTGACTAGTGTAACTCCCCGTGAAGTTGTCCGCGTTGATGTTTTTTATTCAAACTTCATCCTATTATAAAGCCTCCACTGTCTGCCCGTCCGTCCGTCTGTCAGCGGGCTGTATCTCATGAATCGTTATAGGTACCTAGTCAGTTGAAATTCTCAAAGTGTATTTATTTCTATTGCCGCTGTAACAACATTATAATTAAAATAAAATAAAATAAATATTATGTATGTTCGTATGAGCTGGTGGCCAACTTTAGTGACGGAGTTTTTAGGCCGCCTAAAGGCCTCCGTCATGGCTTGACGACTTAAAAGCCGGGACTGACTGTTTAACGTGCCCTCTAAAGCACGGAAGCGCTCAGCTCGTAATGCCATTTGCGGTCACCCATCCCAATATGTGACCGCGCATATCGTTGCTTAACTTTAACGATCAATCAAGAACGCCTAAGCGCTTCATCACGAGCGTTTGTAATTTATACCCTGTATTATTAAAATATATAAATAAATATGTGAATAATAAAGAAATTCAATTCACTTTGCTTTGCCGGCAGGTAAAGGTGTTATTCCCTAACGCAGCGGCTATGATTGATTACATACGATGATCGTTAACGTGTAATCCATTTTATTTTTTGACGTAGGTATTGGAAAAATTGTTGCTTTCACAGTCGCCTGTCAAACCTCTGAAAAACATATTAATGTGCAAAAAATACAAAACTTGGAAAGTCAAAAAATGAGGCATTTTACCATAATATAGTAGAGGATTTATACAGCGTCAGGAGGCAACTTTTACCTTCACTAACGGGACGCTGTAGTGCCCGGGACGAGTTAAGGAGTAGGCTTGCCCAGCACCTATTCTATCCTCTCAGCTTAGTCGGCCTTGTCCACAGGAAAGACATGGTCAATACGTGCCGAGCTAACTAAGCTGCGGGTTTTTTCACGATGTTGTCCTACACCGTTTGAGAGTAGGTAAATTTTTCATACAGAAAAATCCATTGGTACACGGCCAGATTTGAATCCACCACCTTAGGATCGGAAGGCGGGATCACTACCAACTAGATCACCAGTGCTCTATAATGGGAAGTAAAAAAAAGTCACTAGTTGAAAGTCAATGCTGTGCCATAAAATTAAAATATTTTTCTGTGTATCTTCTGAATTTTACAAATATAATTTTACTGGGTTTGTTTGGTTTGGCAACAACTGTACACAACAATTATTTACTATGAACCCATCATGGTTTAGCAAACTTCCATTCAACGATCCTGGAGTTTATGTATAACTAATAATTAACAAAATGGTTTACGCTTGCGGAAAATATTAAACACAGAAACGTATTAGGGATAGATAGTATCTTCCAACATGATGGACCATCTATATGGGCGATGGGCTGATCACCTGTCACCATGGTTCACAATATCCATCTTGGGTGAAAGTCTTGACCACCACATCAGGAGTGGCTGTAAGTTTTCTTATGATTACTTGTGGCTCTGGCCACCCCATTAGGGATACGGATGTGATAATAAGTATGTATGTATGTAAGTATTAGAATTTCACATTAGCTCTGAGTATGTGGAAACTTTTAGTTCAGTGAATCTTGATGTAAACGCGGACATTTCAAATTTGAAAAGCAAATGAGCGCAGTTGCTCCAACTGTATCTGCTTTCAGGCGGTTTGCTCCAAGTTTGCGAACACACGTTGGAAATTATTAAAAAATCTGAAGAAGCTATAAGACGTGGTTAAATTATTGTAAAAGTGTTAGACTGTACAACAAAACAACGATTGCACGGACCGTATCATAGAATTTGACCGAGAGATGTGCCACGAAACCGATCTAGTGCACGGATATAACCCACGCCCAAGCTGGGTACAATTGACGCATCCGTGCGTAGCGTGGCCAGGGCGTTTACCGCCCTCATATTCATTCAACAGGAAGTACACGTGAGTTGCCTTTGCGAGCTTTGCAATGGCCTTAGACCTCTGCGGCGAGGCTAGCGAGTGCTCGGCTGAGACGCAAGAGGCGCGGGTTCGATTCTCGCTGCGGGAGAAATGTTTGCATGCTCTGCAAATATTTCTTCCGGGTCTGGGTGTTATGTATTAAACTTAAGTATGTATTTACAAAAAAACAGTATAAATGCATTCTAGCCATCTGCTTCCCTTACTGCAAGCTTTGCTTAGTTTAGGGCTAAGATGCTGTTGTGTGATATGTCCTCAAAAAAAAATGGAGAATAGAGTCACGGCTTTAGACACGATCGAATTTGCATACTACTGGTATTGTCTAATTCTTCATTGACCTTCATTGTTCTTCATTGGTGGGGGGGGGGGGTCTTTGGTCAAGCTAGATACCGTCTCGTGTTGTGACGTCCAGTAGCTGAGTACTGCCTGGGTACTGCGTCACATGCTCGATTAATCAGGACGTGCATCGCCCCCAATTTGCACGTTTTCCTCAAGCGAGGCACGTCTTGACTAAGCGAGCATCTGCCTCGCACGGATGTCTCGCGAGGCTGGTCGGTCAGTCAGTATGCAGCCGTGCAACCGTTGTAAAGGAGCTACACGTCCTTGCAGGCGCAGGAGAAGGACTATGACATCTGCAGCATGGACGACCCTAACTGCGAGTACTTCGTGCACCTCGGCACCGCCTTCCCTCACCAGCCGCTCTCCGCCTCCGTGCAGCTCATCAACCATAGGTCAGTCTTCCACACACGTACAATCACAGTCGGACCCCCGAATACTCAAACGCGACTCAGAGTTGAGTACGTCTCAACTCACGGTTTTTTGACAGTTTCTGATGAAAATCTGCCAAAAAATCGTCATTTGAGACGTGCTCAACTTTGAGATGCGTTTGAGTATTCGGGGGAGAGTCAGCTTACGTCATTGATAGTCAATCTCCCAATTTATTATCATCATCATCATCATCATTTAAAGAGTTGATAAATGTTGTTGATACGGTCTCACATTTATATAAACTCTTATTACCACTGGATTTTTCATGTACAAAATACATAATATCCACTCAAACATTTGCTCAAATCGGCAAAGAACCCCGAGCATGCCTACCGTTTCGTAGGTTTAATACAAAACATGATATTTAAATATAACTAATGTTAATCATGATACTAAGTCGAACCAGCGTGGTGTGAGGCTTTAAATTGCGCCTCAAAGGCTCCTTTTGTGCAATTGATACGAACTGTTTTTCGAACTTTTTAGGTCCAATACTACTACGTACTTCAGTACGACATGCCGGTTTCCTCACGATGTTTTCCTTCACCATTTGAAAGTACTAGTATAGCGCACATAAATTTTATACACTAGAGCACAGTGCTCTTGACTGGTGTTTATAAACTAGTAAAGGCTTCAGTATTGGTTACCGGACTACCAACTCAACGCTATATTGTGTTGCAGTCCAGTGGTATACACGTACTACTGGAGTGTTCGCCCGTGGGGCGTCTGTTCCTGCTGGGAGGAGGAGAAGGCTTCAAAAGGTTCTCTGGGACCAGAGGATGACAGCGAGAGGCTCTGCGTGGGCGCCAAGGAAGCCAGGGATATGGAACATGAGGTAATCAATAATTATATAACACAATAGTCATCTAAAAAAAACATAGGCCTTTTACCATCTATAGTAGATTCACAAACGGAACACTGTAGTGCCCGGGACGAATTAAGATGGAGTAGGCTTGCCCAGCACCTATTCCATCCTCTCAGCTTAGTCGGCCTTGTCCACAGGAAAGACATGGTCAATACATAAATTAGGATCGGAAGGCGGGATCACTACAAACTAGACCACCAGTGCTCTCAATCTCATAGGTACAAGTTTTAAAATAGTACATACATACATATTATCACGCCCATATCCCTACTCTCTCTACTATAAGTAAAAGGCCTTAGTAGTACTTAGTTTTGCATTGTGCAGGGGAGGGCGTCTCCGACGAAGTTGTCGACTGCGCACATGGTCCGGGTGGAGCCGACGCGGGGTAGCGTGGCGCCGCGGTCATCGTGCTCGCTGCACGTGTGCGCGCCCGACGCCGGCGCCTCGCTCGGCACGCAGCGCGCCGTGCTCATGTGAGGAACATACCCTAGTCATCGTCATCCTGCCCTTATCCCGCTCTATGTGAAGTCGGCACAGCACGATCCTTGGATCATGCTGTAAGTGTTTTGGCTAAGGTGTTTTATGACCGGCCGCCTGCCTGACGTCAACCCTCCTTGGGAATATTATACTTGCTTATTGTATCTCATCAAGTTGGAGGATACTATCCCTTAGTCGACTTTTAAGACATGCTTGGGGAGAGAAGCGGCTGGACGCATTCTATGTTTTTTCTTTACTCCCAGTCCAGCAGAGAAGTGTTAAATAAATATATAACAAATAAAAAAATAAAACTCGTTCGGTCTTTTTTTTTCGTTTTCATTTCACCTAGCGAGAGGATAAAGTTTGTCTGAAAGAACTCAAAGCAAACAAAGTCGCAGGGCGTTTTACTAGTGTTGTAATAAAGAAAAACATCCTGTCGAACATAGAACCTCCTTTTTTGAAGTCGGTTATAAAAGGTTTGATTGGTTATGACTACGCTTGTATTTATTGCAGGTTGATTTTGAAGGATATCCCCAGGGAAAGCTTTCCGAGCAACTTCGATCCTATGATTGTGAAAATAGAAGAGGTCAAGGCAGAAGCGATACCGGGTGTCGAGGTAAAAACGTATCAAACATCATCATCATCATCTTCCTGCCCTCATCCCACTCCATGTGGGGTCGGCTCAGCATGATCCTTGGATCATGCTGTAAGAGTTTTGGCTAAGGTGTTTTATGACCGGCCGCCTGCCTGACGTCAACCCTCCTTGGGAATAGTTGCTTATTGTATCTAATCATGTTGGAGGATTAGTCGACTTTTACGACATGCTCGGGGAGAGAAGCGTAAAATACGTATCAAACAAACATACCATTTCACTAAAGTTCAAACCAAACATTTTTGAGTATTCTGCCCTACTAATTGCACATGCAGTAATCGTCATTTTTGGGTTTTTCACTTTTTTGCAGAAACGGTATTCCAAGGGGCTAATCTATACCTACCTAAAAAAATAATTTTCATTATATTTTTTATCTTAAGTATGGGCAATTGGGCATGCTGCAGAGATATCTAAAAATATGATTACCGCGTTTTTCTCGAAACCACCATTTTGCAAGTACCTACTGCATTTCCTAGCTATTACGAGTCATTCTGGCCGTGGGTTCAAATTCAGTCGTGCACCAATTGATTTTTCTGTTCGATATTATGCACGCTCTACCGGAACTCCAAACGCTGAACGAAAACATCGTGAGGAAACCGGCATGTAAAACCATAAAAGTTTTAAAACACGTAATACCACTTACGGTCACCCATCCCAATTGTGACCGCGCACAACATTGCTTAACTTCAACGATCAATCATGAACGCCTAAACAAGCTACGCATCGAGCACTTTTATGTATGACTGTTAGGTGTTATTTGTTGATGGTTTCAGTTGAAATCAGGAGTGGCTGTTTTGTTATGATTACTTGTGGCTCTGCCCACCCCGTTGGAGATACAGACGTGATAATAGTGTGTAGCGGCGTCATCCAGCTACACAACTTATGTGTTTGTTAAACTACATGACTTCTTAGGGTAGATGGGGATAGCTTTAAGTAAAAAGCCAGTTCAGTCTTAAAGCAATAATGCGAATGTAATAATTTGTAACGTTTTTATACAGAGACAAGGGAAAGGGGTGTGGGTACAGTATTGATCAATTAGCGCACTATCACGTCATGCTGGCGTGTTCTGATTGGTTGGTCCTTTATGACGTGATCACCAGTACCTAGGATCTCCAACACTATGTATGGTTGTTCCAGGAGTGGAGGCGCGAGGTGTGCGAGGTGGTGTGCGCTCAGCTGGAGGTGTGGTGGGAGGTGGCTCCAGTGCGTTTCGTTCTCGATCCTCCCGTGCTGCCGCTTGTCCATTCTAGAAGGTACTGTTCCACTACCTACTTGGGGAAATACATCAAAATAATTAAAATTCTTTCACCACACTTCTTATAAACATGATTGTAAAGGGATCATTTTCCACAAAAATAGCCAAACGTGGTTTCTTACCCGTATCTTCCACGCTTGGTCGCGTTACGAACAGGTGTAAATGCAACGTAGATTTAAGACGTGTCCAAAGTGATCCCCGTGATTTTAAAAAATTGTTTAAAAAATTACCCGTGAAAAAATTTTGACTTTGACTTTGACTGGTTTTAAAGAACTAGTGACATGACCAATATTGTTATAGCTCAATTGGTAAGGGCGCGGCCACTGTGAGGCCGATGTTGCAGGTTCAAGTCCCGCCTCAGGAAGAATTTTTGGGAGTCCTTTGACACTTAAAAATATTGTTTTTAGAGTTGAATCAGTGGAGGTGTCGATACGGGCGACTCAACTGTTCGGCTGCGAGGCGCTGCACGGCTCCTGGCAGGTGCCTGGGGACACGCTGGCCCCGGCGCGCGCCACCATGACCCCCGCCCAGTCCTGTACCACCACCATACGCTGCCCCCTGCCACCCCTGCCGAACGACTATCCCGAGACTGATGTTATCACGTGAGTTCCAATCTTTATAGTCAATTTGTTGCTCTCAGCATCCGTTTTCATTTATCCCATAATAGTATAAACCTTTAATATAGATACTTAGATGCTATGTTTACAATTATGTACAATTAAATTAATTGAGACATCGGCGACCGCATCTGTATGCCCTAGGCAAAGGTCTCCTCCAACTGTTTCCACGTCATATGCTCCCTTGCAGTTCTTGTCCATGATTGTCCTGCTGTATAAAGTTATCCCATAACGGGACCTTATTAATAAGCCTCCACCGTCCGTCCGTCTGTCTGTACGTCTGACCGTCCGTCAGGCAAAGTCAAAGTCAAAAAAAATATTCCATAAAATCACGGGGATCACTTGGACACGTCTTAAATCTACGTTCCATTTACACCTGTTCGTAACACGACCAAGCGTGGAAAATATGACTTAAATGGTATGTGATATGATTATGTCAGCGGGCTGTATTTTACTAAACGTAATAGAGAGTTTCTCACCCGTCATCTCTGTACTCACTCCTTCCATGTCTTCTTTTACACATCCATCCTTCTCTAAGGCATATCTCCACCTCTAAGTCCATTAACATTGATAACTCTCCGTGTGGTTCCTGTGACGTCAGGTTGAAGTCAGTGGACTACGAGTGGCAGTCGCAGTGCGTGATGAGCCGGCAGTGCGCGAGCCGGCACCCGGCGCTGCGGCCGGCGCTGCTGTGGCTCGGCGTGGTGCCGCCCGGCGCGCATATGAACGCCGCCATCCAAATCACAAATGATACGCATCAGCATGTGAGTAGATAGATAGATAGATAACACTATATTGTTTACCACATAACATTAAACTTACAAAAATAGACAAAGAGAATGGGAAAAACAATGGACGACCTTATCCTTAAAAGCGATCTCTGCCAGGCAACCTAGGGTTGATCGGATGGAACAAGAACATAGAAGGGCCAAATTGGTGTGGTTATATCATATAAAATGAAATATGAAACAAAAAATATATACAGAATACATATTGACGACCTCGGCGGCGTGGCGGGCGATTTCTCGGCAGAGACGCAAGAGGGGGTTCGATTCCCGCTGCGGAAGAAATGTTTGCATGTTCTGCAAATATTTCTTCCGCGTCTGGGTGTTGTGGTGTTGGTACTCGTAGTTTCTGATATCCACGACACAGGGAATCTTAGTCTGGGGACAGGAGTATGTATGTGACTGTTGGGTGTTGGTGACATCCATCAGCTTGTATGTTATGTTTTGCGTTGAGATCTGTTGGTGGGCGACGGCGTACCGCTGGCTGGGCGAGAACGCGCCGTCCCGGGCGTGCGCCGGACGCGCGCCGTGCGCGTCGTGCCGGGAGCT
This sequence comes from Scotopteryx bipunctaria, assembly GCA_949320045.1. Classification (NCBI taxonomy): domain Eukaryota; kingdom Metazoa; phylum Arthropoda; class Insecta; order Lepidoptera; family Geometridae; genus Scotopteryx; species Scotopteryx bipunctaria. Next base: position 10,781,641 of record OX439453.1, on the reverse strand, counting down.
GCGCTGCTCGTGCGCGCTGCTGGCGCCGGCGCGGGGCGCGCTGCCGCACGCCGCCACCACCACCATGCGTTACGACGTCAACGCACCAGAGGTGAGAAAAACAACAAATGACCCTCTTTCCCTTCTCCCTCTTCTCCCTTTTTTAGCATAGTGCCCCGAAGGACACTAGGCTGTCCACTCTGTCCAGTGTCTCTTTAAAGAGAAGTGGGAGCGTGACTAGAGCAAGTTGCTAAAGGCGGTTCGGTGCGCTTGCACACGAGTCCAGAAATGTCCAGCAATACCGTCGTATTCTTTTAGGGTACTAGGCTAGTTAGTGTCTCCTTGAAAACCGGGAGCATGCCTAGACCGTTGACGTTAACGCTCCATAGGTTAAAAAGCTGACTTCGAAAACTGAGTAGGAAAAGTAGGTAATCTAAAAGTTATTTTAGGTCATAAACGTAATAAATAAAAATCCTTCCGGCGTTACTCCCAGATTGAGATATGAATACCCTCACAAACTTAAAGATTGAGGATTTATAAATTAGGACGCGAACCATTAACCTGAGTTCCAAATTTTCGTTTAAAATGCGATTGTTTAACTTGCCAACGTTCACACCTTAAAGGCAAACTGTGCGGGTACTTATGCATAATACGTTTACCAGCATACCACATGGGTTACTACCTAGTTTCACAGACAAATAAATATTTTAAATTTCATTTACTTAATACTTTTAATTTAGTAACTTGAGCGAAGCCGCAGTTGGAGGGTAGTTTCATCTAAATATGCGGACCATGAAATAAGGGAGACCTGGATGACGGCGTGTGGTAGCACTCAGAACGCTTTGAAGCCGTAAAGTGAGCTTTGGACCGGTTAATTGCACACTTCACTTGCCAGTGTCGCCCGCTTCTCTCCATTTTTCTGTCTCACGAGGACAGTTTTTGGGTCACGTGACTGTCTATTTTTGTACGTCATCGCTTTTTTCAGCTGATTCACTGGCCTTTTTCATGTGTAAGGATATTTTAAATCCATTCAGCGGGTACTGACAGATCTGTTACATAATATAAATTATTAGATTAAGCTCGAACTAAATAGAAATAACGGCGAAAACCAAACTTGTATCTTGGCCTTCCAGAGTGCTTACAAGAGTGAGTACTTAATATACAGTTTGAGGGGGATAAGAAAGACCTGTTCACCAATGAATAAAAATAATAGGTAAATCTCGAACAAAAATGATAATTAATAGGTAGGGCAAAACAAAAAGAAGTTAAATAATAAAAACTAACGGTCTGTACCTATGTGTTGTGTCTACGTTTGTTTCAAAGAGATACTTACAGATTCTACTAAATAATCTTTTCTTTGTATTATTTCTTTTTTGCAGTGTATATAATTAGCATAACTGCAGCAGCTCAAATCCCAACAGGGTTGTTTTGTTTTTAGTTTCCTAAAATGAGCGCTACAGCAGCATTCCTTATTAATCTAAGAGTATTTGTGACGATCACAAAATTGTACGCGTTTTTGAGGGTAGGTACTTGTATCAATTTTGATTGACTTCTGTTTATTTAAACCTACTTTACTCTAATTTGTCCAAAGCGTTTAAATTTACATTATTAATATAATTTTATCTGTAAGTGAAATGTAAATTTCTTTGAGAAACAATAAATTATCTCTAACCTTAATCTAAACTTTTTCCATTTGATGCTTGTTTTGAGCTAATCGTTCGTTTTCTTGTACAAAATTACCAGTTGGAAGTTTAAATCAATATTCGAAGTATGAAAATAAGTTTGCTTGGTATCTACATTTTCTTGGCTCTTTGATTCATGGTGAATTTATCGTCTCATTAAAACTCACTGTAATCGTTTGAAATCTCTCAAAGTTCGTTCGAGAAGCTTGGACCGAGCCAAGCATCTCATGTACGGTATGTTTCAATGGAGGGACCAACTCGGAATGCTTAATATCCAAGGATTTAGTAGAAGTCCTAAAACAGTTTGTAAAAAAGTATAAAGTAAAAACACAACCCTCGGTCAAGACTTATCAAGACTTATTGACTTATTAGTCAATTAGTTATTGGTTATTGGCTTATTAGTCAACTTTATTTGGCAAATCGGTCTTAAATGAGGGACCAAAGTTTTCACGTTACATTTTTGTATCTACCATTGTTCTCGAGGATATCCATTAACTTTGGCAAACACTTTTATAGCTTTTAGTGATCAAAACAAAATATTTTTAAGTACTAGGGAAGTAGTACTTAAAAAGGCTTCGTTTCGAAGACATTTGTAATTTTATTTTTTAAATTTAATTGAGTTGTGCAGTAAGAAAGGGTCTTTATTCGGGCTACGTTGCCACTTAATGCAATTTAAAAGGTAATATATCAAATTGATATCTGCATTTCATTTGCACGTACTGTTTTAGCGAGAGTAAACCGTTAGCTGACGAAGAAGTACAATTCTTTTTGATAACAAAAATGCCAATTTGGATAAAGAGACATGAGAGTCTGAACAGCGCAGCGTGTCGAAGTTAGGGATATCCTTGAGAACACGGTGTATAACACCTTATTATTATTTTTAGTTTTATAAACCAATTTGGCGGTTTGGGTGTGTGGACTCGAAGGACCACATTTTATAGGTTGTATCTTTTATAATTATAGTCTTTAGAATAGAATAGAATAAATTTATTTTACGAAACAAGCAAGGTGGTACACAAAATGACACGTAGAGACCAAATAAAATTAATAAAGGACACCACTCAGCTTTATGCTACAGCAGCGTAGTGGCAGCTGTAACGCTGGTTTTCTGTGGCACGAATTTACAAGTACCAGGATTCGTTTACAAATTTGTTTAAGGAATTTTACTAAATCCTTTGATGCTTCCTTTGAGTATTTGAGCTGGTCCTTCCGTTGAAATGCACACAATTCCTCTGGCTTCATGCAGTTTGTGAGTTATTAATTTAAACGATATTGGATTAAGGACGATGCACGAAGTTTGAGAGTAATCGGTACATCCATGTAGGAGCTATGTCACAGACAGACACTATTAACTTATAACATCCCTCTTTTTTGTTGGGGCTAAAATATACAATAATAATAATGAAACATTGGCTTTAAAACACCTACTCCATCTTAATTCATCCCGGGCACTACAGCGTCCCGTTTGTGATGGTAAAAGTTGCCTCCTGACGCTGCCGCGCTGTATAAATCTACTATAAATGGTAAAAGGCCTTAGCTTAATAATAAAACATGCAAGTTGAACATTGTCGTGACTTATGTACTGCATCAACTGCTTTTGCTTCTCAAAGGAGAACAATTTTGCGAAACCGCTGGCGAAGTTTATCTTTCCGTCTATCCGCAAATTCTTTTCAGAGAACTTTAAAATCAGTTGACATTATTGCCTCTGAAACGGGAGCGACCTAGTTTTGCTTAATGTTTTCTTTTCCGGACGTTCCGTCTTGGGAACTTTACGTAGTAAGTTCATGTAATGCGGTCGCTGTGCTTGAGTTACTGTTTTCCTTTGTCAAATGGTTGAATGAAAAGGAGATGTTTCACTGCAGGCCTGGTCTACGTACTCTAGATAGAAAAATGGTGAAAAAAATAGTAATGATACTCAGTAAAGTAAAGTTAGTAAAGTTAGTCAAAGTAAAGTTAGTAGAGTCTACTAACTTTACTTTGAAGCATAATTATTGCAGAGAAATGTTTAAGTTTGAAGATTTTTACAATGGTGACATATTTTCCTAGGCGGCTATGACGGTGAAATAGTTCGTAGCTGTCATTGTCACAACTATTTTGACAGCTTTATTACGAACATTTCGAAAGTAATAAATGACAATGGGAATGGGAATGACAAAGGTTTTACAAATAGTTAGCTATTTTTATACAAATGTACACCACCAAAACACCTTAGCCAAAACTCTGTGCCGACCCCACATAGAGTGGGATAAGGGCAGGAAGATGATGATGATTTAAATAGTTTTTTCTTTTGCGACCTCGGTGGCGTGGCGGGCGAGTGCTCGGCTAAGACGCGAGAGCTGCGGGTGACTTGACCAACGACAGCATTATATGTGTGCAGGTTGACGGGTGTGTGGCGACGCTGGTGCAGGCGCGGCGGACCGGCGCCGACGTGTGCCGGGTGGGCGCCGGCGCCGGCTCGGAAGCACGCGCCTCGCTGCTCAACTACCGTGTGCTGGCGCCAAGGCTCGTGCTCCGCGCGCTGCCCTGCGCGGGAGACAAGCACGGAGTCTGTGAGTGCGATGACCTCGGTGGCATGGGCGAGTGCTCAGCTGAGACGCAAGAGGCGCGGTTCGATTCCCGCTACGGGAGAAATGTTTGACAGCTGCCCTTTGACAGCCCCAAGCTTAGAATACTTATGTTCTCTTTTTTTGTAAATACATACTTATCCTTTCATTCCTTTTTTTCCAATTTCCATTTCCATTCTTCTTAGCTTTACTGGGAGTAAAGAAAAAACATAGAATGCGTCCAGCTGCTTCTCTCCCCGAGCATGTCGTAAAAGTCGACTAAGGGATAGTATCCTCCAACATGATGAGATACAATAAGCAAGTACCTATTCTAAAAGAGGGTTGACGTCAGGCAGGCGGCCGGTCATAAAACACCTTAGCGAAAACTCTTACAGCATGATCCAAGGATCATGCTGTGCCGACCCCACATAGAGCGGGATAAGGGCAGGAAGATTTTTACATACTAAATTTATCCTTTCAATACATTACAACACCTAGACCCGGAAGAAATATTTGCAGAACATACTCCTCTCTTAACCATGTCCTCTTTCATACAATCTATCCACCTTTTCTTTAGTCTTTACCTCTAAATCCATCCACATTCATATTCATAATTAATCTCATCGTAATATGACTTTTATTCATGCGAGCCTATTACTCTTCAATCTTTCTGTCACTAGCGCTACTTTCAACTACATTCTACTTTTTCATTGGCCCTAATTCCGGAAAATGTACATGATAAATTTTATCACATATTATAAGAAAACTTGCAGCCACTCCTTATTCAAAATTCCAAGATCCCGTCATCCTTATAGACGGTCCATTACGTTGCAGAAGATACTATCCCTTTGTCAACTTTTACGACATGCTCGGGGAGAGAAGCAGCTGGACGCATTCCATGTTTTTTCTTTACGGGAGTAACCGGGAGGTTCAGCAGATAAGTACTCACGTTTTTAAATTAAATGAGATCATTACCTAACCTAGTAAAAACCAACATAATTCGGATGCAAATAACCTGCACCAGATGTCGCCACTGCAAACATTAAACTAGTAAAATACGGCTGCATCTGGAGCAAACTGTTCTATAAATCCGTATTCTATCTAAGTAATGCTAGTGGCAGTCGTTTCATCGGACGACACGACACGATATTTATTTATTCATTATTTAGCACGATTAAAGAACCAATTTTATTACACTAATTAACATTAATTACACAAAAAAAAATTATATACAAATAAGGTTATTAAAAATTATCATCGTAAACAAAATTAAAAAATAATAATAATTAACAAGGTACAAATTGGATTAAAATAAAATAAATATAAAAACAAGTAACAATTTTAACTCATTCATTCATCAATCTCGCAAAATCTCAGGCACACTAACATTGTCTTCGTTCATTCAGTGATATGACACGACACGTTAGTACTGGGGCAGCGCAGCGTCTGGTAAAGGGGAGGTCTCTGCATACCAGGTTCCGTGGTCGAGCCCCTTATTCTCTATGGCCAAATGAAACTTGACAGCTCGTAACTTGTTTGTAATATGGAATACGATACGACGGTGATCCCATAAACGTGCCCGTGTTTGTCGGCGGTACGTTTGGTTTGGTCATTTTGAATAAGGTCCCAGGATGTGCTTCGCCCTAGGGTAGGTTCTGAAGAATTGTTCGGATTAATTCCAGCAGCTGATTTCCGCCATCGTACACGGCGATAGCAGTAGTTGTCTTATACAATCCACATCATGTTTATGTGTTGGCAGTCTACAATTGTGCGGTTCACACGCACAACTGCCGTGTGGAATCAGCTGTCGCCAGCGATATTTCCGAACCGATACGACTTAGTGACCTTCAAGAAACGAGCCTACTCCTACCTCAAAGTCCGGCAACGCACTTGCAGCTCCTCTGGTGTGCAGGTGTCCGTGGGCGGCGGTAATCTTACCATCAGGTGAGCCGCTTGCCCTTTTGCCCCCTCTTTTCGGGGCCTCTCAAGTCTGATCTATCCATCAGTATGCAGCTATTGACGAATACTATAGGTAGATGTCGTTGTCGTGTCGTACAGTACTATCTGTGCCAGTATCGTGTCGTGTCGTTGAAGAAATGGCCAGCTCGTAGCAGCTTGCAGCTCGTAAACTTTTATCTCTCCCCAATTTGGAAAAATCGTGTTAGGGGCTTGGCACAGCTGTTCCCTGTGATCTGGTAATAGTACTAAGCGTTTGACTACAATCCATATATAATTATTATAAATGCAAAAGTAACTCTGTCTGTTTGTTGTGTTCGGCAAGTTCTTAGACAAGAACTGGCGGAACTTAATAATATTTGAAGAAAATATATCTATTTTAGAACAATTAGATCGGCAATAGATGCCGAGAACAGTACTGCCCTCCTAGTGAAGAACGCAGTAACTAGCATGTTTTACAACAAATAGTTAGATACACATATTCGGAATCGCCTAACAAAATACAACGTTCTGTTCTCACTCACGTATCAAAACATGTTTGGCATTCTTTTCTAAGTATTCCCAAGGAGGGTTGACGTCAGGCAGGCGGCCGGTCATAAAACACCTTTGCCAAAACTCTTACAGCATGATCCAAGGATCGTGCCGACCTCATATAGAGTGGGATAAGGGCAGGAAGATGATGATGACTGCGTTCTTCACTAGAAGGGCAGAGTAGTGCAAAAGCTTGAATGTTTTAATTGCTTAAACTTGGACACAGGCGAGGGCTGCGCGCTGGACGAGGGTGCGCTGGACAGCACGCGCGGCACCGCCACGCTGCGACCGCGAGCCGCGCTCGCCTTGTCGCGCCTCTCGTGCTACCGACTACGGGTCACCAACCTCACGCCCATCCCCACAGCCGTCACTTGGGACCCCCCCCTCAGTACCTCACTCCGCTATCACACTAAGGCTTTTACCATCTATAGCAGATGATTCATACAGCGTCAGGAGGCAACTTTTACCTTCACAAACGGGACGCTGTAGTGCCCGGGACGAATTAAGATGGAGTAGGCTTGCCCAGCACTTATTCCATCCTCTCAGCTTAGTCGGCCTTGTCATAATCATTATCATAATCATTTATTCATAGCTATCAGCTACATAATGATCTTAAAAACTATTTTTTTTTCAGCCAAAACCTGCCTTTACAGGCGTATGAATATAAAACATTATAATTAACATATATGTCCACAGGAAAGACATGGTCAATACGTGCGGAGCTGACTAAGCCGCGGGTTTCCTCACGATGTTTTCCTTCACCGTTTGGAAGTACTGATATAGCGCACATAAATTTTTTGCACAGAAAAGTCTATTGGTATACGACCGATTTTGAACCACGACCATAGGATCGGAAGGCGGGGTCACTACCAACTAGACCAACACAAATGCTTGCCAAATTTAATCAAAATCTGTATAGTAGTTTAGGCGTGAAAAGATAACAGACAGACAGAGTTACTTTTGCATTTATAATATTAGTATGGATTTGTATTTAAACTTGAAATGCATTGCCAGTTCTGAGTAAAAACAAAAAGGATTTCTGCCTTTACAATTTCTTCAACGTTGTGTTTGTTTCTTCTTGCAGAAAACGATGTTTTGAACGTGGTGTTCATACCCAACGAATTACCAGTGGAAGGCTATGGTGAAGTGGAGTTTCAAGTGAGTATTTAATAATAATATTTGTGGACATTTCACACAGCGCCATCTATCCCCAAACTAAGCAAAGCTTGTGCTATGGGAACCAAATGGCTGATAGAATACTGATATGCTTTTTTTTGTAAATACATACTAATAATACATAGTGCTGCAGAGCCCGGAAGCAACTACAGCGCTGTTCTTCCGTGGCACCTTTCCTCAGAGCGCGTCACTGGCCAACACACACTCTTCATATTTTTTACAATTCGTAATATTATGTTTACATAATAAAAATGATACTCAACAAACAAAACAAAAATTCTTTACTGTTATTTGCAGAACATGCAAACATTTCTCCCGCAGCGGGAATCGAACCCGCGCCTCTTGCGTCTCAGTCGAGCACTCGCCCGCCAAGCCACCGAGGTTGTCAAGTATTTATAACGATGTTCAACTTTTGCACAAGATCGTAAAATCAGCGATAACTTCGTCAAAGTTTCTTGCTTCCGGGGTTCATTTGCATGCCGTCAGTCAAGTACTCGCAGTTTCAAATGTTTTTCGGTTCGTTCATCGATCACCCGCCACATAATACCGGACCCAATGCCAGCGGCGCATTCAACTCGTTTCCTTTTCATTTATGCTGCCGTCTGATTACTAAAATGCCGTTAAGTGACATTTGTTACTGTTTATGTACTGGGCGAAAGCGCTTTTATTTCTCTATCGACCAGTATGCGTCATATTTTTCTATCATTTATAAGTACTGAGATTTGGAGCCGCACGTACACCTCTATCTACATCCGTTTTGGACTTTTTCAATTCTAAAATACGGTAAACTTATTTTACATTACTGAAACTGGTATTTCAATAAAAACTGTAAGTCTTAAAAAAGTCTACAAAACAAAATTTCTCACATTTTTGCTCGTAGTCAAAATTTTGGGTTTGTCACTTAACGGCATTTTAGAAATTGGACGGCAGTATATTGAAATTACCTTATTTACACACCGTTTCACCGTTTCTTAGATAGGTTAAAATACAGGGAATGATTTAAAATTGTAATTAATAGTACCTATTAGTAACGTACTAATAGTGTTATTTATTTATTTATCTATGTCCTTTTCCGGTATGCAATCTATCTGCTTGCCGAATTTCATCAAAATGTCTGGGTCAGTTTTGGCGTGAAAACGTAATAGGCAGACTTACTTTACTTATTTAATACTTATTTAGTTATCGAGTTACTTTCGCTTTTATAATATTAGTATGGATCAGGATTGTTTAACAAAACTTAGGAGACTTATTTTCTGTAAAAAGTGTTGGAAATCTATCCGTAATAATCTTATCTCCGTATATCTTAAAGACCGTCATATACGTAGCTATAATATATATTATAGCACACCATACAAAATCACAGTATTGATAACAACGTAATTAGCAATAATGTACTCGACGTTATTGCCATGAATTTATTTGATAACGGCATTACAAGAGTTTAAATAAAGCTTGTTCATAACCAAACGGGAGTTATATAAATAAATAAATATTTTTGGCCATTTCACACAGCGCCATATAGCCCCAAACTAAGCAAAGCTTGTACTATGGGAACCAGATGGCTGATAGAATACTTATTTATACTTTTTTTTGTGAATACATACTTACAATTCACAATAATACAACACCTAGACCTGGAAAAAAATACTTGCAGAACATACAAACATTTCTCCCGTAGCGGGAATCGAACCCACGCCTCTTGCGTCTCAGCCGAGCACTCGCCCGCCACGCCACCGAGGTCGTCCCAGTTCTCACATAGTTTTGCAATACGAGTATATCCTGCATCTAGTAACATTTGTAGATAAACTTTTTATGACTGATTAAACAGATCTGAATGCTGCCAGTTGGCAACATGCCAATTTCACCCTCGGCCAACGTAGGATAGAAGTACTTATAACTTAGTAAATCTGTCATGCAAATGTGAAATTGATTTACATCGTTTCGATTTGAAGCGCTCTTGGCGTGGCTTAGATGTTCTTGATTGATCGTTGAAGTTAAGCAACGTTGTGCGCGGTTACTTTGAATGGGTGGCAAGTGGCGTTACGAGTAGTAGGCCTTTAGGCGGCCTAAAAACTCCGTCACAAAAGTTGGCCACTAGCTCATACGAACTTACTACTTTATCGTTTCGATTGACGTTCATCGACATTTTAACTTTGGTCTCCAGATCTGAATGGCATAAAATGGGACGGGACGGGGATAACAGTAAGAAGGAGCTATAAATGACGATGATGATGAAGTTTTTGGTTATATTCCACGTTTCTTGTTACCTTTCTTAGGTCAATGGCCTTGCTTATAATAGTGGCTCAAAAAGGGTCCTACGGCAGATAATTAATGAAGCAACATTATCAAGAATTCAGTACCCTCATTATTTAATACCTACGCAGGGACATAGTTTTGCTGAGTCCGCTGTGATTTCGCCGAAAGTAATGGTTCTAGGAAGCAATATCGTAGAAGCTACCGAATATATATATGTAATACTCTACGTTACTGACTGACTGACTTACAATGAACGCACAGCCTAAAGTATAAGTCCTAAAAGCGTGAAACTTGAAGGGCATATTCATCTTATGGTGTAGAGGTACCTACACCATAAGATGAATATGCCCGAATATGCCAATATGCACTAAGAACGGAATTCCCGAAATTCAACTCCGAAAAGACGCAACAGGAAGGTGTATGAAAAACTCGACGCGGACAAAGCAGGGCGTTTCATTAGTCCTACTAATATTATAACTGTGGAAGTTAATAAACTGTCAAACTCAATCATGGCGTAACAGCTGAACTGATTCGAGTGAAACGAATTCGAGTGATGGAATAACATATTATTATTATGTTATTATTATTGCTGCTTAAATCTTAATAAATAGCTCATAAAAATGCTAAAAAGTGCACCGTCCGCCCGCTTGCAATAAAAAACAACGCAAAGCACATTCACTCCCTCCAAGCAAACCCAATATCATCGACACGTGTTTTGCCTCTCCAGGAGGCATCCTCAGGAGTTTGGCTTAGACTTTCGGAAAGTCACGCCTAAATCAATTAACCAACATTATATGCAACTTTTAATCCTGGTATCGCGCGAGAGAAGCCATGAGTGAAAGCTTGTAATCCTACTTCACGCGTACGAAGTCGCGGGCAACAGCTAGTACAATATTTATATTATACTAGCTGTTGCCCGCGACTTCGTACGCGTGTAGTACATTATTTTGATCTACAATCAATAGTTTTCGCAGCGCACGCCAAAATCTATTTTGGGTTTTCTACCTTGGGTTACAACATTGCAATTTTCTTACGGATCCCTAATTTTTTTAAAATATATGATAGTCTATACTGGTCCCTGATAATTTAGCTTTCTATTGGTGAAAGAATTTTTGAAATCGATCCGGTAGTTTCGGAGCCTATTCGTCACAAACAAAAAAAAACAAAAAATCTTTCCTCTTTATAATATTAGTGTAGTAATGCGAAAGTTTGTGAGGATGCTTGGATATTTGTGCCTCAATGACGCCTAAACGACTGAACGGATTTGAATGTAACTTGGAATATACATAATACGTAAACTGGAGTAACATAGTCTTCTTTTCATCCGGGTTAAACGCTAGCGAAGCCGCGGACGGCAGCTAGTATTTATATAAAATAGGGTCCGTATTCGAGTGGGGCATTTAATATGATCGTGATTGGCAGCGCGGGCGTCCTCCCCGAGTCGGGAAAAGCGCTCCGTGAAATATTAATATTTCCTCTTTTGTTTTCTTTGTCGCGAAACAAAGGAAATATTATGGCGTTAGGAATTTGCTATTCGCAAACAAAGCAATGATTGTGTGTCAATGCCTAAGACGATGTGTCTCGATGTATAAACGAGCCAAGTTTGATTTGCTTGCTTTCCTTATTAGCTCTTTTATAATCAAATGTTAGAGCACTGGTTGTCTAGTGGTGGCAGCCTCGCTTTTCGTTCATAAGGTTCGAATTCAGCTCTGCACTCATTCAGTGAAGGAAAAACGTGAGAAAACCAGCATATCGTAAAAATTTCGAAAACATGATGTCTAGTACATGAAAAGAGCCTTGAGTCACACTTTACTTCCTTTCACCACACTGGTTCGTAAGAACTAGTGACACTACTGGTAGTAGAAATAGTGGTTCTAATGATGAGTCCAGTATAAAATTGTGGTTGGTCCAAGGGAGATGGTCAGGATGAACTCAATGTGATTTTTCAAAGCGACCGATGAAAGCCGGGGAACGTATTACTTATGGAAAGAATAATGGGATCTGTCGGTCCGATCTTTTCGATTCTATGAGTTTAGTAAACCTCCATTTGTTACCTTTAAAAAGGTGACATTCCATGAACTTATGTATAACTTTTAAATAGCTATTTAAAGCCACTGGTGTCTGTAAGAATATACTGTACTAATTAAGTTGCTAGGCTCTTAGCACGTTAAGTATTTCATCATTATTTCCCCGACCTTTTCCCAATTTGTAGATTTGTTCTAGATTTTAGAATTAAACAAGATTATTTTATGTATAAATTAAAAGAGAAACGTCCTTCAGGATCTGTGGTAACAGTGGGTATACCACAAGGATCAATACTGGGGCCATTTCTGTTTTTAGTTTATATTGATATTCTCCCCAAAGTTAGGCACGAACTTGAATCAGGGCAGGCAGGGTCACTTCTAAGAGCATTAGTAGATTAGTATAAGATAAGCGCACAGTTCAGCATATCTGTACCTAACCGTAGCTTTGAATATAGTGTTGTATAAATCGGGCAAAACTCATTACACCTCGTACCAGTAAAACGCGCCCAAGTTAACATAAATGCAATAGTAACTGTCTATCACTCGCTCGCCTCACGCGTCAGTGGTAACTACGCAAACCTAACCTAACCAACTGAATGATTGAAGTTGACCGACTGCGAACAAAGCGTGCGTCGCGGCAGCGTCCATCGAAGCGCCAGGAATATCGAGCGAAGTTACTTATCCACACAGATATTTTAAATGGACCGTTTGCGAAGTGGACCGATTGCTCATAACAGTAAATTTTAGTTGACGTTTTGCTAAGTTGACAGACTGCGAACAAATGGTTGTGGCTTGTTTCAGGTTATCCTAGACGCTCGGAAAGTGTGCGGGCGACATATTTTCGTACACCGCGCGATCGTGCGGCACGCCTACCAACCCATCTACTTAATCATAGACACCGCCATCGCCGTAAGTATATACTAAACTACTATGTATGTACTCGTATCACTATTTTTTTCGAACCAGTGTGGTGAAAGCATTAAAGAAATACTCCTTTCGAACATTTCTCAGTTGTGTTTTTTTTATGTAGTTGAAGTTAAGTAACGTTTTGCGCGGTCACAATTTGAATGGGTGTCCGAAAATGTCATTACGAGCTGAGCGCTTCTGTGCTTCGGAGGGCACGTTAAATTGTCGGTCCCGGCTTTAAGTCACTAAGCCAAGACGGAGGCCTTTAGGCGGCCTAAAAAAACTCCGTCACAAGATTTGGCCACTAGCTCATACGAACTTACTTACTTTTTTCCTGATATATAAGACCACAGATCAGGCCAGGGCTTGACCTAAATCACTCTTACTTGTAACATTAAAAATAAATAAATAACATTATTTACTACTCTACCTGAGTATTACCAGACAAGTTTGTGGTTTTATACACAGTGTACGCAGTTCTCCGGTAGGATTCCTTAAGAGACGATTTATTTCCATCACCCTCAGAGAGGCCGCGATTTTTCTCCAGTAATCCTTAATTTTTCACTACGGTAGAGTCAAAATAATAGGTCCGAATTGACGTCTGTCATTTTGTTCGCAGTGATAACTTGTGCGAACGTCTATACAAGAAATATCTTTACTATACTAGCTACTGCCCGCAGCTTCGCTCGCTTTGTATCCGGATAAAAAGTAGCCTATATGTTAATCCAGCACATGTACTATGGATATTCCAAGTTTCATTCAAATCCGTTCAGCTGTTTAGGCGTGAAAGAGGCACAAACATCCCAACATTCAAACATCCAAACATCCTCACAAACTTTCGCATTTATAATATAAGTAAGAAGTAAGATTTTCAGATTATTTTTACTTTAATAGGTAGGCAATAACTATTTATTTAGTTGTTAAAAACAGTTTTTTTGATTCATTTTGTTGTTTTCTTGTAATTAACAATTATTTGATTTGCAAAAACTTAAACGACGGTCAAATTGATGGGCCGTACGTGGATAAGACCAACACAAGATTGCGTTGGATGGTACAAAAGTAAGAGAGACTTATACTGAGCAGTCGATGAAGACAGGCTGTATGTGATGAAGATAAAGGTTTAAACCCCTTTTCAGATTGTTCAGCAGGCACCAAATTCTCGAATAAGCCTGATTTATTGAACCATTAATATTATTGCGGACTTTCGATTCCATTACGAAACTAATCAATTAATTCTCCTGCAGAACAATACAATTCTGTGGATAGATTGATTTGTTTTGGCTTCGTTGAATTGGCAATCTAAATGCTAATATATATTTATGATGTAATTAATAATTATGTTTGTCAATATTTCATCATCGTGATCAACATGAGCCGCGGCCTGTCTTTGTCTGGGCGTAGGTTTGTGTGTATTGTTGTAAAGCTTTACCTTCGACTTGAATTATTTTTACTATTTGAAGCTGTGCTTAAATCGAATCGAACCCGGGAATCGAACCCGCGCCTCTTGCGTCTCAGCCGAGCACACGCCCGCCACGCCACCTAGGACGTCAATGGTAATAAATCATGTTAAAAAGATAATCGAAAAGATGAATTTAAGATTCGTTGCAGTATAAGTTCAAAATTCTGAAAAGTTATTAATTTCGATGCTGACAGTTCAAGCCCGAATGTACGATACAATTGAGATAAACTTTTTTACCATTGCCAGCGGCGCCATTCTGATGCAGGAAAAGAGTCGGCTTTTCAATCGACTTCCATTTATATTTTCTCTCTCCGTTTCATCAGTTTGTGATCATACATACAGACATATTATCACACCCGTATCCCTAATGAGATGAGCAGAGCCACAAGTAATCGTAACAAAACTTGCAGCCACTCCTGATTCAAAGTCCCAAGATGGATAATTATAGTGAATCACGGTGACAGGTGATCAGCCCATCAAACATATAGATGGTCCATCATGTATGAGATACTATCCTTAAGTCGACTTTGACGATATGTTTCGGAAGAAAAGCAACTGGACGCATTCTATGTTTTTTCTTTATTTCCAGTTTAGCAGAGAAGTCTGAGATCAAACATTGCGTAATCAATCATTATGTCCGGTTAAGCCGAGCCAAACTAAGTTCACAAACTATTACCAACCTTATAATTATTATATTTCATACAGGACTAGCTTTCTCGCGCGGGTTCACTCGCGTGCTGTAAATGTGTTATCCTTTTTGAGAGTTATTTTGAAAAACACTGAAAAATGTGTCGATTAATTTTGTATTTGTAGTATCCTAACCAAGTTTTGAGTCAATTGCACTACCCGTTAAGTTCCCATACAAACATTGACACCCCGTTTCACCCATTTTAAAAAGGGGCAAAATGTGGTGTTATAAACAACCCTTAAGGGTTTTTTGAAAAATCCTGAAACACGTATCAATTTATTTATAGGTATATAGTGTATCCACACCGTGTCTTAACCGAATCGAATTAAAAACTATGAAAAACCGCAAAACATACATGGGGGTGATTCGGGTACTCCAAGGGGTGTTCTATCTTCTGGACTTCCGCTTGACACTTTTTTCTGAGACACCCTGTATAAAACTCTCAACAGTAACGTGATTTACTTAACGTTGCCCAGCAGTGGGATTCAAATGGCTCATAAAATAATAATAAATCTGTTTCAGGGTTTGGAAGTAATTTGCGAAATGCCGATCGGAGAAGAATTGAAAACGGACGAGACCTTGGTCATACGGAGAACTCAGGTACGTTAAAGCAGAATGCATTCATCATTATCATCATTCAACGAAGCGTTCGTGGCGTAGCTTAAACGTTCTTGGTCGATCGTTAAAGTTAAGCAACGCTGTGCTCGGTCACAATTGGGATGGGTGACCGCAAGTGGCATTACGAGCTGAGCGCTTCCGTGCTTCAGAGGGCATGTTAAATTTTCGGTACCGGCTTTTAAGTCGTTAAACCATGACGCAGGCCTTAAGGGGGCCTAAAAATTCCGTCACAAGAGTTGGCCACTCTTGTCGCTCATACGAACTTAATTATTCAACGATGATAGATAATAACTTCGTTTATAATTATAAAATGCTGTGACTCAAACGACTGGATAGATTTAGACTGATCGTTGTATGGCCTCGATCATGAATGTGACATAGTCTATATAAAATATCAAGAAATTTAATATGGCGGCTGTATAAATAAATAATAAATATATACTTGGACATAATACTACAACACCCAGACCTGGAAGAAATATTTGCAGATCATACAAACATTTCTCCCGTAGCGGTAATCGAACCCGCGTCTCTTGCGTCTTAGTCGAGCACTCGTCCGCTACGCCACCGAGGTCATCGTATACATTACAATTCGTCCCGGGCACTACAGCGTCCCTTAGTATAGTCAAAAGTTGCCTCCTGACTCCTCTAGATGGTAAAAAGCCTTTTTATGCATTACAAAAACTTTTAAAATGACAAAAAATCCAACATGGCAGCTGTGGGATATTACCAAAATTCAATGTAGTCTTGATTTTTGTAAAAATACTTTTTTTATGCATGCAAACGCACAGGAAATTGCTAGTTTACGCGCTATACGCCCCAGTTTAGAGGACTGTGACAACGATTCGGCCAAGGTTGAAACTCTACGGATGTATTTACTGTTGTGAAGGGACCCTTCTGAAGCCTTTATGAAGAGGATGAAAAGAGCATTCCTCTTTGTGTTCCGTGACGAACGATAATTGCATTCCACCCGTTTTTACAAAGGCCCGTTGGAACATGTTCCGGTTCCTGATATATCGCACTTCACAATATTATAAATGCGAAAGTTTGTGTGTTTATCGTTGCGTAGTTTATGACCTGGATTAATCGAGCGAGTGAAGATTTCAAACTTGGATAGATAGATAGATAGATAGATAGATAAGAGCTTTATTTGACAACAACAACATTACACAGACACATATAAGAGGAGTAGAAAACAAAAAACACATAAAATGAAAAAACTAATAACTAACAATGCCTACGAATTATTTACTAAAATAAGTAAAACAAACACAAAGTTTAAAATTTAGGCGGGTGCAAGGTCTGTGCTGCTGCGGTGAGTCAAAAAGGACCAGTCTCAGCTTTATGTTACTCTGCGCCGTTAAGCGCAGAGCAACGCTGGTTTTCAGACTGGGCCTTGGAGTGGTGACTACACGAGCGAGAGAATACAACCACAGAAGGAGAAATATATATATATGTATCAAGTGTACCTACTATTAAATATAAATAAATAAATAACTGCTTTCTTGCCATAAAAAAAAAAAATACTAATTTCTCGGGAAAAACAGAAAGGCAATATATAATATTGGAAACGGGACAATGGAGTAAGAAGGGACGAAGATTGGGATGTGGAAGAATAGCAGATAGGTGGGAAACCTGGCGTAAGATGTTTAAAAAAGAGGTAAGGTTTTCAACCATTTTTGTGTGTAAATACCCACTATATCTTTTGCCTAGCCAAAAGTTCCTTTTTGAAAGCTAGTCTAAATGCAGAAACTGTTTTTAGAGCATACAAAGGAGGGGGGAGATCGTTCCAACACCGAGAAGCTGCAAAACGAAATGATCCACGGAAAGCTACAGATTTGTGCCTCGGTGTTAGAAAAATTATGTGGGTACATGCTCGTTTAGGGTAGCGAGCACTAGCACTGGCCCAATTTAGCTTAGAATACAGGTAAGTAGGAATTTTGCTAAGAGTAAGGCCAAAAAGTAGAGTAGCAAGGTGAAGTTGTCGACGCGCCTTCATTTTTAGCATGTTAGCAGAGTTAAGGAAGGGAGTAACGTGGGTACGGGGAGGAATTGGGAAACAGAAACGTGCACATGAGTTCTGAACTCGTTGAATAAACTTTTCAGTTCTACTCAGGAGACAGGGCCCATAAACAGTGTCACAGTAATTTAGGCGAGACATTACAAGAGATTCACACAAGGTGACCCGTACTGTCTCACTTATATAGGGACGAATTTTATAAAGTAGTTTAAGACGAAAAAGGGCCTGTCGGACGCATTCAGCTACATGTGATTCAAACCTGAGTTGACTATCCATTACTAACCCAAGGTTCTTAGTCTCTGCAACACGTTTAATCATCCCTCCATCTATTTGTATTTGGAACTGTGTGTTAGCCAGTCTGTTTAGTGTCTTCTTTGTCCCAAACATTATATATTTGGATTTGGCCGGATTGAGGACTAGGGAGTTAGTAACAGACCACTGGGATACTTGTTTTAAGTCCTTATTAATTGCAGATATGGCGCTGACATGGTCTGCGGGCAGAAAGGAATAATACAGCTGCAAGTCGTCCGCATAGAGATGGTATTGGCAGGAAGTTATTTTGCTGATTATATCCGCACTGTATAGGATAAAGAGAAATGGGCCGAGGATTGATCCTTGAGGGACGCCACGAGGAACTGGGCAAGGTGAGGATCTCAGTGACTTACCATTTGATAATTGTAATTCAACACATTGAGACCTATTGCTCAAGTAACTAGAGAACCATCTTATTGTTTTAGAGTCAAAACCGTAGTAAGCGAGCTTGGACAACAAAAGAGAGATGTTTATTGAGTCGAAGGCCCTGGAAAAGTCTAGTAGAACCAGGATACTACACATCCCTTTATCCTGGGCCGCCAGTAAATTATCAACGACGTTCATGAGCGCCGTTGATGTACTATGTCCTTTACGGAAGCCAGACTGATATTGGGGAAGTAATTGATGTTCTTCAAGGAACTTAACCATCTGCATGCAGACAATTTTTTCCAAGACCTTCGATAGAGATGGGAGTAGGCTTATTGGTCTGAGGTCACTAAGCAGATTGGGTTGATTATTTTTGGGAATAGGCTTCACAACTGCCACCTTCCATGTCTCTGGAAAAGTAGAGCTAGTTATAGATGTGTTAATTATGCTAGTGATCGTAGGTAGGGATTGAGGTAAGGTCAATAGTAACATTTCCAAAGAAACTCCATCTATTCCTAATGCATTTGATTTAAAACTTTGAATTACTTTTAAAACTGTAAAGTCAGTCACGGGCTGTAAGGAGAATTCATACGAGCTGTGACGATGAAACTCATAATAAGTTAGCTGGGAGATGGAAATGTGGTTATTACCAGGTATTTTAAGAAAATGGGAATTAATAATACTGGGGTCATTGAATTGGGGGGGAAGTTCTGAAACCTGGGCTTGGGCGATTTGGCGTTGTATGTTTGTGGATAATATGATTGTTAGAGCATAACTTTCGAACCGTTAATCCAATATTGACGGCCTAGGTGGCGTGGCGGGCGATTGCTCGGCAGACACGCAAGATGCGCGGGTTCGATTCCCGCTGCGTAAGAAATGTTTGCATGATCTGTAAATATTTCTTCCGGGTGTGGGTGTTGTGGTACCATGGTGCTCGTAGTTTCTGACACCCACGACACAGGGAATCCTAGTGTGGGGTCTGGACTATTATGTGACTGTTGGGTGTTATTAAAAAAAAAAAATATTTAATATGTTTATAACTTGGTTGGTCAATTTGGATAGTGCTATGAAAGTTTACTGGCATTTATGAGCTTAATCGGTGAAGAGATTGTAAACATACTGGATTACCAAAAGGGTAAAAAAAACCTAATTATTTAAAATTCCAAACACCCGCAAATAGTGATTCGATGACCCGCAACTTTATCTTCGATAAATTTAATTTTAGGCGCTTTACCAGTAGGTACTCAAAGCATCTGAGGAAACCGGCATGACGTAGAACCTAAAAAGTTCATAAACATGTGTCAAGTAAACGAAAGAAGCCTTTGAGGCGCACTTTTAATCCTTTTACCACACTGTTTCGAAAGAACTAAGTAGTAAAACGAGCAGTATTATTGTAAGGTTAGGTTATTGTTTCTTGAAAGTAAAGAATAATTTGTCATGTTTTGCATTTCCTCATAACTAAATTGTAAAGTAACATCTCTGAAACTGAGCTCATATTTTTTATTTCTCTGTTCACTGCTATTTGTTTGCAATAAAAACTTTGATACCAACTTTTACTACGTTGTAACCTGAGAATGGCCTTGTCCAGACGGGGCGATTTTGTCTCGAATTCATCTATTCATCTGCCCGTCTGCTAGGCACTCTGCATTTATAACTTTTAAAATGGTGTAACAGCTTAAAAATTAAATATAAAGAGTATAAATACAATGAATTTTGAGTTCTTGTTGTGTATTATTTATGAACTAACAACTAACTGTCATGAAGTAAGATCAGCACAGAAAAATCGTGCTCTATACGATTTTTCTCGACCAGGTCCTAGATAGAGGACAAAAATTTAAATTAAGAAGTATTTAATTGTTTGAAATCACTGGGAAAACTGTCACGATATTTCATCCGGGTCTGGGTGTTGTGGTGTTGGTACTCGTAGTTTCTGATACCCTCGACACAGGGAATCCTAGCGTGGAGTCAGGACTATTATGTGACTGTTGGGTGTTATTTATTTATTATTTGATTTAAGTCAACATCAACCAGATAAGCGTAATTTCAATACAGAACCCCCGAATTAACCCCGTAGTTTATTTAAACCATAGTTAGCGGATTATTGAACGACTGATCAACACACAATTATTACTTGGAACGCTACCCTGAAAGGCTAACCTCATAATGTGGTTTTAAGTGGAATTAAGTTTGCTGCTTTAAGAAAAACTAATTAAGGCTAGTTAGTATAAAATGGAGGATTAGGTAAAGCCCCATGGGGAGCGAGGAGGTAAGGCTGTTGCTTGTCTTAGCATAATTTACTTAAACGGACAACTTAGTTTCATTAAATATTCATTTTGAATCTAAATGCTTCCAAGTTTAGATGTACATACATACGGTGACCTCGTTGGCGTGGCGGGTGAGTGCTCGGCTGAGACGCAAGAGGTGCGGGTTCGATTCCCGCTACAGGAGAAATGTTTTGTTCTGCAAATATTTCTTCCGGGTCTGAGTGTTGTAATAATAATGTACCTATGTATTAAAAAAAAATACCTATTCTATTAGCCATCTGGTTCTCAAAGTACAATCTTTGCTTAGTTTGGAGCTAGATGGCGCTGTATGCCGCGGGCGGCAGCTAGTAGATCCATATTTTTATCACTCAAATCCCTAACAGAGTAGGCAGAGCCACAAGCAATCATAAGAAAACTTGCAGCCACTTAACTAGACCAACGGCGCTCTCAAGTGCTCTGTTTTAGACAAATTAAAACATTTTAGTATATAAAGGGGTAGGTAGGTATGCCAAGTAATATAAAATCGACTAATGGCAGGCAAGTACTTTCGAACAGGCCACTCAATTCTCGCAGAACAATCAAACCGCCGGGAAATAAATGAAAGGTAACCCACAGTCGGTATAACTAATTAGCCAGTTATAATTGAGAAATACGGAACTTTGCAAAGTTGGGGTGGGTAGTTCCCATTTGTTCTATGGAACATGACGTCTGAGATTCTGAAATTCTCTATTGTACACGAAACACTTACAAATAAAACATTAAAAAGTACAAAGGCGAGCTTAGTTCTTAAAGAGTTTTCTACCAGCAAACTTTTGAGGCAAGGAAGAGGCTTTAACATAGGTGGATGTTATGCGTACAGTACAGAGACAGGAAAATAAAAACGTCATCGGACAAAATGACAATTTTTTTCCATAGAACTACAGTCTACAGATAATTAGCTTTTCCTAAAATCTTCCATGAGAAGCTAATCGACACTGATAATGTCAATTATTCTATTTTAACCATAACTATGAATATAACATAGGCAATCGGTCGTATAGTAGCGAACAACTATTACTGCCGATCTCAAGTTAGAGGGCATTTCTCATAATGCGACAATCAAGTTAATCAAATTAGTCACTTTGACAAGTGCCACTATAAATAGAACATATGGGAACTACCCATTGGAGTATACTTAGCCCGACTGAAACAGTTATTTTAGCCTGCGATTCCTTCAACATCGAACTTGTTTGAGACTTAAGCATTTGTCCATGATGTTATTGATAAATGTTTTTACTTCATCGACGAAAGTTTTTCTTCGAGACGATTTGTGAACGTGATCACCGCGGGTGTATCAGGGCACATTTATGAGTCCCTACTCTGGAAACACTCCCTCAAATCGCCAATGTGATAACGCTTAAGAGTTTTATTTATTTAGATAGTTTGGATTGCCCGTTACTGCTAATGGAAGTGTCTTGTCCCCGCGCTCTATGGCCACTTCACGATTAATAGCCTTGTCTTCGGGTTTTGTAACGGTTATGTATTTCCTACCCTTCGCACTACCCTATAAATGACTACTCACTATTTGTATGACTTTGTATTTGGTAATTTCGAAACTAATTGTAACAATCCTACTATCCTTCTTCCTACTAATATTGTAAATGCGAAAGTTTGTGTGGATGTGACGACGTTTGTGCCTCGATCACGCTGTAACGGATGAACAAATTTAAATGTAACCTGGAACATACATAGTATGTGTACTGGAATAACATCTAGGCTACTTTTTTATCCTGTAACCACGCAAGTGAAGCCGTGGGCGGCAGCTAGTGATATATAATCGCTGTGCTAATTTACAGTTTATTTCATCATCATTATCAAATCAGCCTGGTATCACTCACTGCTGAGTTAAATAGATAGAAACATAATTAGATGTATTTATTTTCATGATTTTTTTAACAAATATTGGTTAATAGTGTTTGTAAGCCTATGTTAGGTTTATCTGAACACTATGGTTCTCATTTACAAAATAACAAATAAAAAGTTCGAGTAGAAAACACGTCAACAATAACAAGATATAATTAGGAGTGACCGCGCACAGCGGCCTCAGTACAGGCCTTATTTCGATTCTGCCAGCCTCTTTGGTCCTGT
Source organism: Scotopteryx bipunctaria (assembly GCA_949320045.1). NCBI lineage: Eukaryota > Metazoa > Arthropoda > Insecta > Lepidoptera > Geometridae > Scotopteryx > Scotopteryx bipunctaria. The sequence continues at coordinate 10,758,734 of OX439453.1, read as the reverse complement.
GGGGCTAGCCTATTATGGCTAAGTGGTGACCAGCTAACCAGTGGCCATCACCACGTCTAACCAATTTGGTTAATTGGTTATTATGATCGCGATTATTATTTTACTCGTGCTTACTAGACCGAATAAAAACTTATTATTCTTAAACACTCTGAAATTTGAAAATTTGTTACTTTAAACAATAAATTCGTTATTCAACTTTGTACATAAGTTAATAATTAGTTCTGACCCCACACTAGTTTTTTTGTGGTCGAGTTTAGATACATTTATTGTACCTATAAATCGCTAAGAAACCAAGGATCTGAAAACCAATTAGTATGAGTATCGAATCGCTCAATGATTTTTTTCGGTAACTGATTAAAACTTTAGCCGTTTGGTTTGTATTTAAACCGAAATAATAAGCGTTACTGACGAAACGGCTAGTATACCAGAGTATGTTTTTTTTATCTGTATTTCCTTATCACCTACTAACACATTAATTGCAATACAGACAGTAAACTTGGTGAAATAATGTTTGCCTTCATTTGAAGTTGAGAAAATATCCTTATTATTTCTGTAACTGTTGACATTAATGTTTCGGTAACAGACAGTTTCGGTAAGCAGTTATTCAAAGTGATTTAACCAATTTGTTACGGTTATTAACCCAAACCGGAATGTCCCTGGAAATAATAAAGTCAAATCGTACAGTCCAAACAAAAGACATAAGAGAATTTAATATCTGCCAGAACTATTCTGATTATTTGCTATAGAATGAACTAACTGTAGTTTATTCTGTGGCAGAGACAGTCGTAAAATAGAGTTATGTTTGCCGGTTTGTCCTTCGTATTATATTCTTGCTAACGTGGTTGGGGACAACAGAAATGTGGCTGAAATAAAAGAAGTTATGCCTGTTCCATGAATTGATCTCTGCTCTACTTACATTAAACAAAGGAACATTATAGCGTCGATGATGAAATAAAAGTCACACACGATCTGGTCGGCCACTCATCCAAATAAGCTTTTTTCTTTGGAGATTTCTAGAGGTTCATTCGCAGTAGTTCCATTCACTAGTGCCATGATGGAACTGGTGGGATTTTTTTTCGCTCTAGTTCCATTATGAAAGTGAAATTGAGTCATGGTACTACCTAGACCAGGGATGGGGAAACTTTTTCCTTCGCATACCAATATTAACTCACACAATATAATGGCGGGCCAAGTAGTTGCATTTTTGGCTATATTATTCACTGAAATAAAAATATTGATACTTATCCTTTATTCTTTATTGTACATAATATAAAACACAGAAAACACAGACATAAAGTAAGGACATGTACAAAGGCGAGCTTAACCCTACAGAGAGTTTTCTTCCAGCAAACCTTTAGCTAGAGAGAGGTGGAGTATAGATAACGGGTACATGTACAAAACAAGACAAACATTTAAGTATGCAGATAAATAAATAGTGAATGAACTACAATCTAAACCTATTCCTTTTTACCAATCAAAATAATATACCTACATATACTAAAAATAAAATACCTACACTATTGCCTACAAAAAAAAAATAATAATAATATAAACTACTTAAATATCTGATATAATAGACCTACATAAGATACATACATATTATTATATATATACCAATATTATAATAACTTAGCTAAACAGATAAGAGGAGATGCTCTTTTACTTTTCTTTTGAAAATATTTATGGACTGACATTCACGAACAGCCTGGGGTAGTGAGTTCCACAACCTTACAGCGTGAACCGTGAAAGAACCGCCATAACGGCTGCTTGAGTGAGGTGGAGTTTTAAGAAGTAAATGTTTAGAAGTTCTGCATGGCTCACCACGGGGGACAAGAAACTCGAAACGTTCACGAAGGTAGGGAGGGGAGACAGAGCTAAAGAGGATTTTAAAAAGAAGTGTCAAGACATGAAGACTATGTACTACTTATGTATATTACATAATTGATATGTATTTGTAATACCGCCCGCACTAGCGAAATAATACGTGATTGTTTTATGCGAGCCGCGCACTGCCAATGAGAATGAAATTTCTAACAATACGAAAACTTCACTTGAATTTTGTTTGATGGTCGCGGGCAGGATTTCAACGCTTCGCGGGCCGGACATAGCCCGCGGGCCGTAGTTTCCCCCATCCCTGACCTAGACTCTGTGTTTGCTGTGTGTATAGTGCATACTATAATATTTAAATTACATCTCTTTACCCGACGATGAACTTAACTTGGGTCTGGTAAATTTTCCGGTTAAAGAATGTACGTCAGATTTTATCATACCCTTGCTAAAGCAAGATTCCTATATTTCACGCTTTACTAAAATAAATGGCACATAGCGTCGATAAATCAGAAGTGCAGTCGGTGCAATGCGCTCCTACATAATTCATATATCCACGTGACTGGCCGCTCGTTGGTATCAACATACCTCAAGCTGAGTGGGGCCGAAGATGAGGAAATATAAATAAATAAATATTTGGGGACATATCACACAGCGCCATCTAGCCCCAAACTAAGCAAAGCATGTATTATGGGAACCAGATGGCTGATAGAATACGTAATATAGTCTTTTTTTTTGTGAATACATACTAATAATACATAATACTAGAACACCCAGACCCGGAAGAAATGTTTGCAGAGCATGCAAACATTTCTCCCGCTGCGGGAATCGAACCCGCGCCTCTTGCGCCTCAGCCGAGCATTCGCCCGCCTCGCCACAGAGGTCGTCATATATAAATATTATAAGAGAAGTGGGAAACTAACAAATTATTATTTTATGATATTTAACAAACTGACGCGTTGATATTTTACAATGGGTCACAATACCTACAGGCTACTTCAATCCCGGCTGCGCCAGCTGCGATGAGGCAAATGCGAAAATCAGGCAAAAAGCAATCAATATAATGTCTTAGGTATTTTACAAATACATAGATGAATGATACGTCAACAACAAAAATAAATGGCAAACATTCTAATTAAAGTATGAATACTGATACGAATAAACATGCAAATTCGTCGCTTTTGATCCCAGTATAGAGCTAAACTTTGTTCAATTTGAACAGTAAAATCGCACCTAAGTAGTTCATCATCATCATCTTCCTGCACATAGAATAGAATTGTTGAAATAGTAAACTTAATGTCAATGTCATGTCATTACTAACTGTCAGTATCGTCTGACTGACGATTGTTTTTGGTCGGTTGCGGCTTCCGTCTGCCATGTCTTGCTTCTGCTTTTGTCTCTCCTACTTGTAACGGTGAATAAAAACGTGTTCCAAAATAAGGTCTTCTTTATTAAGAATAAGGGCAATAAGATGATGATGATGATGAAACGCATCTAAAAAAGTTTGCATCTATATCTTAAACTAAACTCCAAAGGTTTGTATGCAAAAAAACTGAACAAAGTCGCGGAGCATTCCACTGGTCTAGGTAAAACCATATTCACGATGAACGAGGAATATTCGAATGACGCACAGACAAGAAGGAAAATAGGACGAGACCTAGATGTCAATCGCCTATAAAATACGAAATATTTATCTCTGGTTCGTGACGCGGCATGCCTTTGTGCTCGCCTTATCTCCCTCGGCCCACTACGAACACAAAAGAAACAAGCTTGCTTTATAGGAAAATTGATAGCGCGTAACTTTGCTGTCCAGAGACGAAAAATCACAAACTTCAAGTTTAATAAATAATAATAATAAATATTTGAGGACATTATCACACAGCACCATCTAGCTCCAAACTAAGCAAAACTTGTATTATAGATGGTAAAAGGCCTAAGTTTAGCAGGGCTGCATTAAGAAAGGAGTTATGAACAGGTGTTAATGCAAACGTAGATTTAAAAAGTGTCCAAGTGATCCCCGTGATTTTTTTGACTTGACTTGACTTAGTTCCCGAAATTGAACTCCTCGAAGAAGCAGCGGGGAAAAAGAAAATCGACGCGAACAAAATAGCCACTAATAAATTAATATTTTATGAGTTAACGTCAAAATTGGACGAAGTTTTTGAAAGGAATCCAATTTGTGTTCCAATTTGTCTATTTTTGTACTCTCTGAACATAATAATTTTATCTAGGCTACGTTCGCAACTAGGGAATTAGTAATAAATACATACATATTATAACGCCCGTATACCTAATGGAGTGGGCAGAGCCACAAGTAAACATAAGAAAACTTGCAGCCACATCCGATTTAGTCCTAAGGTGGATATGGTGAACCATGGTGACAGGTGATCAGCCCATCTCCCATATGGGTGGTCCATCATGTTGGAAGGGATACTATCCCTTTGTCGACTTTTACGACACGCTCGGGGAGAGAAGCAGCTGGACGCATTCTATGCTTTTTCTTTACTTCCAGTCCAGCAGAGATGACTAATAATAATAAATGAACTTGTGAGTCCTGGCATCCAACTTTACGTGGAATGTTTTTGGTGGGATGTACCTATACTTCTTCTATTTCGCTCTGTCAGACGTTAAAACATTTTTTTTTATCAACCTATATCGTCCCACTGCTGGGCAAAGGTCTCCCCCAAACTCCTTCGAGATCTCCCAGGAGTCTAGATCGTCCCGTCAACGCTTTCTTGGCCGACCACGACCTCGCCTTCCATCGGTCTGCCAATGTTACGGCATTCGCCCATTATTAAAACATTATTGAAACATGAATATTTATTTCTAAAAGCTAAAGAAGTCTCAAAATATCTAGTAACAGGATCTAGTGCTAATTAATAAGTTAGTTGAGCGCCGTCGTGTCGCCGCCTCCTAACCAAAGGCATTATTGTATCCTCAAAGGGATGGCGTTCGCTATTCTTTTGAGACCGACTTTCATTTTAGTTTATTACTAGCGACCCGCCCCGGCTTCGCACGGGGATAGACATATACCATCGCGGACTTTTTTGTAGACCTTTTTAAGGTGTACAATACTGTAGTACATTATTTTGATCTATCTCGTAGGGTACAGCCAGCGTTTGCAATGTAAGCTCAAAAAAATGTGTTTATTTACGACATCACATTAGAAACCTCTAAAATTATCAGTGTTTTTCTAGTATATTATGCATGTATTATACATATAAACCTTCCTCTTGAATCACTCGTATCTATTAAAAAAACCGCATCAAAATCCGTTGAGTAGTTTTAAAGACATGGGTACATAGGGACAGACAAACAGCGGAAAGCGACTTTGTTTTATACTATTAGTGTTTCACAACTACGATGGATTCTTTTTAAATGTACTAGTTTCTTTAAGGGGTTTATAATGAAAGGAAAATTCAGAAACGCTGCCTCGTTATGATTTACTGAGTCTCATTTTCGACCGAATTCAATAAGGAGGTAGCTCTTAGGGTTATTTACCTAAAGAGGATAAAAAATATTCTGTGTATGGACATAGGAAGCTATGTAAATTATTGTGGTCCGAACATCGATATCAATCTACTGTGAAAAGGGGAATGTCGAAGTGAGTAATGTCCGATTGAAACCGCGAGCGAATGAATGATGTGTGTGTGTGTGTGTGTGTGTGTGTGTGTGAGTATACGTGTATGCGTGTGTGTGAGTTACGAGCCGAACGTGGCGCCGCGGTGGCTGTGGCCGGAACTAACTGCTCTCGACGGTTTGAGTAGGCAGAATGCAATGCATTGACTTACTGCCGTGAATCGAGGTAAATTGCATTTGTGCTGAATAAAACTTCTTATAGATAGGTACTAACTGTTAGTAGTTGGAATAAAAAGCTTCTATGCGTAAGTAATGGGAACTTGAGCAAAATAGATGGTCCAAATACAGTGTTGAACGTGGCTGCTTTAGTTAACAATCCACTAGCTTTTTTTTAATATAAGTAATAAATGTAACCACACAAATTTGCCCCTTTTATGTTTTTGTTCCATCCAATCCATCCTAGGTTGCCTGGCAGAGATCGGTTTTAGCGATAAGGCCGACCTTTGTTTTTATCATATTTTTTGTCTATTTTGTAAGTTTAATGTTATGTGGTAAACAATAAAATGTTATCTATCTAGCTGTACTTACAGGTCTTACCTTCTCGTACTTCCTGGCATTTTTCTATTTACATACATAACATTAGCCAAAACTAGAGACCCCACATAGAGTGGGATAAGGGCAGGAAGATGATGATGATGATACATAACACACACTTTTTTATTTACATACATACATAATATCACGCTTGTTTCCCATTGGGGTAAGCGGATCTCCATTTGCAACGGTCCTGACATTTTTTAACATAATTTATTTACATACATCTACTCTATCCCATTTCATGGTTTTATTTAAATCTGAAAGGCAGCTTCAGTAGGATATTAAGCTATTTACTTTTGAAATGTTATGTTCGAGCAAAGTTTTGTTTACATCGGAAAATACCCACGAGTATAAGTAGTTTCTTGACTACGAGTATTTTATTGGAATCAAGGTAAATGGAAAAAGCTTTATGTTGACTTATGACGTGAATTGAATGTTCAAATAGACTAAAACCACAAAGTACTTTGGTAACTCTTGGTACCAGAAAAAAAATAAAAACAAAACTGGTGGTACTGCCTAACGACCTCTGCCGCTTGTTTTATGTAGAGGCATGGTACTGGACTTGTAGGTAAAATGTATGGTTTTGTTCATAGAGAGAGGAGTTTCCGTGGGACGAGAAGAGAGAGTCGAGGACCTGCGAGGAGATGTTCGCGGAGGAGGACCGGAAACGAGCGGTCAGAGCCGGTGAGTGACTCCCAACAGTTCTGTCATTCAAGGTTAACTTTCTAGGCAAGGTTGACATCGGTGGCGTGGCGGGCGGGTACTCGGCTAAGACTCAAGAGGCGCGGGTTCGATTTCTGCTACGGGAGAAATGTTTGTATGTTCTGCAAATATTTCTTCCGGGTCAGTAGCGGAAATCGAACCCACGCCACCGAGGTCGTAAATAAAGTTAAATAATACAGTTATCCCATTAGAACACAAAAGATGTTTTGATTTACTTACATTAATACTACACAGGTACATAGAACAATTGCGGAGTTCCGGGAATGTGCCATACTAATTATTATATTTACCCCCGAATACTCAAACGCATCTCAGAGTTGAGCACGTATCAATTGACGAGTTTTTGACATTATTTTCATCAAAAACTGTCAAAAAACCGTCACTTGAGACGTGCTCAACTCTGAGTCCCGTTTGAGTATTCGGGGTTGAAGGTCCTAAATTGTGTTACCTTTTTCTCGGAAACGTTTAGATTGTCCTAAATAAAACCACAAGTAATTATGTAAAGGAAATAATCACATTTTTATCTTCCAACTAGATTATTTACACAAAAATATAAATATTAATACCGTTGGAAGACCAAGACGTTAGCTGGACCAAATTGGCGACGTTTTGGAAAAGAGCCAGGTCAAGAGTATCTACCCTAAACCGACCGATTAAATGTAATGAGAGTGAATGAAGCGGAAGAAGTATGTCAGGATCGTAACAAATGCATGGAGATACGTGATATCTGCCTACCCCTATGGGAAAAAGGCATGCTATTATGTATGTAAGTATGTAAATATAAATAATCAGATATGCACCTTATATTAAAAACTTCATTATTGCGGGTCTGGCGAGTCTTCTTGACCAATACCTATGTGTATAGACGATGGATGCAAGTAGCATCTTGATAGGTACAGTGGATACCTAATTATTTCTGACTGTGTTTTATATCATTTATTTTATTTTTTGTTTTTTCATAATGTACCCTAAGCCTCTTCGGCCATGAAAAATGCTTAACATTTAATTGTACTATAAACTGATGCCATATTAATAAATCTGAAAGAGATAAAAAGGCCAATAATAATGACCCTCGGAACATAAAGAAAAGACGTTTTTAGGATTCCGTACTCGAAGGGTGCCAACGGGACCCTATTACTAAGCCTCCGCTGTCCGTCCGTCCGTCCGTCTGTCAGAGGGCTGTATCTCATGAACCGTTATAGGTAGAGAAATGAAATTTTCACAGAATGTGTATTTCTATTGCCGCTATAACAACAAATAACAAAAATAAAAATGGCCCTCATACATGAAACATTGTTATATATAAGGGTTCCGTACCATCATATTATATGATGGTACGGAACCCTTCGTGTGCAAAATCGACTCGCACTTGACCAGTTTTATTAATATTTGATGTCAATAAGCTAAATGTATATGGGTCATTACGTCAGTTCGTTCGCAATAATCCCGAGACGATGTGAATATTTCAAAGTTACTGCCGTCATGAGCGTAGTCCTCTAATTGCGTTGTTCGTTAATTTGATGAATCCTCTAGGATTCTTAGCTCAATATCAGATATTTTAATAATATGAACACTGGTGGCCTAGTGGTTATCCCGCCTAATATCGTTGTTTCAAATAATTAGCCACAAACTTAAGGTTTTCTTTCCTGGGGGTCTAGCCAAGATCATTTCTATTCTCTTTCCATCGTAGAAAACGATTGGTAGCCGAGCAGTGTTGCCACCTTGCATTTTTTAAAGCGCTAGGTCAAAAATAAAATGTCATCAGATTTCAGAAATTTGGATTAAAAAAAAACACCAAATTCCGCTAAATTATTTCATATTAAAGAAACCCTAGTTTAAATTAAAAACGAACGAACAAGTGGGTATGTATGAGATGCAGAAAAAATAGTACTTAGTATCTTATTAATTATACAATTTTACGTAGGTATTTTACCTACGTAAAATTGTATAATGTTTAGTGTTAGTGTTTTTTTTTAATCCAAATTTCTGAAATCTGATGACATTTTATTTTTGACCTAGCGCTTTAAAAAAATGCAAGGTGGCAACACCAATCGTTTTCTACAATGGAAAGAGAATAGAAATGATCTTGGCTAGACCCCCTGTTCAAAAAACGTATGTGCGACATACCGGCATGTCGTGGAACCTAACTAACTAATGTATCATAAGCGTACGGAAAGAGCTTCTTTGAGGTGCACTTTAACTCGTTCATCAGCCTATAGTAGTCCACTGCTGGACATAGGCCTCCGCTAATGAGCGCCATCGCGCCTTATCTTCGGCTTGACGCATCTGGTTTGCCAAGTCGTTCACTTCTTTGATACGAAAGAATTTCCACTTTCTGTGCAACGCTCTCTGTGACCGAGGACAGGCCGAAGAAATCCTGGACGTCCGACAGAGCTTTGGGTCGATGAGATCGGAAAAGCCGCGGGAAAAACCTGGATAATAGACGAACAGGATCGCAAAAGGCTGGCAAAAAGGATACCTACATCACTGGGTCGTATCAGGCTGAGACATGTCGTCTTTGATGCACAGTCCGAGTCTACTTCCTGAAGATGCCGCGTGGGGGCGAAACACGTGTTGAGAATAATAAGTTTACTGTGTGGTTGTGTGTGCTGTCTCGCATTAGCTTTGGATGTTTCTTTTCTTTCTTTTATTGCAGTGGTGCAACCCGCCCGACTGCAATAAAAGAAACATTTCTGCATTTTGGTAAGCTTTTTATACTCTCATAAAACGAAAGTTGTTTAAAGAAGCTACTATAAAACATCTTATTCTATAGAAGACAAAACTGCTTGGGACTGAATAATGCTCCAACTCCTTTTATAAACATGATTGTAAAGGGATCATTTTGCAAAAAAATTGACAAGCGTAGTTTCTTACCTGTATCTTCCACGTTTGGTCGCGTTACGAACAGGTGTAAACGCAACGTAGATTTGACGTGTCCAAATGATCCCCATGATTTTAAGGAATAAAACACTTTGAAAGATTTGAGCCAATTATCACTAGAGGTTTAACCCCTGTTTAGTAGCATCCGTTGAATCAAATCAATCACCAGCTGGATATTAGTGTGGACATATTAATACCAACACTAATACCATCGGTAAATACACAAACTGTTTCATAAACTATAATCCACCAGCGCGGGCTCAGTACACCACAAACATTGTTCCAGCAAACACGATCCAATCAATCACAGGATTAAGCGCATTCACTTCCGAATGGAACTCGTGACAGACAGACAAACGGTCTCACTGAAGCCAACGTTTAGGGGATTTAACCTGGACGCGTTAGAAACACGTTCAATTCCAAAGGGAAAAAGCGAATGTTGAAACCGAATAGAGAAGAGAAGGCTACTTGAAAATGTACTCTGTTACAGACGTCTATTTCTAGACATAACATTTTCTTATGAAATCGCCACTCCAAACTAACTTCAGAATCAGCTTTCAAGAGTCATCAGCTCCAAGAACAAATTAGTTTATAAGCAAATTAAACTCAGACAAACAATACAAAGCAATTTATAACAAGCTCTACACAATTATCTACTCAACGTTGGAATTTCAGAGTTGGTATATTAAATCATCCTCTTGGAGCACTGGTGGTTTAGTGGTAGCGGACCCGCCTTCCAATTCAAAGATCGTGGGTCCAAATGCGGTCGCGCACCAATGTAATGCAACGTAGATTTAAGACTTGTCCAAGTGATCCCCGTGATTTTATGGAATAAAAATTTTTGACTTTGACTTTGGCTTTGTGTGTAAAAAATAAATTATATCATTTGAAATTGTTATGTAGTCAGAGGATAGCCGTTGATGCACGAGAATGGTGTCATTATACTAATGCACTACAATGGATATCGTACATATCTTTAATTTTTTTTAACAAAATTGTGTAATTTGTGGATATTTGAAAAAAGTCACTCCTTTCTTGATCTTCGAGGTAATAACCCATCGATGAAGTGCACCGTCGAGGCAAAGACCCATCGTGGTAGAAACTATTCGACGTATTGATCTTTCGAGGTAACGACCCATCGATGAAGTGCACCGTCGAGGCAAAGACCCGTCGTGGTAGGAACTCTTCGAGGTACTGATCTTTCGAGGTAACGACCCATCGACGAAATGTACCATCGAGGTAGAGACATCGAGGTATTGAACATCGAGCTATCGTCTTTCGAACTAGAGTATTACATTACACTCCATATAACAGTAGTAAGCGATCAAAGCAAAGTGGCATATGACCACGGTTACCTCTGACGACATAACTAATTTCAGATGAGAATATTTCTTTGTTCCATACCTTTTAGAGCGTGATTTAGTCTGTTAGTTTACCTTTTAGTCGGGTTTTAGTTTTTGAACTAACTTTTTATGTGCAATTATTTTTGTTATCGCTCGAGGTTGCTTTTAGACCGCGTAACTTGAAGCTGCTAATGGAATGAACGAAGCACCGCGTCTGGAGACTGGATAAATGTGTGCACATTTATAAAGTGACTGGTAGAACTCCCCACAACTTTGTCCGCGTTCAGTTTTTTCATACAAACTTCATCGCACCGTTGCGTCCTCTAGCGGTTGAATTTTGACAATTCCTTTCTGAGTGCACCCCGCAATCATAAAAATATATTCTGCAAGTTTCATGCATCTAGGACTTATGGTTGAGACTGTGGTTCTGTCAGTTAGTCTGTAAGTATCGTAAGAGTTTAGTTATTTAAATTTGAAAAAAACCATTTAGGGCCGGTGCCCACTATCGGCACGGCACGGCATGCCTAAAGACGCCTAAATTTCCGATAGTGGGCGCAGGCCGTTACTTTACCGAACCGCTTTTTTACTATTTCAAAGTATCACGAGACGTCTTGATGTTTTTCGGTTTAGCTGCTATCCAGATTAGCAAAAGCAAAAGTAATAAAAATGAAATTTATATTTGTTTCCACGCTGCCAACTTTCCCTGCGAGGTAGTGCAAAAAGTTAATCTCATTCCAATCAGAGTTAGTGAGTTTCAGTTTGAAATGAGGTCGTTTTCCTTAGCAACGTCACTTCATATCAGATGGCGAAGCTAAACTGGTTTTAGTTTTAATATGGCGATATGTCTTGTTGATAACGGCTAATAGAGGGGGGTGGAAGAAAAACACATTTTGCCGACCCCACACGCGGCATAAAGCCGGGTTTCCACCGCGATGAGCGGGAAATGGCTAAGAGGAACGGACTCCTTTTTAATTAAAAACTTTTTACCCTTTCGGTGGAATACCGGCTTTAGGTTTACATTTCCACAAACAAAGAGTTTTACTCGTTCAATCCGCCCCGCTTACCTTTTTTTGTGCGTTTCTACAATTTTGAAATTGTGAAATTTATTATTTCATTGTGAAACACGTATTGTCATTGCGAGTTGAACGGGCTCGCTCCATAGAACTGGGCGAGTTCTTTTGAACCCTCTCTATTCGGTCATCCCTTTCCGACGGCCTCGGTGGGGTGGCGGGCGATTGCTCGGCAGAGACGCAAGAGGCGCGGGTTCGATTCCCGCTGCGGAAGAAGTGTTTGCATGTTCTGCAAATATTTCTTCCGGGTCTGGGTGTTGTGGTACCATGGTACTCGTAGTTTCTGATACCCACGACACAGGGAATCCTAGTGTGGGGTCAGGACTATGTATGTGACTGTTTGGTGTTATTTATTTATTTATTATTTCCACTCGACTATTTGTTCGCGGAAATACAATTTTTACATAATTTGTATGTTTGTGGATGTGTTTGATAGAGCATAACTTTCGAACCGTTAATCCAATCTGTATGAAACTTGGTAAGTCAATGTACTATGAAATTTTTTTGGGAAGCATAATGAACTTAATCGGTGAGAGGGTTGTAAAAATATTTAGTTCCTAAGAGGGTAAAAAAAGTTTCACAAATGACACATTTGTTAAGTGGGGTGCCTTATCAAATCAAATCAAATATATTTATTTGGGAACATGATGATCAAAGGTTCATATAAACTAATTGCAAACGATGATAGCTGCAGTAGTTTTAGAAAAACTGTGTCGCAGCTAAAAACGCCCACCTCCTTAACCAATAGTTGAAAGGGCTTTATTTGTTCATTCCAAAATAGTATTTTTCTGTTTCTAAGCGCCACTATTTGTCGAATGACATCGTGAACATATCCGGGAATCATTGGATGAGATTCGCGAGGGATCGGAGAGAATGGCGTGATAAAGAGGAGGCCTATGCCCAGCGGTGGACGGAGACGGGCTGAAATGATGATGATGATGAAGCGCCACTATCAATGTGAAGTCGACAAGCTCGCAAGTCTGTGAAGGTAAAAGTTTCCTCCTGACGCTGTATAAAACATCTACTATAGATGGTAAAAGGCTTTAGTTTTTTTAATTAATTTGTTACTTTTTTTTGGGTTCAAGACCCGTGTGCAGGCCTTTTTCCAAGTGACGTCTTTTCAAATATCTGCGCCGCGCGTCTGTCTTCTATTGTTTCGTGTTGCAACAATGAGATAAACCATATAAACAGACAGATATCTATAACTATAAGATAAGATAAGATAAAGATCATTAATTTGTCTTGAATATGGTCATAATTTTACATTTTTCTTATTTACAATGTCAATGGAGTCCAGCATATTCAGTCATAATAATATGACATACAAATACTTATTATATAAGGTAGAGAGTGTATGGCCCTTCATACATTATGATACTCGCTAGAGACCAACTTAGACGATACTTCAGACACATGCCAATAGAATACATGCTCGCTTTAAGTTTTTGTGTATTAATTTTGTGTTTATATTGGCCGTAGGTTAAGTTAAATAAGATCTGTAACTTTCTTCATGTTGCCTGAAATAAATTTATTTTATTATTTCTGTATGTAATATTCCTTCCCCGAATATGTAAATGCCGCTTTGAGGAAGCTGTTATGTCAGCTTATATTAAGTAATTCAATGTTGTAGGGAATCCAATTCGATCCGAAGTTTATTATAATTCCTGTGAAATTAGGAATACTTGGAAGCGTTACGATAAGGCTTAAGGCTGCCTGCGCGTTTGTGAGCGCTCTTATTTATTCAAGCCTGTTTAGTGCGATTTATTCATATCGTTACTGTTTACGACACATTTTATACGTTTCGCGGAACATAACACATTATCCACAAGCGCTATAGCATGAATAGGGTTCCGTAATACAAACTTTTAAGCAAATAAGCATTTCCTACTTTGAATATGTTATTTTTGTATGACTTCTCTGCTGTACTGGGAGTAAAGAAACACAGAGCGTCCAGCTGCTTTTCTCCCCGAGCATGTCGTAAAAGTAGACTAAGGGATAATATCTTCTCTGATGAAATATATGGGCGATGGGCTGATCATCTGTCACCATGGTTCACCATATCTTTAGGACTTTAAATCAGGAGTGGCTGTAAATTTTCTTATGTTTACCAGTGGCTCTGCCCACCTCCTTAGGAATACGGGCGTGATAATGTATGTATGTCATCACTATATGACTGAATGAATCATCAATATCATCATCCACAGCCTGTCTTACCTACTGCTGAGTATAGGCCTTCCTTTATGATATCCATCACGATTCAGTGCTAGCCATATTTTTTTACGGTCCACTGACAGTTTTCACTATGTTGTCTGCCCATCTTGCTGCATGGCGAATTGGCGACCCACATTCCTATGAAAAAATTAATACAATATTTATTTAAATAGAACAAACACAACAGATTTTACACAATATTTCAGATTTTTTTTTACATTATTGGTGGTACTTCGTTCGCTAAAAGAATACCTACTATGGTCAGTTGCCTGTGATACCCACATTAGATAAGAATCTGTATTGAGGGTAACTGATATAACTACATCACGGCCACGATTCAGTTACCATTAATTCTCCGAATAAATCATACTCATATTATTCAGATACTCATATAATTGTATTTCACATCAAAAGAGGTCTCAACTAAGCTTTATGCCTTATTTTTCGCTATATATAGTCGCTATCGAGCATAGTCCGGAGAAGTCTTTTTAAAGCCTAGAGTATTATTCAAACGAAAACTCATTTCCTTTATTGACAGCTCTATAACAAGAACAGCGAACAGCGCTCGCCAGGAAACTCCTCTAAAGCCACTCTTCAATAGCCGGGTACTGACTGACCGAACAGCCTCGCGAGGCAGCCGCGGACGGCAAGTTCTCGTTTGGTAAGGACGTGCATCGCCCGCAGTTTGCGCGTTTACTTCGGGCTAATTAGCTCGGTACTGACTAACCGAGTAGCATCGTGAGGCAGCCTCGCATGGCCGTTCTGTCAGTCAGTACACAGCTCATTGTATTCAGAACACGATTCCAACTAATAACGTAATGTATCTTTACAAAATACAAATTGTATTTGTGCAGAATTAATTTCTCGGTAATTACGTCCTAACTCTTAGTACTCCCGAATGATTACCTACTTTGTGTTTTGGGAACAATTTAGAAAGAAATAATTTATTAATTAACTAGCGTCCGCCCATCGCTTCGCTGCTGTTACCTCTTTATCATCATCATCATGATCATCATCAGCCTATAGCAGTCCACTGCTGGACATAGGCCCTCCACTAATGAGCGCCATCGCGGCCTGTCTTCGGCTTGACGCATCCAGTCTCTGCCAGTAGTCAGCAGCAGATCGTCTATCCACCTTGCCAGAGGTCGTCCTACATTACTTTTGCCGTTTGTGACGTTTGGTGACCGCAAGTGGCATTACGAGCTGAGCGCTTCCGTGCTTCGGAGGGCGCGTTAAATTGTCGGTCCCGGCTTTTAAGTCGTTAAGCCATGACGTGGGCCTTTAGGCGGCCTAAAAACTCCGTCACAAGAGTTGGCCACTAGCTCAACAAAATTGTCTTTGTTTGATCATAAAAAAAAATTATATGATTATTATAATCAACCATCTGGTTCCTATATTACAAGCTTTGGTAAGTTCGGGGATAGATGGCGCTGTATGTACTGTGTAATGTTCACTTTTTTTTGTCAGGCACACAATGTACACGTTAAAAAATATACATATAACTAAAATACAGTTTTAATCTAGTTTGGCATATCACTTTTGAGTGCAAACAGCAAAACAAAAAGTCATACTAATATTTATTTATTTACTTTTGACACTGGCTGTACGTAGGAACATTGGCTGCCTAGTACTTCCAAGTTCTGTTTACTTGTATTCTTTCATATTTTATGGCCATGTTTTCTGATCGAACAAGCGTAATAAGACGACATTCCGTTCCAAAAGTTCCTTCTAATAAATTGCCTCGATACATGCCTCTTATCTCTTGTATTCTGTCAACTGTAAGATAGGCTTCGGAAAATATGTGGGAACACGAACTTTGTAGGTATTGGGAGAATTGTATTAAGTACTAGCTGCCGCCCGAGGCTTCACTCGCATGGCACCCGGATAAAAAATAGCCTATATGTTAATCCAGTACATGTACTATGTATATTCCAAGTTTCATTCAAATCAGTTCAGCCGTTCAGGCGTGAAAGAGTAATAAACATCCATACATACAAATTTTCGCGTTTATAATATTAGTAGGAATTACGGGGGTCATTTGGACACGTCTTAAATCTACGTTGCATTTACACCTGTTACATGCCTTGCCTATTTTTTAGAATTTCCCTTTACAATCATAGAAATATTTATAAAATGAGTTGGAGCATTGGAGACTGAATCTCAAGCATTTTTGTCTTCTAAGTATATTATAATATAATAAGCTTTTTTAAACAAGTATTCCCAAGGAGGGTTGACGTCAGGCAGGCGGCCGGTCATAAAACACCTTAGCCAAAACTCTTACAGCATGATCCAAGTCATGTTGTGCCGAACCCACATGGAGTGGGATAAGGGTGGGAAGATGATGATGATGAAGCTTATTTAAACAATTTTCGTGTTAGTAGAGTTTTATTGCCCGTCGAAATTTTCCACGGTCCTTGTCCAGGTCCGGCTGTTAAAAATTATGGCGTTTTACAAATAGACACTTACGTCAACCTCATTTAATTACTTTTTACCTGACTTCAGGCAACCAGGTGACAATTGATGGGACACAACCCATAACCTTCAATGCAGGACACAAAGCTACTACAAACCGAGCTATGAGGCCAGTCATTAATAAGGACAGATGGTCATTATTAATGACTGGCCTCATAGCTCCGCTAGGCATTCACGATGTCCTACAATAGGCTTTGATAGCAAACGCGATTGCGAAGCGATTAAAAGCGATGCGGTGCAACGCAGCGGGTTTGTTCTACGTACGCGCGAATCGTCCCGCGAAATAAGCAAAATAAAACCGACCAAGTGCGAGTCGAATTTGCAAGCAATGGATTCCGTACATGTACATAAATGTTTCTTTTAAAATAAAAGGGGATCCTTTTGTTTTATTTTTTGTTGTTATAGCGGCAATAGAAATACACACTGTGAAAATTTCAACCCTCTACCTGTTACGGTTCATGAGACACAGCCCGCTGACAGACGGACGGACGGACAGCGGAGGCTTGGTTATGAAACCCTAAAAATGACAGTACAGCATCTAGTTCGCGCGGAAATATCAAGCCAACTGATCACATTCGCACCTCATGTTCGTTTGGTCACGTAAGCCACCTCAGTATTGCCCTCCTAGTGAAGAACGCAGTAACTATGTCAAATATTATTTTGAAGTAAAATGAGAACAGAATATTGTAGGCAATCTAACTAATTTTTGACGAAAATGCTAGTTACTGCGTTCTTCACTAGGAGGGCAGAATAGGTATCGCCTGTTTTCGCGCCGCGCCGCACAGCTTCGCGTTAGTCGGGATCGCTCACGTAGGACGCAGCCTTATAAAAGGGGGTAAAACATATTTATGCGGCCGCGGCCTTACGGCGCCTCTAATGCCGCCTGAATTATTAATTATCCTGCCCTTTTAAACCCCCTTTTGTGATGAAATGTATTAAACATTTTTGAGTCTTTAAAACTAAAGCGTTTGCCGTCTATTCAAAGTTATTTATAGTGTTCAATTCTTGGAATTAGATTTCCACGATCTAATCAGTACCTATTTTAATTTAAGAGGCTCTTCTGATGATCTAAATCGGGTACCAGCCCGACTATTTCTTTTGTATTTAGTAAATTATATTTGTAAATACTTGTATTAGTTGGAAGTTTTTATTTATATTAATGGAATTAATCTACATTTACTGGATTAACAATATAGGCAATTTTTCATCCGGGTACCGCGTGAGCGAAGCCGCGGGAGGCAGCTAGTGCATCATAATTTCATTCGAGTTTATGAATAATCCACTTTGTCAGTTGAATAAATTGCTCCTCCCTTTTAAAGAATAACTAGTGACTTAAAAACTGCAAAAGCTTTTAAAAGGAGGAAAACCTCAATGATCCGACTTTGTTGAGAATTTATATCGTTTTGTCCTTCTCGGTCGAGTTAAGCGCAACAAAGAGAATAGAACCCACACAATCATTTGTAGTGCAAAGTGCAGACTCGCTGGAACTGGTTTCCATATTCAACGAGGCCTCGAAGAAGCGCGGCACTGTAACTTCACAATGCTACGAACTTCGTAGCACTGCTACGACGTTCGTAGCATTGCTACGCGATTCATAGCATTGACGTGTGTAATTTTGAATGCATTGCCATAAAACACCTTAGCCAAAACTCTTACAGTATGATCTAAGGATCATGCTGTGCCGACCCCACATGGAGTGGGATGAGGGCAGGAAGATGATGATGATCGTGCAATGTGACATCTTTGTGGAAGAAGCTATGTAATGACGTCACGTTCACGTTACGTAATGACAGCGCAAAGAATATGCGATAAATCGCTCTACATTACAACCTTTGTTGTTGCAAACCTTTGTGCTGGAGCAAAATGTAATGTGGGATTAAAGTCAGTTATAGTCAGTGACGGATTAACCCTTAATCAAATTAAGCAGTTGCCTAGGGCATCACGTCTGAGGGGGCACTAGAAACAGCACAAAAAAAAATCCGTCCCTAGGGCATCACGTCTCACTCTCACGTTACATCATCTTATTTTACAAAAAACTAATGTTTTTAGGCGGTAAAGGTTTAAAGACCGATTCTAGTTGACATACAGATAGGGGACCCAAAGGCATGGATTGCTTAGGGCATCAAGTACCTAGTCTTAATCCGTCACTGGTTATAGTCAGTTTGAGACGGGTTCGGCGGGTCGAACCAGACACATTTCTAGCTGACTGGGAAAACACAGCACTAGATCGTGACTTTTGGACGATTGGGCACTTTACCCAGTAGTGGGAACCAAATGGCTAGAAATAATATCAATCCAAATACACAGTCAGGTCACTAGTTCATTCGAACCAGTGTGGTGAAAGGAAAGTGCGTGCCCTTGACATATGTTTTCGAACTTTTTAGGTTCTGCGACATGCCGTTTTCCTTCGCCGTTTGAGAGTACTGGCTCATAAATTTTTCCGACAGAAAAATCCATTGGTACACGACCGGATTTGAAAGCACTACCTTTGGAGCGGAAAGCGGAGTCGTTACCACTAGGCCACCAGTGCTCTCAATCCAAATGCTCAACTTTATTACGATGTCGTAACATTTTAACACCTCACGTTCAAAATAATTTCGATTAAAGTAAAAACATTAAAGCGTCCAATCACCACAAAAAAAATTGCAAGTTTATAAGAGTCCGCTCAAGTTGGTTTCAAAACTTTTAACACACAGTCAACTTTAAAGAGAATATAAATAAAATCACACCTGTTTCCCATAGGGGTAGGCAGAGATCACGGATATCCATTTGCAACGATGCTGACTTAATTCTTTTGCTTCATTCGCACTTACTTTATCATTGTTTATAATGTTACCATATAAATAAATAACCTTATACCATCTAGTCTAGTATATGATTTTTACAGCGCCAAGAGGCAACTTTTAACTTCACAAACAGGCTTGCCCAGCACCTATTCTATCCTCACAGCTTAGTCGGCCTTGTCCACAGATATGGTCAATACGTGCGGAGCTGACTAAGCCGCGGGTTTCCTCGCGATCTCTTCCTTTACCGTTTGAGAGTACTGGTATAGCTCACATACATTTTTCGCCATAGAAAAATCCAACCAGATTTGAACCCAACACCTTAGGATTGGAAGGCGGGGTCACTACCAACTAGACCACCAGTGCTCTAAATAACTGAACCATAACATAATAATTACTATCTAACTAATAAATATCTGTTTTTATAGCCGGGGTGTCACTTACTGCTAAGTAAAGATCTCTTATCAAGCCACTCCTGAAGTTCTTATGCCAGCCGGATCCACTTTTATCTTCAGCAAAAACTAATAAATAATTCCTTCACACCGATCTCTGAAGATATTACTTAGCCACATAAAGTGTGAATTTATTTCCGTGAAGCTCCATAAAGCGGTTGCGGCCAGCCGGCCTCTCCTCCCCCCCCGTCTCCCCCGACTCCCCCCTCGACTCACCCCCTCCCTCCCCCTCTCCACTCACGAGTTGTTTATTGATGTCACGTGCGTGATGCTACTATTCAAGAGCCTTTGAAACAGCCTCAAAAGCCTCATTGTATTCATTATGTCACTAATATTATAATCCTGCAACTTTGTCAAAAAGTTCGAAGGAGCACGAATAGATCCTTTGAGGCGCACTGTAATTCCTTTCGTCACACAGATTCAAAATAACCAATGACAGTATTATTGAAAGAATTTGAAGGTCATTGTTGACTCGCAAAAGTTTGACGAGGAAGTTTCCGTCCTTGTAAAAACTTTGTGGAGAAGAAATGTTGACCAGAATCGTCCTGAAAACCCATTGGTTCACGACTGGATTTCAACCCACGACTTTAGAATTGGAAGACAGGATCGCTACCACTAGACCACCAGTGCTCTTTAATAATGCTCCTTTGACTTTCAGAATGATCCGACCAAAGACTTAAATACAACTTACTAGTCACTGAGGCAAATATACCAAGAAAATGTGATTTTAACTCTATATTTATTACAGTAATTTAAAGTAAAGGTGAAAAAACTACCCTCATTTTCGTTGCGAATTTGAATATCAGAGCAATACCTTACGTTTGAGTACCTACTTAGACGTTATGGTACAGATGAATTCTGAGGTCAAAATATAACAATATCAGCCATAAAACCTTTTCGTTTAACCTCGAAAAGCTTTCACTGGCGGCACCGCTCGTAACTCCAGTTCAGCGATAAGTCCGCGCTCCATTAATTCTGTGTAATATTAGCCGAAAACTTTTCGTACATAATTTGACGGCACGTTTGACGTGAACCTTTGCCGAGGTTGGTAAACGCAATAATGAAACTTAGCTAAGGCTTTTTATGTCCCTAGAGGTCGCCAACTTCTTCTTCCTCTTTTTGATTTTTTTAGATCTATGTATGAAGTTTTTCTTGTCACTAAAATCGGTGACATGGTTCCTCAGAACAGATCTTTGTATGTCTTTAGACTTGCCCATACTGACCGATCTAAATGTGCCATCATGTTTATCTGTATATTATGTATATGACGGCCTAGGTGGCGTGGCGGGCGATTGCTCGGCAGAGACGCAAGAGGCGCGGGTTCGATTCCCGCTGCGGAAGAAATTGCATTTGCATGTTCTGCAAATATTTTTTCCGGGTCTGGGTGTTGTGGTACCATGGTACTCGTAGTTTCTGAATACCCACGACAAAGGGAATCCTAGTGAGGGGTTAGAACTATGTATGTGACTGTTGGGTGTTATTTATTATTATTATTATTATTATCGCTGGTGGTCTAGTTGGTAGTAACCCCGCCTTTCGATCCTAAGGTCGTGGGTTTAGATCCGGTCGTGTACCAATGGATTTTTCTGTGCGAAAAATTTTACAGTGGACTTACAATACTTTCAAACGGTGATAGAAAACATCGTGAAGAAACCCGCAACTTCGTTAGCTCCGCACGTATTGACCACGACTTCCCTGTGGACAAGGCCGACTAAAGTGAGAGGATGGAATAGGTGCTGGGCAAGCCTGCTCCATCTTAATTCGTCCCTGGTCCTACAGCGTCCCGTTAGTGAAGGTGAAACTCCTGACGCTGTATAAATCATGTACATGATTGTAAAATGTCATAGCTTTTTTATTTTATTTATTTAGGCACTCACTACACGTTACAAAGAAAAATAATAATAATAATAACCCAATAAAGGAGTGAATAAAAAATACAATTAATTACCATCTATTACTTGATGGACCTGTATGGGCGATGGGCTGATCACCTGTCACCATGGTTCACCATATCCATCTTGGAAGTCTTGGATCAGAAGTGGCTGCAAGTTTTCTTATGATTACTTATGGTTCTGCCCACTCCGTTAGGGATACGGGCGTGATAATATGTATGTATGTATGTACCATCTAATTTAGCGTTTGAAATGGAGGATGTCTTTAATTATTGAAAGTTAAAGAAGAAGAAGACTGTATGTACTTGACTACTTGTAAGTAATGTAGCTTTTGTTTCCAGAGAACATCTGCCGGTGCCATTACGAGCTGGTGTACATAGCGCCGGTGAAGCGGCCACGACCACCTCCCTCCAGCCCCGATGACTATCCACCGATAGAGATCGGTTAGTTTCCACCTTACCTGACCTTATCTGAATGCGTCCAGCTGCTTCTCTCCCCGAGCATGTCGTAAAAGTCGACTAAGGGATAGTATCCTCCAACATGATGAGATACAGTAAACAAGTATTCCCAAGGAGGATTGACGTCAGGCAGACGGCCGGTCATAAAACACCTTAGCCAAAACTCTTACAGCATGATTCATAGTTTTTTCCATTAGTGTTAATCGAGCTTTCTTAGTCAAGCTCAATTTTATTTTCATTACCTACCTCATTACAATCTAAACTAAGTACCTATTCTTTAATAATCATGTTGTGTACACCATGTTTTTAGGATACAGTCTAGTTTATAAAATTATGTATGCTTTTATTACTATTGTGAGTGTATTTGATTGTATTCTGTTTTGTGTGCCTCAATAAATAAATAAATAAAATGATCCAAAGATCATGCTGTGCAGACCCCACATAGAGTGGGTAAGGGCAGGAAGATGATGGTGATGATGATGCGCGGTCACAAATTGGGATGGGTGACCGCAAGTGGCATTACGAGTTGAGCGCTTCCGTGCTTCGGAGGGATCGTTAAACAGTCGGTCCCGGCTTTTATGTCGTTAAGCCATGACGGAGGCCTCTAGGCGGCCTAAAAACTCCGTCACTAGAGTTGGCCACTAGCTCATACGAACATACATACACACCTATCTATGGAGTTCGAATAGACCTTTCCTATAATGGTACTTGAAAATGTACAAACGATAAAAAATAACGTAACACTATTAATTATAGACAAGATTATTACAAGAGTTGTCCAGTAGGAGGAAATTTATCTAATATGTTCAACTGGTTGTAAGTACAAATAGTTGAACATACTGGAGTATAAGAGCTCATGCGAACTTACTTTACTACTTATTAATTATCCGGGAAAAACGTAAGCGAAGTCGCATGCGGAAACTAGTCTAAAAGCAAACGCATCAAAGCAAATAGAAACCCTAAAGGAAGCATTACAGAAGATTAGCTAATATAACTTCTATATTGTTAGTAAGTACATTTTATTGTTAGTACTGAGGTAACTGTAACGTACTGAGGATTACCTTAACTACTAACTACTATAATAAGACAACGTTGTGCGAGACCAAAAGGGTCACTGCTCTTCTGGACGAATAATGAAAAGAAAAAAATATGCTAGCATTTTGTGATGGTTTCATTAGATACCGCGAAAGCCAGTGTTATATAAATAAAGTATTATCTTTTGGGGTCAAGTCTAAATACATGGAACTTGGACGTTACTGACTGACTATCTGATGACAAGTTAAATCAAATAAACAAGCATGTGTTTACGAAAAAAGTATTCTATTAGCCATCTGGTGCTCATAGTACAAGCTTTGCTTAGTTTGGACCTAGATGGCGCTGTGTGAAATGTCCATAAATATTTTTTTTATATTTATTTATTTAATCAATGCACAGACTACTACAAATAAGCATGACACTTGGAGGGTACATTCCTCTTAGTGTTGGGGTGAAAAAAAAGGAGTTCCTGAAAATCAACTACAAGAGAATTTAGTGGGATAATAAAGTTTTTTTAACCTATTTCATCCTACGGCTGGGCAAATGTCTCCCCCCTGGATTTCCAGACATCCTCGTCCCGAGCCATCTCCCACCGCCCTCCTTCCACCCCTCAGGTGTTCAGGCTGTGGTGATGGTCGTCCACCCTGTCCGGAACTCCGGATATTATATAAATAGAGTTATTTATGAAAGAAAATTCAACGCGAACAAAGTTGCGGGGTTTCCTTTTAGTTCAAATTAAATGAAAAAATCTGTGTATTTCACGTTTTTCATCCCACGCTAGAAAATGTTGCTCCATTCTAAGAAATGTGTGTGAGTTGACAATAGAGGCACGCGTTCCGCTATCCGTCATGTTCCTTATTTCCTCGCGACGTTTCAGATAACATAAAAGAACGAAAATAGCCGAAGCCACCCAATTTTCCTTCTTTTGCCGTCCGGAGGGTGATCTAGCCTCCCGAAGATCCTTTTGTGGCTTTATTAAAGAACCCGGTCACTGTATTTTTTCACCGTGAAAAAAGGGGAATTTAATGGATTTGGAATGGAATTCAAAGGAGTTAGAAAATGTGCATTCTCAAGCTTTGTATTTGTTTTTTGGAGTGACTATTGCCTTGTTCGCCTTTGGTAGTTTCATTTCGTGAAGAAGTTTCGACAAAACATAGTTCGTTGTTTCTCGAATGTGGTCTGAAATGTTTGAAGTTTAATGATGTTTACAATTCAAGTGTTGTTAGTTACACCCCACAGACAGGTCGGTAAATAACTTGGATTAAACAGGCTTAACTCAAGTTTGTCTGTTGTCGTGTCCTTATCGATCTTATAAAAATAAATAAATAAATATTTGATGACATTTCATACAGCGCCATCTAGCCCCAAACTAAGCAAAGCTTGTACTATGGCTTTATGTGTGTGTGTGTGTTACAGTGACTGAGCCGCCGCCGATGACGCGCGTGTGTGAGTGCTTCAAAACTTCGAAGCCGACTCTGCCTGAGCACGGAGAGCCCTTCTCGCTTCAGTTCAAGCAGCTACCTCTCCGGACTGGTGAGGACATCATAACTTAAGATATCATTTGCTCGACACACACACACACACACACACACACACTTACATATACACGCACAAAGTTACTGAAATAACTAAATAACACCCAACAGTCACATACATAGTCTTGACCACACACTAGGATTCCCTGTGTCGTGGGTATCAGAAACTACGAGTACCAAGGTACCACAACACCCGGAAGAAATATTTACAGATCATGCAAACATTTCTTCCGCAGCGGGAATCGAAACCGCGCCTCTTGCGTCTCTGCCGAGCAATCGCCCACCACGCCACCGAGACCGTCAAAACTGAAGTAAAATGGATGAATAGGTTTAGTTATACTTCAGCCAAGCTGGAAATACAAATTATTTGACCAAACCCGCCCACACCTAATCTAAGGTTTACTTTTTCATTTCATGTTCATGGAACTTTTAAATAGTACTAATACTTAAATTAAGGTATGAAAACTTAGGTTGCGAGGTTTACTGAATATCTCTCGGACATATTCTAGTAATTTTATATCAACTTGACATTTTAATCATTTGACATTTAATAATCTGACATAATTTTGACAATATAATCATTTTATTTAATGTAATAAAGGTATGTGACCATAACATAATTTAATTTTTTTAAGGATGCATTTTCAATATTCTATGTTTGCATGCTTAAAAGCTGATCAATGTTGTACCTACATAATTATTTTCTACCATCTATTGTTAAACCCTTGTTTCGCAAAATAAAATGATTTAATTTACTTACTAATGCGTAATAACGAAAAATACACAACGGTTTGTTTACTTATATTGTATCTCCAGTCTGACTGAAGTAGAATAACAGTACGAAGTCATCCCGCGACCACGATTGCTGCAATGAGTTCCAAATGCTGAGAAAATGAAAAAGTTACGCAATCAACTCCTATCATAAGCTGCTTCTCTCCCCGAGCATGTCGTAAAAGTCGATTATGGGATAGTATTCTCTCCGACATAATGTACCATCTATATGAACGATGAGCTGTCACCATGGTTCACCATATCCATCTTGGGACTTTGTATCAGAAGAAGCTGCAAGTTTTCTTGATTACTTGTGGTTCTGCCCACCCCATTAGGGTTACGGGCGTGATAATATGTATGTATAAACTTTACAATAGGTTTAGGTAGATACATAAAACAACAAAAATAATGATAAAAAATATCTTTAAACTGTTTCTACATGCCGTGCATTCGTGCATGAAACGCTCGTGGCGTAGCTTGCTTAGACGTTCTTGATTGATCGTTGAAGTTGAGCAACGTTGTGCACGGTCGCAATTGGGATGGGTGACCGCAAGTGGCATTACGAGCTGAGCGCTTCCGTGCTTCGGAGGGCGTGTTAAATTGTCGGTCCCGGCTTTTAAGTCGTTAAGCCATGACGGAAGCCTTTAGGCGGCATAAAACTCCGTCACAAGAGTTAGCCACTAGCTCATACGAACTTACTTTTTGCTGAGCCATTTCTATACATAGCAGAGAAGTACCTAATGTCAACATTTACCTACTAATAGTAACTAATATTGTATTGAACATAGTCCCAATATAATTCCAGAACTAATTTTAAGCTGTCTTTACCGTGACCTTTATAATTTCATCGATCCGTCCTACACTTCTTTTTATAGACCATGGTCCCGGTTTGTTGTGAGCTTACTGAAATAATAAGTTTTAAATACTAAAAACTGACTTCAATGAAAAATTAAATAAAAACTCCTTGGTGTCATCCTATAGAAATATATAGGTAATTGGCGTTTACCTAAGTCAGGATATCAGTGGCCATCTATACTCTTTCAAATAAAATTGAATAAAAAAAACTATGGCCTTTAACCATCATAGTAGATGATTTATACAGCGTCAGGAGGCAACTTTTTACCTTCACAAAATTGAATACACCTAAGAAAATGAGAAGGTAAATTGTAATTTCATAATTTCACTTTACCGCTTTTAAATACTTATTACTTGAAAAGTATAAATCCCTCAGACATAAAATTTATATGTGACCTTGGCACCATTACAATCGAATTGAGAACATCCTCATTTTTAAGTCGATAAAAAACTAAAATTTTCCAATCATTGTAAGAACAAGTTGAATTTACTTTTTTCTTATTACAAAACCTAGAGGAGTTGAAATATAATGCACTTAGTTTACTCATAAATTCATTTATGAAATCGGACATATTGAAATTTTTATTTTTTGTTCGTGGATTGTAATTTTCTTCGCCATTTTGTATGCATCGTGAATTTTCATAACAAAAAGCTTAATCTAATTTGAAGCTGTCTAGACACGTTGTAGAAGTAATTCTATATTTTAATTTAGCCAAGCTCTTGTAACATAATGCCTAGAACGAAAGCCCTTAGAATTACTCTGAAACGCTGCGGAATTACCGAGGACTTATTCAAAGTGAAGGCCGACTCGTGTGTATCTGCCCTATTTGTCTCAATTCCTACACATTTTGTTACGAAAAAAATATTGAGAGCACTGGTGGTCTCGGGGTAGCGGCCCCGCCTTTCGATCCTAAGGTCGTGGGTTCAAATCAGGTCGTGCAGTAATGGATCTTTTTGCTCGAAGAATGTATGAGCTCTACACCAGCAGGTAGGTACTTTCAAACGGTGAACGAAAATATCGTATACCATTGAACTTAAAATGTTCAAAAACATGTGCCGAGTGCACCAAAAGAGCCTTTGAGGCGCACTAAATCCTTTCACCACACTGGTTCGGAAGAACTAGTGACATTTATCATAATAGTAGGTATCATAGCAAAGGCCGACTTAAGAGTCTTTGCCCTATTTGTTTCATATTCTCATTCTGTTACAAAAAAATAACACAATATGCTTTTCTTTTACTATGAACTGACCTTTCTTTTACTATGAAGCTTATCAGAAAAACCCTGTCTGAAGATTAAGACAAGTGTACTGTTTACCTATCTCTGCCCACCCTCTCGTTCCGCAAACCTACTGTCAATGCGAAATAGCAAATATTTTTATATACTTTACCCACCACTCGATATAGGGCTCGTTCTGTTTGTGCTATCCATCCATCACGCTTTTGTGTTAAGCGTTGTCCTAATTGAACGCGAATACGCGATCATCGCTAGTTCTCGCGAAGTTTACTGTACACACACAGATCTCGAACAGGTGTCCTAATTGACGTTCGCGCGATAAATGCGTCGCGTCGGGGAGCGGGATGAGGAGACAGGGAGGGGCAGACCTGCCCACGTCCCGCACCCGTGATCGCATCATTGATTCGCGCGATGATCGCCTATTCGCGTTCAATTAGGACACCCAATCTTTGTTGTCGCGCGAACGGGCGATGATCGCGTATTCGCGTTCAATTTGGACTTACTGTATGTATAATATTTGTTAATTCAACAAAGGTGGATAACCTACACTAGAGCATCTTCTCGAGCATTTCTATGTAATGTAACGTTCCTGCGAATGCTCGGCGCTCTCGGCGTAATGCTCACAGCGAGTGTGCATTTACCCGTAACATTTGCTTGTACCTTGCATTCACTCTTTCTTGAAATGTCGGACCTGCAAATACTCGATGAAATGTTACACCAATACGCTCGTTGGTTTACTGTACAATTAGGTTGTAACAATACGACGAGCGTGCTCTACGTCTGAGGATGATACACTGTTAACATATCATAGAGCGGCTCGTTGTTTTGTTACAAGTGAATGCTCTAGTATATACTCACCTGAATATTTTAGAATACAAAGTGACAGTGCTATTATCAGTTCACAGATTAGTTTTATCGCTGGCCAAGGCCAGGAAACCTGAGGCAAATTGACGCAAGCCTCGACTCAGGCGACTGAATGAATCATTGATCATCTAGTGCCATGCTCAGACCAAATAAAAAGAAAAGACGCCGCGCCGCGAACAACAATTGTGAAGCCACACAAAACCATGCTCCTGCAAGTAAACACACACACTCACGCACACACCTACACTAAAACCATGCTCATCGCTCTCGAGTCGTCGGTCGTCTAGTAAACTTAAAATTTAAAAATAGAATTACACCTTCCTGTGTAGGGAAAAACTTGTAAAAACAGCAGCAAATCACATAAAAAGTCTCACGGAAACACTTTTCACATGTAAGTTAAGTACTTCAAATAACATCGTTTCTTAATTATTATACTATAAATTTTAGGTTACTTGGAACACAAAACCTCAAAACATTTGATACACACATAGATACAAAAAGGTGGCTTCACTTTTTTTGTTCAAGGCGCGGCGTCTTTTCTTTTTATTTGGTCTGAGGTGCCATGATGTCGTTTGTTCCAGTGCGTTCGCGCACGGTGCGTCTGCGCAACACGTCGGTGCTGACCGCTAGATGGCGCGCCGCGATCCGTCGCTGGCCACGCCACCACACGCGCACGCTTGACACAGGTAGACTCAAACCTTAAGTACCTACCCTCTTTTTTATTTTTTATTGGCAGGTGGAAAAATCTGCTCCTAGACGCCCAACTGCGATTGAGGATCGCTGTTTAGTGTGGGGTTGTTGAAACACGACGACCCACTAAAAAACCACCTGGTGGCCAGGATCTCCATACTGAACGCACCGGAGCTCAGTACCTCCCTACCTTAAAGGGTCAGTACTGCGCCATTGTCAGCTTCAAGCCTGACTAATAATTAAATTCACAATCATGACATCTGCTGGGCATGTTGTGACGAAAATTAAATAGTCATGTGAAACTTGAACAGAGGAGGCTCAGTAATAGGGTCCCGTGGGCACTCTTCATTTACTGAACCCTAAAAAGTGTTCCTACGTCACTTTTGAATATAGAATAAAAAGTCACCTTTTAGTTGCAAAGAAAGTCATTGTCAGATCATCGATCTTATTCCAAAGACAATACATCTTACACGGAACATTCTGTAGCGAGTTGATTAATAAGATTTTACGCCACCTTCGCTTGTTGGAGTTAAGTGCTCTTCACTCGCTATAAGCTGATTTACATAAAGTAGATCACTTCGTGATCCATCCATCAGTCTGAAGATCACTTCCACGGCTAAAGCTTGACTTCACCCACTTAAGATTTGATATTCGATTCCTTTTGAGTGGAGGGATGTTACACCACAGAAGGGATTTACCCTACTACGCAATTACTCACGCTTCTATTTCGGCGTAAATAAATTGCTAGTCAGCTACGCCATTATATATCATTACGTAAGACTAGCTTCTATTCGCGACTTTGTGTTTACCTGGATAAGAAAGTATTGTCTGAATAATTACATTCACGATTTTGACATTTGGTGGGATGCCATCTATTGACGAAAATGAAAGTTATGTGAAATTAAGGGAATTAAAAAGCTCATTGAAAGAGTGATCACCGAAAAACTTAAGTTTGAAACTAATATACCTAAGTAGCTAAAAAGTTCAGTAATATTTTATTTTGTTTAACTAATTGTTTATCGACCCTTATGTGAACTAAGGTCACATGCGTTTGAAAATCTGGTGGCAACATTATTTTCAAAACAAAACGTTAGTTTTAATCTTATTATGAGGTCGAAGCAAAGCCTAACGTTATTCCAGATAGATTAAAAGTTTCGTTCAAATCCGTAGTCACAGACATCCTCACAGACTTTCGTATATTATAAATGTAGGATGTAGATTTATAGATCGCTTGTCAACAGTTTTGGAAACAATAGACTTCTTTTGTATAATTTGCGAGGCGAGACAGGGAAGTCCCCTAGGAAGACATAAACAAGGCTCAATTATCGAGACTTGTTCAAATATTCCATTGTGCCGGCGCTCGCAAGGGGAGACGGGGCAATGAGAGCAATTCCAAAAATGAACTGTCGATTTACTACAAAAGCAACCTTTAGCAGCAGGGTTGAAAAGTTAACACCAGTTTTGTATTGAAGTGCGTTGTTGTTTCGCTGCTTGTTTAGATCACTCTGCTTGGAGTACAGCTCAGTAAAATATTTACTAGAAATAAATAAATATTTGTGGACATTTCACACAGCGCCATCTAGCCCCAAACTAAGCAAAGCTTGTACTATGGGAACAAAAAAACACACAATGTTATTTTCACACAATCCATCCATCTAAAATATACCTTAAAAATATTGAATATAATCTTCAAATACTTTCTGTAAATGATTAACCGTTTACTTTGCAAAACAGTTAAGAAATTATCCTCTAAATTTAAACAAACTGCTATCGCGAGCGGTCATTAGCAGTCTAGCTGTCGAAGTGGAGGCAATTATGTTAATGAAACGCTGCTTATGATGTAACGATTTGCTCCACCTCCTCTCTTTGTTATAATTTTCTTGTTAATAAACATGACAGCTGGTTCGTTTGTTACAAATGTTTGTTTTCTTATGACATTGACATAGACGTGCTCATCACGCCTACACTGACATTCTGTTCCCTTAGTCGACTTTTACGACATGCTCGGGGAGAGAAGCAGCTGGACGCATTCTATGTTTTTTCTTTACTCCCAGTCCAGCGGAGAAGTTAGTGACGCCTAAAAAGTGACGCCATACAAAAATTGTGAATTGTCCCGGCGCCAAGTTTTAGTGGACAATGCCCTCTATCTTATTTGTTTCTGAACTACATAGAGCCGAGCGTAGCCATATCGATTTGTATATTGTTGAAAAAAACCGTAGGACACATGCTAGATGGCGTTGTTTTAAATTCGTTTCATCTTACCTGACGTGATTGAAAAATTGTCGTCAGTTTCAAATTGTCTAACACATTTTCTTAGTGTTCAGTGGAAAAAAGTAATTGATAATTAGATTTATTATAATTAACTGACTAGCTGATTGACTGACAGTCAATCAACGCACAGTCTAACCAAAGGTCTACCCACGAGTCCTGAAAGCATGAAACTTGAATGATAAAGGGAGTAGCTCTCGTTCTTCAAGTTAGATCGCCTCTCTGGGAGATCGGTAAGCTTTATGATGTCAGTTTTAGAATGTTTTGTTTTGGAGTTGGGCTCAAAGGAAGAGCGAGAACCAGAGCGCCGGACCATTACGAGGTCGCGCCTGATTTATGCTACATAATCAGGGGAGCCTCGGTAGTTTATCTCTATGAAACTTTGTTTTGTGAAAATATTTATGGCGAAAAATAACGCGAGCTCAGCTTTTTACTGATCCTTCTACAAAGTCGAAATCAAATATGTATGGTTTAATTTGGAAAATTATTCAGTTACTTCCGTTCTTACCCTGTGACACCACCACGATTGCACGTGGTGGTGTCACAGGGAATGAACGGAAGCTTTACTCAAATTAACGTCGCCGTATGATTTGTCTGGATTACCTAATACCTGCTCCAGTGGACAGCGCACGCTAATCCACTAATCCTTTTTGCGAAATGGCTAATTAATTTATGTCAGCGACATTGCGAAACCACGCGTCAGGTACAAACATTCTAATATTTACGCTGAAATTTGAAACTTCAGAATTAATATCGACGGCCTCGATGGCGTGGCGGGCGATTGCTCGGCAGAGACGCAAGGTTCGAATCCCGCTGCGGAAGAAATGTTTGCATGATCTGTAAATATTTCTTCCGGGTCTGGATGTTGTAGTATTCTGTATTATAAGTATGTATTTACAAAAAAAAGTATATAAGTATTCTATCAGCCATCTGGTGTCCATAGTACAAGCTTTGCTTAGTTTGGGGCTAGATGGCGTGGTATGAAATGTCCACAAATATATTTATTTAAGTTGAAACTGTTGAGAGCACTTGGTGGTATAGTTTGTAGTGACCCCGCCTTCCGATCCTAAGGTCGTGGGTTCGAACCCGGTCGTGTACCAATGGATTTTTCTGTGCGAAAAATTTATGTGCGCCATCTCAGTTCTCTCAAACGGTGAAGGAAAACATCGTGAGGAAACCCGCGGCTTAGTCAGCTCCGCACGTATTGACCATGTCTTTCCTGTGGACAAGGCCGACTAAGCTGAGAGGATAGAATAGGTGCTGGGCAAGCCTACTCCATCTTAATTCGTCCCGGGCACTACAGCGTCCCGTTTGGGAAGGTAAAAGTTGCCTCCTGACGCTGTATAAATCATATACTATAGATGGTAAAAGGCCTTAGTTATAGTTATTAGTTAAGTTGAAACTTCAGAATTAATATTTTGACGATCTCGGCGCAAACAAACAAACAAATGTACCTACATGCAAATACACTCACGCATCTCAGTGTGATAAGTAATACCTACATCCAGCAACTTGAAAGCTCTTTACTTAGATACGGTTAAGAGATACAAGACTGTAATCCCCAGTGACGTGTGATGCGACGTGATCAGCTTCTGCTACGCTTTACGATTTTCTCAGTAAAAGAAAACATACAATTCATACATGATTTAACTAGGGGAACTCTCCGCGCTTGTACGCGATAAGTATGTCCGTATGAGCTAGTGGCCAACTCTAGTGACGGAGTTTTTAGGCCGCCTAAAGGCCTCCGCCGTGGCTTAACGACTTAAAAGCCGGGACCGACAATTGAACGTGCCCTCCGAAGCACAGAAGCGCTCACATAAATACATACATACTTATAGTTCATAATACTACAACACCCCGACCCGGAAGAAATATTTGCAGAACATGCAAACATTTCTTCCGCAGCGGGAATCGAATCTGCACCTCTTGCGTCTCAGCCGAGCACTCGCCCGCTTCGGCACCGAGGTCGTAAAAAACCTCGACAGCGCCAACAGCGGCTTCAACAACACCATCGAGGATACTGGAAACACTGCTGCCAACACCCCAAAGTCCTTCTCCGGTACTTCAAGGAGCTGGGCTGGCTGGGGGAGGGTTAGCAGAGGGGATAATGCACAATACACCCCACCGCGGGACGTCAGTGCAGATCTTTGTTCCCCTAACATTAGAATTAGAATTAGAATTAGAGGTCGTTAAAGATATAATCTGAATTTACCCTCAAGTTTTATGCTTCTATAGGACTTACAGTTAAGACTGAGCATGTCAGTCAGTCAGATTACTGACTTACTGATAGTAACACACACGTTACGCGTAATCCTACTAATATTATAAGCGCGAAAGTTTGTAAGTATGTAT
The DNA here is from genome assembly GCA_949320045.1 of Scotopteryx bipunctaria. NCBI lineage: Eukaryota > Metazoa > Arthropoda > Insecta > Lepidoptera > Geometridae > Scotopteryx > Scotopteryx bipunctaria. Next base: position 10,724,842 of record OX439453.1, on the reverse strand, counting down.
CGATGTATGGATGTTTGTTACTCATTCACGCCTAAACGGATTTAAATGAAACTTAGAATATACATAGCACATGTGCTGGGCTAACATATAGGTTATTTTTTATCCGGTTACCAGTCGAGCGACGCCGCGGGCGGCAGCTAGTGTTATATATTTGAAATGTGTTCGGCTTTAGAAACGGGATACGATTCGTTTTTGTTTAACATTAATTTAAAGGGAATTAGAGCAAATACCGGCTCTGTAATTCAGGAAGTCGGAATATATGAGTTAGCCTTGTTTTGTAATTTATGACGATAAGCTCCGCCGGCCAGTGCGTTTCAAAATGTTGCCTTTAGCGTGGATATTTAAACGTGTACAAGCGAAAATCTAATATACTCTACTCATACAATAATAATATAATAATAACACATGCATAATATACCTAGTGAGAAACACTGACAATTTTAGAGGTTTCTAATGTGATGTCGTAAATAAACACAGTCTTCCAAACTAGCCACGGTAGCGATTGTATTAAAAAATATGTACGAAAACTTCAAAACTTAAGTCGATTCCTGCTATGGGAGAAAATATGTTTGTATTTTCTGCAAATAATTCTTCCGGGTCTGGGTGTTGTAGTATTATAATGTTTTTTGCGCTTAAATTGCAAACGCTGGCTGAACCCTACGAGATAGATCAAAATAATGTACTACAGTATTGTACACCTTAAAAAGGTCTACAAAAAAGTCCGTGATGGTATATGTCTATCTCTAAGGGATAAACCACAATAACCATTTTTTGCCAACCATTTTTAACCAGCATTGCACCCGGCTGCGACCCTCAATCGCAGTTGGGCGTCTGGGAGCAGATTTTTCCACCCGCCAATAAAAAAAATAAAAAAGGGTCGCTAGTATACATATATAAGACATCTTACTAAGATGTTCACTCAATCATGTATCAAATACAACCCCGCAACCTTTGGGAATCACCTTCGCTAATGGTGTCTTATTTTTAGACGAACACAAGGTAAAACAAAAGCTTCTTTCAAAATATAAAACTTCTATCCCATCTTGGGAGTTTGCGCTTTGTTAGCGGTTGTAAATAGAATAATACTAATAAATAACAGAGTATGTTTTTTCTTAACTGGGACAGTATGGGGAAATCCGAAACCATAGAAGACACAGGAAAACTGTCTTAGGAACCATAGGTCTTTTTTTGTGAAAACAGCTTTGGCATAGTAATTTTTTGGTCAAGCGCGAGTTGTCCATCAAAATTTGTAATTTTGATGTTTTTTTATAATGCGGATCGACTCAGTTTCTTGTAAGGATTGAATAATAAATAAATAAATAACACCCAACAGTCACATACATAGTCCTGACCCCACACTAGGATTCCCTGTGTCGTGGGTATCAGAAACTACGAGTACCATGGTACCACAACACCCAGACCCGGAAGAAATATTTGCAGAACATGCAAACATTTCTTCCGCAGCGGGAATCGAACCCGCGCCTCTTGCGTCTCTAATATAATGTACTTAGTAGTAAAAGCTGTAGTTAAAGCTTTGCACTTTGTTAGCTCAGAGTGGAATACATTCTAAGGTAACGTTCAGACGAGGCAATTGCCGCTGAGTGCTCGAATCGCATTGACATCGATTGAAAGGAGATTGCATTTACCGTGCTTTTATATCGAAGCCTGGAAACTGAAGAATAAGTTTACATTTTACTGGAAAGGAAGCGCTCGTGGATTGCTTAGACGTTCTTGATTGATCGTTAAAGTTAAGCAACGTCATGTGCGGTCACAATTGGTGACCGGTAGTGGCATTACGAGCTGAGCGTTTCGATGTTTTCATCCATCGTTTGAGAATACTAGTAAAGCGCACATTAAGTCTTCAAAGCTCCATTGGCGTACGATCGGCTTTGAACCCACGACCTTACAATCGAAGGGAGGGCTCTACCACTTAACCACCAGTGCTCTTTTTTTTCGCCATGACACATCTGGGGGTGCAATCGTGGGGCTGTCAACTTTTTTTTAACAAATACTTGTTTGTACAGATGAGTGGCGTGGGGATGTCCGTGAGCCGGGCGTGGTGATACAGTGCTGGCCATGCGAGGGAGAACTGCGTGCGCGCACCCACGTGGACTTCGTCGTGCAGGTGTACGCCGACTGCTGGGGGTTGTACCACGACCAGCTGCTTATTGAGGTACCACGGACTCCGTGAAAAATTAAGGTTACATGACTGTGGTGCCATGTGTCCTCGTCGTGCAGGTATACGCCGACTGCTAGGGGCTGTACCACGACCAGCTGTTTATTGAGGTAACACGGACCCCGCGAAAAATTATGGTTCCATTTGTGCGCTGCTGCATCGAGGATACTAGAACACTGCTGCCAACATCCCAAAGTCCTTCTCCGGTACTTCAAGGAGTTGTGCTGGCTGGGGGAGGGTTAGCAGGGGGATAATGCACAATACGCCCCACCACGGGACGTCAGTGCAGATCTTTGTTCGCCTAATTTTAATTAGAATGTGTGCGCTACCACGTGACCTCGTCGTGCAGGTGTACGCCGTCTGTTGGGGGCTATACCACGACCAGGTACCACAGACTATTGCTCATCGCCCGCGAAGGAAAAAAAATTGCGCATTTCGCGCATTGCTTCAATCAGACGCCCTGAAAGAATGCTGAAAACGCGGTACGTCGCGATAGGGCCTAGGGTATCGACCCCAAAAGGCTTCGTAACAGAAGCTCCGTCGAGGTTCGAATATATCCGCCTTTTGAGATCCTCGGCCGATAACCAAAGTGTAAATGGGTGCTCATTTCTTCCTCGATTATGTCGCTTCGTAAACCGAATGAAACATGAACCAGGAGTGGCTCTTAGGATTAATAACAAGGTACGTTTTGGAAGCTGTGAATATAATTTATTAATAATGTCTGACGGGGTGTGGCCGCGCTAAAGCACGCTCCGCAAACGGGCTGTTTGCTAAACTTAGTGCTTATTTGCTATGTTTATCTCGCGGTCGTGCCTGAGTGGAGTAGATTTAAACATTTCTGGCTAGCATGTTTGAGACTAGATGTTATTTAACAATGCGAAGCATGTTTAAATAGGAGTCTCTTTGAAACTTACTTTAATCCTCAAACTGCACTGGTTCGAAAGATATAGTGACACTTTAGTACTCGTAGTAGTAATTGTAATTCTAATTAAGTTACGGGAACAAAGATCTGCACTAACGTCCCGCGTTGGGGTGTACTGTGCATTATCCCCCTGCTACCCTCCTCCAGCCAGCCCAACTTCTTGAAGTAAACCGGAGAAGGACTTTGGGATGTTGGCAGCAGTTTTAGTACGAGTAGTAACAGGAGAAGACCTAAAAAAAATGTTGTATCTCGATTGTCTCTGTCATCATCATTTTCTACCTCCAATCTCTTTAATCAGCCGTCATCTCAGTATTCACTCCGTTGTCTATGGACTTTTTAGGAGCAAGCTTCCAGACTGACTGGCTTGATAACAAAACCTAAATTCATTAATTAAAATCTTAAAGAATATGGGTCGTGAATATCAAGGGCCGATGAGACTAATATAGAACCCTCATGGATGACACAAACAATGGGAGCTCTAATCCCAACAGTGGGCAGAGTCGAGCTGTGTGTGGTGTATGTTAACACAAAAACATCGAAGTATCGGCTCTCTTACCACTAGTTATTTCGAACCAGTTTGGCGAAAGGATTTAAAGTTTTTTTTATTTGATCCCATGATCTGAACCCAGGACCTTAGGATCGGAAACCGGGGCCGCTACCGCTAGACGATCACTGCTCTCAGTAGGTGCGTCGTTTGCTAAGCAAATATTTACACACTAAATACTGATTAGTTTATGTAAATATCTAAGCGCCAATCAATATTTGCGGTGTGGTATTACATCGCCTCGAAATTGGAAGCTTCCAGAAATAGAGGAGGGCTGTCCGCAGAGCGTTCACAGTTCTGCGCGATGCTCTGATAGAGAAGACTTCGAACATGTAATTCTTATTGATTGACGGCCTCAGTGGCGGGCGAGTGCTCGGCTGAAACGCAAGAGGCGCGAGTTCAATTCCCGCTACGGGAGATGTGTTTTTATGTTCTGCAAATATTTCTTCCGGGTCTGGGTGTTGTAGTAATAAGTATTTATAAGTATGTATTTACAAAAAAAGATATAAGTATTCTATCAGCTATCTGGTTCCCATAGTACAAGCTTTGCTTGGTTTGGAGCTAGATGGTTCTGTGTGAAATGTCCACAAATATTTATTTATTTATTCCACAAGGAGGCTCCATGCTATATAAATAAATAAATATAGGTACACGTCTACTATTTCCATAAAACACATTATTTCAGCAATAAATTAAGTTATAATGCAAATAAATTTAATTTATTATATCTACTTTGAATTATTAACGAAGACGCTTGTGAGTGTCATGGCGTCCGCTGTGACGTCACGCCTAGGTACGAAACACGAAATTAAAACAGAAGTTCAAACAATACGCTCGGCGGTGATTGATTATTAACTTAGGCGTGACGTCATTCGCTATGATTGGTATTTCGGCCGATTGGCAATATTTTATGCTTATATTTTATTAAAAATCTTACTGATCTCAATTTATATTTCAAAACTAGGTCATTTTTTAGAATCCTTTTCAACATAAATTATTATATTTTATTCTAAAATCGTTTATTATTTGATTCTTTAATACTGTCATCATGCCTATTGTAGAAGTTGATTGAGTTGACCCTTCAGAGAAATTCTTTCACTGTTCAAATATGCAATACCATGAAACCTTCAAGTCCAACATTATCTCTCTCTGCAAAATACTCATCGAATTAGGGCACCTAGCTCGCAGTATAAGTTTAAATAATAATCTGATCAAATCATTTCCAATATGTATTAGAGCTAATCAAACTGATGCTGATAGGTTCCAGTTACACGGGCTACAACTCTGTAATTGGGACGGATCCAATATCAGTTATATATCTAATTTATGGGTAGATCCAAAACTAATCTTCGTTGTCTGGATATTCTGCATAGACAGGTGTTCACGATATTTATATTTCAGCGCCATCTAGCGGCGCTTTTAGGAGGAACAACGGTGACACAGAAACTACACTCCTAAATCAATAAATCTGTACCTACCTAACCGCACGAAAGCAGTCTTTAACGCGCACTATCACTCCTTTCACCACACTGGTTTAAAAATCTTGTGACTCTAGAGTAAAAGTAGTAGGTACCTACCCATTTACCAGGAAGCGGTTGGTCAAGTGACGTCTTATAATCTCAATTTCGTACATTTATCGTGTTATTCGATATAACGAAGTGCACGAAAGGAGCCTTTGAGGCGCACTTTAAATCCTTTCACCACACTGGTTCGAAAGAACTAGTGACACGACTAGATAGATAGCTGTGACACGATAACGCACCTATATTTCATTTTCAATACGTGTATTTTTAAAGATAGGAAATAAAATAACTGAAATTTGTACTATTGAAACCAGATAGCTGATAGAATACTTATTTTTAGGGTTACGATACGCAAAGGGTACCAACTAGACTCTATTACTAAGCCTCCGCTGTCCGTCCGTCTCCGTCCGTCCGTCCATCCGTCTGTCAGCGGGCTGTATCTTATGACTCGCACTTGACCGATTTTTATCATGTAAATACATATTTGAATACTGAATAAAATAATGTATTTACAAAAAAAAATGTACCAAAGTATTCTATGAGCCATCTGGTGCCCATTATACAAGCTTTGCTTAGTTTGGGGCTAGATAGCGCTGTGTGAAATATCCACAAATATTTATTTATGTCCTTTCAACTCTGAATGACGTTGAAGGATTGAGTTGTTGATGAGTAGTGTCGCAAGGAAACCACTTGGGTTACTTCACGTCAATCACAGTACTCCACTCATTTTTGTTCAAACCTTTGATCGTAATCTCATTGTGTTTCGACAATATTTGAATTTCGCAGACGAATTTCGACTTCGAAAAATCGTCTCGGAGAATTTATCAGGCATTCTATTATGTCAATCTTTTTTATTAAAAGCCTTTATTTTTTAGGCTTTGGTTGTTGTTGAAATGTAATTGAAAATAAAACCTATTAAGTGCGGAGGGTTCCGTACTATTGTACATTGTACATAATTTTTTCTTGTATGGTACAAAAAAATGTGCAAAAAGTCACCTCGGTAGTGTGGCGGGCGATTGCTCGGCAGAGACGCAAGAGGCGCGGGTTCGATTCCCGCTGCGGAAGAAATGTTTGCATGTTCTGCAAATATTTCTTCCGGGTTTGGGTGTTGTGGTATCATGGTACTTGTAGTTTCTGATACCCACGACACAGGGAATCCTAGTGTTGGGTCAGGACTATGTATGTGACTGTTGGGTGTTATTAATTTATTATTAAGAGCTTCCTTCTTGTTACTCTCTATTTTGTGTTCATGTGACTCCGTTTTTCTCCATATAACATATCTTTCTATGTTCATATCCAACACTCTTACGGTCATATGAAAGTCTATTATTCTCATGACATGTTCATACCACGTTAATATATTCCTCAACGTATCCGTCAGTGTTTTTAAACAAAGTAAAAATCAGGACGGCTCTTGAATTCAAAGAGACTTCAAACAGTGAATATCCTACTAATATTATAAATGCGAAAGTTTGTGTGGATGTGACGATGCATGTTTATGCCTCAATCACACAACGACTGCTTTACAAGCAGAGACCATGGGGCTTCTGCTAGCAGCAAAGGAAATACGTAGGGCAATAGACTCACCTACAAATCAGGTCATAAATCCTTGCACGAAGCTTATCTTCATCACGGATAGCGCAGCGCTCATGAATGCGCTGGACAGATCTGACACAAGGTCGGCCTGTCTAGCGCAATGTCACGAGGAGCTACAAAAACTAGGTAGGACACACAAAGTAATAATCAGATGGACCAAAAGCCATGGCTCCTGCAAAGGAAACCAAAGAGCAGACTACCTAGCAAGGGAGGGTTCAAAGAAAATTCCGACGGCGGAGGACAGCAAAATATGCAAACCCACGTCAACGGAGATCAAAAACAGGCTGAAAATCCAGTGTGAAAAAGAACATCAAAAACAATGGGAGCAAAGGCAGGACTGCCATCACACTAGAAGACTGATCCCTGAATGCAACAAACGCCTCACATCAACACTATTGAAATTGAGACGCGAGGACCTTCGTACAATGGTGGGCATTATCACAGGACACTGTGAGCTTAATCACCATCTACTGAAAATAGGAGTAACGGACAGTAGTCTCTGTCGCGGATGCTTCCAGGAGGAAGAGACTGTGGAACATGTGACGCTACATTGTTCTGCAACAAATGAAATAAGACATAAATCGGGACTGCAGACGGTCATCGAGAATTGCACGGCATCACCATCGACCTCATCAACACCACCTACAGCCTCAACATCATCGAGGGTACTGGAACGCTGCTGCCAACATCCCAAGGTCCTCCTCCGATACTTCAAGGAGTTGGGCTGGCTGGGGGAGGGTTAGCAGGGGGGATAATGCACAATACACCCCACCGCGGGACGTCAGTGCAGATCTTTGTTCCCCTAACCTTAATTAGAATTAGAATTAGAATTAGATGTCTCAATCACGCCCAAACGGCTTAACGGATTTGAATGAAACTTGAAATATACATAATACATGTGCTGGAATAACATAAAGGCTACTTTTTATCCAGGCACAACGCGAGCGAAGCCGCGGGCGTCAGCTAGTATTACAGTAAAAGCAAGTGTGGTGTATACATGCATAAAATACACGAACACATTCGTTAACTTGCTCGTGCAAACATCCCATTTTCTGGAATATAAATAAAAACCGGTTAAGTGCGAGTTGAATTCGAACAAGAAGGGTTCTGTTCCACCATGTACTTTTTAATATGACTTTTATTTGCTCTATGTTCTTTTTAAAATGATAGCTTTGATAAAGTAAGTAAGTTCGTATGAACTACCGGCCAACTCTTGTGACGGAGTTTTTAGGCTGCCCAAAGGCCTCCGTCATGGCTTAACGACTTAAAAGAAACCGACAATTTAACATGCCCTCCGAAGCATGGAAACGCTCAGCTCGTAATGCCACTTATTAAGAGTGAAAGCATTATTAACTTGTGAGTCTTGGCACCCATTTTAAATGGAATGTTTTTGGTGGGTTTATTTTATTTTAATTATTTGTTTGTATAACGGCAATAGAAATACACACTGAAAATTTCAGCTCTCTTTCTTTTACGGTTCATGAGATACAGCCCGCTGACAGACGGACTGACGAACAGTGGTGGCTTAGGGTCTCGTTGGCACCCTTCGGGTACGGAACCCTAAAAATGAACTTTTGTATTCACAGGAAAAAATAACAGAAGTATATGAATAAAAATGAAAGTTATGTAGCTTTAAAAACAACCATCAGTACTCTTGAAAGGTGAAAGAAAACATTGTGAGGTAACATTTATGTCGTAGAACCTACTACTACCAGTCGTGTTCTTTCGAACCAGTGTGGTGAAAGGCTTTAAAGTGCGCCTCAAAGGCTCCTTTCGTGCACTTGCCACCATGTTTTAAAACTTTAAGGTTTGAAAGTGCTGCATATTGCATATATTTTTTTCGTACAGAAAAAAACATTGTTGCACGACCGGATTGGAACCCACGACCTTAGGATCGGAAGGTGGGACCGCTACCAAAACGCTTGAGAGCTCCGATAAGCTGCTCTATGCCCTTTTTCTATATTCTCAAAGAATGATATTGTTTGAAAAAATATGTCTCCTTTTGACAGATACAAAATGTACTATTGTACCTATCTATAACATTTTGTTGATTACAGAAGACAGGCAACGATCGTGTCCCCATTAAAAAGGCCTCAGACAAATCTGCAATTGGCTTTCTGTCTCTACTTATTTATTCCTAAACCAATTCTGTTGGTTTTCCTTGAACATAAATCAATCCTGGAATCCCTGAGGCGTTGTCCTTGTTGAACGCAAATACGCGATAATCGCGCGAATCAACGATGCGATTAATCTAGACGCGAAGCGATTATCGCGCAAACTTCAATAAGGACACCTGTTCGACATAAATATTAAATAAACTCAAAATATTTTTCACTCCTCTTGCTCAAAAAGTCCGTCATTCTAGCATACCAGAGTGGGGATAAAATAGCAAATTTGCCTCTGGGAAAAAGTTTTTTTTATCTTCTTAATTTTTGTCGGTTACCAACGAACCTACAAAAACAAAAAGTGGAATAGTCACGAATAAAGACTCGACTTATCAGTCGACGTTTGGGAGTACTGATAAATAGTGTACATGATTTTTTCGATCAGAAAAAACCCATTGGTGCGCGACCGGATTTGAACCCACGATCTTAAGATCGGAAGGCGGGGTCGCTACCTACCATGTTTTAAGAAGCCATTTTTCAATGAACTAAGACTAAATAGTACAAATCCATTATCAATTATCATCATCCAAATATCAGTAGAGAGCACTGATGGTCTAGTGGTAGCGGGCCGCCTTACGATTCTAACGTGGGTTCTAATCCGGTCGTGCACCAATGGATTTTACTGTTCCAAAAATTATGTGCGCTATACCAGTACTCTCAAACGGTGAAGGAAAACATCTTGAGGAAACCGGCATGTCGTAGAACCTAATTAGTTCGAAAACATGTGTCAAGTGCACGAAAGGAGCCTTAAATCCTTTCACCACACTGGTTCGAAAGAACTAGTGACACGATTGGTAGTACCAAAATATCATAAAATCTAATATGGTAGCTGTGCTGATAGTTCTCTGCTGGACTGGGAGTAAAGAAATAACATAGAATGCGTCCAGCTGCTTCTCTCCCCGAGCATGTCGTAAAAGTGGACTAAGGGATAGTATCCTCCAACATGATGAGATACAATAAGCAAGTATTCCCAAGGAGGGTTGACGTCAGGCGGGCGGCCGGTCATAAAACACCTTAGCCAAAACTCTAACACCATGATCCAAAGATCACGCTGTGCCGACCCCACACAGAGTGGGATAAGGGCAAGAAGATGATGATGATGGTAGCTGTACTGACCAGTCGGTTATTTTTTTATAAATACGAGTTCTTATTTACAATTATTATTTTATTTCTGGCAGGTTTATAATTTGGAGCCGATAGTGGTGGACGTGTGGGTGGAAGCGACGGGGTCGCCGCTTCTCTTCGCGCTGAAACTCAACCCCGCACCAGACGACATCATACTCTGGTGAGAACCTAAAGCCTTTAACCATCTATAGTAGATGATTTATACAGCGTCAGGAGGCAACTTAATAACATAATACCTATAGCATATTTCTCATCCGGGTACAATGCGAGCGAAGTCACGGGCGGCAGCTGCTGGTGTCAGTATATAATTAGAAATCGATGAAATACTTATTCAAAATTTTATAAAATAAATAATGTAGATAGGTGCTTGTGAAGCGCTCGTGGCGTAGCTTACTTAGACGTTCTTGATTGATCGTTGAAGTTAAGCAACGTTGTGCGCGGTCACAATTGGGATGGGTGACCGCAAGTGGCATTACGAGCTGAGCGCTTCCGTGCTTCGGAGGGCACTTTAAATTGTCGGTCCCGGCTTTTAATTCGTTAAGCCACGACGGAGGCCTTTAGGCGGCCTAAAAACTCCGTCACAAGAGTTGGCCACTAGCTCATACGAACTTACTAACTTTTTATTGTAGAATCGGCGGCGATCCGACGCCGGTCACGTCCCTTACCTGGGACGTGGATAAATGACGCGGAACGTGACCAAATACGACAGGAACTCTTACGCTAAAGTCTTCGTCGTTTTCGGACACCGACTTAGCAAACGAGGGTGATGTGCTTAGCAACTTATGTATGTTTGTAATCATTTCTATTACATACATAACATACATAATAATCACGCCCGTATCCTTAATGAGGTGGGCAGAGCCACAAGTAAACTTGCAGCCACTTCTGATTTAAAGTCCTAAGATGGATATGGTGAACCATGGTGACAGGTGATCAGCCCATCGCCTATATAGATGGTCCATCATTTTGAGGAGGATAGGATGGACTATCCCTTAGTCAACTTTTACGACATGCTCGGGAAGAGAGCAGCTGGGTGTGTGTAAATTAGTTCCCATTCTTCTGACTTAATAGGCTAATACATAGTTTAAGACCTTAGAATATCACATAGAGTACCTACTTTTTATCCTGGTCGGTACCATGAGACCAGAGTCGAAAGCGAAAACTAGTCATGTCATAAATTGGCAAATTGACGGACACATCTGCCGCTGATGGATATTTAATGCCTTCCATGTATAAAACTCTGCTGTTTTTAAAAATATTTTTGGTATTCAGATAAACGACACAAAATATGGGTTACAATTTATTATTGTTCGAAATCTTTTTCATTTTATTTTTGCAACTGACAAAATTTGAAAGCTTTAATTTGGAAAAACTAATCCAAATTCTGAGAACTTTTTTCCCTCCGCATAACATGCCCATCTCACGCTCAACGTTTTATTTCAAAGTAAGGTTAAAAGAAGAGTAGTACCTATGTATCAATGTGGATGGATACACAGGTAGAGGAAAGTCTTAAAGATGGATGGATTGTGTGAAAGAGGACATGCGTGTGAAAGGAGTGAGTACTGAGATGACGAATGACCGAAGATGGAAGAGGGAAACATGTGCCGACCCCACCTAGTGGGATAAGGGCGATCTGTTCCATCTATCCCAACTGGTTATCTCAATCAGTTGGGATACATGGATATTTTTTTTTCCAATCTTCCGAACCTAGCTTAAGTACAGTTTAGATCTTAAACTAAAAACACTAAATATTTTAATAACATTTTCATATAAACAAAACGAAATTCCTATAGAGGTAGATAACATTATTTTCCATAAATACGTAAAATGTCTTATCTTAGTGAATGTACAAGTTTATCACATGTTGGGAAGAGTGGAACAAAGTCCATGTATCCCAACTGATTGGGACAGCCAGTTGGGATAGATGGAACAAATCATTCTGAACGTGCTGGCGAATAGGTTTTAGCTACTAACATTTTACTTATGTCTTTACTAACAAAAGTGATCCATTATTGATTTAAATTAATAAATGAATGAATAAGAGCAAGGGATAAAGATTTGCAGTTATTTGGGAAAACCAATGGAAAGGCAAATGTACGAACATCACACCATCATGGAATCAATATTTACAAATGCGCTCGACCCAATCCTTTTTGAGCTCTTTGTGCCTTTATTTAAATAAAAAATTCCGAACCGTTTAAAGGATTTTTAAAGAATTGTAATTTCGTTCTTACGCCCCAATTCATTCGGTGAATTCCTGAAGGTTTCCCTCTATGTTGTGAGAACTCGACCGAAAATACTTTCTCTCAGGAATTTATTTGTGATCAATTACGCAACTGGAAATGGATTATGCATTTTCAGCGCGGGTACTAAAAATCCGTCAAGTGCGAGTTGAATTCGCACATGAAGCGTTCCGTAACCATAAAATGTTTCTTGAATGGGGCCTTTTTTCTTATTTTGATTTTATTTTTACTAGACTGCTAAGAAAAAGGGTGTTTGTGGTGTATGTATGTAAATGTATGTGTATTCTTTTGGCCGAAGCTATAGTCATAATGGCTGGGCAGATTTTGACAAATAAGCTAAGGCTTTTTACCATCTATAGTAGATGATTTATACAGCGTCAGGAGGCAACTTTATCTTTACATACGGGACGCTGTAGTGGCCGGGACTAATTAAGATGGAGTAGGCTTGCCCAGCACCTATTCCATCCTCTCAGCTTAGTCGGCCTTGTCCACAGCTAAGACAATTATTTATAAATATCATTTGTATAATGTGGATATCGTTTTGGTGCGCTAAATGCCTCGGCAGGCACAAGAGTTTGATAAAAAGACTACGGAATCAGTTAAACTAGTTTCGTCATCATCAATATTAATACTCAGAGTTGATCAGAATGATCGATAGTAATCCTGAGAGGTTGCATTCCCTGCATAACTTCCCGGTAGTAATGGGTGTTATTGGCTATTTCTGGTAACGGCTATCTAACCGATATTTGGTTTCAATATCGGTATTAATAACCGTTGTTGAATATCGTTATTAGTGCCATGGTGTTCTAGCTATAACTCAAGTATCTTTTGGACTAGCCAGTTACCTACTGTATCGATGCTATCTAACCAACTTAGCTATTTGAAATATTCGCCCCATCTCTTTTTTGCGCTTTGCGACTTGCTTAGAAAGAGAGAGAAGGCATAATTATTGTAGTTATTCGCTATCAGCGCCAAACTGCCAACTGAGAACCAAACTAACGCAACTCGCCGAACGCACCGGCTATCGGTCAGTTGTCACTGTCGTCCGCTGTCTTGTTATACTTGGTAGCTCAGTAGCTGGTAACCGTTGTTAACAATGATAGTATCGATACGGTAGTTATTGGGCAACCGTTTTCAGTTACGTTTTGCTATAGCGGACACATCCTTACTTCCCGGTACAATAACATGAATGCGAGTGGTATTCGAGCCAGTTGCTGTTTCCGAGTGCGATTGAATTTTGTTATCGACTGGCTCTGTTTGTTCCCGAGGTCTGGAAGCAAACTTTGAAATTCAGCTATTCTAGGTAAACAATCACTTACCGAGAATGTAGATTGATTTAACTAGCTTTGACTTCAAAAAGGGATTGATGAATTTCTGTTCAGCCACAATCTTTAGGTAAACTTTCGAAGCAAGTGCTACCTAGCCTAATTTAATTAATTAAAACCACAAAATATACTCGCATGTGCTTTTACTCAGCAAAATACATACAAATAACAGAAAAATAAAAAAGTATCTTTCCATTTTCATAACTTTTTCAAGAACTCAACACATTCTTTTGTTTTTTTCTCACAGTTTAAAATTAGAACATGACCGAAGAGGTTTTATTCATTCTACCAAAGAGGCGGCATGTATGAGAATAATGAAGTAACTTACAAACATAATCTATGACAATACGTAAAGAAAGACTTACATGCAATATTAGTACATTTTAGCAACAGGTATAACCTTATGTAGACAACACAAGTATGGTGCCGCGTTAGTGACGCTGTGATAAAGAGAATGACGTTCTAAAACGTTCCATTTTTGTAGTAACTTAATCACGGCGTCACTGGAGCATTGACATTGACACCATTTGACGACCTCGGTGGATTGGCGGGCGAGTGCTCGACTGAGACGCAAGAGGCGCGGGTTCGATTCCCGTTACGGGAGAAATGTTTGTATGTTCAGTAAATATTTCTTCCAGGTCTGGGTGTTGTAGTATTCTGTATTTTAAGTAGGTAAAAAAAATATATAAGTATTCTATCAGCCATCTGGTGTTCATAGTACAAGCTTTGCTTAGTTTGGGGCTAGATGGCGCTGTGTGAAATGTCCACAAATATTCATTTATTTATGATTGCCATTGACTCTTGTTTTGAAAGTCTACCTCAAAGGGAATTATTAAAAAACTTGTAAAATCTAAATATGATTAGGTGTAATAAATTGTGTCAACTTGCCTAGATTATGATTGAAAATTATATTACATAATCTAAAGCAAAATAATAATATTGACTTTGTGAGATAATTTTAAAACAGAATTCGCTCAACGCATAATTTACTTTACGTTTAAGCTTACTTTAACCCTCGAAGCGGAGGTAATGTTGTTACAACCTTACAAACTGACGAAGGGTCAATCTGCCTCGCCTCACGTACTATACAAAATATGATAATGTACCTACGTACGACGAATTCATTTTGTATATTTTAATTTCAAATAATAACAAAATATTTACTTTGTATAAAATTGGTTAGTCTTTCTCACTAATTTTTTCTTTGTAATTTTTTTAATATTTATATTTTACTAGCTGCCGCCCGTGGCTTATAAATTTTTAAAAAGATATCAAAAATAGCCTATATGTTAATCCAGCACCATGTACTATACAACGTGTAACATAATGTCCCTATAAGCCCGAAAGGGGTGTATTCAGACCGAGCACTTGAATACATTGACGTGTGCAAAAGTTCAATACATCATATTTGAAATTCCAATACAATTAAAAACAAATTATTTCATGAGAAATTTGTGACAACCCTATGTGTTTGTTTACCATTTGCGTAGGTAACAAACACACGCGCACCCTCCTATCGCGTCGGACCCACACATACGCAGACAATTGAACGCGCGGCAAGTTTCAAAAAGTACCTAGGTGTAATCACCAAAGTTTTCGTAAGAATTTGCAATTTTTTTAATTCTACGTAGAAATTAAAGTCGAAGATTAAAATCACGATATCTTTCACACATAAAAAAACAACTACCTACCTACATCTACCTAGGTAGTTACCTAAGGACCTAGGTACAGGAAAAGTTAAGTTATACCTTTTCTCCCTTCTTCTTGGTTGGCTCGGAACACGGCTAATTGACATGGTAGGTATTAGGTAGGTATGTAGGTACCTAGGTTGGTATTACTGGTACACATTCACATTCACAATCACAAAATTATTTTTGTCATTTTTTATTAGTAAGCTAGGTACTAATGGGGTACCTACTAGGTAGGGTGATAGGTTAGGTACCTATCATCATACCTACCTATCACTGAATTTTATCACTGTTGACACACACAGTAGGTACTCGGTATCCATCAAAGGGAAGTAGGTACAACACACCACCGAATTCCCGGTCTTCCCTCACTGGTGCGCCGGTGGAAAGATCCCGTCGAGAGAAGACGGTTCACCAATCCCAGAAAATAGCCCGTAAGATGGCAATGGCCGCCCTGGATAACGCTCTCTGTAGAGCTGACGCGCCGCTACTAAGCTATTAATTATTTGGTGCTGCTCCAACACACACACAACACCATATCATAATACTCACTGTTTGAGTACAAAGCCGACATCGTATCGTTAATTAGTTACGCGAACCGAGAGATTGCTTGTTACAGTTGTTGCAAGGAACGAATGCTAATTGCGACTGATAAAAACCGATCTGTTTTGCGACCAAAAGTAGGTACCTATTGCCGAAAGCCGAATTTTTAGGGTTCCTTGTCTGGGGTAACCCACTAAATACCGATTGGAAAAAAAAAGGAAAAAAAATCACCATACATCTGCTACTACTACTACTGTCGTCGTGTCCGTGTCGCTAGCTCTTTTGAACCAGTGTGGTGGAAGGATTAGAGTGCACCTTGAAGGTTCCTTTCGTACACTTTGACACACGTCTATGACATGCCTGGTTTCCTCACGAGGTTTTCCTTCACCGTTTGAGAGCATTGATATTGCACACATAAATTTCGAATCGAAAAATCCATAGATTCGAACTCACGACTTAAGGATGGGAAGGCGGGGTTCATACCAATATGCTACCATGTGCTCCATCCCCATTTGCTGCTAGGTACCTACCTACTTACATAATAACCTACCAACAATTACGTAGTTCAATCAAGAAAAGTAAAAAACAAATAAACCTACGGAACCAATTTGATTTTATTAAACAAACGCTTGCGGTGCGGTGTCGGTTGACGGTTGCGGATTTTGAATTTAGCAAAGGCACCGACAGCCAATTAGGGCGAGGTGCCATCCCACTAGTTGTTGTTGTTGTTTCAATGCAACCAATGACAAATAGGCTGTTCACGATGAAAATGAAGATTAGTAAGACAGATAAGTCACAACCTTTGACTTTAGTGCCCAAGTAGGTAGGTACAAAATTGCATTGAAAAATGCTCCAATGAATATTGGAATAATACATCGTTGGAAAAACTAAAGTGGAATAGGGTCACGGCTTTATCCTCAGGCACGGTAGACCTCTTCTCATACTTCTTGTTACCTACTCAAGATGCTTTTAAGGCCCGAGTAGGTAGGTACAAAATTGAGTAGGTATCACGGCTTTATCCTCAGGCACGGTAGACATCCTCTCATACTCCTTGGCACCCACTGAGGATACCTTTAAGGCCCGAGTAGGTAGGTACAAAATTGAGTAGGTAAGGTACCTATCTCCTATACTAGGTACTTAACAAAGAGATCTGAAAGGATGTTTACGGTGCCTAGGGATTTTAGTCGTGATGTGACCTTACATTTTAATTACCAATAAATACCAAGGTAACCAAAAAAAAATAGAAATTACTTATTAAGCCACCTCGTTATTAGGTAAGTAGGTAGGCATTTTACTAATGGTGTCTCTTCTGTTACCTGTTTCATCTAGAGTTCACACTTAAAGGTCAAAAAACAGCTGTAAATAGGGATGCCTCACGTTGTGTCAAGTTACGTATTGGAGCAAAGTTTAAGAGACATTTCATGAATGAAAACCTTTGAAATTTTAAAAGTCGTTGAACAAACGTTGTTCACAATGACGTATAGTACACCCCCGTTTCGGGCTTATAGGGACATTATGTTACACGTTGTATATATTTCAAGTTTAATTCAAATTCGTTCAGCCGTTTAGGCGTGATTGAGGCACAAACATCCTCACAAACTTTCGCATTCATAATATTAATATTTTATTGTAAAATATTATAAGTAGTATTTTGATATTTAAATATCAAGAAAAAGAAACGGCGTTTTAATTAGTTTTTATTTCGTAATAAATATGATACATTGGTAAATATTATTGCCTAATCTTTATACTTATATTTGTTTATATATTTATTTTACTGCGCATTTTAAAGTTTACCTTTGAAATCATGGAACAGTTAGGTTAGGTTGCTAAGCTGAGAAGATGGAATAGGTGCTGGGCAAGCTTACTCCATCTTAATTCGTCCCGGGCACTACAGCGTCCCGTTTGTGAAGGTAAAAGTTGCCTCCTGACGCTGTATAAATCATCTACTATATAGATGGTAAAGGGCTTAGTTTTTTTTTAGTATATATATATATATATATATATATATGTGTTGCTGGAATGGGAGTAAAGAAGAAACATAGAATGCGTCCAGCTGCCTCTCTCCCCGAGCATGTCGTAAAAGTCGACTAAGGGATAGTATCCTCCAACATGATGAGATACAATAATCACCCAAGGTAAGCAAGTATTCCCAAGATTAAGCAAGTATTCCCAAGGAGGGTTGACGTCAGGCAGGCGGCCGGTCATAAAACATTTCAGCCAAAACTCTTACAGCGTGATCCAAGGATCATGCTGTGCCGACCCTACATAGAGTGGGATAAGGGCAGGAAGATGATGATGATGATGTGTGTTGCAGGTTGTCAGCTTCAGATCCAGAGCGTGCGCTGCGCGTCAAGAACAACTCACGCTGTGAGCTCGTCGTACAAGCTTACCTTATCACCGAGCACGGTCAGTGATCATGAACTCTTACATCAGTAAAGGGTTTTTTAAAGGTACCTACAGGTTTTTGAAGCGCTCGTGGCGTTACTTGCTTGGGCGTTCTTGATTGATCGTAAAGTTAAGCAACGATATGCGCGATCACAAATTGGGATGGCTTTGTTTAACGTTGAACGTAGGAAAACCCGATTAGGTTCTAAGATACCAAGCTGGCCAAAATGGGAAGACTAAATTTTTGTGGCAATTTCATGAACAATTTTTGCAAGTATTTGACAATTATAGCATAACTAGCTGACGTCCGCGACTTCGCTCGCGTGGTATTCGGATAAAAAAATAGCTTATACCTATGTTACATGTACTATGTATATTCCAAGTTTCATTCAAATCCGTTCAGCCGTTTAGGCGTGATTGAGGCACAAACATACAAAGTCCAAAGTCAAAGTCATTTTTTTTTATTTAAAGTGACTGGGATCACTTGAACACGTCTTAAATCTACGTTGCATTTACACCGTTCGTAACGCGACCAAGCGTGGAAGATACAGGCAAGAAACTAAAAACAAAATACAAAACAAGTACCACGTTTTGATAGAAACCAAAGCTATGAGATCTAACAAACAGGCCTTAATAAAATATATATAGTACGCAGAAGGAATTTGTGCCAAGACAGTGTGAAAGGTCAGACCCGCGTTACTCACGATACGTATCTCAATGGACGAGGTCGTTACCACTATTCATGTCGCCTCTATATGCTACGCCTGGAACACGACGATAAAAACACACAACGGTCACATTACATACTTCTGACCAAAAAGCCAAGGCCTTTTATCATCTGTTAGTAGATGATTTATACAGCGTCAGGAGGCAACTTTTACCCTTCACTAACGGGACGCTGCAGTGCCCGCCACCACGTGTAACGCCATCGGCACCAAAAACAGCCTTGATTATTATGTATGTATTCGAAATTCTCTAAAGCCATCTACGCTATACCCTTGAGTTTCGGCAGATTATGAAAAAAAAATATCTATATTTTTCTCTAAAAGAAAATCAACTAAATGGATAGTTTAATTGCATTGGCGCAAATTAAAGTAAGTTAGTTCGAATCTGGGGTTGGCTGAGCTGAGAATATTTGCAGCGGGAATGGAACCAGCACCTCTCGCGTCTCAGCCAAGCACCCGCCAAACTGCCGAGGTTGTCTCGTTAGCCTCTCGGTTTATGCGGCATGATACGGCACGACTCCAGTTTTATTTTGAGAGCTCAGACATATTTTATTGTGTCACTGGAATGTCATATTTTGTGTATTTTTTTTATTATCGTCTCCTATATTATACTCCTCATTCTTTCGCTTCGCTGTATTCTCTGGATTAATATTTTTTTTCTATTTCCTTCCTATAAGTATGTTTTACTTTGTTTTTCTTCAATATTATTATAATTGTTACTGTGGTATTGGTACTTTCTGATACCTAGGACATAGGATATCTTATTGTGGGGTCAGAAAGGGTCATAACTATGTGTATGATATGCTACTTATTATAATTAGGATTTCGGACGGACCCGCTGTCCATCCGTCTGTCAGCAATCTGCATTTCATGAACCGTAATAGTTACGAATTAAAATTTCACAGAGTGTGTATTTCTATTGCTGCTATAATAACAAATAAAAACAAATGAAAGAGTGCACCATACAAGAAATCTATATGTACATGTATTGTACGATGGTACGGAAGTCGACCTTGTCCGAATTCGAATTCGACTCGCACTTGACTGTTTTTATACCTATATTAAATGTTCAACAGTAAATTCAAGCATTTAAAAGTTAATTTCACCTCACAAGCTAGGTATCTTGTAGCCACGAACAAAGGGTGGTGATCTAAAGCTTGTGAATTACTTTTCGAGCGCTTACCCCGCCAGACGTGGGGGGTCAGCTCTTACAACATTGACTGGACAATGCCAAGAGTCTCACTTCCTGCTAAATGAGCCAACGTTCAAGTAAATTCAGTAAATCTATTCGAAGGAAGATTTGCGCTCACACATTTTTAATGTATATATGAGACCACCAGTTTCTTTACTCCCAGTCCACTTCTCTGCTGGACTGGGAGTAAAGAAAAAACAGAATGCATCCAGCTGTTTCTCTCCCCGAGCATGTCGTAAAAGTCGACTAAGGGATAGTATCCTCCAACATGATGAGATACAATAAGCAAGTATTCCCAAGGAGGGTTGACGTCAGGCGGGCGGCCGGTCATAAAACACCTTAGCCAAAACTCTTACAGCATGATCCGAGGACCATGCTGTGCCGACCCCACATAGAGTGGGATAGGGCAGGAAGATGATGATATGAGACCACCAGTGCTCTCTCTGTTAAAATAAATGTGTGTTTAAAAAGTGTCGTTAAGCTCAATGGCGTGGATTACTAGTTTGTTGTTAGAGTAATCGTGGGGTTATGTGACATGTAGCAGACATCACGGTACATTACCTTCGCTGTGATTCGAGAGCGCGCGACGTGACTCCGCTAATGAAATTACTAGCAGTTTATATTTACAACAACTGCGCAGATGTAATTTAACAAAACGTAAATTTACAACTCCATGCTTTGTAATAGGGTGGTAGTAGAAAGCTCAGGGAAACCTGGAAATCATGGGTTCTTTTTCCAGTCCTGGAAAAATAACTAAACATCTCATTTTGGTAAAAAAGAAATGGTTTGCTATGATTATGCGAGTTACATGTTCATTCTCCTCCTGTACTAACAAGTGACCCTCAAAATGGGATAGGGTGGCAGACCAGTGACGATCGTTGCTTAGGTGGAAGCAAAACCGTTTGAATCATAATTTTTCTTTATATGTAGACATTTTACACAGCGCTTTCTAGCTCCAAACTAAACAAAGCTTGTACTATGGGAACCAGATGGCTGATAGAATACTTATAATAGTTTTATTGTAAACACATACTTCAAATACATAATATATGAGTTGGCTTACTTCCATTGCTTGACACGCAGACACTCCTCAAAATATAAAGATTTCTAAGTAAATGTATGTATTTATCTATACATAATTATCTGCCCGTATTCATAATAAGGTGGGCTGAGTCACAAGAAAAACTGCCGCCACTCCTGATTCAAAGTCCCAAGATGGATATGTTAATCCATGGTGATCAGCTGATCAGCTCACCGCCCTTGATTTGTCTACCATGTTTGAAGAGGTAGCTAAACCTTAGTTGGCTTTTACTACATGCTCGGGGAGAGAAGTAGCAGGACGTATTCTGTTTTTTATTCTCAGTCCAACAGAAAAGTAAATTATGGTAACTCAATTGTTAGGAGTCCCAATGGACCCTTTTAACTTGAGTTCGATGGATGCCTCGGCATACACACACTGCATTTATATTCAACTAGCGCGCGAAAGTTTGCACACATGGGGACATTTTTATTTGCAACTTTCTGATTTTATCATTTTTTGAATGTGTTGTCTGCTAAATCTGCTCAAAAAGGTGTTGGGGCTACAACGCAGGCGTTTTAAGAGCGACGCACATCTTCTTATGGTGTGCGCCTCGCTGAACATACCTGACGTACTACAGAAACATGGCAACCCCAAAACACATTGTTGTATACGAGGAACGCATTGTACTGTACTAAGGCCGTTTACCATCTATAGTAGATGATTTATACAGCGTCAGGAGGCAACTTTTACCTTCACAAACGGGACGCTGTAATGCCCGGGACGAATTAAGATGGAGTAGGCTTGCCCAGCACCTATTCCATCCTCTTAGCTTAGTCGGCCTTGTCCACAGGAAAGACATGGTCAAATACGTGTGGAGCTGACTAAGCCACGGGTTTCCTCACGATGTTTCCCGTCACCGTTTGGGAGTACTGGTATAGAGCACATAAATTTTTCGCACAGAAAGATCCGTATACGACCGGATTTTAACCCACGACCTTACGATCGGAAGTCGGGGTCACTACCAACTAGACCACCAGTGCTCTTACTGTACACTGTACTGAACACGCTCTGCGAATATATGTGACTGTTATTTTTGATATGTTTACAGCGCACGCTCAGGACGCGCTGCCATTTCGACTGTACCTGCGGTTCTTTGACGTGCCATCGCGAAAATGCCCCTGCTTCTCCACGCTACCCTGTAACTACATCATTACTTTCCAATATTAGAAGCACTCGTGCCGTAGCTGGCTTAGACGATCTTGATTGATCGTTGAAGTTGAGCAACGTTGTGCGCGGTCACAATTTGGATGGGTGGCATTACGAGCTGAGCGTTTCCGTGCTTTGGACGCGAGCTAGTGTCTAACTCTTGTGACGGAGTTTTTAGGCCTCCGTCATGGCTTAACGACTTAAAAGCCGGGACCGACAATTTAATGTGCTCTCCGAAGCACGGAAGCGCTCAACTCGTAATGCCACTTTCGGTCACCCACCCCAATTGTGACCGATCTGACACTTAACTTCAACGATCAATCAAGAACGTCTAAGCAAGCTATGCCACGAGCGCTTTGCCTAACTAACCATTACATTTCCTTCAGCGGATTGTTGCTTCGGTGAAGAGTCTGCCGAAAGCGTGACGTCATCGTACGAAGAGGAGATGGATACAGACATCGAGATCTTCCTAGCACAAGATTATGGCCGCCAGGAGAACTCATTTTTTACGGTACCACCATGACCCTAATCTTTGTCTTAATTTCTGGAACGCCCGACTTTATCCAAGTAGTACAAAATTAATCTTCTCGCTTCGTTCTCTATGAGTTGAATTTGGGGGATTTCCTTCTTAGTGCACCCCTAGGCCATAAAAGGAATATACCCTCCAAGTTTTAAGCTTCTAGATCGTTTAGGCAGTGCGTTGCGTAACAATGCTCCAACTCCTTTTATAAACATGATTGTAAAGGAATCATTTTCCAAAAAAATAGTTAAGCGTGGTGTCTTGTCTGTATCTTCCGATCTTGTTCACGTTACGAACAGGTGTAAATGCAACGTAGATTTTTAAGACGTGTCCAAGTGATCCCCGTGATTTTATGGAATAATTTTTTTTTGATTAGACTTTGTTGATTTGTCAGCCAGTCATGTCAAAATTTTGTTTAGTTTTTTTGTTATTTTAGTTAAGCCCAGAAAGTAGAAGCGTGTCTCCCGGCACATGGGCGGAGTGGAAAGTGACATTGCAGTCTCCTCCGTGCTGGGAGGTCGCCGCTCCCACCACTCTGCTGATGCGACCACTGCCAGTCGTCAACCGCGGGTTCGTATACTTGATTTTACCAATAGGAAGAAAAGAAAAGGCCTTTTACCATCTATAGTAGATTTATACAGCGTCAGGAGGCAACTTTTACCTTCGCTGTAGTGCCTGGAACGAATTAAGATGGATTAGGCTTGCCCAGTACCTATTCCATCCTCTCAGCTTAGTCGGCCTTGTCAACAGGACAGACATGGTCAATACGTGCGGAGCTAACTAAGCCGCGGGTTTCCTCACGTTGTTTTCCTTCACCTTTTGAGAATTAAAACCATAACTGTTTATTACACTTGTGCAAGTGAAAACCTACACATAAACCTTCCTCTTGAATCACTCTATCTATTAAAAAAAAAACCGCATCAAAATCCGTTGCGTTGTTTTAAAGATCTAAGCATACATAGGGACAGACAGCGGGGAGTGACTTTGTTTTATACTATGTAGTGTTATGTAAGGAAGTAATATTAATGTTTGGTTTTTCATTCCTTAGTGAAGGATGGTATCGGCCCGATCCGTTCCTGCAGATGGTGAGGTTGCGGCAGACGGAGCGCTACGGTCGTCTGAAGGTGTCTCTGCGAGAGTTACATGTGAAGCTCTGCGCTCTGGATCTGCCGTTTGAAAATATTCTTAGGTTACTACTACCATGCTACAACTCCTCACTTGCAGATAACCTTCGGGGATAAAGGTGGCCACGGCCCGGGAAACAAAGTTTAAGACGACCGATGACATTGCGAGGGTGGACGGTGAACATCGTCTATCCTGGGAGTTTAAGCAGTGAACTTCTATAGACTCGCGATTACGATAGTGATGACTAATAATGTGCTGATGAAAAAAATACGAAGAAACGCCAATTCATAATTCATGAATCAAAGACTCGCTGTGGATTTATGAAAATCGCACGATTTTACATATTATTTTCTTGGAAACTAGGAAGCTTTGTCGCGATTCTCCGCTGTTTTTATTAATCATTCAAAATCTAAATTTTAAAATTGTTGCGTTACTGACTGACTGACAATCAAAGAAAGGAACTCTGAAGGTATATTCTTCTTATGGTGTAGGGTTGCACTAAGAAAACAATGCCCGAAATTTATCTCCTAGAAGACGCAGCGGGAAGATAAAGTTTACATTTAACAAAATTTCGAAGCGGAAAAAGTCGCCGACTGGTCCACTAGTAAATTTAGGATTCATATCACAGAGATAAATTTAATTGTAAATGACTTTACCGTGAAAAATGTGCTGGACGTTCTACAAGTCATCACATACTTTCCCAGGGTTCGAAAACACTTCCGGATTCAGAACGTCGGGTGCGGTCCACTGGATATCACAGCGCGCACCAAGGCGCCCTGGTCGCTGGTGATGGACGCAGAGGCCCAAGAGTGTGGCGCTGGTTGCGGCTGCGGGAGTGACGCGCCGGCTCACAGGGAGTGCCAAGTGGCATTGTATCTGATGCCCCGTAGCTCCATGGAGGTAGGGAAAGGAATAAACCTTGCGGTACGCCCGGTTCGTTTGCTATGGACATACTTATAATCAAAACTCCAATTAGTAAAAAGGGTACAAGATCTGCACTAACATCCCTAAATTATTATTGTGCATCGTCCTCTTACAAAACCCTCCCCCAACCAATCCAATCCAATCCTTGAAATAACGGAGAATGGCTTGGGGATGTTCTACTTCTTAGCGTCTCATCGACTTCTTGACCTTACAGGTAGTTTGACCAGGAAGTAGCTACCACCACGGCCTTATTAAGGTCCTCTTGAGCATGTTGTCGGGCACAAAGGACAGGAGATTAAATATTGTTTGGGGTGTTGTCAGCAATGTTCCATTGTCCTCGGTGGTGTTGAGGTTGATGCCAGGTAAGACACGAAAGCTTTCTGTAGTTATGGACATGCTAGTGGGGATTTACAGATGTGTGTGGAGGTGTGTGTGCGCACGGCAGAAGCATGGCCAGCGCCTTCCGTCACGCCCTGCCAGCCGGCGCCCTACGACCAGTGGCGACGTACCCTCACCAAACTACGCTTCTACGACACTTACAACGTTCTACAGGTAACTCGCACTGATAATGAAGTTGATATGCGACCATTTGGACCAAGACTATCTAAGCTGCTAAGGCGACATTTCTTATCATTTGCAGACATTACCCTTGCATTTGGAGTTGGAGTATCCGGTGATCAGCATAGAACCCGCTTTATTGGACTTTGGTTTCGTCACCGACGGGGATACTCGGAAGAGCTACTTCACAGTATCACATTCTAGTCGTAAGTCATCGCTGGATACTTATTTTGGTTTTAATTATAAACAAGAGCATGGGGGAAAGTCTTAGATGCGATTTACAAAATCGAGATCTGAATGGCATAAAATGGGAAACCTCATATAATCTCAATCAAAATACTCAGTGGATAGATACGTACTGAGAATGATGATGGTGAGGTAAACAATTGTGATGGAATGATCATGATAATTTCTGACTTTTCCTTTAGGAACAGCGACTATAGACATGGTGACGGAGTGGGCGGGTGGGAAAGAGTTCCGCCTGTGGCCACGAGACTTCTCGCTCCAGCCCGGAGGCAGAGAGAGAGTCTACATACAGTACACAGCTAGGTAAGTGACTCATATACGTTAGAAGATGAATGAAATATTTGTAGGTAACGTAACAGGTTTATGAGGCAAGTACGAATGTTACCATTGTAAGGGGAAGACCTAGGCGTGTGTACCTGGACCTAATTGGTGACGTTTTGGACAAAGGCCAGGTCATAGATACATACATATGACGCCCGTATCCCTAATGGAATGGGCAGAGCCAGAAGTAAACATTGCAGCCACTTCTGATTTAAAGTCCTAAGATGGATATGGTGAACCATGGGGACAGGTGATCAGCCCGTTGCCCATATAAGTGATCCATCATTTTGGAGAGGATACTATTCCAGACCAGGTCAAGAGTCCCTAAACCGACGAGCATGCATGAAGGATATGATGAAGCTAGAGTAATATGTCAGGACCGTGGCAAATGGAGGTCCGTCGTCTCTGCCTACCCCTGTAGGAAACAAGCGTGACAATATGCATCGTATATACATATGTATGGTAAGGAATGGACGTGTTTCTCGCAGGTGGTGCGGGGCTCCGGTGGAGGGCTGCGTCCGCGTGTCGGCGGCGTGCGGTGCGGGGGGCGCGGTGGTTGGGGAGGAGAGTGCGGGGGGCGGGGTGCACGGCACGGGGGGCTGGTGCCGTGCGGCAGCGCGAGCGTGCGGCACTCCCGCTCGAGACGCCGACAGGAAGCTACATGTGCACGACCACACTGACGACACGCATCTCTTGGCGACAAGCCTCGCGTCACCGTCGCGGTGATGTTGATACTTGACCAGGGGATATTTCTCGAATTCTGTTTAAAAACGTTCAATGTGAAACTTAATTGTATGATCATCAGCCTATAGCAGTCCACTGCCTGTGATAATTGCCATCGCGCTCTGTCTTTGGCTTGACGTATCCAGTCTCACTTGTTTGTTTAAAAAAGCTGTCAATTTAACATCCGACTGAACTGATTGCAACAATGATCCATCATCATGCAGTTTGAGCTCGCCACAATCTGTGGCGCCACAATCTCGCCACAACAAAGGTTCCCGTTTCGGTTCCTATGACCCAAAAACTTTACTTTCCTAAAGCCATATTGACACAGTTTGTATCTCTTCTATAAGTTCACTTGCAACAATAAACAAGCTCTTCGTGAATTGTTCAGAATGTATTAACCAGTCCTTGAAGTTTTATTTTCTCTTCTACACGCGTAAATAAGGAAAATATACTTGCGTCCAATATGTCCACCGAGTCTTAGAGTAATAGAGTATGCAAATAGCGACAACTCTCGCCACAGTCAATCTGCAATGAATATTCATCGGGCTGTTTATTATTTCTTGTTCGGTTTTATTGTACTGCCGTCATAAGGAAAAAAGACGTATCTGACATTTTTCTCATAATTGAGTTATATACATTATCGGAATCAGTAAAAAAAGACGCATCTACCAGTATTTTTTTCTCCATTTCAGAATTTATGTAGAAACGTCCTTTTTTCTTATGACGGCAGTGTACTCCTGTTACTTTTCCATGTAAGCCGTTCTGTTTGAATGTAAATTTTATCTATAGGGTATCTTATATCTACACACGAATCTTGTTAAGAAGGTACTATGTAAACGAGGTCACTAAGTCCACTGAAGACGATGGGCGAGGAGACTAATACTTGTTCTGTAAAAGAAGCAGTAAAACCAAAAGTTTTGTGAAAAAGAATAATGCGCTACGTAACTATTAATTTTTATATTAACATGTTTTTATTTAAAACCTCTTTAGCTTTACATTGAACTGAACGGATTTGAATGAAACTGAACGGTACAAGCAACCGTACATCTTCTGGGGTCAGCAGAAAGGCACTGACCCCGCGACCCAGTTCCAATCATTACCAACATTTCATTTTATTCAATTCATCAGTTAAAATCAGTTCGCATTCGGCCACCAAGGGCGCGCGTTCTCGCCATCATTATCATTAACAGCCCATCCATCAACCGTTTATAATATAGTTAATTATTGCCTTACAAACGCGTTATCATTTATCAATCTAGTTGTACTGGTTAACAAGACACCGTACAGAAACTTAGAATACGTATACATACGTATGTGCTGGATTAACATTACAGGCTTATTTTTATCTGGGTACCACGCGAGCGAAGCCGCGGGTGGCAGCTAGTGGGAAAATATTATGAGCTAACCATCTAGAAGTTGGAAAAATGCTAGATTAAATGGAGTAAAGTCACCTACTGGGTTTTATATTGGACCACCTGAACTAACCCAGTTTCAATACTTACCCCAAAAACATTAACCTCCTTCGCGACGGGTAAAAAGCACCATAATATCACTCACTATACAAACAAACAAAGTTAAAGGAAGCTAAGCAAAGCACGTTCACACGAACAACGTTAAGAGTGTTTTTTTCTTAAAAACTATCGAATCCTGCCGTGTCGGAATTGAATTTCGGCAATTTCTTTCTTAGTAAACCCCTGCACCATAACAAGAATATTCCTTCCAATTTTCATGATTCCAATTTACTTCTCTGCTGGACTTGGAGTAAAAAAAAATGCGTCCAGCTGCTTCTCTCCTCGAGCATTTGTTATAAAAGTCGTTTAAGGGATAGTATCCTCCCCAACATGATGGACTATCTATATGGGCGATTGGCTGATCACCTGTCACCATGGTTCACCATATCCATCATGGAACTTTGAATCAGGAGTGGTTGCAAGGTTTGTTATGACTACTTGTGGCTCTGCCCATCCCATTACGGATACGGCCGTGATAAATAAATAATAATATTTGCAGAACATGCAAACATTTCCTGGAGCGGGAATCGAACCTGCGCCTCTTGCGTCTTAGCCGACCAGTCAGTCACGCCGCCGAGGTTTAGAAGAGCACAACTTTACTTCAAACAGTTCGAGTTTACGATGGTTTCACTAGTTAGATCTGCTTACAACATGTTCACAAAGTTTTCACCTGCAACGGAACTGGCCTAACTATGTAGAGACACGTGTTTTTGACGTCCTCAACATTATACTAAAACCCGACTACATACAGTAGTACCAAAAATATTGTGTGCTTTGGTAAACTTCGTGCTTTGTATGAAAACCGAATTTGTCCGAATCCACGGGCTGTGTTTTTCAAGTGGGCGGGCGTGCATGGCCAAACCTGAAACTATGAGGAATAGCGAAAAGTACTCAAAGAAGTCTCGGGCCCGATTTTGATGAAAACTAAAACTGCATCATTGGATTCTTGAAAAATCAATATTCCTAGCCAGGAATCGAACCCGTTGAAAAAAAAGCACTATTAATACACCATTCGATAGTGTCGCTAATAAGGAACAAATTCTAGAAAGTAATGACTTACGGCAATTCAATATTCAATATTGTTTAGTTAAGCATGATAGTTTGCCCCATAATAAACATTACCAAAATGGCACAAGTAGCTTGGATTCAACCAAAACTGTATCAACACAACTTGATACATGGACTTCCATTTGAATGAAATATTAGTATTATTTTGTATCTCATCGCTTGGCACAGAGCCAAATATCGTGGCGTAGGATAGAAAATACCAAAACAGAAGCGCAAGACTTCCAAGAAGAAATAGAGATCTCATCTCAAAAGTGTGTTCTATTTTAATGTAGTTCTCCTAAAACCTACTGACTGCTGGTTGTCCGACTGTGCAGAAGAAGATTGTTTAAGGTGTATCCCCCGAATACTCAAACGCATCTCAGAGTTGAGCACGTCTCAAGTGACGAGTTTTTGACAGATTTTCATCAAAAAACCGTATGATGGTATGTATGTGTGTATATGTGTCGAAACGGCTCTAGGGATTGCGAAAAATGAGATTTCGTTGGATGTGTCTAGATTAAGAGTGTCATGGTATTAGGGTATATAAAATGTCAAAAAATACAATATGGCGGCTGTAAGAAGCCATTTTCCATTTAATCCTTTGGCTGTCGCTATAGCCGAAACGGCTAGATGGATATTGACAAATAAGAGTCTTTGGAATTGTCTATGTCAATTGGTTTTTCTTTTTTCATATTTTCATTTATTATTATTTAATTTTAAGTACCTTTACCTATCTGTTGTTACTAAACCTTTTTCGTGTTGTGTGTTAATAAAATTCTATTCTATTCTATTCTATGTAAAGAGTGTCCTAAAGAGTGTTCGTGATATTTTTTTGATACCAAAGTGTAAAATAGTCCAAAATGGCAAGCCATTTTCAATGAACTATGACTTGACTGAAATGTTACAAAATTCATCATCATCATCACGTGTCAAATAATCTAATATGGCAGATGCAGATGGTATATGCTACCTAAATTCTACGCAGTCTGGTTTTCTGTTCATTTAAATAAATATTTGTTGAAACTTTTTCAGTTATTCCCTTCCTTTTTACCACATTATTTGTGGGGTCGGCACAATATGTGTTCTTCCTCATTTCCCTTTGTCAGAAGTATTCTCAACACTCCAAAACTTTTTCAATCATGGCCCTTCTAAAATTGTTTGTCATACAGTTATCTTTATATCTAAATGTTCCTAACCTTAATTATGATAATCGTAATCCTATATAAAGTATGTTTGGATGTTTGTTCGTCAATTACTACGTAACCACTGAACGGATTCAAATTAACCTTGAAATATATTGTTGTCTTTGCCCTTTTACCATCTATAGTAAATTATTTATACAGCGTCAGGAGGCAACTTTTACCTTCACAACCGGGACGCTGTAGTGCCCGGGACGTTTTTTTTTATTTATTTAAAAGACAATATATGAACATCATTACAGGTTTTTTTAATTAAGATGTAGTAGGCTTGCCCAGCACCTATTCCATCCTCTCATCTTAGTCGGCCTTGTCCACAGGAAAGACATGATCAATACGTGCGGAGCTAAGTAAGCCGCGAGTTTCCTCACGATGTTTTTCTTCACCTCTTTGTCCACTGCTGTCCATATGCCTCGCATTTCGTGTACCATCCAACATGGTCCTATGCTAGCCTCATCCATTTATAGCCCACGATCTTGGCTATATTCCACCACCAGATGGGAATAATAATGCTTAGGAGAAAGAGAGAGAGACCTTGACTATATCGACACACTAGCTGCCGCCCGCGGCTTCGGATAAAAAGTAGCCTATATGTTATTCCAGCACACTTATTATGTTTATTCCCAGTTTCATTCAAATCCGTTCAGCCGTTTGGGCGTGATTGAAGCACAAACATACATCGTCACATCCACACATGCTCACAAACTTTCGCATTTATAATATTAATAGGATTGTTAGACAATATTAGCTAAAGCTAAAGAGAACAAAGGGAAGTCTTTGCCCAGCAGTGGGACAATCCAGGCTAATGGTATAGTATAGTAAATCGTAGTAGGAATACCACGCTAGAAATAAGCTAGTAACTTTTAAACTGTCCTCATTTCAAAGTTTTTAGGAAACAAAATCCTAGAGAATCATGAATCAAACTGGAAATCAAAGTACTGTTCGTGCTGTCCACTGTGACATAACTCAAGCTCGTTTGCATCACGAAGTTACGGCGCAAAGTGTCCCCGAGGGCCACTGACCGGATCCACGAATACATAATCAAGGTTGACCCGTTTAAACCCACACTAGTTCTACGCTGTGGTTGAGTCTCAAATAAGCACCAATCTAAAATATTGCACCCTAACTGACCAAGACACTTTCCATTATGTCTTAAACAGTCGGTCCCGGCTTTTAAGTCGTTAAACCATGACGGAGGCCTTTAGGCGGCCTAAAAACTCCGTCACTAGAGTTGGCCACTAGCTCATACGAACATACATACATACAGTAATTATGTCTTGCTTTTGCGCGGCTTTACTAG
The DNA here is from genome assembly GCA_949320045.1 of Scotopteryx bipunctaria. Lineage (NCBI taxonomy): Eukaryota > Metazoa > Arthropoda > Insecta > Lepidoptera > Geometridae > Scotopteryx > Scotopteryx bipunctaria. Next base: position 10,692,986 of record OX439453.1, on the reverse strand, counting down.
CGTGGTATCTTACTTATATTATAAATGCGAAAGTTTGTGAGTTTGGATATTTGGATGTTTGTGCCTCAATCACGCCTAAACGGCTAAACGGATTTGAATGAAACTTGGAATATACATAGTACATGCACTGGATTAACATTAGGCTATTTTTTATCCGGATACCACGCGAGCGAAGCCGCGGGCGGCAGCTAGTAAATACATATTTTGAGGCATATCACACAGCACCATCTAGCCCCAAACTAAGCAAAGCTTTGGGAAGCAGATGGCTGATAGAATACTTAAATACTTAATTTTTGTAAATACATACCTAATTATATTATTATTACAACACCCAGACCCGGAAGAAATATTTGCAGAGCATGCAAACCCGCGACTTTTGCGTCTCAGCCTAGCACTCGCCCACCACGCCACAGAGGTCGCCAATAAAAAAATATATCTAAAAACCGCTCTCAAAGTGAGATAGCTCAAACCAGAGCTACACAGAGATTAACTCCTTTGCTCTCCCGTAAATAATTTGTTCAATTTTAATCTGCTTAAAAGTCTCTATTTTGTTGTAATTTCCCCCTTCCATCATATTTCATTAGCAATTATAATTTACTAGCTTGCCTTCGCTCGCATTGTGCCTGTTTAAACTTGGAATATAGGTACATAATACATGTACTGGATTAACATAATAGGCTTTTTTTATTCGGGTACCACGCGAGCGAAGCTGCGGCCGGCAGCTAGTAAGAGATAATTGTCTATATTTTGCCTGCTATATCCTTTTGCTCATCCTTCCTTCTTTTATGTAAATGTAAATGTGTGTTATTGCAATAAGCACTAAACAACTATAGGTATAAATGATTTAATTATGCATCTATCTGAACGAAACCTTATTTTGCAATTGAGCCTAAGGAAAAACCTGTCAAGTGGAAGTCGAATTTGCACACGAAGGGTTCCGTACCAACGTACATGAGGATAAAAATATATTACATGAATATTTCTTGTATCATAATCTCCCTTTTATATTTTATTTTCATTATTTGTTGTTATAGCAGCAATAAAAATACACATTGTGAAAATCTCAACCTATTACGGTTCATGAGATACAACCGGCTAGCACGGACGGACGGACAGGCAGACAGACGGACAGCGGAGGCTTAGTAATAGGGTCCCGTTGGCACCCTTCAGGCACGAAACCCTAAAAAGCAGAAATATCAAACGTATTCCTTACTAGATTTTATTGTACCCGGACGTTTGTAGGCACATTCGTTGTGAATAAGTTGATTTATTGTTATCAGAATCAGTTGATACGCCGGGGGCGCGCTCGCCGCCGCGTCGGCGCCCTTTGTCAAATTTACCCTCCAGCCTCCATACAATAGCCCAGTGGCCAGCGTCAAATAAAAATATGAGTTCGTCTGCAAGCGTATCTTTTCCCGGTCATCTCGACGACTTTGACGACCTCGGTGGAGTGGCGGGTTAGTGCTCGGCTGAGACGCAAGAGGCGCGTTCGATTCCCGCTACGGGAGAAATTTTTGCATGTTTTGCAAATATTTCTTTCTGTTAATCCAGCACATGTACTGTTTATATTCCAAGTTTCATTCAAATCCGTTCAGCCGTTTAGGCGTGATTGAAGCACAAACATACAAACAACCTCACAAACTTTCACATTTATAATATACTAGCTGTTGCCAGCGACTTCGTACGCGTGTAGTACATTATTTTGTTCTATAATCAATAGTTTTCGCAGCGCACGCCAAAAACTATTTTGGGTTTTCTACCTTAGGTTACAATATTGCAAATTTTCTTATGAATCCCTAATTTTTTTGAAAATATTTTATAGCCTAATACTGGTCCCTGATAATGTAGCTTTCTATTGGTGAAAGATTTTTTGAAATCGGTCTAGTAGTTTCGGAGCCTATTCGTTACAAACAAACAAAAAAATATTTCCTCTTTATAATATTAGTATGAGTATTTTATTAGGATATTGATATCGACGTTCCCTGGTATTTTCTTCACAATGGGGACACGGGATGTACACAAGCAATAATTTTCAATAGAGAACATTCTATAGAAAAATAGCGATTCCCAATTCTCAATCGCTTCCTCGTAGCGATGTGTTCTGGCAGAAAGCCGAAGATCATCCGATACGAGTAGGTTTGACTATAACGGCACAGATAACATAATACCTACTAACAAACATAATGTATTATACGACCTTGGGGGCGGGGCAAGCAAGTGCTCGGCTGGGACGCAGGAGGCGCGGGTTCGATTCCTGCTACGGGAGAAATGTTTGTATGTTCTGCAAATATTTCTTACGTGTCTGGGTGTTGTAGTATTATGTATTATAAGTATGTATTTACAAAAAAAATAGTTTTTATGTATTCTATCAGCCATCTGGTGCCTATAGTACAAGCTTTGCTTAGTTTGGGGCTAGATGGCGCTCTGTGAAATTTCCACAAATATTTATTTATCTAGTCGGTGGTCTATCTGAACAGCTGGAAATCAGCGTTGGTTGTAAGACTTAGGTACTTTCCATCACATGCTGGACGACAACTGAGCTGGACGCCATTTTGGCACCCACACTCGTAGTAATTTAGTCGAAGGTTTTTGTGTTTTATAGTGCCAAATAAACGTTTTAATTATCTAGTGTGGTGAAAGGATTTAAAGCCTTAAAGGTTCCTTTCGTACACTGTTTCCGAATATTTTAGGTTCAACGACATACTGGTTTCGCAATCGTTGAGTCAATGACAGTTCGTAATAAAAGTTGTTGAATACGGCAGCCGATCCCACTCCAACCAAGAATCCTGTCGTATTTACAATTTCATCTAATCATCTGGTAAATAAAACTTTTTCTTTATGTCCGCCTCAGTCCTCCGTAGTCGTGCCGCTCGGCGACTTGTTTCCGCGACTATTTAAGTTTACGATCAAAGGGTCCGATTCACTCAGAAAGGTCAACGGAAATAGTACGACTCTGCAATATAGTAGAATGCCCCGCTACTTAGCCCGTGTTGAGATTTTTTTCACCAACTAAGTGAGAGCAATGGTGGTCTAGTTGGTAGTGACCCCGCCTTCGGATTTTTAGGTCGTGGGTTCAAATCCGGTCGTGTACCAATGGATTTTTCTGAGCGAAAAGTTTACCTGCTCTATACCAGTACTCTCAAACGGTGAAGGAAAACATCGTGAGGAAGCCCGCGGCTTAGTTAGCACGTGACCATGGACTAGGCCGACTAAGCTGAGAGGATAGAATACTCGTAGGTGCTGGGCAAGCCTACTCCATCTTAATTCGTCGTTTGTGAAGGTAAAAGTTGCCTCCTGACGCTGTATAAATCATCTACTATCGATGGTAAAGGCCTTTTCCCGACAAGCAGTCAGTAACGTAAGAGTTTTATATATATAGATTCTACCCGAGCTTATCGACACGCAGTAAAAAGTAGCTTTATCTAAACTACACATGCAGTGTTATGAATCGTGTTTTTTCATGAAAGTAAAATACTAACTGAAATCTTACAAATGTGAGAGTTTGTGAAGATGTTCGGATGTTCGTATGTTTGTGCCTCAATCACGCCTGAACGGCTGAACGGATTTGAATGAAACTTGGAATATACATAGCACATGTACTGGAATAACCACGCGTACAATAACCACATGTACCACGCGACTGAAGCCGCAGGCGACAACTAGTACTTTATATATTCCAAGTTTTATTCAAATCCGTTCAGCCGTTTAGGCGTGATTGAGACACAAACATACAAATTAACTTTCGCATTTATAATATTACAAGTAGGATAATCAATATCCAATTGTGGGATTATCTTGGGATACTCATAATGAAATTAACATTTAATAACGATAAATATCCCGTAAAAGCACCAATAATATCATGTGATTGTTTTTCATGGTGCATTAATTCCATTAGATTTTTTTTACTGCCGGACAATAAATGTAGCCCTTAACAGATCTCTTTAACGCACTATGTTTCGACTCTGCGGGCACTACTTTATAGGGTTCCGTACTTGAAGGGTGCTAACGGGACCCTAAAGCCTCCGCTGTCCGTCCGTCTGTCCGTTAGCGGGCTGTATCTCATAAACCGTGATAGGTAGAGAGTTGAAATTGTTAGTGTTTCTATTGCTATAAGCAAAAATATAAAAAAAAAATTGTGGACATTTTACACAGCGCCATCTAGCCCCAAACTAAGCAAATCTTTTACTACGGGAACCAAATGGCTGATAGAATACTTCTATACTTTTGTTTTGTAAATACATACTTATATAATACTATAACACCCAGACCCGGAAGAAATATTTGCAGAATATACAAACATTTCTACAGTACTGAAAATCAAACCCGCGCCTCTTGCGTCAAAGCCGAGAACTCGCCCGCCACGCCACCGAAAATAAAAAAAGAAACATTTTTTTAACATTCGTAATCGATCATCGAAGTTAACTTTAAAGAAAAATACATAGAGTGAAAGTCATTCCAAAAATACAATGTCCCTTCATGTCTTTTGACTCGAGCTAATTCAACTTTTTTTTGCCATATTCCGAGCTCTCTTGTGTTTTGCCCATTTTACTTTAACTTCAAATTCTAATATGGTCCCCCAATGAGAACGCACAATTCAACTGTACATGTTTATGTTCTTAAGTTAATTTATTTGGGCCATTTTCCATTACTGCTTGTTGATACTGGGTGTCGTTGGCACGTAATGTCAGTTTATCCGTAATGTTGCTATAAAAGTCAGGAATAAATTTATTATCATATTCCCTACAGTATCACAAAATTTCTAGACCCGATGCTAAAATCATTATATAGAATACCTCACTGTTTTAATATAATAGAGCTGTTGAATTGAGCTAATAGCAAGAGGCTGATGGTGGGTTGCATTGTAAATGCTCTGGGAGTTAGAAATTGAAGCTCACGTACTCACATTTATTTTTATTGTACGCCAATACAGAAATATGCCGGTTTATAAGCGAATTAGAGACGTTGGCACTGGGGAAGCTTTTTTCGAGGGCATGTTTTGAATGTCGATGACCAGGGAATCGGGAAGTCTAGTACTAAAAAGTCTAGTCTTTTTTATTCAATATTTTATTTTTTAATTATGATTTTTTACTCGCTCGACCATATTTTAATTCTGTTGCATGCTGTCTGTAACCTTTAATTATAATAACATTTGTCAAGTTTTTATGTTGAACCAGGTTATATTAGTGATTAAATTAATGTTTATTATGTTGGTTAGTCAAATAAATAAATTAAATGAAATGAAATTAAATACGATGAGTGCTTTTAGAAATTAAATCTTCAGTGTTGTGTGGAGTTCATAACCTGAATTATTGTATTTACTTCGATAAAATAGATGCATGTGATATTCATGGTGATCATTACTAACTTATTAAATGAGTGTTTTTTGAGAAAGGCTTGGTCAAAATACCTTAGAGTCTAAGTCTCCATGGAGAATGTAATAAGATCGAATGAACCGAGAGAAATATATTGAAATAATATATTAGTATCATAGAAAATGGAGTCCGTGGTCTCTGCCTACCCCTATTCGAAAACAGGCGTGATAATATTTATGTAAGTAACTCTAAGCTTCTCCACATTAATTTTCCTTTGCATTAATACGCCGTCGTAGTGAAACTGTAAATGGTGTCAAGTTACTTTAATCAGTCAACTCAGATATAAAAAGTTAACTTAGGACTCGTCCAGATGAAGCGATTTACTTGCGAGTCGAGACGTGCGTTTGAAATGATGTTGCGTCCAGATAACGCGTTTTATGCGCGAGTCTTCAGTTTAAAAATATATTTATTCTCATACAAACGCAAGTCTTTAAGAAAATACATGAGACAGAATACATCCACACGCTCCTATCAACAATCGCGCGTGTAATGGAATCCCTAATGGGGTGGGCAGAGCCACAAGTAAACAATAAAATTTGCAGCTACTTCTGATTTAGTCCTAAGATGGATATAGTGAACCATGTTGACACGTGATCATGATCAGCCCATCGCCCATTAAGTGGTCCATCGTGTTTGAGGATACTATTCCTTAGTCGACTTCTACGACATGCTCGGAGAGAGAAGCAGCTGAACTCATTCTATGCTTTTTCTTTACTTCCAGTCCAGCAGAAAAGTCATCAAAATATCACGGTTATTTATACACGACACGAACGTAAATCACTTCATCTAGCCAAGCTCTTAGCGCCCAAGGACTTGTTGTGACAGCACTGCAGTTTATTTTACTTACAATTCAACTCCTTTGTTGGCAGTAAATAAACCATTTCATAAAGTGAGGTTTACAGAGAAGTGAAATGTTGAATGCTTGTTGCTCGTGCAAGTTTGCCTTTACAGCGAATTCAGCGCAGATGTAAATTTAATTTGTAACCGAGTACTGGTAGTTTAGGGGTTAGGTGATACGTGACCATATTCCAAACTATCGATAAAGTAAATACAGTCTGGTAAGGCATCCGATCTATTTATCTTAAGGCCGGCGCTGATTGGCACAAAAAAACTAAGGCCTTTTACCATCTATAGTAGTTGATTTATACAGCGTCAGGAGGCAACTTTTTACCTTAACAAACGGGACGCTGTAGTGCCCGGGACGAATTAAGATGGAGTAGGCTTGCCCAGCACCTATTCCATCCTCTCAGCTTAGTCGACCTTGTTCACAGAAAAGACACGGTCAATACGTGCGGAGCTGATAATTAGCACAGCATGACAAAGTATTTAGTATAATGTGCAGATTAAGTGTCATTTTGTTAAGAAATTTTGCAAATAGTATCAGGATTCGATAAAAAAGTAAGTAAGTTCGTATGAGCTATAGTGGCCAGCTCTTGTGACGGAGTTTTTAGACTTAGAATTTCAAATAATATATATATCATTCTCATTTCTGAAAACTTATTTAGTAATACCAAATATTCCAAATTAAGCAAGTTTTCATTTCAACAGCTCTCTACAAATAGAACTCAATTGATTTTGGAACCTCACTTTTGACTTGAATTAAAATAATATACACCCGTAATTGAAACTTGCAAGATAGAATTCTTATTATATCTTTATGACTGGTGTTACTTTATAGTTACTTGTAGTTGCGAGTGAGTTTCTCTATTAAACTGTATTAAATAACCCAGTTCCGAGCTCAGGCTTGTAATAACAAACGGGAGTTTTAAAAACATCATTTAGAAAGATTTTAAGATAAAACCATACTATCTCGCAAACCAACGTAAACGAGCAGTGTAGAATTGACAACCACACAATCGACCTTATTTCATAGTCGGTAAAGCTTAAAATTGCTTGACATGAAAAATGATTCGCTTTAAAAATATGAAATGGTTAGCTTCTCAATGTACACTCACTACGTACAGCGACCGACAAAAGCGCTTCAAGAAAAACACCAAAAGTAAACATCGAGTACGGTGACCGACAAAAGTCCTTCAAGAGAAATCTAAGTAAACAAACTTTTTGTTTGTCATGCTTTATATACCATCCGAGTCGAGTTACGAATTCGTAAGATAGTATGCTTTAAATAAATAAAATAAAAATTGTTTACTTCGGATACTTGATTCATATTGGTTAGTAACAAAAAGAAAACTTATAAATAATGTTAGTGAGAACGTAAACAACACAAAGAACTACGACATGAGTGCTGCCGTCCGATTACTAAAATGCCGTTAAGTGACAAACCCAAAATTTTGGCTACGAGCCAAAACGTGAGAAATTTTGTTTTCTAGACTTTTGAAGACTTACAGTTTTTATTGAAATACCAAAATGATATGTATTTTATAAGCTTGAAGTGTAAATATATCATTAGAATACAAGTTTATCTTTTTTTTTTATTCAACTTTTTGTGTTTCAGTAATGTAAAATGAGTTAACCGTATTTTAGAATTGAAAAAGTCCAAAACGGATGTAGATAGAGGTGTACGTGCGGCTCCAAATCTCAGTACTTATAAATGATAGAAAAGTATGACGCATACTGGTCGATAGAGAAATCGACATTTCTTTCCGTAGGTTTTGAGAAGGTTTTCACAACATCTGGTGGATATTACCCCGCTGCGTATTTTGGATCGCAGTGCATCTTGGTTTACAAATGAAACAAGCATTTCTGCTTTAATAAATTACTTCGCCATTTCTCTTAATGTTGACGTTTTATCTGAATCGCAGGAACGTGTTACAAATAGAAGCATATCGTCACTGGAAAGGCAAAATTACGTAAGCGCCAAAATGGCGCCAAATAGGCATATGGAGTTATTATCCTAAAATAGCAGTCCAAATACAATAATATGAATTGCTGGACATAGAAAATGAAAAAAGAATGAAATCTTACGTTGACGTCATCAAAATTCGATAATTAGGTAGAAAGTTATGATTAAAAAAACGAAAAAAATGAACTTCAAACGGCTTTTTCTCTATTGGCGCTTACGGAAATTTGCCTTTCCAGTGACGATATGGAAAGAACACACCGCGCATCTATAAACAGTGTGTAATAGCGGGTTTTGCGTTCTCGATTGATCGCTGAAGTTAAGCAACGTTGTGCGCGGTCACAATAGAGTCAAGGTCGTAAGTGGCATTACGAGCTGAGCGCTTCCGTGCTTCGGAGGGTACCTCAAATTGTCGGTCTCGGCTTTTAAGTCGTTATAGGAACCCTTTAGACGACCTAAAAACTCTGTCACAAGAGTTGTATATATATAAATACACAAGAGTTGGCCGCTCATACGAACTTACTTACTTAGCGGATTTTACTCATCAAAATCGATGAAGAAATCTGTTGTTAGTTAATAAAATATTTTTATCTTTTATTATAAGAATCTTTGTCCTGACTGACTGACTGACTGACAGACAACGCAAAGCCTAAACCGCTGGACGTAGAGACTTGAAATTTTCAGTGTAGGTAAACCTTGGTACGTAGGGGTGTACTAAGAAGGGATTTTTCAATTCACTATAAGAGAAAAAAAACTCGATAAAATATTCATGTTTTGAGTATGTTTTGGTCTAGATCTCGGAAACCCTACCATATTTTCAGATGATTTTTACTTTGATAGGTAAGTAATAACTATTTATTTAGTTGTTGAAACCAGTTTTTGATTTATTTTGTAGTTTTCTTGTGATTACCAATTATTTGATTTGACGGATTATTTGGTTTCAATATTTTACACGGTCTCACTCTATCTTTCTTTTATACACACGAAATCCGTAGTGCTATCTCTTTCAATTCGATTCGAAATCAGTCTAGACGCAATCGTATGCATTTTTTATTCGACATTTAACTTCCACTCATGGCTTCACTCATGTTATACCCACATAAAAGGTAGCCTATATCATAGTCCTGATCACGATCTATCTATATTTCAAGTTTCATTGTACACCTCAAAAGCTCCATTCGTGCACGATATAAATGCCACGCCGATCGTAGTAGTTACAAATATGTAGAAAAGCTGGGATATTCTTCAAACACATATACATTCATTTGTCAAAAATCCGGCAGTAGAAGATGGTTGGACCACTGTATTGTTTCCCTCTCGGCTTGGCATACTGTTAACAAAGTAGGCGTATATGAGGACGTTTACACGTCGGACCATCTTCCTATTTACATAGAATGTAATTTGTGTGCGGTCAGACAGAGGTTAGTGACTCATGACTCAACTTCTAACGCTGTGTTTTGGGGCGAAAGGAATGAAGAACAAATAAAGAGGTATAGTGATATGTGTAGCAAGACCTTTCGTAGCATAATTTTCCCCCCAGAATTCGTAGAGTGCGGTCATGGGCCGTGTGGTCTGGCTGAGCACAGGTCTATTCTAGACAGGCTTTATAGTGTTGTAGTGGATACTATGACTGAGGCAGCTGTACAGACGAAGCAGTGTAGTGGTAGGAGACTTAGGAGAGGAAGGAGTTTCTGTGGATGGAACACATATGTTCGCGCCGCACATGAGGAGGCCAGGCTTAAATTCAAATACTGGTTGCTGTGTAACAGACCCACTTCAGGTGAAACTTATGAGCAGATGTGCGAATCTCGCAAAATCTTTAAAAGCCGCCTGAAGTGGTGTCAGAAAAACCAGGACCAGCTAATTATGGATAAAATTGCTAAAGAGCGTGCAGCGAAGGATTTTAAGACTTTCTGGAAATCCACAGGTAATCTGAATATTAGGCCTGGCCCCCCCGTGAGCGTGGAGGGGAAGAGTGATCAAAGGGAGATAGCACAGCTGTTCATGGAACACTTTAAAGTTCACTCCCCCCTCGGTCCTTCCTCTGAGGTGTCCGATGCTGATTTCGACGCTCCGGGTGACGAACCTCTTTTGCATATATCTGCAGACCAGATCCGCGCGACAATTAAAGATATGACGCGAGGTAAGTCTCCCGGACACGATGGGCTCAGCATCGAGCATCTCAAATATGCGGGGAACCACTTGCCCGGTCTCCTCTCCATGTTCTTCTCAATGTGTCTTAGTCATGCGTACTTACCGGCTGACCTTATGAAGACGATAGTAGTGCCGATTGTGAAGAATAGGACAGGAGACATATCGGACAAAGGGAACTACCGACCAATTTCTCTAGCCACTACAATAGCTAAGGTATTGGACAGTGTGCTTGATTCTATGCTACAAAACTACCTTAAGCTACATGACGCACAGTTCGGGTTTAGACCCGGACTATCCACAGAAAGCGCAATATTAGCACTCAAGCATACTGTACAGTATTACACAAGGCGCAGGACGCCGGTGTACGCCTGTTTCCTCGACCTCTCCAAAGCATTTGATCTCGTTTCTTATGACGTGCTCTGGGGAAAGTTGAGGGACAGGGGTGTTCCGGCGGAACTGTTAAAAATGTTTCGATATTGGTACGGGAACCAAAAAAATAACATCAAGTGGTCCAATGCTCTCTCTGACACATATAGGTTGGAGTGCGGGGTGAGACAGGGGGGGGTAAGTTCACCCTCGCTCTTCAACCTATATGTAAATGATCTCATTGTTGGGCTCAGCGGCATGCGTGTTGGTTGCCATGTTGATGGTGTTTGCATAAACAACATCAGCTACGCAGACGACATGGTGCTGCTGGGCCCGACAGCGAGGTCTGTCGAAGAGATGCTGAAAGTCTGTGCTGACTACGCTGCTTCTCATGGTCTCCGCTACAATATAAAGAAGTGTGAATACATTGTCTTTAAGGCCGCCGGTAATAACCTCAAAGACTTTCCAGAGATAACCCTTAACGGCATGAACATCAATAGAGTCACAACTTTTAAATATCTTGGCCATTATATTACCGACGACCTTAAAGACAATGCTGACATTGAACGAGAGCGTAGGGCTCTGGCGGTAAGAGGTAATATGTTGATCCGTAGGTTTTCCCGATGTACAGAAGAAGTAAAAATAACGCTTTTTAAAGCGTACTGCCAAAGCTTCTACACCGGGAACCTATGGGTTAGCTACACCAAACGACCGCTAGAGACCCTACGTGTACAATATAATAATATTTTTAGGATGATGTTGGGACTGCCCCGTTTCTGCAGTGCATCGGGGATGTTTGCAGAATACGAGACGGATGGGTTTGCTGCCATCCTCCGTAAAAAGACCGCATCCCTGATGCGCAGAGTGCGTGACAGCCCCAACACCATCCTTCAAACAGTAGCCGGTAGAATCACCTCTCCCACGTGGCATTGCTTCGTGAGGAGGGTGATCTACAAAAATGTTTAGTACCTAGTAGTAGTATTTAGTATTAGTCTAATAACTAACCCTAATTATAAGTGCTTTACTAACAAACTATGGACAATGTAGTCTGAAATAAAATCTTTTTATTTTTATTTTTTATTTATTAAATATGCTACGAGCAACTACGCCGTAGCGCTGTGCTACGACGTAGCAAAATATCGGTTGCTGTTTTTCATTACAAAGTTCATTACAAAGAACTTAAAGTTTTAGCGAAACAGTGTTAGCGTGCTTTCGAGCTACCAAGAACTCCACAAGCGCTCCACGCCTTCCAACTCTTGCTCATTTTAAAATAACATTTTAAAGTATTTTACATAAATTATCACGCCGGTATTCCTAATGGGGTGGGCAGAGCCATAAGTAATCATAATAAGCGTTGCAGTCACTCTTGATTCAAAGCCCCCAGATGGATACGGTGAACCATGGTAACAGGTGATCAACCATTGCTCATATAGATGGTCCATCATGTTGGAGAGGATTTTTTCACGCAATAATGCCATGTATTAATGATTGTTTGATGAATTTGAACAACACAAGCAAAGCTGCGGGCAGAAGCTAGATCAAAATAAAACGATTCCTAATAGCTGAGTGATAAGAAATCAATTATGTAGTGAGTATTATATCAAGATCCAAACCGAATTGGACATCAGGGATTACAAACAAACAAAACTATACATGCATATATTATCACACCCGTGTCCCTAATGGGGTGGGCAGAGCCACAAGTAATCAAACAAAACTATCTCAAGTGAATAACTTTCGATAAGAACCTACGTAGATTCCTAAGAGAATTGTTCCCAAGCGGAGATGGAGGAACGAACTCAAACTACAAACAAACTAGCCAACAGAGACTTTCTTAGGGGTAAATGAAAAAGGGATATGGCACTTTTAAACCCACTGTTGGGCATAGCCCTCCCTTTGTACTACAACATTTCTACAACTATAAAAAAAGGCCTTTTACCATCTAGTAGATGATTTAAACAGCGTCAGGAGGCAACTTTTACCTTCACAAACGGGACGCTGTAGTGCCCGGGACGAATTAAGACGGAGTAGGCTTGTCCAGCACCTATTCCATCCTCTCAGCTTAGTCGGCCTTGTCCACAGAAAAGCCATGGTCAGTACGTGCGGAGCTGACTAAGCCGCGGGTTTCCTCACGAAGTTTTTCTTCTGAAGACTGAGAAGACTTCAGAATACTGGTATAGCGTACATAAATTTTTCGCACAGAAAAATCCATTGGTACACGACCGGATTTGAACCCGCCACCTTAGGATCGGAGGGCGGGGTCACTACCAACTAGACCACCAGTGCTCTCTACAACTATAAAACCAAGGAACAAGCTTACATAAACAAACAAATCTACAATTCCATTCGTTGTTATTTAACTTCGAGGAAAAGGTACATTAATTTGTTTGGATTGATTTCTTTTGAGATTAGATTATTTGTACTGAATAAGTAAATTGAATTTGACTGAGAGACTTAGAGGGGTCGAGCCCCTTGGCTTGGGGTGTAAAATGAAGATACAACTAATAAGAAATAATGTTTTTCGCTCAATACGGCGCCGTCGACCAAGGCAGAAGGCAGTAGCTGGTGAGGCCGACAAAGGCTCATTTCGTGCACTTGACACGTACTTTTTAGGTTTTACTACTTGCCGGTTTACTCACGATGTTTTCCTTCATCGTTTGAGATTATTGGCGGCGCACATATTTTTTTCGAAAAGAAACCCTATTGCACGACCGGATTTGAACCCACGATTTTTGGATCGGAAGACGGAGTCACTACCACCAGTGCCCAAAAAAATATTTCAACATTTTACTTAATGCAAAAAATGTTTGAGAATGTCTGTATTTGTCTACAAGATTTTTGTATCCTACTATATTATAATTGTGAAATTTGGTGAGAATGATTGTATGTTTGTGCCTAAATCACGCCTAAACGGCTGAACAGATTTTAATGAAACTTGGAATATACATAGCACATGTACTGGATTAACATAAAGGCCATTTTTTATCCGTGTGCCACGCGAGGGAAGCCGCGGGCGGCAGCTAGTATTTTCAAAGGCTTTGTTTTGACAATCAAAGTCTAGACATTTTTCACTGGCTAGACTAAATAAAATAATAATATAATTTCAGATTTCGGGAAGGCGATGCTAATAGCGACCATACTGCCTCTTCTTTTAATTTAATTTCATTATTTTTAAAAGTCTTCCCTTCACTTAGGCCGCCATTTTTTCCTGTCCCTGCTATAATTGCCACTGTCAACTAAATAAATAAATATAAATATTTGTGTACATTTCACACAGCGCCATCTAGCCCCAAACTAAGCAAAGTTTGTACTATGGGAACTATAGATGGCTGATAGAATACTTATCTATGTACTTCTTGTAATAAATCAGTCTTATCGTACGGTACGAAGACTGACTTATTACAAGAAGTACATAGATACGTCTAAGCAAGCTTGCTTAGACGTTCTTGATCGTTGAAGTTAAGCAACGTTGTGCGAGGTTACGATTGGGATGGGTGACCGCTAATGGCATTACAAGCTGAAAACTTAGCTACGATGATGTATGTATCTATTTGGATACATACATCATCGTAGCTATTTCATTTTTGATTCGCAAATTTACCTAATGTTACGTGTTTCCAGGTCGTCTGTTTGTTTATTCGAAGTGCTCGGCTTTGCTGGAGATCAGTGAAATATTTGCGATAAAAGCAGTTCAACTGTAGCCTAATCGCACTTGGATTTTGATGGAAAATTACTCGAAAAGCATTCAACGAAACGATGCAAACTGAGGCTACAAAATGCATTATTACATAAGGCCATACTAAAGCATACATTTTGTAGCCTCAGTTTACAGCAGTTCTTCGTTCACCTTGGTCTCAAAACGATTCCAGAATGGCTTCTCGAATCGTTTTGAGAGCAAGGTGAATGAACGAAAACAAGACTGTACCTCGCTCCCAAGACCCCAGTTAAAGTGGGTTTTAACTCTAATTTCCATTACAACCAATATTAACATTAGAATGGGAAGTTAAAAATTAGTAATAAAATTCTTTGCAAGTTTTACGAATTGTCCGGAGGCCTCGCTTTATAAAGAACCCAAAACTTCTGGGACTTATTAAGTTTACCTTTGCTCCTAACTTATACAAACTTTATAAGAAGTGTACCTAAATAGGATGTAATCATACATTCGGCTGAGATGCAAGAAGTGCGGGTTCGATTTCCGCTAAGGGAGAAATATCTGTATGTAAAAAAGAACTAAAAGTAGAACTTCCTTAGAACGCGCTCGAACCGTTTTGCGCTACGCAGGGACTCAGTGCAGTGACAAATATATTTGTTCTACTCTGAATAGTGATCGTTTCATTTCATAATGTCCTAACCGACCGACCAAATTGTTTTGGAGTTTCGTACATACTGCGTTCTTCACTAGAAGGGCAGATTTGGGGACGTGTATTTTTTATACACGTTTTGCAAGGAACTGTACCTTTCCTCTTCCCGGAGCCGCGTCGCCGCCGTGCCGGATAGACGAGGAAATACAGGAGTGATCTGTGTTCCATTTATCTTTATAACATTACTCGAGCCATGCCGGCGCCGCAGACGAGCAACCGAGTCAATAATGAGACGGCGCATTTTAGAGTTAATTTCAACGTAAATTTACGTGTCACATTGATTTAAAGTACTTGAGTTACTTGGAAACTGAATTCCGTAGACAGTCATCATCTTCCTGCCCTCATCCCACCATGTGGGGTCATCCATTTTTGAACGTTTTAGGTTCTACATGCCGGTCTCCTTCACCGTTTGAGAGGATTGGTATAGCGGACATTTTTTTTACAAGAAAAAGCCATTGATCACTTCCGGATTTGACACGACTTTAGTATTGGAAGGTACCTCACAACCTCTCAAACGACTGTGAGTACTTAGTTGAACACTTTATTAAGTTTAAGCGAAGCGCACCGCATCTCTTACCGCCCACCTAGTTTAATTACATTTATCGGTATCTCGGCACCCTCGTGAGGATCTAACGAGCCACTCAAAGTCGTTTGCGGCGCATTACTGAGAATGCGAATATTTATCCGACCGGGATCTCCCCGGGTATCCCGGATATCCCGGGTATGTTTGGTAAGCAGTCTTGAAAAAGTTGCAATGAGTAAGTGTGCATGTTAGGGGAAAAAAATGTTTTTTTTAGGGTAGTATTCTATCAGCCATCTCTTCTCATAGTACAAGCTTTGCTTAGTTTGGGGCTAGATGGCGCTGTGTGAAATGTCCACAAATATTTATTATTTATGTATTTATTATTTCTTTGTGATACAAAAATGTTAATATCGAACACTCCCGACCCATAGTCTCTCGGGCATTGTCCTTTATTGCGCTTTTCCACAAATAGCACCGTTGCTATCCGTATACCGTTAGTGGAATATTTGAACCGGGCATCGCTCGGCGGTGGCGGGTGAGGCGGGGTGACGAGGAAGGGGTGGGGGGGGGGGGTCACACGTCGCACCATCAGCTTCGCGTCATTCGTAAATCTCCATGTCACCTTCGATTATTGGATTAAGTACCTGCCAAAATTAAGTTTGCTGTGGGTCGATTGAATATTTCAATCATGTTGATATATTGTTGATTTGATTTCGGTTATAAATACAATACACTCGCAGATATTTTCTTCCAACGCTTTTTGACTACTTTGGTGGCTTAGCGGGCGAGTGCTCAGCTGAGACGCAAGAGGCGTGGGTTCGATTCCCGCTACGGGAGAAATGTTTGTATGTTCTGCAAATATTTCTTCCGGGTCTGGGTGTAGTATTATAAAAAAAAAGTATATAAGTATTGTATCAGCCATCTGGTTCCCATAGTACAAGCTTTGCTTAGTTTGGGGCTAGACGGTGATGTGTGAAAATCTACAATTATTTATTTATAATGTTATATAATTATGTATTAGACTTAATTAGGTAAGTACTATTCTTTAAAAAATATTAAATATACCTACCTGCATTGTATTTTTACATTCTCCGGAATCTAATTTATATCAAAGTACGACAAGAACATCATAACGATTAAATTTTCACTTTCGATAGTTTGAACGGGCTGTTGCGTTTCGATTCGATAACAATTAATTACATTTGACAGTTGTTTGATTTATGGTCCATAGCCGGCCGCAGCCCAGCCTCCTCCGCGCCACAGCTCACCAAATAATCTCATTTTTCTCAATTATAAACCAAGCTGGAGAAAACTTGCGAATTTGAAGAATCACTAAAAAAAATTGAGTTAAATAAATATCCGAAATCGTATTTAATTTAGATGATATCAGGATCGTAGCAAATGGAGATCCGTGATCTCTGCCTACCCCTATGGGAAACAAGCGTGTTTTTATGAATGTATGTATGTTTATTAACAGAAAAAAACTTACGTAATAAACACAAAAGAAATATCGTCTCAACAAGTTTTAAAATCTAAAGTAAACATTTGCTTCTTTAGAAGCATAGTGTAATAGTGTTGAAAATTAATTATGTACATAAATAAATAAAATTTGTAGTCGTCATCACCTTATAGATTAAAAACAATTTTTCCCTTACTTTTGATTATCACGATGTCTTGCACAGTTTTGAGGATACATCAAAAACTAAATTATTCGATCGCGTTTGACGTAAGGTCTCTTCTAAGGACGGACGAGAAGCAGCTGGTTGTGAGCCAAATTATTACTGACTAGTTAGGTACTGAAATATGTATATAAAAATAAGTATACAAGCCACGAAATGTTTCAAAGCATCGATTGTATCGTATTACGACCGCTTAGTTAAATATCGCGATTGCGAAACTGCCGCGTAAATTGAATTATTTATGTAGATGTGTGCGTGTGTTGCTGTGTGTGTGTGTGTGTGTGTGTGTGTGTGTGTGTGTGTGTGTGTGTGTGTGTGTGTGTGTGGCGGGCAACTGGTAATGCCCCCCGCGCCCCGCCACTGCTGGCTCGGCTTTAACAAGCTTTAACGTATTCTTCTTTATTTCGTGGAAAACCCAAACCCTTCGGGCTTAGGAATGTAAAGTAAAACAAAATAACTACGCAAACATAACTTTATTCGCAGCAAGTTCTTTTTTTATTCCAGGGTTTCGTTTCTACGCAGAATTAATTGTAAACATGATGGAGTAGGTCTACGAGTAGGATGGACGACCTCGGTGGCTTAGCGGGCGAGTGCTCGGCTGAGAAGCAAGAGGCGCGGGTTCGATTCCCGCTACGGTAGAAATGTTTGTATGTTCTACAAATATTTCTTCCGTGTCTGGGTGTTTTACTTCTCTGCTGGACTGGGAGTAAAGAAAAAAGCCAAGTTCAGCTGCTTCTCTCCCCGAGCATGTCGTAAAAGTCGACTATGGGATAGCATCCTCCAACATGATGAGATACAATAAGCAAGTATTCCCAAGGAGGGTTGACGTCAGGCAGGCGGCCGGTCATAAAACACCTTAGCCAAAACTCGTACAGCATGATCCAAGGTTTATGCTGTGCCGACCCCACACAGAGCGGGATAAGGGCAGGAAGATGATGTTGATGATGATGATGGAGTACGTTTGATAGGTAGTTGTTAGTACGCACGAAACATTGTTAGAACCTTTGAGCTGACCCTCGTAAGGCCTAATATTAACATCTATAATGCAATATTGAAACAAAGGGTTTTTAAGGTCTTGCGGTATTTTAAAAGCACCAAAGGACGTTGGGTCACGGCGTGCGGCCACATGACTAGCTAATAAACATTTACCGTGAGAAAATTAACGTCACTAAAAACCAGCGTTAGAAGAGCTATTGAAAGCTCTTATAACATAGTGTTTTTCTAACATATTATGCATGTATTATACATATAAACCTTCATCTTGAATCACTTTTTCTATTAAAAAAAACCGCATCAAAATCCGTTGCGTATTTTTAAAGATCTAAGCATACATAGGGACAGATAGCGGGAAACGACTTGGTTTTATACTATGTATAAGTGATAGTGATGGCCAATTTTAATATGAAACCTACTATTTTAGGACTTGTGAGCTGGACTTTGAGTAAAGAAAAAACATAGAATGCGTCCAGCTTCTTCTCTCCCCGAGAATGTCGTAAAAGTCGACTAAGGGGTATTGTCCTCTCCATATGGACGATGGGCTGTTCATATGTCACTATGGTTCACCATATCCATCTTGGGATATTCAATCAAGAGTGGCTGCAAAATTTCTTATGATTACTTGTGGCTCTGCCCACCCCATTAGAGATACAGGCGTGATAATATGTCACTATTTTGTATGACAATTTTTTTTACACAAAATTGCTACTCTACTGCTGAGAGCACTGGTGATCTAGTGGTAGCAACCCCCGCCTTCCAATCCTAACGTGGCTTCAAATCCAGCGTTATGCTCTCAAACGGTAAAGGAAAACATCGTGAGGAAACCGGCATGTCGTAGAAACTAAAAGTTCGAAGATATGTGTCAAGTGAAGATATGTGACGGCCTCGGTGGCGTGGCGGGCGATTGCTCGGCAGAGACGCAAGAGGCGCGGGTTCGATTCCCGCTGCGGAAGAAATGTTTGCATGATCTGTAAATATTTATTCCGGGTCTGGGTGTTGTGGTACCATGGTACTCGTAGTTTCTGATACCCACGACACAGGGAATCCTAGTGTGGGGTCAAGACTATGTATGTGACTGTTGGGTGTTATTTATTATTATTTATTATTATTTATTTAAGTGCACGAAATGAGCCTTTGAAGCGCGCTTTAAATCCTTTCACCACACTGGTCCGAAAGAACTAGTAACACGACTAGTAACTAGTAGTACCGTTATAATCACACTAAACACGGTCTATAATAATAAAGCCATTTATTTACCAAAACTGCCCTCCTAGTGAAGAACGCGGTAACTATGTCATAAAATATGTTTTGATACGTGATTGAGAACAGAATTTTGTATTTTGTTAAGCGATTGCGAATGTGTATATTATAACAATTTTTTGACAAAAATGCTAGTTACTGCGTTCTTCACTAGGAGGGCGGAAAAGTACTTAATGAACACTTGTAATTTATAGCAAGTTGTAATGGATAGTTGAATTAATTTACAATTAATAGTAACATAATAAGTGGTTCATTTAAATACATTTGTTCATTACATTTCGTATGTCCATTTTCGGACGTTCCTCCTCCATTTTACCCTCTACAGTAGACGCAATTATCTCAGCACCAAGCACTTTTCAGGTAGTTCCCATATGTTTTATGGAACATGACGTCATCGGACAGAACTTATTCTGTCCATCATGGTACAAAATAAAAAAAATATCTTAATATTTTTTTTATTTTGCACCATGGAACATGTAACACTTTTATTTCTCAAATTGTTCTATAGGACAAGGTAAATAAGACCTCTTCGATTTTCTTATCATACTGGCTCTAGAAAATAACTATTATTGTGGCACTTGTCAAAGTGACTAATTTGATTGACTTGATTGTCGCATTATGAGAAATGTCCTCTAACTTGAGATTAGCAGTAAGCAGTAATAGTTGTTCGCTACTATACGACCGATTGCCTATGTTATATTCATGGTTATGGTTAAAATAGAATAATAAAATTGACATTGTCAGTGTCATTTAGCATTTCATGGAAAATTTTGGAAAAATCTGATTCCCATTTTATTCTATAGTATGAAACTCGGGTGAAAAGCTAGTATGTAGTTCTATGGAAAAAAATGGGAAGAAAATGTGACATTTTGTTCAATGAAATCATGTTCAATAGAACAAATGGGAACTACCCCACTTTTCGAGGGCCTAAGAAGCCGAAACGGTGAAAAACGAGTTCCCAGGAAAGCAATTTATGTTTGTGACTGGTTTTTGATGTCTATCGTGAGGCTGACATGCCTACTTTTAGTACATCTGTGGTCGGCGAAGTACGACCCACATAGCTGAAGTTAATGCGAAACAGGCATGTAGGTGAGAACGTTGAATGAAAGCTAAACAAACGAGAGGTACCATTTCTCTTGTTACTCGACTACGATAAAGTAGGGTAATGTTTTTGAGGTTAGTTAGTTCGTATGAGCTAGTGGCCAACTATTGTGACGGAGCTTTTGAGCTTTTGGCCGTCATGGCAAAGCCGGGACTGACAGTTTAACTTAAAGAAGAGATAAAATATCGTAATAAATTGGAGTTTTAAGGCAATGAAATGCACAAAAAAAATCGATTGCACAAATGATTTATGCAAAATTACTTAGCTTACCTCTCTGCTGGACTGGGAGTAAAGATACTACATAGAATGGATCCAGCTGCTTCTCTCCCGAGCATGTCTTAAAAGTCGACTAAGCGATAGCATCCTCCCCAACATGATGAACCTATTATATGGGCGATGGACTGAACCTGTCACCATGGTTCACCATATACATCTTGGGACTTTGAATCAGGAGTGGCTGCAAATTTTCTTATGATTACTTGTAATTCTGCCTACAGAGAGGTTGTATAGAATGGTTATTAGAAATTGTATTTACCAGTATTTTCTTAAGAAAATTGAATAAAAAGTAAGCTAACTGTATTTAATTCTGGATTTTTGCCATATTAGACCAAGGTTTTTTCGAGCACGTCTTTATAATCTTCAAAAGGGTTTTCGAACCTAAAAACCCCTCAATATATCGGCAACTCAGCGGAAAATGAGAATTTTGTATTCACATAATAACGACTACGTGGACAAGTCACGTTTTTAGCAAAAATGACGACCTCGGTGGCCTGGCGCTCGAATGCTCAGCTGAGACGCAAGAGGCGCAGTTTCGATTCTCACTACGGGAGAAATGTTTATATATTCTGCAAATATTTTATCCGGGTCAAATGTTTACAAAAAAAGTATCTATTATAAGTATTATATCAGCCATCTGGTGCTCATAGTACAAGCTTTGCTTAGTAAGATAATACTTTATCTTATCTCTTAGTTTGGGGCTAGATGGCGCTGTGTGAAATGTACAAAAATATTTATTATTATTTATAATGTCGATATTTTCAGTTCTCCAGCTTTGTGAAGACGTCGGGAATCTCCTTTTCCGCGGATCATTGGCACAAAGAATGACGGTCGTATTAGGACGATCCCAGCAATGGGTGGATGTGGGCTGATGTGATGATGAAGGTTAAGGTGATGATGGTTAAGGGATAAAAGCCGGGAACCGATCCGCGGCCACACCAAGTTGTCGCCACAGTGTCTACTTTGTATATAAAATAAATAACACCCAACAGTCACATACATAGTCCTGACCCCACACTAGGATTCCCTGTGTCGTGGGTATCAGAAACTACGAGTACCATGGTACCATCTTACTTCTTACTTATATTATAAATGTGAAAGTTTGTAAATTTGGATGTTTGTGCCTCAATCACGCCTAAACGGCTGAACGGATTTGGATGAAACTTGAAATATACATAGTACATGTACTGGATTAACATATAGGCTATTTTTTATCCTGGTACCACGCAAGCGAAGCCGCGGGCGGCAGCTAGTAATAAATAAAATAATGAGTTAAAATCACGAAAGTTTAAGAAATACAAAGAAGAGTGGTTTCTACAAGAGCCATTCCATTAGCAAAATGTACGCAATAAATTCCGAATTGCTAATTGCCGTCTTTGACTTGCTGAATAAATAATTACTTTGCATTTCTTTAATTGCTGAGACGTCTTTGAGAGTTTTGCAGATAATTGGAAAATGATTAGGTATTATGTGTTAAATGAGTCGTATCGTAACACACTATAAACACTTAGTCTACTTAGCTCATCGTTTGAATACTAACCTTACCAAAGTATTTAATTGCACTATCTATATTTTTTAGATAAATAAATATTTGTGGACATTTCACACAGCGCCATCTAGCTCCGAACTAAGCGAAGCTTGTACTATGGGCACCAGATGGCTGATAGAATACTTAGGTAGGTATATACTTTTTTTGTAAATACATACTTATAATACAACACCCAGACCTGGAAGAAATATTTGCAGAACGTACAAACATTTCTCCCGTAGCGGGAACCGAACCCGCACCTCTTGCGAAATGTGAAATGTTGAAATTATTTTAGTAACCTTAAGTGTCCCACTGCTAGATAAAGGTCTCCTTGCTTTTCATTAATATTATACTTAAAAAAGTTGTAACAAGTCTGTTGTTCCCATTCATTTCGTTAATATCTGAGCGGATTTGGCAGAAACTTGGAAAACCCGGTGGTTTGTGTGTTATTCCAGGTCCCATACAATGTACATACCTAATCCATCCAGCTGTGACGGAGATAAACGGAACACACGCACACACTCTGAAAGACGCATTTATAATATTAGAGTGATTGTCAAGATTGACACACTTAACTAAAATAAAAGTTAAGTATGCCAGTTCTCTTTCAGATATAGAAAAAATACACTCAGCAAACGTCCCTATGGCATTAAGGCATTATGTGACCGCTTGAAACCTTTTAAGCTAGTTGAGCTCAATTTATAGAGTAATCGCTTCAATTCTCCGAGGTTCTGATCGGGAAAGGTCAGTCCTTAGTAAACATTCCAGGTAAAATAAAATTGAAAAAATATTACGAATTAATATAGAACATTATTCGACGACGAGCGAGTGGCGGGCGAGTGCTCGGCTGAGACGCAAGAGGCGCGGGTTCGATTTCCACTACGGGAGAAATGTTTGTTTGTTCTGCTAATATTTCTTCCGGGTCTGGGTGTTGTAGTATTATATAACTATGTATTTACAAAATCAAAAGTATATAAGTATTCTATCAGCCATCTGGCCCATAGTAAAAGCTTTGCTTAGTTTGGGGCTAGATGGCGCTGTGTGAAATGTCCACAATATTTATTTAATTAATTTATTAGTTTTAAGATGTACGATAAAGTGGTTCAGATGACATAAGTAAGAAAGTTGTGCCCAACGCACGTGACTGAGATAAGGGTAGTGAGATGATGATGTACGATAAAGAATTTTAAAATAGTCCGTCACCGTCGCACCCACCGTCACGTCTCGCACCATTAGGTTCGTCACCATCGATCGATTGCCGTCGTACTGTGAGGATCAACTCTATTGATTCATTTCAAGCAAAAAGCTAAGATTTAAGGTAGGTACAGTTAGCAAGAAAAGTTGTAAACACAAATTTGTTCGAAATTAAAGAAGACTTTTGAGGCGCATCTTAATTCTTTTGAAAGAACTAACACGAGTAGTAGTAGTAGAAAAACACGTTTGTAGAAAATTGTGAAAATTGGCAACGAAAATTTTTGAATATTAGTCACATTGATCGAGCGAGCAAAGCGAGCGAAGATCTCAGTGGCAACATGGGCGATTTGGCGTTGTTGTATGTATGTATGTTTGTTAGAGTATAACTCTAACAAAACTTGCCAGTGTACTTCGTAATATGCTTACTCTACAACGAACACCTCGATCTCTTTGATATTTTTGGTGTATCGATCAACGCGGTAAAAAAATCCCTGCTTGCAAATTCTCAAATAGGTTTGTAAGCTTTCAATCTATAACTTCTTTTTGTTTTTTATAATCTCTTGTATGTATCTGTTTACTCTACTCATGCCGTGCCTTCTTCTGGAAGGGAGTACACTGTGTTTAATTTAATTTAATTTGATTTGAGGCCTCGGTCGCGTGGCGGGCGATTGCTAGGCAGAGACGCAAGAGGCGCGGGATTGATTTCCGCTGCGGAAGAAATGTTTGCATGATCTGTAAATATTTCTTCCGGGTCTGGGTGTTGTGGTACCATGGTACTCGTAGTTTCTGATACCTACGACACAGGGAGTCCTAGTGTGGGGTCAGGATTATTTATGTGACTGTTGAGTGTTATTTATTTACTGTTCTTTTCATTTTATATTCGCGTAACATCCAGTTTAGAGCGCCAATAAAAAAATGCTAAAAAATAGGTTGTGATGTCTTTTATTGCTGCCCTATTTGTAAGTATTTGTCTAGTTCGTAGTCCGCTCTCGTTCTAGGTAGTTTTTGACACGTAGGGTACCTACGCACCGGCGGCGGCGCGCAGCCTCGGCTGGAGCCCGCCACGCGGCAGTGCTGAGCCGCCCTTCGCCTTCGACGCGCGCCTCGCCCCGCCGACCGCGAGGACGAGATCGCGACAAACTAACTTTGCGCGAAGACTTTTAACTTTTCGCTGGTGCAATTCTAATGGATCAAAATTCCTTACCCACTCAGAGTACTTTTCGGTTCACCTGTTAATTACTAAGTGTTGTAGGTAGTTACTTACATCTTTCTCGAGACCATGACCATTCTCCGGGCTCGAATCGCGAATCGCGGTGCATTCGTAGTGCGCTTACGGATAGTGGGGTTGGCCAGAGCGGAGACGATTGCGCGAGGGTAGCATGCGGCTCGCGCTGCTGGCGCTGCTGGCGCTGGCCGGCCGCGTCGCGCCGCACCGCGTGCCAGACTCGCCGTCGGCCGCACTCTGTCGCGACAGGCGCGGGGCGCGCGACCTCATCGCGCCGTTCGACATCTCCAAGATGTGGCGGAAGAAACCTGTGACCAAATCGGTCGCGACAGCACCGAGCGCCGCCTCGCTGCGAGCTGCACCCTCCGCCGCTCTGTCGGCCGGCACCGTCACTACTATAGAAGCTTTCACATCCACGATCGTCTCCGATGGACCGCGCTCTTGGACAAAAACAGCGCCAACGAGCGAGGAGACTACGACGACGTCAATCGCGCCTAATTACTCCACGAGCGCTGCCACGACAAGTCTAGATAACTCAACGCTTGTATCACTGTCGAGTCCTACATCTTCGAGTCGGCGCGAGTCGCGCCCGCCACCACGGCGGGCGGGAAATGAGACGACTCTCGTGTGGCCGGTGAAGCAGGCGGCCACGGTCGATGGTGACATCATCCTCGGCGGACTCATGATGGTGCGCGGTGGTTTCTACGGAACCCTTCGATGGAACGTACGGCTGGCCGAGCGAGGTCAAATCTAGTGTCCACCTCTGAGGTCATCGGTCATGGTTGCAGGTGCACGGACGATCGGAGGGCGCGACGTGCGGGCCGGTGATGGCGCAGGGCGGCGTGCAGGCGCTGGAGGCAATGTTGTTCGCACTGGACCACGTGACGCGCGCGCAGCTCGGCCCACCCGGCGTCTCCATCGGCGCGCACGTGCTTGACGACTGCGATAGCGACACGTACGGGCTAGAGATGGCACTCGACTTCATCAAGGGTGAGCTGTGTACCGCGCGCGGCTCCGGGGTCCGCCTGCGATACTGACGCATCTCTGTCCGCAGGCTCCATCGGCAACATCGAGGGCGCGGAGGCACGCTGCGAGGCGCCAGCGCGCGCGCCGCGCACCGTCATCTCGGGAGTGGTGGGCGCCGCCTCCTCCGTCACCTCCGTGCAGGTCGCCAACTTGCTGCGCCTCTTCCGTATTCCGCAAGTGCGTGGCGCCTCTCAGGAATTACCTCTTATACATAGCGATATTCTACTAAGTTTCTTTATATCCCACCAAGCCGCACAAGTAGAAAATGGATCTATCAACCATGCATGTTTTGCCAAGAATGAAAGAAGATTTTTTTTTTTTCACGAATAATGCTCAGCAACATAGTTCCTAACCGGAAAAACTAGAACATACATACATAAAACCACGTCTTCTTCCTTCCCATAGGGTTAGGCATTGATCACGGATCTCCATTACGCCTAGGTCTTCCCCTTCCAACGGTAGCATTTACTTTCGCCTAAATGACCGAACCATCTTAACAATTATTTTTCTCAATCCTCATGATCTTCTTTCAATTCTCATCGCTCTCTTATGACGCTATTTTTCACTCTATCTCTCAAAGTCACCCCACACATACTTAGCAACGCACGCGTATCCACTGTATTCACACTACTCTGATGTTTCCTACAAATTTGAAGACCCTAGGTAATAGTTTATGTATCGTTATATCACTGATTAGGTGTCGTTCTTCTCGACGTCTCCTGAGCTATCGAACAAGGCGCGGTTCGAATACTTCACGCGCACGATCCCCTCCGACCTGCACCAGGTGCGCGCCATGGTCGAGATCGTCAAGCAGCTCGGCTGGCGCTACGTCTCAATCGTCTACGAGGAGTCCAACTACGGCATCAAGGTGAGCGCACGCTCCCACGACCGCACGTGACTTGACTCGCTTTCACTGGAACCACTCTCTCTGTCGCAGGCATTCGAGGAGTTGGAGACGCTGCTGGCGCGCAACGACATCTGCATCGCAGTGAAGGAGCGGCTCGTGAAGGATTCTGGTGAGGCCGACGAGCGTGCCTATGATGGCATCGTGACGCGGCTGCTGGCACGACCCCGAGCGCGCGGTGAGTGCCTTGGTAGCGACGGCTCCCACCGCTACGGCCTTGCTGATGTGTCTCTCATTTCAGGCGTCATCGTGTTCGGCTCGGACCAAGAGGTAGCGGGGGTGATGGCGGCAACGGTGCGGCTCGGCGCGGCGCGCTGGTTCGGCTGGGTAGGGTCGGACGGGTGGTCGGCGCGTGCACTCGTGTCAGACGGCAATGAAGATGCCGTCGAGGGCACCATCTCTGTGCAGCCTCAGGCGAATCCCGTGCGCGGCTTTGCCGAGTACTTTCTGAACCTCACCGTCGAGAACAACCGCCGGAATCCTTGGTTTGTCGGTAATTTCCCTCCTATCGTCGATCTGATCATCGTTTTGCAGGTGATCAGCTTTTGTGACGAGCTATTCCCGCTTCACAGAATTCTGGGAGGACCACTTCAAGTGCCGATACCCCGGTGCCGCCCGCACGCCGTACAACGGGCAGTACACGCGCACTTGCACCGGCCGCGAGCGGCTCAGTGCTGACGACGTCGAGTTCGAGAAGCAATTGCAGTTCGTCACCGACGCAGTGCTCGCCTTCGTTGTGGCTCTCAGGTGCGTGCGGAGCGAGGACGTGGATTCAATCACTTACCCGCAGGCGGTGACGTTTTCAATGTTGCAGGGACATGCATGCGGCCGAGTGCGGTGGCACGCCGGGGCTGTGCGCCGCCATGCAGCCGGCGGCGGGAGCGGCGCTGCTGCGGCACTTGCGGCGCGTGCGCTTCACGGGGCTCAGCGGGGACGAGTTTCGATTCGACGCGGCCGGCGATGGACCCGCGCGCTACAACATCCTGCACTTTAAGCAGGTGTCGCGTGGCGTCTACCGCTGGCTGAAGGTGGGCCGCTACCTCGATGGCGAACTGCAACTCGACACGGACGGTGCGCCTCAGCTCTTCACCTCTCCCCCTTCCTTCACGCACATCTTTGTCCACCTCTCACGAGCCCGGCGCCCTTTCCAGAGATCCAGTTCAAGCGTGAGTCGCCACAGTTGCCAGAGTCGGTGTGCAGTGCTGAATGCGAGCTCGGCCAGGCGAAGCAGTACGTGGAGGGCGAGAGCTGCTGCTGGCACTGCTTCAACTGCACGCAGTACGAGATCCGCTCGCCGGTGTCGGAAACGCGCTGCGTGGAATGTCCGCTGGGCACACTGCCCGACGTGAACCGCGTGCGCTGCGAGCGCGTGCCCGAGCTGTACCTGCGGCCTGCGCACCGCGCCGCTATCGGTGCCATGGCTTTTTCCGCACTCGGCGTGCTACTCACCGCGTGAGTTCTATTCTCCTTTTCCCTTACCTTTGAACCGCTCATCCTCACTTCATCCTCCCCCCGTAGGCTGGTGGCGGGCGTATGGCTGGCGCGTGGTGACACACCGGTAGTGCGCGCTAGCGGCCGGGAACTGTCACTGGTGCTGCTCGGTGGGATCATGCTATGTTACCTGGTGACGTTCGCGCTGGTAATGCGCCCTACGGACACGCTATGCGCCGTACAACGGTAAGTATAGATGTCGCCCCCCTCGCCCCGGGCTTCACGTATGCTGATATCACCGCTCACTTCGCAGGTTTGGCACAGGGTTCTGCTTCACAGTGGTGTACGCATCGTTACTGACAAAAACGAACCGCATCGCACGCATTTTCGCAGCAAGCAAGCAATCGGCACGTCGCCCGGAACTTATCTCGCCAAAATCACAGCTTCTGATCTGCGCGGCTCTGGTGTCGATCCAGGTACCTGTCCTCGCCCCGCCTCCCACCCCTTGCCTCCGTTCCCCCCCGCGCTGACCGCTTGCTGTGCAGGTGGTGGTGGTGGTGGTGTGGCAGGTGGTGTCGCCAGCGCGCGCGGTGCATCACCACCCATCGCGCGCCGACAACATGCTGGTGTGCGATTCGTACGTGGACGCCTCCTACACGATCGCCTTCTTCTACCCCGTGCTGCTCATCCTCACGTGCACCGTGTACGCCGTGCTCACGCGCAAGATCCCCGAGGCCTTTAACGAGAGCAAACACATCGGTAGGTTCCGCGCCTCTCCCTCAGCTCTCCTCCGTCTTTTCCGCTAACCGCATCTTCTTGCGCAGGGTTCACGATGTACACGACGTGCGTGATCTGGCTGGCGTTCGTGCCGCTGTACTTCGGCACCGCGAGCCACGTGCCTCTGCGCGTCACCAGCATGGCCGTCACCATCTCGCTCAGCGCCAGCGTGACGCTCGTCTGCCTCTTCACGCCCAAGGTGAGCAGCATACTACTTCCGACCGTTTGACAGAGAGTCGTTTGGAACGTCACATGCGCGTAACCAAACCTTCTGGCATCATACATGTGGCGACTCCGTTACCTACTTATATATTTATTTTACTTTGTGTTGGTGACTCTGGGCTTATTACCTGACTACCTACCCGCAAGACCTAGGCCAGGCTAGTCATCCCGCATACCGCTTCATGCACCTGCACACTCGTAATTCTACTATCGTTTTCCTTTCGCAGCTGTATATCATCGTGTGTCGGCCGGAGCGTAACGTGCGCGCGAGCCTCATGCCGGGCAAGTGGCGCGGGGCGGGTGCCGGCGGGGCGGGGGCGGGGGGAGGCGCCGTGTGCGCCGCGCTGGTGGGGGCCGCGCATGCGCCGCCGCCACGCGCTTCCGACCTAACGCCCTCCACCGATCTCTCCACGCTCAACGACACGGGTACGTCACTGCCTTTTCTGTATCAGATTGTGTACCTATCAGAGTAGATCTATTAAAGAAATAAATTCTAGTAGGTTACTGTAGTACCTTTCCACCAACTCTTAATCCACCTGTTTTGTGTCATTTTCACTTGCGGTGCCAAACAGTCTCAGCTTTTATGGCACTCCTAAAGGAAACGCTGGTTTTCAGTCCGGGCTTTGAAGGGTGATAACAATAAAAGAAGAAATTTTCCAATGGAGGGAAACTACTCTTACTCCAAACACTGAATATAGCAAATTTTACTAAAATACAAACACAATACAGAGTGTGAGTTTACCCTGAGAACACCAGACTCTTAAGAGTCTGGGCAGGGCAACAGGGGATAATTTGTGTATGCGTGTGTGTGTTTGTGTGTGTGTAAGAGGAAAGTATCTGTGGTTGGTTTGTTATTGCAGAGCGCACGTCGGTGTCGGATCGGCACGCGCAGACGGAGGAGACGGCGCTGTACCCGCGGCTGCCGGCGCCGGGCGGCTCGGGGCTGCGGCTGGACGCGCGGCGGCTGCGCGAGCTGGGCGGCAGGCTGCCGGCGCCGGCGCCCGCCGAGCCGCGCCCGCCGGCGCCGGCGCCGCTGGCCGTGGCCGTGGCCATCGTGGGCGCCGAGATCTCCTTATAGCGCGCACGTCGCCCGCGCGTGCCCGTGCTCGTGTGAGGCGTCCAAAATTGTTCGAGTGCTAGATCGACCTCGACTTGTGATATTAATTTGTAAGATGTAAATAATTGTAATTAAATTCGTTTTATTGGATAATAGTGACTCTTATTTTAGTCTATATCAATTTAATAAATAAATCCTACTATATTATAAATGTGAAAGTTTGTGAGTTTGGATGTTTGTGCCTCAATCACGCCTAAACGGCTGAACGGATTTGAATGAAACATTGAATATACACATTACATGTGCTGGATTAACATATAGGCTATTTTTTATTGGGGTACCACGCAAGCGAAGCCGCGGGCGGCAGCTAGTAATAAATAAACATTTGAAGACATATTACACAGCACCATCTTAGCCCCAAACTAAGCAAAGCTGGTATATGGGAACTGGGACTGATAGAATACATTTAAACTTTTTTTTGTAAATATAATATAAACTTATAATATAAATACTACACCCAGACTCGAAAGAAATATTTGCAGATCATGCAAAGATTTCTCCCGCAGCGGGAATTGAACCCGCGCCTCTTGCGTCTCAGCCGAGCACTCGCCCGCCTCGCCACAGAGATCGTCAAATGGTAACATTGAAATGAAGATAATAAAAAAAAATATGTTTTAGTTTTCTGTACTTTTTGTTTTTCACAATTGACTCTGTGCCAACTTCAGCAACGTGAACATTAGTTTCAAAACAAACTTTGAACTAATGAGAATTTTTTCATGAATCAGTGTACTAAAAATATTAATTAACGGAACCGTAATAATATTACAATCTAGCCAAGTACAGTTAGTGCCACATATATTGTGTGCCTCGGCAAACTTCGAGCTTTGTATGAAAACCGAATTTGTCCGAATATGCAACTAATGATAACTGAACCAATCAATTAGATAAGTATCTAAGTACATAATTATTATAACATCTCTATATAAACACTAGCTGCCGCCCGCGGCTTCGCTCGCCTGGTACCCGGATAAAAATAGCCTTTATGTTAATCCAGTACATGTACTGTGTATATTCCAAGTTTCATTCAAATCCGTTCAGCCGTTTAGGCGTGATTGAGGCACAAACATCCAAACTCACAAACTTTCACATTTATAATATAAGTAAGAAGTAAGATAATGTAGTATTCACTAACGCTTTATATTGTTTAATGAATGAACCACAGAAAAACTCGTTTTGAGATAATAATATTATATTTAAATCAAACAAAGTTTCTATAGTAATAACGTGTATTAATATTTATTTTGTTCCATAAATGCTCAAAGCGACACTAATAGCTGATGGACATCCGACAAACTATTTCATAATACTGACGCCATAACACCCGTAAAATTCGTAGGTAGCTGGTCTGTAGCATGGCGTAACACTTAGTGCCTCTACGAACTCATAGATGGCGTTGCCTTATGTTTTAGGAAACCCCTTGGGAAACCCATACGATCTCTTTCTTTGTACGATACAATATACTAACCTCCGAATACTCAAACGCATCTCTGAGTTGAGCATGTCTCAAGTGACGAGTTTTTGACAGATTTTTATCAAAAACTTTCAAAAAACCGTGACTTGAGACGTGCTCAACTGGGGGTAAGCCTTTTACCATCTATAGTAGATGATTTATACAGCGTCAGGAGGCAACTTTTACCTTCACAAACGGGACGTTGTAGTGCCCGGGACGAATTAAGATGGAGTTTGTGTTATATAATCCCACTTTATCTAGTCGTGTCACTAGTTCTTTCGAAACAGTGTGATGTAAGGATTTAAAGTGCGCCTCAAGGGATCCTTTCTTGCATTTGTCACATTTTTCTAACTTTCAACGATTCTACGATATGACGTTTGAGAGTAGTGGTATAACGCACGTATATTTTTTTTTTTAAGTAATACCATTGTTGTCCGACAGTTATTTTGATTACAAATGCGTAGATTTTTGATAGTTTGAATGGCGCTCTATAGACAGCGGAACTGTTTTGGACTTAGAATAATAAAGTCTACTATTATCCGGGAACAAAACTGAGGACTGAAGCTAGTAATATAATATTATTTACTGCCGCCCGCGGCTTGCTCGCGTGGTACCCGGATGAAAAATAGCCTATATGTTAATCCAGTACATGTACTATGTATATTCCAAGTTTCTTTCAAATCCGTTCAGCCGTTTAGGCGTGATTGAGGCACAAACATCCAAACATTCAAACATCCAATCCATCCATCCTCACAAACTTTCGCATTTATAATAGGTATAAGTAAGAAGTAAGATTTGTAGATCACTTCATAGCAGCTGATTTTCATAAAATAATTATGACTTTTCCCTGGCCTTTTTCCCGCTTTATGTGGAGTGATCACAGCATTTCTTTTTGCCAGAAGTCCTCGCAACATTCCCATCATTGTGTATTCTAAGATCCAAATTCATTCGATATTTTGACAGCTTTGGCGATATTTATCGAATGTGATATATCTATCACCCGAGAATTGGGCTCCAGTAGGTAGATAGTGAAAAATAAAAACGACTTTATTTACATAAGAATTTGCATAGTCTATTATTTACCCAATGTCAGAGTATATTGTCTGATGGGACATACACAAACCTAGGATTATAATAACAAAACATTTCAAGAAATCGTTTTTTAATTGCAGCCGTAACACCTGAAGGTAACAATTAATCTAACAACTTAATAACGTTTTGTTGTGGTGTTTCTTATTTTGAAAATACGAGTAGCTGTCAATCAGTCATAGTCCAGGTATATGCAACATTATTATGAATAAGAAGTGGAAGGCTCTAGTTGTTTATTTTCTGTTTCTTTTTGATACAAATTTCACCTCACTGCATTCTCTATTTTGGGAATTCCTTTTCTATTCCCTTATATACTCGTAAGTCACAGCAAAATTTTGTAAATATAGATTATAATCTCGCGAGATTGTAATCGGTCGTAGTCGATGTACGTCGTAGTCGTAGAACAATGACGGATCTGCAATTTAGCTACTTTAAAGTAAATCACTTTATGGCATACTAGCTGCCGCCCGCGGCTTCGCTCGCATGGTACCCGGATAAAAAATAGTCTATATGTTAATCCAGTACATGTACTATGTATATTCCAAGTTTCGTTCAGATCCGTTCAGCTGTTTAGGCGTGATTGAGGCACAAACATCCAAACATCGTCACAAACTTTCGTACTAGATGGCAGCACAGGTAAAATTAGTACGCGCTATCGTTGCGTTTTGAGCTTTACGTCGGTAATTTCAAGCCATCGAGCATTTTTTCCAGCAAACAAAGACTTCTCAATTTTATAATATAAGTAAGATTTTGAACGGCTAGCTCTATCAGCTTAAAAGGACATGTTGCTATATTAACGATACGACATTATAAGTCTGTTAGGTAATGCACATAATATTTCGTCACAGTAGCTAAATTGCAGATCCGTCATTGTTCTACGACTACGACGATCTGCTTAGATCGAAATTAGTAGGTTAGACTAGTGTACGATTCACGCACCGTACAGTAATTGCAAGCACTGCATTTCCGTGCAATAGCGTGGAAACCCGGCGGTGCGGGCAGTCCACATCTAACCCGTGGCTCATCAACATCTCCCAAAAAGTCAGTGATCAATAAAATCCTTTATTCTTTATTGTACATAATATAAAACACAGACATAAAGTAAGGACATGTATAAAGGCGAGCTTAACCCTACAAAGAGTTTTCTTCCAGCAAACCTTTAGCTAGAGCAGGGTTTCTTAAAGTGGAGTCCACGGACCCTTACGGGGTCCGTAATATGTGTGCTAGGGGTCCGCAGCAACTCAATTATTTCTTAACATTAATGAAAAAAATGTGAAGTAAACTAAGTAATTTTTTTATAATTAGTATGTGTTAGTAATTGTACCAATAAAAGTGATTCTTTAATTTTTTTTTTTTTTGTACACAATAGGTACATACCTATTCATATATTGACAGGGGGTCTGTGGCATTTTAGGAATCCTTAAAGTAGTCCGTGACTGCAAATAGTTTAAGAACCACTGAGCTAGAGAGAGGTGGAATATAGATAGCGGGCACATGTACAAAACAAGACAAACATTTAAGTATACAGATAAATAAATAGTGAATGAAATTATGTGTCAATAAACAAAAATCTTTATTATCTTTGATGTCCCATACAAAATGGTCTTTTTTTCTTCTCTTGGCCATTGAGCGTCTCGAAGCCACCATTCGGTGATCGCCTTCGTCCATCTTCCGTCGTCCCTTCTAGAAAAATTGGCTAACCAATTACTATAAACTTGTAAAACCAACAACTAGAGTGAAAAAAGACTATAATAAAAAAGCTCAAAAAATGTTATTTACATCTGTACGGTTGGTATAACACTGAGGTTTTTTAATGAATCTGTTCAATTGAAGAAAAGCTCTCAACATGAAAATTCTCGTAAGGAATGACAACTGGCCTTTGCACGTGTGTTTGAACATGTTGAAACTATTCGGGTTCCTGGTCCCAGGGTCTCACTCCACGGCGATGAAATGCTTCTTGAGGATCTACTGGATTTTTTGGGTCACTTTCATAGTTGGTAAGTTTATTTATAGTAAAAAGCTCGAATATCTTGTTCCAACCAGTTTTCCAACTTAGTCTTTATTTTGTCATCAATTGCCAAAGTGTTTGATAATTTGAATTTTCTTTCACGCGGTAACAAAGCAACGGATCGACATGTTTTTTTCATATAGATAGTTGAGGGCTGAAAAGTGACAGGCTGCTTTTATAAGAGAACTACGCGAGCGAAGCCGAGGATGGATGCTAGTTTATAATATTAGTTTATTCATTTTTCACACTACAGTCTTTCCTATCAAGAAACTGTTTCAACTATTTTTAAATTTTATTTTAAGTAAATTAATTTTGTTGTTTTGATTTAAAGAAATTACCGAAATATTGTATTACATTTTTGTTGTCTTCTATATGTTTAATTAAATACATAGTTTAAGTTTATGTGTAATATTTACTTTAAAAAGCCAAATAAAAATATGATGTTATAATTATGTTTATTTTTATAAAACATCTTAGCAAAAATTCTTACAGCATGGTCCATGTGCCGACCCCACAAAGAGTTGAATAAGGGCAGGAAGATGAATGTTTATTTTTGTTATAAACAGATACTGTTTCCCCCAGGAATCTACATAATCGTGCAATTCGGTGACCTGGTGCAGATCTGGGGCGATCTGCCCCTGATGGTGAGCACTTCGTTCCTGCTTCTCACCAACACCGCCTTCGCCGGGAAGATCTGCGTGGTGAGCTGGAGGAGTGGCGCTGTGCAGCGTATCATCGACGAGGGGGACCGAGAGATGACAGCCGAGGATACTGATGAAGGAAGGCAGATTATAAAAGAGTGAGTTTATTTACAAATGTGAATGTATGTATGTTCGTATGAGCCAACTCTAGTGACGGAGTTTTTAGGCCGCCTAAAGGCCTCCGTCATGGCTTAACGACAGTTTAACGTGCCCTCCGAAGCACGGAAGCGTCCAGCTCGTAATGCCACTCAATGCCACATACAAATGTGAAACAGGGATAATATCCCCTCTAACATGATGGACCATCTGGGGCGATGGGCTGATCACCTGTCACCATGGTTCACCATATCCATCTTGGGACTTTAAATCAGGAGTATGGCTGCAGGGTTTCTTATGATTCCTTTTAGCTCTGCCTAACCCATTAGGGATACGGGTGTGATAGTATGTATGTATGAAAAGTAAATCACATTTATAGTTCTGAACTTATATTAAGATTCAGACACCAGACCAACAAGAAATATTTGCAGATCATGCAAACAATATTATTATCTCGCAGCAAGAATCGAAACAGCACCTTTCGCGTCTCTTCCAAGCACTTACCTGCCACGCCACCTAGACCATCATCTATAAATAAATCTACACTAATATTGTAAAGAGGAAATATTTTTTTTGTTTGTAACGAATAGGCTCCGAAACTACTGAACTGATTTAAAAAAATCTTTCGCCAGTAGACAGCTACATTATTACGGAATAACATAGGCTATAATTTATTTAAAAAAAAATTAGGGATCCTTACTAAAACTCCAATAATGTCAACCGAGCTGTAAAAAAATGCCCAAAAAAAATCCTAATTTGTTAAATACGTCGCGCGGGAAGCCCGGCGGCCTGCTAGTCTGGATCTGTGATGAAGGATCTGTATTCCAGGTGTCACCGGGAGACCTCGCTTCTGTTCGTGTTGTACATAGTGCTTTCGGGGATCACGGTGCTGGGCTGGGCTGCCAGCGCCGAGAAGAACAATCTGCCGCTGCGAGCATGGTGAGAATGCTTCCGAGAACAACTGTATTCCAGAAAAACAGCAATAAAAAAAACTAAGTTCGTGAGCTAGTGGCCAACTTGTGACGGAGTTTTTAGGCCGCCTAAGGACCTCCGCCATGGCTTAACGACTTAAGAGCCGGGACCGACAATTTAACGTGCCCTCTGAAGCACGGAAGCCCTCAGCCGTAATGCCACTTGAAGTCACCCATCCAAATAGTGACTGCGCACAACGTTGCTAAACTTCAATGATCAGAACGTCTAAGGAGGCTACGCCTTAATTTAAGTTAAACAAAGTCCTTTGGGAATACCTAATTTGGTACCTTATAAGATCTCAAAGTATATTTTTTTGCAGTGGTTAAAAAAACAATAATAAAAAAATGGCATTACGAACGGAGCGCTTCCGTGCTTCGGAGGGCACGTTAAATTGTCGGTCCCGGCTTTTAAATAGTTTAGCCATGACGGAGGCCATTAGGCGGCCTAAAAACTCATGCGATATTGTTTGAGATTGTCGCTGTAGTGTGTTCCTTTACGTTATAGCCAAAACTTAATTCTATTAGAGATTTTATTTCTCCAGGCGTCACTAAGACTCCTAGCAGCTCCTCATAGCAATCTTCATTGTATCAAAAATTCAATCAAACCTGAATTCTAAACACTGAAAACAAGCAAATTCCGTTGGTAATTGTCTGGTTTGTGTCAATATTAGCCACATAGAAACATCAGTATTGATTTGATATAATTCACAAGGTTGAGTGCACTGCAGGTATAATTTTAGGGTTCCGTACCTTAAGGGTGCCAACGGGACCCTATTACTGTCCATCCGTCCGGTTTTATTTATATTTCAGGTACCCCTACGATGAGTACAAGTATCCAGCCTATGAGATCACATATGCCCACCAGGTAAGATAAGATAAGATAAAGTTTATTGCAACACATAAATTGTACCAAAAAGATTTCTTAAAAATTATTCTAAGCGTTACCCTACCGAAACAAAAGAGCAAAACAAAATTGCGAGCAATATTTTGACAGAACTTTGCTTTGTTTTTTTTTGTGGATAGTTTGTAAGCATCGTCCCTGACTACCCTTATGGGAAACAAGCGTGACATTATGCAATTATCATGAATCATAAAAGACGGTGGGTGGAACTGAACTCATTTGATTTGTCCTCCATAGCACAAGACAGAGAAATGTGGTACCTAGTTTTTGCCCTGCAGTAGGACGAAGTAGGCTTAGTACTCATTTTTTTATTTTGATTTAGCCCATTTGATTGAGAAAGCTCAGGACTTTGCCCAGCAGTGGGATGAAATGGGTAAAATAATAATAATAACTAAAACACCAAGAGGTTCTCGCTAAGTGATGGGCTCAAGGGTCAGGTTTAGAAAAAAAAACACCCAACAGTCACATACATAGTTCTGGATAGGATTCCCTGTGTCGTGGGTATCAGAAACTACGAGTACCAACACCACAACACCCAGACCCGGAAGAAATATTTACCTCTATATTTTTCCGCAGCAAGAATCGAAACCGCGCCTCTTGCGTCTCTGCCGAGCAATCGCCCGCCACGCCACCGAGGCCGTCAAGTCATTAACTCTTGATCCGGCACGTATAGTCTGGAGGTTTCTTACTCTGCAGCCCTAACCGGCAGCTTGACTTCTGCCCCGCTATCGTTGGCGCCCTAGTTTTAAGTTTTGTTTTTTATAATAGATAGGCTCACTCTTGACCTCAATCGATTAGTGTTTAGTGACCCCGCCTTCCGATTCTAAGGGTGGGTTCAAATCCGGTCGTGTACCAATGAATTTTTCTGTGCGAAAAAATTATGTGCGCTATACCAGTTCTCTCTCTAAATTATCTACTCTAGATGGTAAAAAGCCTCAGTTTTTTACCTCAATCTGAGTCCGAAGAGCTAAGATGAGGTCTATGATTTATGTTTATGTAAAAATTAAAAAAAAAAAAAAAAAAAAAAAAAAACAAAGAATATAAATGGATACGAAAAAAATGATAATAACTTGGACGAATTTAACTGCTCGGTCACTGTAGTTTTTACTAAATAATACGGCATACTTAGTCATTTTATCTTTTTTGTTGTCTTCGAGAACCCAAGTCGCACTGACAAGATAATTTCGTTTACCAAGGCTGAAAGGCTTGGTTAGTGGAAAGAGGGGTAAAAGGCGAGATTGGCCGAGTTACGTATCCCGTGTGTTTATTCGTCCAAGGATAATACATAAAATGGTCCACAGAGTATAGCGTTGTTGCTGGCCGCATCTCTCAACGTGAGTCTGGACGTGATGATGACCACTCTAATGGCGATATGCCGCTGCAGACTACGACTCATCTCCTTAAAACTCAGGAACATGGGCAATGGCTTCAATATTGGTCAGGTAAAAGTAGACAGATGAACTCTTTATTATGTATAACAATATAAAACGAAAATAATATCAGAAAAAACTTAGATACTAAAAAAACAAACACAGATATACACAAACGGCGGTCTTATTGCTAAGATAGGTCACAAATTGGGATGGGTGACCGCAAGTGGCATTACGAGCTAAGCGCTTCCGTGCTTCGGAGGGCACGTTAAACAGTCGGTCCCGGCTTTTAGGTCGTTAAGCCATGACGGAGGCCTTTAGGCGGCCTAAAAACTCCGTCACTAGAGTTGGCCACTAGCTCATACGAACATACATACATAATATTGCTAAGAACAATTTCTTCCAGACAACCTTGGGATGGAGAGAATAGAAAGGAAGAATGGGCGATGATGTTATCATCGTTAAAGAATAAATATAATAGTTTAAGTATCTAAATAAATACCAATAAAATACCAAAGATCTACCAATAAAATAATGGGGTCAATGTAAATCATATTACAATACCTACATTACTTACACAAAAATACATAATTTTAACAATTTTTAGAACCAAAATACAATACTACGAAGAGAGTAAAAAAAATAAAGTGCAAAAAGCGTATTGCATCGACCGGGAATCGAACCCGGGCCGCCCGCGTGGCAGGCGAGCATTCTACCACTGAACCATCGATGCTGATACATTCATATCTGAAAATAAGATACGCTATCTTAGTTTGTTAAAAAAAACATGATACTATTTTTATCAGCAAATCAACTTCATTTGTTTATCTTTTTTTTAAACACCTAAAACTAAACTACCTACTTACGTATACCTAACTAACCCCCGAATACTCAAACGCGACTCAAAGTTGAGCATATCTCAAGTCACGGTTTTTTGACAGTTTTTGATGAAAATCTGTCAAAAACCCGCCACATGAGACGTGCTCAACTCTGAGATGCGTTTGAGTATTCGGGGGTTAAGTAACAAAACTAAAAACTCAACTTTACATGAAGGGTCGGACAATATTTACATAACCTATATGTTTGGGGCTGAGCCAAACAGTAAAGCTAAGCTGGGGTAAAACTGCTAAGGGATGCTAGCTAGCTGAAGGGTGGTAACTCCGAAGAGAATAAAAAACCGAACCCGTCGAGTGTTGGACGTACACTGCTTTATTGCGTTACGAAATGTTGCAACTAGGGCAACGCTAAGCTAAAATTAATATAAATTATTTATATAAAACAAGTATGAGCTGAATGTGTTTGTCGGCTCGTACACTATATCTATCAAGCGATTTTGTACAAAACATGATGATCTAAATGAGGAATTTCGGACACACTAAATAAAACATGATTTTGTTTATCATGTTTCAGAATTTGCTGACTTCAAACCAGGAAGCAATAATAAAGTTTCAACTTCGCGATACCGTTTTACGCCACCAGGCGGCGCTGCGGTCCGCCGAGGAGATTGAGGAATGCTTCACGGAGCCCATTTTCGGACAGTTCGCTGTCTCAGTGGTCATCATCTGCGTCACTGCTTATCAGTTGGCCGTCGTAAGTGTAACATCCGACTCTAATACATAATGTACTGACGGCCTCGGTGGCGTGGCGGGCTATTGCTCGGCAGAGATGCAAGAGGCGCGGGTTCGATCCGGCTGCAGAAGAAATATTTGCATGTTCTGCAAATATTTCTTCCGGGTCTGGTTGTTGTGGTACCATGGTACTCGTAGTTTCTGATACCAATGACACAGGGAATCCTAGTGTGGGGTCAGGACTATGTACGTGACTATTGGGTGTTATTATTACTATTATTTAATGTACTAAAAATGAATTTCACAAAATCGCAGACGGCAGAACCGACCGGTTTTGTCGCGGTGTGAGGAAGACTTGAAGTATGGTGTAACCATGAACTAACTTGTTCATGGTTTGAATGTATAAATATTTGTGGTCATTTTTATCAGCGCCATCTTGGCCAAAACTAAAACTTGTACTATGGGAACCGGATGGCTAATAGAATACCTACTTAAATCCTTTGTTTGTAATACGACCTACTTATATACATAATATTACAACACCCATGCAAACATTTCTCCCGCAGCGGGAATCGAACCCGCGCCTCTTGCGTCTCAGCCGATCAGTCGCCCGCCAAGCCACCGAAATCGTGTTACTAGTTCTTTCTAGGATTTAAAGTGCGCCTCAAAGGCTCATTTCGTGCACTTAACAAATGTCAACAAACATTCTACAGTTCTACGACATGCCGGTTTCCTCACGATGTTATCCTTTACCATTTCAGAGTACTGGTATAGCGCAAATTAAATCAAACAGAAAAGGCCATTAGCGCACGAATGGATTTGAACCCACGACTAGGTCATCATCATAGTCCCATAGGTCGATGACATGTGGTATCACCACAGATTACATGACAGTGACAACGCTCGTTTTGGCTACTGATTTACCTCATGACCTTGATCGGGCGTTGCTTATTATACCTCTTATACTGTTAATCATCATCATCTGTCAATCATCGACCTCTGTGGCGTGGCGGGCGAGTGCTCGGCTGTGACGCAAGGGGCGCGGGTTCGATTCCCGCTGCGGAAGAAATGTTTACATGCTTTGCAAAAGTATCATCATCATTATACAGCCTTTGCCCACTGATAGACATTGTGCAATATGCATACTTTGCCCACTGCACTGCACTTTTTTTGTGCATGGTTTTGTGCTTGTCTTATTTATCAAACGGTGAAGGAAAACATCATGAGGAAAGCCACGGCTTAGTCAGCTCCGCACGTATTGACCATGTCTTTCCTGTGGACAAGGCCGACTGAGCTGAGAGGATGTAATAGGTGCTAGGCAAGCCTACTCCATCTTAATTCGTCCTGAACACTACAGCGTCCCGTTTGTGAAGGTAAAAAGTTGCCTCCTGACGCTGTATAAATCATCTACTATAGATGGTTAAAGGTCTTAGTTAGTTTATTTATCCACGGCCCTCGGTTTTCTCTATATCGTCTGTTCAACTTACTGCAGGACGGCCTAAATTGCTATAACCACATCATCATCATCATCATCATCATCTTCCTGCCCTTATCCCACTCTATGTGGGGTCGGCACAGCATGATCCTTGGATCATGCTGTAAGAGTTTTGGCTAAGGTGTTTTATGACCGGCCGCCTGCCTGACGTCAATCTGGTAGTAGAATATAGTAGCATAAGTATAATCAGATGTTTTGTTACAGGAAATCCGCCAATCGCCAAAAAAATTTATTCATATAGTGGCTATGACAACCTACCAACTGAGTATGACTCTTCAGGTGTTTCTGTTCTGCTATCAAGGCAACCAACTCTCAATAGAGGTAAGATCACTGGTGGTCCATACATACATACATATTATCACGCTCGTATCCTTAATGGGGTGGAAAGAGTCACAAGTAAACATAAGAAAACTTGCAGGCACTTCTGATTTGAAGTCCCAAGATGGATATGGTGAACCATGATGACAGGTGATCAGCACATCGCCCATATAGATGGTCCATCAATTTGGAGAGGTCTATCCCTTAGTCGACTTTTACAACATGCTCGGAGAGAGCACTGGTGGTCTTTTGGTATTAACCCCACCTTCCGACCGACGGTGATGGGTTTGAATCTCTTGAATTTTATTTGCACTATATTAGCACTTACTCTCGAATGGTAAGGAAACCGACCTTAACAATTCGAAAACATGTTCAAGAGCACTAACAGGGTCTCTTCGAGGCTCACTTTAAATTTTTCATCGCTCTGGTTCGAAAGATTTACTGACTCGTTTCTTCTATGCGGCAATAGAAATACCTACACTTTGTAAAAATTTCAACCCTCTACCTACCTACGGTTCATGAGATACACCCGCTGGCGCTGACAGACGGGCGGGTCCTGTTGGCACTCTTGTATGTATACACCTTAAAAACGGCAGACTACTGCGATGCAAACTACTTCCAGTCTAAAAACAAGAGACTTGCTTTAGAAAGTACTAAAAACTACACAACACAGTCTCTAGCCAACGTAGCGTATCAGATAAACACGTTAGCGTATAACTTCCTCCAATTCTTAGAGCTACAGACGATTCAACAATCTGAAATAGAGGGTCAGATGAATCATATAGCGTTGCTAAAAGACATGGTCAACGTGGGCGAAACTGACTTAATCGCGGGTTTTATCAAATGTTCCACCAGTGGTTCTATTACAGAGTTCGGAGATAGCAGACGCTGCGTACCAATGCGAGTGGTACTCTTGCTCCGTGGGGTTCCGAAGGATGCTGTTGGTGGCCATGGTGCGGTCTCGCCGCATCGTCAGACTCACCGTCGGCGGCTTGACTAACCTGTCTCTCGCTACTTTCACAGCTGTGGGTACATACATAGATATTATCGCGCCTGTATGGGCAGGGCCACAAGTAATCATAAGAAAACTTGCAGCCACTTCTAATTCAAAGTCCCAAAATGGATATGAACCATGGTGACAGGTGATCAGCCCATCTCCAATATAGATGGTCCATCATGTTGGAGTATACTATCCCTTAGTCGACTTTTACGACATGCTCGGGGAGAGAAGCAGCTGGACACATTCTATGTTTTTTCTTTACTCCCAGTCCAGTAGAGAAGCTGTGGGTATTCTATTCCTAAGTGCTATTCCTGTGCGAAAGTTTGCTTGGCCAAAAATGTGGTCTACGGGCGTTTACACCTGGTCTTAGCGGCAGCGTTTTTCTCTGCTGCGGTGATATTCAAGTCAAAGTCAAAAAAAAATATTCCATAAAATCACGGGGATCACTTGGACACGTCTTAAATCTACGTTGCATTTACACCTGTTCGTAACGCGACCAAAATCAAGACTCGAAGGCGCCATAATATAAGGGTCCATACATT
Source organism: Scotopteryx bipunctaria (assembly GCA_949320045.1). Classification (NCBI taxonomy): domain Eukaryota; kingdom Metazoa; phylum Arthropoda; class Insecta; order Lepidoptera; family Geometridae; genus Scotopteryx; species Scotopteryx bipunctaria. The sequence continues at coordinate 10,649,161 of OX439453.1, read as the reverse complement.
TTTTACCATTTCCCCTTTTTTTTCAAATCCAATGTAGACGCCCTCAGATCCGGCTCACACTATCGGCCGTTGGCGGCCTAAAAACTCCGTCACAAGAGTTGGTCACTAGCTCATACGAACTTACTTAATTACGACTAGATAGATAGTTTGGTTTTTTTCCTTTGTTTTCAGATTATCAAAGCTTCGTACACATTCTTCACAGTGCTACAGCAAGTGGAGAATAGATAAATACGGACTTCACGCCGCTGAACTCTGCGTTAAATAAATATCCGTTATACAAAAAATATAAGTAAATAAAAAAAATTGTGAACATTTCACACAGCGCCATCTAGCCCCAAACTAAGCAAAACTTGTACTATAGGCACCAGATGGCTGATAGAATACTTGTATACTTTTTTTTGTAAATCCGTCGAGCTATTTGGACTACCAGCTTGCAAGGGATTGCACATACATACATACATACCCACATTATATACACCAAAAACACATTACTTACCCTTCTTGTTCGAAGTCGGGTTAAAAAACCCTATAGTCGTAATTTGTAGTGCGTTTCAAATCAGGTAATAAATGTATTTGTTTTAATAAGTATTTTTCTCTTTTTAGTTAATATTTTTATGGGATAAGTATATAAATGGGGTAAAGAATGATCAAATCGAATCAAATCAAATCAATTTATTTTGCGAAACAAGGTTTTAACAATAGCTGGTAGAAAATAAATATGTAGGTACAACCTTGATCAGCTTTATAGCATGCAAACATAGAATATTAAAACTACATCCTTAAAAAGATTAAATTATGTTATGGTCACATACCTTCCAATAAATAAAATTATATAATGTCAAAAATATGTCTGATTATTAAATGTCAAATGATTAAAATGTCAAGTTGATATAAAATTACTAAAATTTGTCAGAGAGATATTCATTGACATTATAATAAACCTTTTGCAATAAAAATGTCTTTAATTTAAATTTGAAAATGTCAATTGAATTTATTTCGACAATGTCAGAAGGCAAATGATTATAAATACTCGGCGCCATACAAAACACACTATTGTTCAACATTGCAGTCTTATTTGGTGGGCAGCTAATTTTCATGCAATGACGTTTATTATTGAACCATTTAAATAGAAGCCCGTTGGTTTTAACAAAAAGTGCCACCTCATAGATATATATACAGGATAAAGTTAAAATATTTAATTGAGAAAAGTAGGATCTACAGCTATCAATTTGTCTAAGCTTACATATAGCTCTGACGCATTTCTTTTGTGCTTTAAACACAGTTTCCTTGCCAGTTGAGTTGCCCCAGAACATAACTCCATATCTCAGAATAGATGCTGTGTACCCGTGATAGGCAGTGAGTACTGTTGAAGTATTAGCTATTTTAGACAGCATATAAAGCGCATAAGATTGTTGATTTACTCTTAAACATAGACTTTCAACATGCGATTTCCAGCTTAAATTGTCGTCAATACTTATCCCTAAAAACTTTGTTGTGTCAATGCGTTGTATTTGTTGTCCTAGGTAGTTTAAGTCAATTACCTTAATTTTAATATCTCTGTTTCTAAATATCATGAGATTAGTCTTACTTAGGTTTATTTTTAAATTTATAGAGTCAAGCCATTGAATTATATGTCCCAATGTATGATTTATGTCATTTTCAAGTGTTACTTTATTTCTCCCAGTAAACATGATTGTACTATCATCAGCGAACATTATGGTTTGATGTTTAGCAATTTTAGGTAGTTCATTTATATAGATTATAAAAAGCAGAGGTCCAAGAACACTGCCTTGCGGTACACCTACACTGACATTCCGTAAATTTGACATGTAAGTTAATTCCTTTTTAGTTCTTGAGCAGATTCTATTTATTTGTGTGGTTTGTTTTCTATCTAAAAGGTAAGATTTAAGGAGGTTCGATACATTGCCTCTTACTCCGTATGATTGCAGCTTGTTAATTAATATCGAGTGATCGACATGATCGAACGCTTTTGTCATATCGATGTAAAGGGCACAAGCAGTAGTATTTTTATCTAAATTAATCATTGCTGTATTTAGGAAGTTATAAATTGCCATATTTATAGATTTATTTTTCCTGAATCCTATTTGTTCGTTTGCAAATATGTTTTTTCTTTCAAAAAATTTATAAAGGCTGTCATAAATTACTTTTTCAAAGATTTTTGAAATAACAGGTATCATCGCTATGGGTCTATAGCAAGCCATGTCATTCTTATCATTTTTTTTTGAAATCGGTTTTACTATAGTGATTTTTAATTTTTCTGGATATACACCATGCAATATACATAAATTGATTATATGGCAGAGTACACGTGATAGTTTACTTCTACATGTTTGATAATTTTGGTTGCTATATCGTCATAACCGGTACTGTTTGAGTTTTTTAAATCACAAATAATTTTTCTAATGTCACTAGGAATAGTGGGCGCCATAAAAAGAGAACTACGGTGTTGTGATGGGCTAATTTGTCTGTCATTTTTTTTCAATCTTGATACATTATCAATAAAGTAATCATTAAATAAATTTACAATTTTTTGAGGGTCACTAATAGTATTACCATTGACTTGTATCTGTTGTATCTGCCCCTTAGGAATATTAAATTTAGAACGATTGATAATGCTCCACATAGCTCTACACTTGTTACTAGCTTTAGATATGTAGTGTTCATTTTGTGATTTTTGAGTTAACTCAATAATACGATTTAGTCGTGATGAGAGAGTGCTGAAAATATTTCTGTCAGTCTCACTACGACTTTTCCGGTATTTCCATAATAGTTGCCGTTTTCGCTGACAGCATTTTCTTATTCCTTTTGATATCCATTTAGGCCGACTTTGTGCAGTTATTTTTATCTGTATTACTGGGAAACATAGATAATAAAATAATGTGAATAAGTCATAAAAAAATGTCAAAAGCAGTATTGGGACATTCACAGTCAAATACATCATTAAAAGATAAGGCATTCATACATTGCTCAAACTTTTTAATATTTTCTCGACTGTAGTCACGTCTTTACCAATACTTATGTATGTTAAAACATATCCCACTGTTATCAGTGGGATATGTTTTAACAGGGCACGTCAATACCTGTGTTAAATGGTCTGATAAAGCAAATTCAAAAATTTTACACTTACAGCCTCTCTTATTGAAAATAAAATTATATATACACTTTCCAGAAGAAGGTCGAGTAGCTTCTTTTAATGCCAATTTTAGATTGTAGGATGATAGTATAGACATGAACGTTCGGGATTCTTTTGAATTTTGCAACACATCTATATTAAAATCACCACAGACGATTATCTTCTTTTTTCCTCGCGCTAATTTATCAAAAAGGGAAGTGAAGTTATGAAAAAAAATATCCATGTCCTATACAATAGACCCTGGAGGGCGATAAATGCATATAATAATTATTCCAAAATCTAAAAGCTCTACATCGCAACATTCTATAACGCGCTCTACATTGTATTTATCGACCTGATCAATTTTTTTAAATTTGTGAATGTTTCGATAAAGAGTCAACTTGATATTCGATATAGGAAGTAGGTACCTACAGATATTATAGACTTTTATTTTTGTAGACTTTTCACACAGCGCCATCTAGCCCCAAACCAAGCAAAGCTTGTACTATGGGAACAGATGGCTGATAGAATACTTTAATTATTTTGTTTGTAAATAGATAGGTACTTATAATTCATAATACTGAATCCAGACCCGGAAGAAATATTTGGAGATCATGTAAATATTTCTCGTTCGAATCGAACCCGCGCCTCTTGCGTCTCAGCCGAGCACTCGCCCGCCACGCCATCAAGGTCGTCGAATGAGAGACCTATCATGTAAGAGACACGGAACACCACGCGGCGGATCCTTATCTGGATATTATTTGCCGATAGATTGCGATCTTACTAATTGTTATTTTACCTGTCGAGATTAGATTAGTAGACCTAGAAACTAAAGACGCGTTACACTTTCCAAATCACAAGCTGTTGGAGATCCCAGGTACCGGTGATCGAGTGATAAAGGACCAACCAATCAGGACACGCCAGCATGACGTGATAGTGCGCTAATTGGTCGACACTGTTCCCACACCCCTTTCCCTTGTCTCTGTATAAAAACGTTACAAATTATTATAAACTTATCAGCAAATGTACGACAACGCTAAAGTTTAGCAGTTGCTCTCAAACAAACTTAATATTACTAGATGCCACTGAAATCTTCGCTCTCTCGATCAACAGTCTTAGTACTATAGGCAAAACTTAGCTGAAGAATTGATTACCACCAATTTACACACACATTTTTGAACCATTCTTAAAAGTAAAACCTTTTTCTTTCATTAATAAATTATCACCAGGAGGCATTTTTGTTCTTTTTGTTCACGATGCTGTAGGGCTCCAGGGAGGAGAAGACATAAAACCATCAAGTAACGTCAGATTCCTACAAAACAACCAAAGTTCAGAACCACGAGTTCCAACATATTAATCTGTTTAATGATAGCCTTTATACTAGTTTTAAGGATCTAATTCCCAAATACTCAAACGCGACTCAGAGTTGAGCACGTCGCAATTCACGGTTTTTTGACAGTTTTTGATGAAAATCTGTCAAAAACTCGTCACTTGAGACGTGCTCAACTCTGAGATGCGTTTGAGTATTCGGGGTTAAGAGTGTTTTTGTTTTAATTAAAACAGTTAGCGTTTTGTACTGTAATCTTTCTGTTTTTCTGAAATAAATAATTCTAATTCTAATTTTAGGGATCAGAGCCTACCATCTCAGCTTAGTCGGCCTTATCCACAGTAAACAAATCCATACGCGCAGATTTTACTTTCGATAGAGGCTAACAGGTTTTACCCCAATAACTAACGCAATTTATTTGAATACCGTAATGAACCAAATATACCGCAAGTCAAAAGTTCGTTGTACTTTGTGAACAGTGTTATTGAACGAGCTACCTCGGAGAAGTGTCAGAAAGCGTTAAACTTTGGCAAAGAGAAGTGCAAAAAATACCGTAAAGTTTTTGGTAAATGTAGATTTGAAATCAGTTCATCATGAACATAGCTTTAGTCTAACGGCGATGATAAATAAAGGAAGTCTTAAAGAATAGACAGTCTAGCTAAGGTTCAGATGTAAGTGGTGCCCTTGGGCTAGTTGCCAAAAAAAACTTCTTTTTCTCGGGGTTGGGTCTCTGCGCTTTTCAAAGCCCGGTAAATCTGCCACCAGTTTGCGACCCAAACCATTTATAACCGTCAAAAAAATACTGTGTCTCCAACATGGGCAGTATGAAGTTGTTGTTGGTTCTGAGTGTGGCCGCATATGTGCAAGCCTGCTATTGGAACAGCAAGTGTTCCTACCCGCTACACTCCTCCAAAACTCCGTATGCAACAGTCAGAGGGGATATCAGAGACTTTGCTCTACCACAGAGTAAGTTTACAGATATATTACACTAGCTGCCTCCCGCGGCTTCGCTCGCGTGATAACTGAATAAAAAAATATTCTGTTTATTCCAAGTTTCATTCAAATCCGTTCAGCCGTTCAGGCGTGATTGAGGCACAAACATCGTAACATCCAAACATCCTCTCAAACTTTTGCATGTATAATATAAGTAAGAAGTAAGATTACTTTACCCAACAGTCACATAGGTACATATATCTGACAGAGAGCACTGGTGAAGGAAAACATAATGAGGAAACCGGCAGGTCGTAGAATCTCAAAAACCAGTGTCAAGTGCACGAAAGGAACCTTTGAGGTGCACTTTTAATCCTCTTCATTAAATTGCAATTTACAAAGACACACTATAATACTTTAATCACATTATGAACTTTAAGGTAATCGGTATATAAAATGAGCTCAGTTTTCTATTTAAGTTCGCCTACAGATAGAAAACAAAGCTCAGATCACCGACCGCAGGTAAGCCCCCTAAAAGGCTGGCGACGCGTTACCTCGTTGGATAGCTATACTTATCCTTTGTCCGAGGTAAGCGCTAGCCCTTTGGTCATTCGTCACATCCATCAGCTTCTTGGGTATCTCCTTCAATGGAAGCCATGCCTCCGGACCCCAGGGTCCTAATCTTTTAACAACACTAGTTCGTAAAATCATTTGAGTGGAAGGAGATCGTCTTGTCGGAAAAATGTCGTCAATCATACTCCAAATGTTTTTAAAATTGCTTACGACTTAGATATGTATTATCAAAATAATCTCAAGTGCCTGATGATCTGAACATGTCTGCCTACCGTGCTGAGGCTAGGTCGTTATCACATTGGCAATTCGTGAACGTATTGCCAGCAAAAAATCAGACTATAATATAGAAATTCAGACAGGGTAAACTCAATCACGTTCATAAAGGTTAGTATTTAAACGAAAGGGATGAATTAGAATTAGTGTTAGATTAACCTATTACCTAGCTGTTAGTTCCCCAAAAACTCTGAAAATAAAATAAAATAAAATTAAGTTAGTATTAAGCAAAACTTTCGTACGAAATAAAGGCTCTTATTATTATTAGTATTTAAACGAGCGAAAATAAATTCTAATTAAAGATGAACAAAAATATTGATAAGATATAAGTGGGCGACAAAAGAACTACATTACATTCGCTTCGACCTCGCACTTAGTTTTTTCACTAAACTAACATAACCTACTGATGTTGATCTAATAGATATGCGACATCTGTTTGGATCGAAATTAGTAGGTTAGTCGCTCGGTAGGTAGACCGAAAACGACAAGAAACATGATTTAATGTACGATGGTGCGGAATTCCTGCTTCGCTGAACTGGGAGTAAAGAAAAAACATAGAATGCGTTCATCTGCTTCTGTCTCCGAGCATGTCGTAAAAGTCGACTAAGGGATAGTATCCTCTCTAACATGATGAGATACAATAAGCAAGTATTCCCAAGGAGGGTTGACGTCAGGCAGGCGGCCGGTTATAAAACACCTTAGCCAAAACTCTTACGATGGCGCGGATCATGAGGAAACGATCATGAGGACCCCACATAGAGTGGGATAAGGGCAGGAAGATGATGGCGCGGAATTCCTTTGTGTTTGAATTCGACTCACACTTGACCGATTTTAATTTTTTTAGATTGTGAAGCGGTGAGTATTTGGACCCTGAACCGCCATGGCAACAGGAATCCAGGCAGCAGAGTGACGGAAGACATCAAGGATATCGCCTCGTTGAAGGACGAGATCATCGCGAGCCATGAAGCTGGCAGAGGCCAGTTATGCGCGCAGGTAAAGCCTTAGGGCCAATTAGAATAACCCAAACAGCATTCTATCTATCTAGTCGTGTCACATGTCCTTTCGAACTAGTGTGGTGAAAGGATTTTAAGTGCGCTTCAGTGCATCGTGCTTCCCCACAATGTTCTTTTTTACCGTTTGAGAGTACTGGCATAGCGCACATATTTTTTAGCACAGTTGCCGCAGTTTCAATAATTTTACTTTCAAACTTTCCAGGATGTGGACAACTTGAGAAAGTGGTCCTGGAACAGCACCTTAGAAGTATCAGCGTCCTTCCTCACTGCCACAGGATATGAGGAACTCTTCGGCATAGGCACGAGGATCCGTCAAAAGTACCCTCACCTCCTCCAAGGGATCGAAGATGAATACTACTTCCGGCCCACCAATGAGCAGAGAACAATCACCAGTGCAATGGCTTTTGTACATGGACTTTCTGATGGCACGAACCTAACTTTGGCTATTGATGATGTTAGAGCCAGAGATGATGTTATTCGCGTAAGTTTGTATGCAAGTATGCAGCTGTAAAACTTAGGCGTTATACCGGTGCTCTCAAACGGTGAAGAAAAACATCGTGAGGAATACGGCAATTCCAGAAAAATTTGAAAAAACGTGTCAAGGCACGAAAGAAACCTTTTTGAAGTGCACTCTCACCTTTTCACTACACTGGTTAAAAATAACTAGGTAGTAACACGAGTTATTTAGTACATATTATCACGCCCGTATCCCTAATGGGGTGGGCAGAGCCACAAGTAATAATAAGAAAACTTGCTTCTGATTCTGATTTAAAGTCCTAAGATGAATATGTTGGACCATGGTGGCAGGTGATCAGCCAAGGTCAAAGACAAAGTCAACATTTTTTATTCCTTAAAATCACTGGGATCATTTGGACGCGTCTTAAATCTACGTTGCATTTACACCTGTTCGTCACACGACCTAGCGTGGAAGATACAGACAAGAAACCATGTTTGGCTATTTTTTTTCCAATGCCGATCGCCTATATAGATGGTCCATCATTCTGGAGAGGTATTTGGACAGGCTTTAGAGAGATACAATTCCTTATTCGACTTTTACGACATGCTCGGGGAGAGAAGCAGCTCATTCTATGCTTTTTCTTTACTCCCACTCTAGCAGAGAAGTAAGAGTACCTATAGTAGTAGCAGTAAATTACCTTATCAATGTAAAAAGTGTAAAGAATTTAATAAAGACCAGAATCTAATAAAGCACACTAGGGTTTTCTTAATATGTCCAGAGTCTAGACTAACTATGTAGTTTGTCTAAGTGCTAATTTTAGGTTCACTTTTCAGCCATACGAGAACTGCGACAGATATCAGAAAGAGGTGAAGAAAAGTCAAGTGCTCGATGAACAGCTGGACGCGTATTACAACACTGAAGAATATATAGAGGTAAGTACTCGTACTTGCTATTCAACATCATACATCATATCAGGAAACTAATTAATAAACAGTACTCGTAGAGGTAGACCAAAGAAAAGATGGATGGATTGTGTGAAAGATGACATGAGTAAGAACGAAGTGAATACTGAGATGACAGCTAATAGAGGGGAGGGGAAGAAATATACATGTTGTGCCGACTCCACGTAAGTGGGATAAGGGCAGGGAAATGATGATGATGACGCGTAAATAAATAATTATTGACATTTCACACAGCACCATCTAGCCCCAAACTAAGCAAAGCTTTTGCTATGGAAACCAGATAGCTGATAGAATACTTATAAGTTTTTTTTTTGTAATAACATACATTTATTACATAATATAATATTGCAACACCCAGTCCCAGAAGGAATATTTGCAGGACTTGCAAACATTTCTCTCGGGAATCGAACCCACGCTCTTACATATCAGCCGAGCAATCGCCCGCCACGCCACTGAGGTCGCCTACTAGGGTCTCCGCCTACTACCTGTACCTTTTCTGGATCGTCACCTTCCCAATACACTCAGTCAGTCACTCATTCGTACCGCTATAAAAGTTATTAGTCTCTAATCATCAAAGTTCTGTTTTCAGGTCCAAAAAGCAGTACAGCAGCGATTAGGTATCCCCACGCAACTGACTTCAGACAACATATACGCGTTGTATGAGATATGCCGCTTCGACAGGTCCTGGACGGAGGTCTACCAGTCACCCTGGTGTGCAGCCTTCACCAGCGAAGACTTGGTGGTGCTGGAGTACAGGGATGACGTCAGACATTACTACAGGAATGGATATGGCTCTTGGGTAAGTGTGGTTTTCCACCTGTGGCTCTTAGTTAGGTGTGGAATTATCTATACAATAGTCCTTTCAGTACTCTCGTTCTTTTATCAGCAGGCTCTTTTTTAAGTCGCTGCATTTTATATTACGCACTTAAAACTAATGGACTGAAGATGGGCAAGTCATCTTCATCTAAAAGTATCTCAGGCACTGTAGGCCAAGGTTGCCTCTTGAAGCTGTATTAATGATCCAGTAACGATATGGTTATACATACATACATAATTATTATAACGCCCGTATCCCTAATGGGGTGGGCAGAGGCATAAGTAGTCATAAGAAAATTTGTAGCATGTGGTTATAAGTTAGTTGACTCCATTTTAATTCTCTTTTTAGTTTTAAGATGACATTCAAAATGATTGTGATATTGTTTGTCAATAGGTAAATGAAATGAAATGAAAACTTGCAGCCACTCCTGATTCAAAGTCCTATGTGAGATATGGTGAACCATGGTGACAGGTGATCAGTCCATCGCTTACGGATAAACACCTAAAACTCTTCCTAAAACTAAATGATTTCCAGACAATTTAGATTTAGACAATTAGATAATAGATCCAGACAAGTTAGTCATAAATATAACATTGCTTTTTATGATACAGGTTAACGTGAACCTAGGTGGTCTAGCTTTAAAAGACTTGTACGAGACCTTCGTGAGCGCAGCCGAGGGCCAGGGTCGGAAGATCACGTCATACTTCACACATGACACCATGTTGGAGATGGTGTGGTGTGCGCTGGGCATTTTCCGGGACCCGTACGAGCTGCTAGGCTCGTTCAGGAACCCCAGTCGTGTATGGAGGTCCAGTAATATTGGCGCACTATCAACCAACCTGATTGCTGTTTTAAATAGGTAAGATTTTGGATGCCTTGGTCCATTTTCAAAAATATTTCAATATGCACTCACTCATTTCTTAACAGTTTGAAAATACTGAATTATTTTCGCCCATGCTTGACCAGAATCGAAACATTAGAGACTTACCCCCAAATACTCAAACACATCTCAGAGTTGAGCACGTCTCAAGTGACGAGTTTTTGACAGATTTTCATCAAAAACTGTCAAAAAACCGTGACTTGAGACGCGCTCAACTCTGAATCGCGTTTGAGTATTATACCATTAGTGCTCTGATTCAATGGAACCTAACTTCAAATCAAAATACAAAAGAGGTGATTTGTCAAACGGAATTATTGCTAATACTGCCCCCTCTAAAGTTTGCCGGAAAGGACAGAAGATTTGACAGGATGTCTTAAGATAAAATTTGTTAGTTATCTTCTTTTTTGAAATACCTAAAGATATATGCCAACTATTCCGTTCCATAGTCGAAACGTCACCTCACGTGCCTGCTCAAAACAGCAAAGCAAATAAGAAACAAACTTTACTAGTCTGCTTTTTAGTGCCGGGTTATTCCGACATTCCTGGCATTATTTCAATTTCAGCTGTCAAGAGTCTGGCAGGCAGACCCATCGCGTGCAGTTCTTTATCAACGAGAAGGAGACCGAGATCTGTCCTCCTGGAGGCTGCACCTGGGAGCAGTTCCAGGACAAGTTCCAGAAGTTCGCGGCAGCAGACTTGGACTTCTGCAGCATGGCTCCCGGAGCTAGAATTTGATTTCAAAACCAATAACCATACAGCATAAGCGAAATAGGTATTATAAAAAAGTGCGCATGCGCAAAATACAGTAATCTATAAGTTTCCAGAAATAGCTATAAAAATAGACGCCTAAAATGATTTACAATAATAAGCAACATTATGTTTATTATGACTTATGTATATGCTCAAAATACACAGTTTACAGTTCTCCTTCTCGACACCTAAATTAAAATAAGTACATTATATAATAACTTATAGCCAGTTTTCAAACACGGACAAAAATAATTTAAATTGTCTTCAAATAAGGATTGTTACAGGCTGTGAATTTTATCATTTGATATCCATTTTTTATGTAAATAAAAATATAAGTACCTATAAACAACTATTTTTTATTTGCCACTCAATTAATTGTATTTCATTTGTTTGTAAAAAATAAGTTTTAATAACCAGCAATTTCAATTAATGATGACTTTATATCATAAACTAGCTGTAGCCCGCGACGTTGTTTATCACCCAGCTCATTGAAATTCGACTTAGATTGATACACAGTCAGTAAGACATAGAAATACTCGTTGTCAAGATTTTCAATACAACTAACACCATCTATTGGATTAAAAACACAAAAATTTCTATAGCATATAATAACAGCAAATCTTTGAACTTGCCCAATTTAATATGAAGATTATAAGGGGATATGAGATCCACTAGAGTCCAAACATTACGTTAGGCCCACAGAGTTAAGACGTGTCCAAGTGATCTCCGTGATTTTATGGAATAAAATTTTTCTTACGTTGACTTTGCCTTTGAGTTTTCAAGACCTACCGAGTCGGTATTGGAAGCACACCACTGTTGCTGTAAAAAAGTACCTGCTACCTGTTTTCCTCACAAACATGTTTATATTGATGGCCTCTGTAGCCAGGTTCATTACAATAATTAGATTGGTCATCATCATCATCATCATTTCAGCCCGTCTCCGCCCACTGCTGGGCATAGGCCTCCTCTTTATTACGCCATTCTCTCCGATCCCTCGCGAATCTCATCCAATGATTCCCGGCTATGTTCACGATGTCATTCGACCATCGGGCGAAGATTGGTCTGGCATTGTTAAAATTTCATAAATGTCAGATTAACTGCCCTGCCATAAATTAATGTCTAAGAAGGATTTACGCATTATCCTGGTTATCCTTTTACATCCTTTTTCTATTTTGGGACCGTTTTACCAGATGAAAAGTTGCCTATGTCCTTCCCCGGGATCGAATCTATCTTCTTGCCCATTTTCATCAAAATTTGTTCAGCAGTTTAGGTGTGGCCTATACCTACTATACATGTGAAAGTTGTGCGGATGTTTGTATGTTTGTGCCTCAATCACCCCTAAACGGCTGAATGGATTTGAATGAAACTTGGAACATACATAGTACATGTGATGGATTAACATTTATAGGCTATTTTTATCCGGGTTCCACGTAAGCGAAGCCGCGGGGGGCAGCTAGTAATATTATATAATGTAAGTATTATAGTATGGATATGCAACCGAAATTTGAATAGGTCAAGAGGTTGTCAAAGTTTAAATAGAATAAAAAATATGATAGGTGAGTAGCGACCTCGAAAACTTGAACTATAGAAATAAATCACATCACAATGTAGTAACACAGCGACGAATGTGGCTTTTTTAAACAGTCCAATATAAACGTACTTTTGGATAAAATGGAGGGGGTAATTAAACGAAGTATCTCAGTTAACAGATCTAGTCACAATAACGGCCTCGAAGACCTCATCTCGTGCTTCATGCTGGACCGGTCTTGGAACGGCACGGTGCCTCGTGGCAACTCGCAGAGATCTTATTTGTACATTCCGGGACGGAAACGGTCCGTTTATCAATCATAATAGTGGGCATAAGCCTACAAGTGTTCTAGAGGGGTAGTCAGAGTGGCTGATTGCCGACGCAACGAGAGAATGAAGTTATTATTGATTCTGTGTGCAGTCGCCTGTGTGCGAGCTTGCTATTGGAACAGCCAGTGTATCTACCAGCTACATTCCTCCAATACTCCATATGAAACTGTAAGGGGGGATATCAGAGACATTGCTCTACCACTGAGTAAGTTTGGTTTGACTGACGGTCATGATTCCACATGCTTCCTTCGTTTATGTCATCTAATACGGACCAAGGATTCGCTATGACCAAACAAAACATAAAGCGGGCAAACGCGGGCATGTTTTTGGGAATCACTGTGTTATCGTATTCTATAAGTCAATTTTGTATTGCAAAAACGCGACGAAGCGCGTTACAAACAAATTACGAGCTATCAGGTTTCGTTTGATCTTAGTGAATAAGGCCCCTGCCATCTTCGTCGTGGCAAAGTGCCACACGATTTAAAATATCTATATAATTTATACATCTCGCCAACGGACTTCTCAATTTATACAACTACAAGCAGAAGCCCGCGGTTTCACTCGTTTAGAGTAACTGCACAAAAGCGGTATGTTACCGCTTTTGTGATCACGAATAAAGACTCTTTATTACTGTACGACTCAATTAAATTTAATAAAATAAAATTTAAAATAAATTTGAAACGAAGCCTTTTAAAGTATTACCTCTTTTGTAACATTTGATCACTATAAGCCATAGAAGTGTTTGCCAAAGTTAATGTATATAATCGAAAACACGGTGTATGTTTTTAAATTACTTGAAGCAAGGATTTGGATTGATAAATTGTGATAAATCTGCACTTAAAGTGATGCGAGGCCTTTTGTGTAAAACTGTTACACCGTTTAGTTCGCGTAAAAGTCCTGCAAATTAAATCGTGGTGTAGGAATAAATTGGAAATAAATATCGATCTCTCATCCGGCTCATTAAATTTTCATGGGTTTGTAGATTGCAAAGCTGTCAGTATATGGTCTATTAACCGTCATGGCAACAGGAGTACGAGCAAGAGGGTGACGGAAGTCATCAAGTACATCGCTTCTTTGAAGGACGAGATTATCATGAGCTATGAAGTTGGTAGAGGCCAGTTGTGTGCGCAGGTAATATGCTAGGGCTTACCTTGGACAGAAGATAAGTATAGCTATCGTAAGAGGTAAAGTAGAAGTATGCCTGCGTTCGATGATCAAAACTAAAATGGATGAAAAACATAGTTCGTTTAAATTACATGATTCGTATTTTAATGTGTTAAAATTTCAGGATGTGGAAAACTTAAGAGAGTGGTCTTGGAACAGCTCCTTAGAAGTCTCCCACTCCCTCCTCACCCCAACTGGGTATAAGGAACTCTTTGGCATAGGCAAGAGGATCCGCCAAAAGTACCCTCACCTCCTCGAAGGGGTTGAAGGTGAATACCTCTTCCGACCTGGCAATGAGACAAGAACGATCGACAGCGCTATAGCTTTTGTGGATGGACTCTGCAATGGCACCAACATTACCTTGCGTGTGAACGAAGCTGTGGACATTGATAATGTTACCATGGTAAATAAGTACCCACTGCAAAAAAACCTTACCTGCCGTAATAGTTAACCTTTTTATTTATTTATGTTGTACACGAATGGGATCGAAGAGATTGTCAGCGTCGCAGGCTGTTAGTGGATTAGGCTATCACAGAAGCGTGAAAAGTGGCAAAGCAAAGGGAAGTCGTGGGTGCTATATGACCGCGGATAATGTTAAGCGCCATATTTTACTGCAATGATGTTGACGTGTACGACGTCTATAGTAGAAATCACAAATTCCTAATTTTATAGCAATGGTCAAGGATGAAGATGGACGAAGGCGATCACTGAATGGTGGCCCCGAGACGCTCAACGGCCAAGAGGCAGACCACCCGCCCGATGGTCGAATCCCTACAGACATCGATGTCCCTACAGACATCGTGAACATAGCCGGGAGTCATTGGATGAGATTCGCGAGGGATCGGAGAGAATGGCGTGATAAAGAGGAGGCATATGCCCAGCACTGGGCGGAGACGGGCTGAAATGATGATGATGATAATGGTCAAGGATAGCCAATTGTTGAACAACTGTCAAAGGAGTTAAATTATTAAAAAGTTGTTAAACTTTCAGCCGTACGAGAACTGCAACAGATATGACCAGGAGTGGCAGTCAGGTCAAATAATTAATGATTATACGGATGCGTACTTTAAATCTGAAGAGTTTATATCTGTAAGTACCTTCTGTCTTTAAAAATTCTAAACTATCAAATATCTCACAGTTGCGTTCTATTCTCAGGTCCAAAACACAGTGCAGCAACGCCTAGGCATTTCCACCAAACTGACTCCGACCGACATATACTCTCTGTACGAGATCTGCCGCTTTGACAGGTCCTGGACGGAGACCCTCCGATCACCCTGGTGTGCAGCCTTCACCAGCGACGACCTGATGGTCCTGGAGTATAAAGATGACTTAATTCATTACTACAGGAAGGGATATGGCACTTGGGTAAGTGGGGAGTTGTACCACAATGATCCTACTACCACTCATTTTCAATAAGAAATCTTCTTTCTTTTAAGCGACTGCTAGTGGAGAGAACAGCCAAACGTTATTTTTTATACGAGCAGTTTTCATATTTTGTTTTACAGTTCAACGAGAACCTCGGAGGAGCAGTATTAAAAGACCTGTACAAGACCTTTGCAACTGCAGCAAAAGGCCACGGTAGGAAGATCACCTCCTACTTCGCGCGAAGCACTGTGTTGGGGATGATGTGGTCAGCGTTAGGCATCTACAAGGATCCAGACGACCTGCAACCTGATTTTAGGAACCACAGTCGAGTCTGGAGGTCCAGTTACTTTGGAGGCCTGTCAGCTAACTTCATTGCTGTTTTAAACAGGTAAAATTATTCAAAGGAATTTACAAAACTAATTAAATTTGTACAGTGCTTTAATTAGATTTGTACATTATGCCCAAGTAGTCAATAAATGAGACTATGCCTTATGGGAGGTCTTAAGAGCTAGTAACTATCGTCTACCAGACACAACAAGCATGCGTTCCCAAAGTTCCTGACGTCAACCCTGACGGCAGGCAAATGGCTACTCATAAAACACCACAGCCAAATCCATTGTGATTATGAAGAGGAAAATAATGTTGCACCTATTGAGATAAGGACAAGACAGTGATAATGTAAATATAAATAATTAAATAAACATTTCTGTAATTATTATAACCATGATCGTAACCTTATCATTATTTAAATTGTAGCTGTCAAGAATCTGGCAGGCAGACGCATCGCGTGCAGCTCTTTATCAACGAGAAGGAGACTGAGATCTGTCCTCCTGAAGGCTGCACCTGGCAGCAGTTCCAGGATAAGTTCGAGAAGTTCACGGCTGAAAACCTAGACTTTTGTCACATGGATAAATATACTTCTACAGCCAGAAAGTGATAATGCCTTTTTGTTTTAAATACAGGAGCATTTCTTTTTTCTGCTATTTCAATGATTGTCTAAGAATAAATGATTGAAGTATTTGTTTTATTGATTTATCTGTTTAGGAAGATCGTAGGATATTAGGTAGAAAAATAAAACGGCATTATTGGTAACTTCAATTTTAATTGATCGAGCGAGCGAAACGAGCGATGATTTCAGCGGCAACTTTATCGAGTGAAGTGTCATACGAAAGGGCAAACTACGTTTACTAAAAATGTAAACCTTAATAACCGTTGTAACCTGAGCTGCCTTTTGTTAGAGTTTCGATGTCTTCGTAGTTCAGGTTACACTGGATATCATATAGTATGGGGGAATTTGAACCAGAAGGAAAGTCGCCAGAAAGTACAGGAAAAGTGGCTTAGGAACCATTTGCTGCTGAGGTATGTTGCGAAAATATTTTTTGATTCTTATCCACTCGGTTACTAAGGAGAATTTCGTTGCAACGAAAACAAAAATCGGGACAGCAGAAGTTGGCACAAAGTGTATAAGTACACACTTCTGGAATCCTTGCAGTGATGCCAAGTGGACTATCGTTATATCGAAGTGTTGAAATGTATCTTTGAAGCCGCCACCATATGGTGTCTAAGTACAGGACCAGCAGTCTAAACCCATCCAACTACGCATAGGAGTGTGACAGGGGGATGTCATATCCCCGAAACTACTCTCTGTTGGAAGATTATGATTAAAACGCTTGACTGGAAAGGCATTAACATACATGGTGAGCACATCTCACACTTACGATTTGCAGATGGTCCTAATGATGGCAGTCCTTCGCTGAGTACTTCGCTGGAGTAGCTGCGACTAAGCAAAAGTCAAGACCTTTGCTTAGTTGCAGCATTGAATGAATTTGGATAAAACCAAGGTCATATTTAATGACCGCATCGATCCGGAACCTGTCGTCGTAAATGGCCACCTTCTTGAAGTTGTTTCGGAATACACTTGTCTCGGGCAGATGCGGTTGGGTAGAAACAACTTTGAGAAGGAGGCTAAGAGGTAAATCCAGCTCGGTTTGGCAGCATTTGGAAAATTACGTTAAGTTTTCACGTCACCTATACCCAGTGCCTGAAAACCAAAGTGTTGTCTCACCACAAATGAGATAAAACTCACATTATGGCGAGAATCCATATATGAATCCCTACTGTCTTCTTACAGAGGTAGTCTACCACTTGCCTTGTCTGCACGTCATAGTGAACCCGAGACACGTAGATCAGAGTTGTAGGTACCTCTGCTCGGAAACTGTTTGATGCCATTGCAGTTCCACACTGGTTGCTTGCGGCTAGTGGGCTTGCAGCGCTTACTCACCACCTCCGCGAAGCCCTCCGCATTACAGGGCTCCTTCCTTGGAGCCGGCTCTGGCGGCTTTTTGTTATAATACTATTCTTAAAGTTTCCAGAAATAATTGACGTCTAGAAGATTTGCAATGCATGACATTCTGATCTGATTGTTTATTTTGACCTTAGAAATAAGCAACTTAGTTTATGTAGGTACATACCTACATACATACAGAAATATAAGTCGCTATTTATATATATTATCACGCCCGTATCGCTAATAAAGTGGGCAGAGCCACAAGTAGGCATAAGATAAAGAACCATGGTGACAGGTGATCAGCTCATCGCCCATAGATGGCTCATCATGCTGGAGGGGATACCATTCCTTAGTAGACTGTTGTCTCCCAGTCCAGCATGTCATGACTCATGTTTATGACTTATGTTTAATGCCCAAAATAAACAATTTATTACCTACCTTTTTATTAACTTCCTCCTCTAGACATGTATATAATAACCAGTTTTCAAACATCAATTAATTCACTTTAAGCGTCGGACCAAAACAATTTAATTGTCTTCAAATAAGGATTGTTACATGCTGCGAATTTTATAAATATCCATATTTTTTTAAGTAAATTAAAAAATACCTATATATCACATTTTTTTACTTACCACCGAATTGTTTGTATATCATTTGTTTACAAAAAAACTATATGTTTTTGTTTCAATAACCAGTAATTTCAACAAAATAGTGTCCCTAAATCGTATATAGGCTACCGATATATGGAAAGGTCAAGAGGTTGTCAAAGTTTGAACTCAATAAATATGATAAGTGAGTAGCGACCTCAAAATAGCAAATAAACTTCGTGTAGTTAATTCTTTAAGTTAGCGACCTTGAAAACTTGTAATAAATCACATCACAAACCGTTCACACATCGACGAATGTGTCTCTTTTAAACAGTCCAATATGAACGTACCTTTAGATAAAATGGAGGGGGTAATAAGACGAAGTCTCTCAGTTAACAGATCTAGTCACAATAACGGCCTCAAAGACCTCATCTCGTGCTTCATGCTGGACCGGTCTTGGAACGGCACGGTGTCTCGTGGCAACTCGTAGAGATCTTATTTGTACATTCCGGGACGGAAACGGTCCGTTTATAAATCATAATAGTGGGCATAAGCTTACAAGTGTTCTAGAGGGGTAGTCAGAGAGGCAACGAGAAAATGAAGTTATTGTTGATTCTGTGTGCAGTCGTCTGTGTGCAAGCTTGCTATTGGAACAGCCAGTGTCTCTACCCGCTATATTCCTCCAGAACTCCATATGCAACTGTAAGGGGGGATATCAGAGACATTGCTCTACCACTGAGTAAGTTTGGTTACTAATAAATTCATTGATCATCATCATCTTCCTGCCCTTATCCCACTCTATATGGGGTCGGCACAGCATGATCCTTGGTGACCGATCATGCTGTAAGAGTTTTGGGTAAGGTGTTTTATGACTGGCCGCCTGCCTGATAAATAAATTCATTGATCATCATCATGATTCCTTCGTTTGTGCCGTCTTATTCATTTCGGCACACGATTTTGAATCCTACTAACATTATAATTGCGAAATTTTGTGAGGATGTGAGGATGTATGGATGTGACGATGTATGTATGTGACGATGTATGTTTGTGCCTCAATCACGCCCAAACGGCTGAACGGATTTAAATGAAACTTGGAATATACATGGTACATGTAGTGGATTAACATATAGGCTATTTTTTTATCCGGTCACCACTTGAGCCAAGCCGCGGGCGGCAGCTAGTATGTATATAAAAAAATGCCCTGACCCCACAAGATTAGCGTTACACGGTGATTTGAATACGGTAAGTAAATCTTATTTACTTTGAATACGGTAAGTAAGATTTACCGTATTCAAATCGAAAATTGATCTTAATGGGCTGTCCCATCAAGTATAACTGGATGCAGATTCTTTTAAGCTTCCTGTAAGTGCTAAGTTTAAGGTTAAGTTAATTGAGTTACAAGTTGTTAAACTAGTTTTTAGTAAATAGGCAACCGGTCCGCCTTTAAAGTTTAAAGAGCAGTTCCAGGTTCAACCTGTGCTTGGTAATCAGCGGCAGGTGCCTTGTGCTAAATTCCATCATGCCGACCAACATGAAGTAATTTCAGCGAAATGTGTTTCCAATATTATTAAGAATATGAAGAGAGGTAAGTCACCTGGGCATGATGGACTTAGTATAGAGCATCTTCTGTATGCTGGGGTACATCTCCCCAGAGTGCTGGCAATGTTCTTTAGTTTTTGTATAGGACACTCATACTTACCGGAGAACATGATGAAAACCGTTGTAGTTCCCATTATTAAAAATAAAACGGGTGATGCTTCTGACGGGTCCAATTACAGACCAATTTCCTTAGCTACTGTTGTTGCAAAGGTGTTGGACAGCATTCTTGAAAATCAACTAAGTAATCATCTTGATATTCACGAGGCCCAGTTTGGGTTTCAGCCGAAACTGTCTACCGAAGCGGCAATCATATGTTTCAAGCATGCTGTACAATACTACACATGTAGGAAAACGCCTGTCTATGCCTGCTTTTTGGACCTGTCAAAGGCGTTTGACTTAGTGTCGTATGAGGTTCTGTGGCAGAAGCTATTAACAGAAACAAGTGTACCAAAGGAGTTCATACATGTTCTTGAATATTGGTATGAAAATCAGAAAAACACTGTGAGATGGGCAGGTTCGTACTCGGATGAGTACAGGTTGAAGTGTGGTGTGAGGCAAGGAGGGTTGTCCTCGCCGAGGTTGTTCAACCTGTACATAAATAGGTTAATTGTTGAACTCAGTAAAGCTAAATTCGGATGCTCAATTCATGGCCTCAGTGTTAATAACATAAGCTATGCAGATGATATGGTTTTGCTGAGTCCATCAATTAATGCTCTGAGACGAATGCTAAACATTTGTGAGACATATGCAGTGACTCATGGGCTCAGGTACAACGTCAAAAAGAGTGAGTTAATGCTTTTTAGAGCTGGTAACAAGAGCTACTCTGTTCCCGCAGTACAACTAGGAGGAACTTCTCTTAACTGGGTAACGAAATTCAAGTACCTGGGCCACTGGGTCACTGAGGATTTGTCAGACGATTTGGATATGGAGAGGGAGCGTAGGGCTTTGTCAGTGAGGTGTAACATGCTGGCTCGCAGATTTGCACGTTGCACAGCACTAGTTAAAATTACACTTTTTAAAACATTTTGTACTTCTCTTTACACGTGCAGCCTGTGGGCTAAGTATACACAGAAATCCTACAACGCCCTACGAATCCAATACAACAACGGTTTCAGAATGCTGTTGAGGCTGCCGCGATTCTGTAGCGCATCGGGGATGTTCGCAGACGCACGCACTGATGACTTTTTTGCGATCATGCGAAAGAGAACGGCGTCCCTGATGCGCCGGTTGCGTGGTAGTACCAACGGCCTTCTAACCGTTGTTGTTGAGGACCTGTGCTCGGCCTACATGAGACACTGGCTGGCAGTACTTCGGCCTATCACACGCCTAGTGTCTCAATAGGTAGGTCTTAATGTTATTATTTTTTTTTTTAGTTTTATTTTAAGTAGCTTTTAGGTTTACTAATTTAGCTTGTAAGTTACTACTAACACAATATGGATCAATGGTCTGAAATAAATACATTTTATTTATTTATTTTTATTTTATTTAAGGTGCGAGTAGGTACTTATATTGTCACTGTAAAATTGAAAATCATCATCATAATCTTCCTGCCCTTATCCCACTCTATGTGGGGTCAGCACAGCATGATCCTTGGATCATGTTGTAAGAGTTTTGGCTAAGGTGTTTTATGACCGGCCGCCTGCCTGACGTCAACCCTCCTTGGGAATACTTACTTATTGTATCTCATCATAATTGTTGAGGATACTATTCCTTTAGTCGACTTTTACGACATGCTTGGGGAGAGAAGCAGCTGGACGCATTCTATGTTTTTTTTTTCACTGTAAAATTGAAAATATTGTTAGATTATAATCTATCTCGCAAGATTGTAAACTGTCGAAAGATTGGACCGTAATATACTGCTTACAATTTACGGTGGGCGCTGCCGCGGCACGCTCGCTCTGCTCGCTCGCCTAAAGCGTACTTTTTCACTAACTAACCTAACCTACTAATTTTGATCTAAGCAGATGTTCGACAGTTTACAATTTTACGGAGCACGGTGACACGGTGACTTACACCGTATTTCCAAAGATATACATTTACTTCAACATGCCATTAACTTTACACTTTGTAGGTATAAATCAAAAATCATTAACAATCTCTCATGTCGCTCATCAAATTTTCACGGGTTTGTAGATTGCAAAGCGGTCAGTATGTGGACCCTGAACCGTCATGGCAACAGAAACCCGGGCATGAGGGCGACGAAAGACATCAAGTACGTCACTTCTTTGAAGGACGAGATCATCGCGAGCCATGAAGCTGGTAGAGGCCAGTTGTGTGAGCAGGTAATGTGCTGGAGCTATGCTCACCTTGCAAGATAAGTAACTATAATAATAATTGGTGCGCATTCTATAGTACTATTTTTTTTTGTGAAACATCCATAACTGTTTATCTTATGTGTTCTGTTGGCGTTGCCTAATAATAAATAAATAAATAACTATAGGAAGCGGAAAGGTACGTTTCTAAGGTGAGGTGTGTTTTCCATCAATTTAAGTTATGATCATCGACCGCTGGCATACTAGTAGTTCGTAGATTTAAACGAACTATCATTCAAATATTACATGATTTATATTTAAACTAGTGACCCGCCCCGGCTTCGCACGGGGATAGACATATACCATCGTGGTCATTTTTGAAGACCTTTTTAAGGTCTACAATACTGTAGTAAATTATTTTGATCTATCTCGTAGGGTTCAGCCAGCGTTTGCAATATAAGCGCAAAAAATGTGTTTATTTACGACATCACATTAGAAATTTCTAAATTTATCAGTGTTTCTCTACTATATTATGCATGTATTATACATATAAACCTTCCTCTTGAATCACTCTATCTATTAAAAAAACCGCATTAAAATCCATTGAGTAGTTTTAAAGATCGAAGCATACATATGGACAGACAGCGGGAAGCGACTTTGTTTTATACTACGTAGTGATGATGTTTTAAAATTTCAGGATGTGGAGAACTTAAGAGAGTGGTTCTGGAACAGCTCCCTTGAAGTCTCTCACGCGTACCTCACCACTGCAGGGTATAAGGAACTCTTTGACTTAGGCAAGAGGATCCGCCAAAAGTACCCTTACCTCCTCCAAGGGGTTGAAGAAGGTGAATACCTCTTCCGACCTATCAATGAAACTAGAACGATCGACAGTGCTATAGCTTTTGTGCATGGACTTTCCAATGGCACTAACATTACCCTGCGTGTGGATGAAGCTACAAGCAGGGATGAAGTCATCCAGGTAGGTAAGTACCTACTGCAGTAGAGAAACCTTACTGACCTACTAAAGTATGTTCGTAAGAGCCTAGTGACGGAGTTTTTAGGCCGCCTAAAGGCCTCCGTCATGGCTTAACGACTTAAAAGCCGGGACCGACTGTTTAACGTGCCCTCCGAAGCACGGAAGCGCTCAGCTCGTAATGCAACTTGCGGTCACACATCCCGATTTGTGACCGCGCATATCGTTGCTTAAATTTAACGATCAATCAAGAACGCCTAAGCAAGCTACGCCACGAGCTCTTCTAACCTACTTTAATCAATAAACTTTTTATAGATCAAGCGAGCGAAGATCTCAGTGGCAGCATGGGTTTGGTGTTGTATGTTTGTGGATATGTTTCTTAGAGCATAACTTTCGACCGTTAATCCTATCTGTATTAAACTTGGTAAATGAATAGATTGTGCTATAAAATAAGATGAGATACATAAGCAAGTATTCCCAAGGAGGGTTGATGTCAGGCAGGCGGCCGGTCATAAAACACCTTAGCCAAAACTCTTACAGCATGATCTAAGGATCATGCTGTGCTGACCCCACATAGAGTGGGATAAGGGCAGGAAGATGATGATGATACCTACATACAATGGGTGTAAAAAATTTACTAACAAATTGTCAAAGGAGTTAAGATAAAGTTTTTTACCTTTCAGCCATATGAGGGTTGCAACAGATATGGCCAGGAGTGGCACTCAGGTCAAATAATAAATGATTATATTGATGCGTACTACAAATCGGCAGAATTTATATCTGTAAGTACCTTCTTTCTTCATAAATTCTAAACTATCAGCTATTTCACCGTTTTGTTCTATTCCCAGGTCCAAAACACAGTGCAGCAACGCCTAGGCATTTCCACCAAACTGACTCCAAACGACATATACTCTCTGTACGAGATCTGCCGCTTCGAGAGGTCCCAGACGGAGACTCTCCGATCGCCCTGGTGTGCAGCCTTCACCAGTGACGACCTGATGGTATTGGAGTATAGAGATGACGTAATTCACTACTATAGGAAGGGATATGGCACTTGGGTAAGTGTGGAATTGTTCCCCAATGATCCTACCACCACTCCAACTCTAGCTCAAGAAGAAAATTTGTGTCAGCTTCTGTATATTTCTTCTAAGTAGCTTTTACAGGAGGGAATAGATAATCGTTCTTTTTATACGAGTATTTTGTTATACAGTTCAACGTGTACCTGGGAGGAGCAGTCTTAAAAGACCTGTATAAGACCTTCGTGACTGCAGCCAAAAGCCAGGGTAGAAAGATCACCTCCTACTTCGTGCGGAGCACTTTGATGGGGATGGTGTGGCCAGCGTTGGGCATCTACAAGGATCCATACGACCTGCAACCTACATTTAGGAATCATAGTCGAGTCTGGAGATCCAGTTACTTTGGAGCTCTATCAGCTAACCTCATTGCTGTTTTAAACAGGTAAAATTATTCAAAAAAATTAACAAAACTAATTAGATTTGTACAGTGCAGCATCATTATGCCCTAGTAGTCTAAATAAATAAATGAGACTATGCCTTGTGGAGGGCCTTTAGGTTGACGCTAAGAGCTTGTAACTATCGTCGATCAGACAACAAGCATGTGTTTCAAAAGTCCTGACGCCAACCTTGACGGCAGGCAGGCGGCCGCTCATAAAACACCACAGCCAAAACACGATGAAAACATGATGTGCCTCACCTAGTGAGATAAGAGCAACAAAATGATGATGAGTCAATAATTGAGACAACAAACTTCTGATCATAGTGCCTTATTCACAGATTTACCTAATACGAGTAGTACCAGCAGTGATCGTAATACTGGTATTTACTCGTTAGAACGATTTAAAATCTTGAATGTTGGATAATTTTATTGAGAAAGATCTTAACCGTGCCTGTTAGGATACTTATTATAACCATGATTGTAACCTTATCATTATTTAAATTGTAGCTGTCAAGAATCTGGCAAGCAGACGCATCGCGTGCAGCTCTTTATCAACGAGAAGGAGACTGAGATCTGTCCTCCTGAAGGCTGCACCTGGCAGCAGTTCCAGGATAAGTTCGAGAAGTTCACGGCTGAAAAACTAGACTTTTGTCACATGGATAAATATAATTCTACAACCAGAAAGTGATAATACCTCTTTTTAAATACAGAATCGTTTTTTCTATTATTTCAATGTTTCTCTACCTAACTATTTGTTTTGTTGATCTATCTGTTTAGGAAGGTTGTAGAGTATAATGTAGAAAAATAAAACGGCATCATTAAAGTATTTTATGACAACGATATCGCTTTATTAGATGTCAAAAGGGGGATCAAGAGGCAGGCGCGCCCCGCCGCGGTGCGGGGGTGGGGGGCGTGTCTCGAAGGCTCATTCGCAAGCGCGGCGCGCGCGTCTCCAGTCTCCCCACACTCTCGATACATACTCCACGGTAATAAATAATATAAATAATAAATATTAACAAGTTACAAAATATCCTTTCGTAAAAAGATTAGATACCTAACAGTGTATATTTTTTTTTTATTGGCTTACAAAAATTTTTACAGTTTCTCGTTTCACGCTTCGTAACACGTTAACGACTGTTATGTATAAAAAGTTACATTAACGAAAAATCTGTACAGTCCGTTTGTTTTTGGTTTGGAACGTTTAGAAATCTTCAGGCGCCAGGTCGAACCTTGGTGGGAAGGTGCCGAAGCCGTCGCTAAGGCCGGGGCGCGTGCGCTGGGGCTGCAGGAAAAAGACAAATATCAGTACACACCCATCACATCTTTCTACCCACCACGTGCAGGATATCATGCTGATCATGCCGAATAGATGCATAAATATTGGTAAACGTGGTTTTTTTACAGAAGAATATTATATAACTTTTAGGTAGGTACTATTTCTAGAGGGCCGCACTGTTCCAGGTGCTGTGGGGAGCGTGCAACAAAACGTTGCCAACTTACATAAATCTCCAGTGCTGATTTAGGGACGCCCTTTAACGGACGCCTGAACGAGAGAAATAAGCTTTAGTGTCTACAAAGAATCTTAATGAAAAGAGAGAGGCAATCAAAAGTAAACATTATTCGTGTCAACGAGCATAAAAGGCAGTCGGTTTTATTTTAGTTGCCGATATGGGAGTAGGCTCTATTAAAGGTAACTCACCGCCGGACTGACTCCTCTCGCTGTGGATCCCGCGCGTCCCTTGCCGCGGAACTTGCTGATGGCCTGCTCGGCGAGGTCAGCCCTCTCCTCTGCCTCTTCGAGCTCCTGCTGCGCCTTGCGGAACTTAGCCAAGTTGAGGGCGGCGATCTCTTCCGCCTCCTCGATCTGCCTCTTGTAGGTCTTGATCTTCTGCTGCAGCTTGTCAACCAGATCCTGCATGCGCTCGTGGTTCTTACGGTCCTCCTCGGCCTGGAAGCTGAGCTCCTTGATGCGCCTTTCGGATTTGCGGAGGTTCTTCTGTGCGTCAGCGTGTCTCCTCTGTTCGCCGTCGAGCTCGTTCTCGAGCTCTCTGACTCTCTGTTCGAGCTTCTGGATGGCCTTCTTGCCTCCCTTGAGAGCGTTAGCCTCGGCCTCGTCCAGCCTGATCTGCAGCTCCTTAATCTGCTGCTCCAGGGCCTTGCGAAGCTTCTCCTGGGTCTGGGCGTGCTCTTGCTCGGCGCGCAGCTCATCGGCAAGGCGCGCGGCGTCAACCATGGCCTTCTTGGCCTTCTCCTCTGAGTTCTTGGCTTCGTTGAGAAGCTCGTCGAGGTCGGAGTGCAGGGTCTGCAGCTCGGACTCGAGTTTCCTCTTGGCAGCGGACAGAGAGGCGCTCTGGGCGGAGAGCTCGTTGAGCTGCTCGTGAGCGTCTCCCAGCTCTTGCTCGGCCTGGCGGCGGGCGCGGTCGGCCTGTTCCAGGAGGGTGCGGGACTCTTCCAGTTCGTTCTGGAGGGCGTTGGCGCGACGTTCTGAGATTCCGAGCTGTTCACGGGCGTCATCGCGGGCGCGTTGTTCCTCCTCGAGGGCGGTCTGGAGGTCCTTGATCTGGGCCTGGTAGCGCTTGATGTTCTTCTGGGCCTCGGCGTTGGCCTTGTTGGCGTGGTCGAGAGCGATCTCAAGCTCGTTGATGTCGGCCTCAAGCTTCTTCTTCATGCGCAGGGCCTCAGCCTTGCCCTTAGCCTCGGCTTCGAGGGAAGCCTGCATGGAGTCGAGTGCGCGCTGGTGGTTCTTGCGGGTGTTCTCGAACTCCTCCTCCTTCTCTTGAATGCGCCTGTCGATCTCCTGTCTGACCTGGGACAGCTCGAGCTGTGCGCGCAGGACCTTGTTCTCCTCCTGTTCGAGGGCGGCCTCGGCCTCCTCGAGAGCGGCCTGGAGCTCGTCCTTCTCGGCCTCTAGACGTTTCCTGGCCTTCTCGATCTCGTGAATGTTGCGGCCACCTTCTCCGATCTGGTCGAGCAAGTCCTTGACCTCGTCGGCGAGGTTTTTGTTCTCGCGGCGCACGGCCTCGAGTTGTTCCTGGCCTTCCTCGTAGGCACCCTTGAGACGGAACAGTTCGGTGGAGTAGTTGCGGCATTCCTTCTGGCTGGCGTCGAGCTCGGCAGCGAGGTCGTCGACCTTGAGCTTCCATTCTCCGATGATTTTGTCGAAGGCCTTCTGCTTCTTCTCGGCGGCGTTGGCAATGGCGGTGGCACGGTCGACCTCAAGCTGCAGATCCTCGACCTCGGTGGCGAGGCGCTGCTTGGTCTTCTCGAGGGCAACGACCTTCTGGTTGAGGGACTCGATGGTCTCCTCGGCCTCGGCGAGGCGTGCCTGGAGCTTGCGCTTGGCTTCCTCGAGTTCCTCGGAGCGGGCGACGCCCTCGGACTCGTACTTGGAGCGCCACAGCTGGGACTCGGCGTTGGCCTTGGAGAGTTGGCGTTGCAGGTCAGCCTTGCCTTCTGCCTCCTCTTCCACTTGTTCGCGGATGTTATCGAGGTCATGTTCCAAATTGCGGAACTTGCCAAGGAGGGTAGCGCGTTCCTAGTGACAGATAAAATTGCAAATAAGTAAATTATTTTTTAAGTATTAGTATCAGATTATTATCTTCATCAGATATACATACCCTTGCTTCCTCGTCGGCGAGCCTCTTGGTGTCCTCAAGCTGGGTGGTAAGCGACACCTTGATCTTGGAAAGCTGAGACACCTGGGACTCGGCCTCCTCCAGTTGGCGGAGCAGGTCGGAGTTCTCGATGGACAGCTTCTTCTTGGCGGCGTCCAGGTCGTTGAGGGTGCGGTTGGCCTCGTCAGCCTTGGACTGCACCTCGTTGAGCTGGTGCTGCAGCTGCTTGACGATCTTCTCTTGGGCAGCCTGTGGTTAATTGATAATTTTAGCACACGTTCAAAGTACTATTTCTGAGGAAAAGTAATTGGGTGGCTGAGTAGATGTGTAAAGTTCAATGTTCAAGTGATGTTTCATATTTGTTAGATAAATAAAAACTGTATAATACGAGTATATATTAATAACATCGAAATAGTAAAATCATTCCTTGATTATTTTTGTCACTGTTACTGTTTCCATGCATTATTGATTATTTCTATGTTCAAAGTAAATCTGGATTAGTTCACTCAATTTCAAAGCAGTTTTAGCTTTCGTCTCATTGTATGGTATGGTCAATTAATCCATGTTTATTGTTATAATTAAGAGATTTGATGGTTTTTGTTATGTGTTTTGATGTATCTTGTAATCAATTAGCTCCTTTATTTTTGCCACAAGCTGCGAAGCGTTGTCTGCCCTGCAAGGCTGCAAACATTTTATAACATCTCTGTCTACCTTCTCGTTGGACAAGTGGTCGACTCCGGCGCGAAGGTCATTGACTTCGCTAAAGTATTGAGAGCGCTCTTTCTCAGCCCTGGATGGATAGATGACACATTTTATTATTTATTTCAAGACAATCGGTGCCTTAAATGAATAGAATGTCGTAATGTCTCGTGTGTGGAATGTCTCGGGTACGAAGGTTCCATGCAGGGTCACCCCGTGCGGTACCATGCCTCTCAGACGACATGTTACCTTCTCCCTCGCTACTTGATCGACAGCTGCGCGCGTGTTGTTAAGCTCGCTGTAGCAAGACGCACGGTCGTGCTCTGCCCTGGATTTTGCATTCAAGTCAATAAAAAAATATCTAAACTTATTTCGGGAAACAGGCTGGTCTATAAAACCGCAGATGTGCGGTTGTTAATCGCGAGTTTTACAAGTGTAATAAATTACTCAGTGATCGATAAAAATACTCACTTGGCCTTGAGCTTGTTGAGCTGGTCGAGCTGCTCACCCATCTCAGAGACGGCGTCGTTGTGCTTCTTGCGGAGGTTGGCGAGAGTGGACTCGTGCTGGATGTTGGCCTCCTCGAGGTCGCGGCGCAGCTTGCTGAGCTCGGCCTCACGCTTCTTGTTGAGCTCGATCTGAGCGGAGGTGGCGCCTCCGGCTTCCTCGAGACGCTCACCAAGCTCCTCAAGCTCGCGCGCGAGGTCCGCACGCTGCTTCTCGGCCTTGGCGCGCGCCTGGCGCTCCGACTCCACTTCCTCTTCAAGCTCCTCGATGCGGCCCTGCAGCTCCTTGATCTGCTTCTGCAGCTTGCTGACCAGAGACTGCTCGTCCTCGAGCTTGGCGGTGAGCGAGCTGATCTCCTTATCCTTGCGCTGGATGGTCTGCTCGAGCTCTTTCTTGTTGCGCTCGAGGTCGGAGACGGCCTCCTGGGTGAGCTTGAGGTCTCCCTCCACCTTCCTCCTCTGCTTCTCGACGTCGGCGCGCAGCTTCTTCTCGCGCTCCAGAGAGTCCTCGAGCTCGTCGAGGGTCTGCTCGAGCTTCTGCTTGACCTTGTTGAGGTGGTTGACCTTGTCCTCGGCGGCCTGGAGCTCCTCGGCGGTCTTCTGGGTGGTCTCGCCTTGGAGCTTCTTCTCCTTGTTCAACTTGTTGATGAGCTCATCCTGGTGGGCGATCTCATCGTTCAAGTTGCGGATCTGGTGGTCCTTGGTGGCCTTGTCCTGCTCAGACTTCTGGACGCTGAGTTCCAAGTCTTCAATGTCCTTCTTGAGGCCGGAGACCTCCTGTTCGAGCTTCTTCTTAGCCTGGAACAGCTGGTTGCGGGCATCCTCCTCCTGGGTGAGGCGGTCTTGGGTGTCCTAGAAGAATAACTCAAGTAAGTAACTGTTGCATAGAATGCGTAGGCGCAGGTATTAAGTATGTTTTATTGTTATATCTGGTTCATGTCCATCGACACCTAACATCAATTAACGATTTGCAATAAATTGTTGGTCAGTTGCAGACCAGCGGGATATTTTTAAATCTTCAAAACTATTTCCCGTATAAACAATTCCCTGTTTATTTAAAGAACCACGGCAAGTAGCCTGCTGTGAGAGGTGAAATCACTACTTTGTGTACCTAAACTACCCATGCCTTCACTCAATGTTGCAAAAGATGTTTATCTTTTCAACAAGTTTCCATCTTGTTCTAATTAGGCGAGCTCATTAGCCGAAATTCCTCAGACGCAAAATTTTCACGACCTAAAATATTTTAGTAACATTCGATTTATGTCACATCCCGGAAAGTGATTTCATCGTTTACTACCGTCACTTAATCAAATGGGCTATTAATCATCGTGAATTTATAGTAGGACATTAGATATTAACCACATTTTACTCACCCTGAGTTGGTTCTCGAGGTCGACCTTCTGGGCGTTGAGCTTGGAAGCGCGCTCCTGGGTCTCGGACAGAGAACCCTGTTCTCCCTCGAGCTTGGCCAGAAGGGCGGTCTTCTCCTCCTGCAGTTTGGCGGCGACAGCCTGGACCTCCTTGCGCAGCTTCTCTTCCTTCTCAAAAGCTTCCTGGGCCTTCTGTGCCTTCTCCTCGAGTTTCTGGAAAAGTTTTTCACTTTCATCGATCCCGTCCCACTCGGATATGTGAAGTTCCGCCATTGTCGGTTTGTTTATTAAAACATAAATATATAAAAAGGAATGCTAGAGTCGGTTCGTTCGAGTTAGGAGGTGGTGCGCGCGCCGACCGCTCCACTACTGAACCTCCCGCTGGAGTTTTCCAGCGGCGCGCGCCGCCCCCGCACCCCGTGCCTGGAACAGAGCGGGCCGCGGGGCGCGGGCGGCACACCATTCCAGAAATGGCGCAGCAGGTGCTTCGGTGTCGCGTAACCGACAGGTGGGCGCGGTCGGTTCTATTTGTGGTTCTGAATCACGCGCCTACACGGCAGTGGGTCAGAGTGCTGGATCATAATAAATGTGATAGTCGACGGTGGGCACTCACCGCGAGCTCATCCTCGACGCGAGTGACGTTGAGGAGGGGCTTGACCTTCTGCCACATCTTCCACCAGGGCCAGGTGCGGAGCTGCAGGTACTTGCGCAAGTTGCGCTGGACAACTTGGAGAGCCAATCTGCATGAAAAAACCATTTGTCAATCAATATCCTTTCGGACATCTCAGTTTTGGTTACGACAGTACGGTGGATGGTTACGGTTCTATACCTCTGCTCCTGCAGCTTCTTGTACTCCTTACGGGACAGGTAACCGCGGATGTAGGCCTGGAGCCAAGATACGATCTTGGACAGCCTGTCGTCACGAAGCTCCTCCATCTGACCCAGGACTCCGGCACGGAAGAACACCTGCTCGCACATGTAAAGAGTTAAAAACTTCCGTGTCAATGACACTGACAATTTCATTCTATATTTCACTTTGTAGCACAAATAAATCGACATAAATTCACAAAGATAAAAACAAAAGTTAATGAAGCGTTTGAGATTTTTATCTCAAAAATAGATATAAACAAAACACATCTAGATGAATAGATATTGATAGCGGGTTAGAAGTACATGCAGAGAGAGTAGAGAAGAATTGAGAAGGACGTGTACAGTGTGGCATGCATGTCTACCTTGGTCTTTCCGAGACGGAAAGACTCCGCATCCAAGCCAGTATGCTCGAGAATTTTCTCAGTGGCTTTCTCAGGTGTAATGGGATCTTTGATCTGGTTCAGGCACAGAATTTTGTATCTGCGTTCAAGGAGCATTGAAATAATAAAAGTATAGTGTGTAAAATGTAGATAAGGCACGGAAGAGGAATCAAACGAGGAGTCTTGTAATTTGGACTCCCTAGGGTAAGCATACAACTAAATACATCTAAGGTCAAACTACATGTGACACCAGTCTCTTAAGGTGCTGATATAATTCGACAAGCATACAAAAGCTTAACGATCCGCGGTGTGAATGGGATCGCCTGCCGCCAACACTAACTACTAGGGTATCATGACATGCCTTCGTGTGACCAAGACGGTACGATTCGGGGTCCAAACCAGTGGCGTCCAGGATAACTTGGGCAACCTTCTTAGGGTCGGCCTCCTTCTCGGCAGCTTGTGGGGCCAGGATCTTGTAACTATTTACCAAATATTGACACACAATGAGGGTATGAACTACAATGCAAGATAATAGGTTCGATACGATGTATTCAGTACCTATAGGGCTACCGGGTTTCGATGGAAAGGGTCAACAAAATACTTGCAGCCTATCTAATACAATAACACAATTTCAATAATACAACTTGGATATAGGTATGTTCGATGTGAGTTTTATCACATTTTTCTAAGGGTCGAATATTCATTCAGGGAGCATTCAAAACATATGTGTACGAAATAATAAACATCGATATGGGTGCAATACGGGGTCAAAAACAATCTCTATTTTTTAGAGAAGTATCGTTGGTCCGGTGCTATTCATTTACGACATGCTATCACCACATGGCGGATAGGGTCCCGTCTTGCCTTAGTGTGGCCAATACGATAGCTCTCAGGATCAAGTGCGACAGATTCCAAACACTTGGCGGCGGCAACCTTAGGTTCTTTTTCAGCAGCCATGATGGCTGGCGCAAGAATCATGTAACTGTTAATCAAATAGTGTATCAGTAAAAATTCTCCGTTGCGTCGATCCAGCTTCGAAGTGAAATTCAATAATTAACAACACAGGTCTAAACTAGGCCGCAACACCTGTGCGGGGAAGGAGCGAGTCATCAAAACACTTTTAGACTGTTACTCAGATCTGCATGAGATGAGAGAGATGAGTTAACATGACGTCAACAGTGCAATAAATAAAATCGGCCCTGACTGTTCCAGAAGCGAAAGAATTTTGTTTAGACTTCGGGAGCCGAAAGTAATGATCGTATCAAAATAAACGTAATCCTTTGATATAATAAAGAAGTTGTTATTGATGACTCGTTTTCATATTTCTCGGAATAGTTCGACTCGGAAATAGAATTTGAATTCGGGTGTTGAAACTTACCGCAGCTTGAAGTCGGGGTAGACCATCCTGTTGGGGAAACCTTTACGGCAAATACGGATGCCTTCCAACACACCGTTACAGGTCAGCTGGTGCATTACCAAGTGAGAGTCGATGAGACCTGCGCGGAAGAAGTAAGACAAAATTACAAGGATACAGTTTTACAGATGCGCAAGAAGATTTTTACATATTTTTGTGGCTATAAAATAAAACGGTCGCATTCTAGTGCATGATCAACTTGCTGATGAACTCTTGCAAAATATTTTGACGAAAATTACCCTACTGAGGAAAATTATTATAAAATTATTTTCACACCTCTTGCTCAAAAAGTCCGTCATTGTTACCGTACCAGAGCGGGGAGATAAAACAGCATATAATTTGCCTCTAGGGGAAAAGTTTTTTTTTTTTTTGTTTATCTTGATTCATAAGTAAAATAATCATGAATCGACTTATTACTGTTTCATAAAAGAAAAACATTTATTTTTGAAAATGGAATTAAAAGCGGTGGTCTCTTCGGTAGAATGCGTTCATGGCGTTGCGGCTACAGAAGTAATTAAAAAAGGCATTGCCGCGAAATCTTTAGAATTTTTCTCTTATCACAAATTGAATTTATTTTAGGAAAAGTGGAGTGAAACACACGGCACTAAAAACCTATTATAACTCGGTTTCTATTTACTAACTCGCTAAAGTCAAGGAACGAATTAATTGCTGTCTATGTCTAAAGCTCGGGAGTAAAACTACCTCCCCTTGTATAACAATCTCTTATAATAAG
The DNA here is from genome assembly GCA_949320045.1 of Scotopteryx bipunctaria. Classification (NCBI taxonomy): domain Eukaryota; kingdom Metazoa; phylum Arthropoda; class Insecta; order Lepidoptera; family Geometridae; genus Scotopteryx; species Scotopteryx bipunctaria. The sequence goes on along the minus strand of OX439453.1, from coordinate 10,614,921 downwards.
ATGTATTTACCTATTCGCAAATGTCCCTAAAGCAATTTTATGAAAACAGTTTTTTTTAATAGATCTAAGTACTATAAACAAATACTAGTAGAGGTAATAAAAGGGTAAGACAGAGGTAAGTATGTGAAGGTGGAGTAGGTACGCCACAAATTTTTTTTGAAGGTTTTTAAATTGCTTGAAGTGTAAAAAGTACTTACCAGGCTGCTTCAACTCGTTGGGGATGATACAACGGACGAAGTGAGGCTGGGTAGATCTCAGAGTGGTCATCAGGTTGTTAAGTTGTTCCTGAAGGTAATACAAATGTTAGCATACTTTCTTTGAATAATTCTTCGCAAGCGTTTTAAAAATGACATTTCGGTAACAATGATTTTTTTCTTTGGTTAAGCTGGGCAGATAGGTATATGTTTTGTAAAAAATGTAAAATGAAATTCTGCACACTTAGATAACAATATGATTGTGATGTTCAGAAGTATTTTGATGGAGAAATGATGAAATGAAATCAACATAAAACACACAACATTTTAGTTAAAACATAAAACATGAAGCTCACACAACACCTGTTAGGTTTTATCAGCAGATAATGTAGAAACGCAATAATTGAACTACAGTATTCTATTGCTGATTATACTAGGATCAAAATGACACACTGGGTCAGTTTTGTGCGTCTACTGATGAATGCCAGTGAATTATAAATATTTACTAATGGAGAATGTATGAAAATGGAATAAGGTCATTTGAACCCCGCTATTTCCAAACAAAAAGTCAGTTAACTCTCTCGATGTAGAGCCACATCCAAGTAGCTGTAACATCAACGATGATCAAAAACAAAATCTCTAAAACACGATTTATCTCGACATAATATACCTTGTAAGCGGAAGACACAGTGGCGAAACCACCTCCCTTCTTACCGCGACCTCCTATGGATTACATTAACGTGCGCATATTAGTACAATACAAGACAATCACAGACGACACGGTGGCGAGGATGCCAAGACATATTCGATGAGATTGCACTTGCAACTTGCCGGCGACATGAGCTGTGCTGTAAACTATACATTGACGACATATAATTAATGTGAAAGCGTGTGAGGCTGGCCCTAAGGTGACTTGACGCGGTAATGTACAGCTCGATGCAGTCCGATAGATGCCAGCCTAAGCGAGTAGACAGACGGAGACAGGAAAGCCACGTAGGAGGCACAGAAGCGAATCATGGACTTGTATAGCCAGTTTACCCTGTAGAGTGAGGATACGGTCTGGAAGGCAGACCCCTTGGCGCGCTTGCCAGCAGCGCCTATTTAGTTGAAACAAGTGTCAGTACACGTCACTTTCAATTGATGAGAATCCATGTGTATGATGTCTTTCTACTTTGATGACGAATTAAATGAGCCGGACCTTGAAGTATCTGAGCTCGGTATGCTACCATGATTTTGGTGATGATAGATCCAATACATTGTTATACAAATGTTTTTTGGGTCTGATGATATTTTTGTGTACCTAATATGTATGTTCACAGAAGAAGTATAACAGCTCATGATACCTTCATTCTACTAATATTAATCAGTGTATTTTATATCTTTAGAACTAAATTAACAATCATCATCAGCTTATAGAAGTCCATTGCTGGACATAGGCCTCCTTTATATAGGTACTTGTAGAACGAATGATTGTTCGTCCATCTACCAACCCGCAATCTTCAGAATGTCATCGGTTGTTCAGAAGGTCGCCATTCAAAAACCTTCACTTCCAAATAGTTATCTGTTCTAAAAAACAAAAGGTACTATTAATAAACTTAATGCAAATCAAAGTGTAATGATACATACCCTTAGCCGCGCTGGCATCTCCGGACTGACCAGGGTGGTCAGCGAAGATCTCTACAAGCAACTTGTTCTGACCCTTCTTGAACTGGTCAACGACGGTGTCGTTAAGGGGGTCCTTGTTCTTCTCAAGCCATCCGGTGATGTTGTAGCCGACCTGTTTTGGGACAAAGATGTATCAAATCAAGTAGGACCAAAGTCTACGCAAAAAAATGGTTCGAGAGTTGCAAAATCCATCATGTTAAGTTTTATAATCTCTCTGCCATTTTCTCACTTACTGTGGGGTCGATACAACATCTATTCTTCTTCCATTTCTAGTCAGCCTTCATCTCAGCACTAACTCGTTTCTTACTCATGTCATCTTTCACACAGTGAAGGAAGGTTTACTAAAGAAATTAGTGATGAAGATACTTACGTTACCGGCGTAATGGCCGATGGCGAAGTGGGCGGCCTGGCAACCAGGCTTGGGGGGCTTCGGCTTCAGGTAAGGAGCAGACTTGCCCAAGTGGTTGTTGTTCAACTTCTCAACGAATGTCAGATCGGTGGCTTTCGGGAACATAGACTCTTCCTCAAGGATGGAGAGGATACCCATGGGCTGGAAACGGACCGATGAGGTTAGACCGTGAAGTCACGATCACGTGATGATGATGATTATGATTTTCTGAAGGAATATTTTTAATACTGATCTGAAAGCTTAATATTTTATCATTTAAATACAGTACTGATTCATATATTTTGTAGAAACTGAATTAAAATATTCAAGGAGAATTTAACTGTGTATACTAGCAAAAATGAGTATTGTGATGTTTTTTTTATGTGTAAAGTTACGCGTTACTTTAAAAGCCACAAACATGCATTGAAAAGTTTATACAAAATGTTTAATTGTGTCGATAACTAATAATGTAACAATGTAATTTCTGTATTAGGAAGCCTATCGTAATATAATTTTAAAGTTTTATTTGAACTGCCATTGTTTTAGAACAAATTTCCAAAGAATTACTTCAAAAAGCATTATTTTTCATAATAGTACATACGGCCGTGGTTATTTGAATACTTTTAAATAAAAATATAGCAATGTATTAAAAGTGCATTGTGCATTTTGTGCAATCCTATCATGGGGCGAGTGTACTAGGTTTGTTCTGGATCGTTGCTAGTTCTATGGAATCAAGACATGTTTATGCAATGGCTTTTGTTCTCTGCTTGCGCGTGGAAGTGTCTCAAGCTATTTGTCTACACATTACCGGGGGAGGGGGTGGCAGCCATTTTTACTTTTGCAAATTTGCAGGCGATGACTCATAGCCCAAAGCCCGACTAGCTGCACCTACACCTCCAAGCCAAAAACTAATACCTTTTCTATCAACTCTATCGTGGGTTGGAGATCCATACCAAAATCGATAAATTCCCATTGAATCCCTTGTCTCTCGTATTCCTCTTGTTCTAGTACGAACATGAAATGGTTAAAGTACTGTTGCAATCTCTCGTTCGTAAAGTTAATACAGAGCTGGTTAAACCCGTTCATCTGCGCCCCGGAACATGGAAAAGATATCGAGATTGTCTCGTTACAAGCGTTGATTCGAATGTGCCGGTTGATGCTGATTACCGTACCTACTTTAAAACTAAAACAGAAAGATACACACAGATAGAAAACACACAAAAAAAAACACAATGCGCATTAGAGCATTGATCAAGTCACTCGAATAAAGTCGTATGGTTCAAATGACCCGTTCGTATAAACAAAAATTAAGAAACATTGTTATCTGTTTTTTGACAATGTTCGAGGACCCGATGGCGTGAGGCAAGCGTCCATCGTTGCTTATACGCCATCTACCTTTTCAATAAGGTCAATGCAATTTTGTAGATCCATGCCAAAGTCAATGAAAGTCCATTCGATGCCTTCACGTTGGTATTCTTCTTGCTCCAACACGAACATGTGATGGTTAAAGAACTGCTGCAGTTTCTCGTTTGTGAAGTTAATGCAGAGTTGTTCAAAACCATTGAACTGCAGGGAAAATTGGGGCAAAGGTGAGTAAGGGCAAATGACTTAGCGGCTACGGATTTCGTTCCGTAGTTGGTCCCTATCAACAATACAGAAACAAAAGAACTCGAGCCTGCTGGCCCTTTGAACCCAAAGTACAAGAGCCTGTCCCTATTGGCTCAGAGTACGACGCAGGTATCACGACTCCGTCAGGACTGCTCCAGGCGTCGACGGGCGCTCACTCCGTCGACTATTACCTTCTCGATGAGATCGATACAAGCGAGCAAGTCCATTCCGAAATCGATGAACACCCAGTTGATGCCCTCCCTCTTGTACTCCTCTTGCTCGAGTACGAACATGTGGTGGTTAAAGAACTGCTGCAGCTTCTCATTGGTGAAGTTGATGCAGAGTTGCTCGAAACCGTTGAACTTTTGACGAAAATAATCGAAACAGTTAACTATACATCGACACGGAGTTATTTACTATTCTATTAGTAGCGGGATTTGGGTAGCTGAAAACTAACACGTATAGCACTACATATATTGACTACTAGATGGCCCACGTCCAACCGAGAGTGTCACACTTTCGGTATACCTTCTCGATAAGATCAATGCAGGCCAGCAAGTCCATTCCGAAATCAATGAACTCCCAGTGGATGCCCTCTTTTGTGTACTCTTCTTGCTCCAACACAAACATGTGATGGTTGAAGAATTGTTGGAGTTTCTCATTGGTGAAGTTAATGCAAAGTTGTTCAAACCCATTGAACTAAGAAAATAAATGGGGATTAATATTGTATAGTGGTTTCTCCTTACACTGATCGAAAGTGTAAAGGTAGATATAATTAGGAATTCTGAAAAGTATGTATCAGCAGTAACTTAAAAATAGGTACCTGAAAAGCAAGAGTTTATTAATACCATAGCATAGATGTAATACAAGAACAGACACAGTAAATAAATAATTTTATATTATTATTAAATTCGGATCAACTAATAATATGATTTAACGATCATCAAGACGATAAAACTGCTGGATAATACTACTTTCAGACATAACAATCTCTTCTTTTTTATTTAATCTTTTTTTTTATAATATCTATTTATGTTGTTTCAGTAAGCAAACAGTGAATAGTAAAATATTTACTGTGTCTTTCAAAATTATAGAATCATAAAAAAGCCAACATTTTATAAAAAAATGTAATGTTTTCAATAAAGAGCAAAAATATCATACTATCATTGTATAAAATATTTTAACTACGATTTGGTTTTGCAACTTACGAGTGCCTTTTGAACATTTTGTTCTGTTGCGATTGGCTTATTTATGTGCGCGCTCAAGTCCCATCATCCCCGATACTCACGTCGAAGATTTCGAAACCGGCAATATCCAGTACACCGATGAAGTGCTGCCTCTTCTGCTTGGTGTCCAGAGTCTCGTTACACTTCTTGACGAGCCACTTGAAGAGACGATCGAACACACCCTTGCAGAGGGCACCGATGGAGTTAGCGACTTGGTCCTTGTTACGACCCTGGGTGACGAACTCGTTTCCGACCTTGATGCGGGGCTTCAACAAGTTCTTGTAAAGGTCCTGGCAGTCGATGCCGAGAAGCTTGGCGACCTTCTCACCGTCCTGTAACACGCAAGAGAGATATTAACATTTTACGATCATCTTTTTAGCCTCAACCACGCTGTAACGGCAGAACAGATCGGAATGGAACTTGGAATACACACAGAACGTGTGCTGCAGCCGCGCTACAAACGCGGTTGAAACTAATAATAGCACAAAAATAATACGGATAAAACTTTTACAAGACAACAATAAAACTGTTTAAGTTTGCAAAGAACATTTTGATATATTATTTAAATTCTTAACGGTTTTATATATTTACATCAGTGCCGTCAGCCTCAGCCTGTTCCTCGCGACCCCTCTGCTTGAACTTCATGCCTCCCATGTGCATGACCGAGGCGGTGATCTTGTACACGTTGTCCTTCTCTTCTTGGGTGAAACCCAGGATGTCGAAGGCTTGCTACAATCCCAAAAAATGTGTGAGATTTTGGCAATGACAAAGAGGAGCATTCTGACCAATTTTCAGAAAGACAAATCTAACAAAATTATACTTTTAAATATGTTTTACATCGAAAAATATGAAGTAGTGGAAATTTATATAATTTTTCATTTTTGATTTATATGACTACTAAAATGATCAGTAAATGAATATGATTTATTTGTTGAATGGAAAGAATATGAACAATGGGGTACTTGTAAATGATTCTAATTGGTCTAAGAATGCTTAAAATTAAAGTCTAATGATTTGACGCTCATCTGTAATGAAAAAAACTAAGACATTTTTAAGTTCAAACTCTGGTTTAACTAAATCTGTTTCCAATTTGAACACCAATAATCCAGAGTATAAACCAAAAAAAGCCTTAACAAAGATCAAAGAAGAAGCATAAAGTGCGGAAGCAAGCGCATTTGATATCTTCAAGGTTTGGTGCACAGGTTTGCTGTTGTTTCGGGGTTCAACGTCACAATAATACTACTCACAGGTACAATTTCAATAATATAGGACAGACAGACTAACTTACACAAACTGACATTTCACATGCCTGAACTTGGGGTAAGGAATTGTAAATCCAACAGCTATTACTGTCTCAAAAGTAAAAACTGTTGTATACATAATTTCATCTCATTTCTTTTTGTTCTGGATAAAAATAAAACTCTAGGTAACAAGGGATTTCCATAACTACGTGATACTAGGAACATTTTCCATATTAATTCTTTGAACTGGAAAACGTGGAAAGGAATGACTTTTGAAACCATTAGTGTCAAAATTAATGGTCTCCTCCGATGCGGAAAGTTCTGTAATTATAATACAGGATTCGACAGTCAAAGAGATGCAATTTTTTCAAAACTCCAAAGACATTCGGGTACCACGGGGGGTTCATAAATAACTTACGTCGGTCAACGTGCATTCTTCTCCATCATCCATGCTGGGGATGGTAATCTTACCCTGAGAGACGTTATAGTAGTCATAGATGTCGTTAGACAACAGACACTTTTCTGTTAACGAATTCAAATTACCAAATTAAATATCAGTTGGCTGCATGTTGCACCCTAGAACGCGGTGACGATCCTGCTTGTATTGAGTACGTGGGTATTAGTTTTGGGGGAGTGCTGGTGCCGGGGTTCAAAACCTGTGCATGAAGCCCTTCGGAACTCTTGCAAGGAGCGGGCAGGTGACGTGTTTGCCAGATATTTGGTTTGCATCGATATGTACACGGATATCTGAAGTAACTCGCACGCTCCATGCCAGTCCGTGACTTACGACCGTCAGTTCGAGCTCCTGAGCATCGTTCACTCCAGGTATCCGTGTCTTCCCTTGACTTATGAGGGGATAGTCCGTGATGCGGTTGCTTAGCATCGTTATCTCTGCAAATACCAAAATCTTCTGACATACACATGCATGACCGAGATACGCCTCGCTTTGAAGCAGCAAGCGGTTAGCCTTGAAAAAGAAACTTAGAGAGTGAGATAGAGAATGAGATGAGAGCCAGTAGTCTATTTCTGGACTCACGTCGGTAAGTTTCATTTCCTCGCCGTCGTCAACACCGGGAATTACCGTCTTGCCTTGAGCAACGATGTGGTAGTCGTTGACGTCGTTTGACAACAGGCAGATGGCTATAAAATTACACCAATCACAGTCACATTCGATAATTGGTGTGTCAAAACTAAAACATGCGGACTCCATGGTCTGAGGGTCGACTTAGGCTATCTAGGGGTAACACTGTAATCTCGGTCGGTACAAGCCGAGATGCGTCGACTGCCGGCCGGTTTCTCACGGCGGCAGTTGACGTACACTATAGATAACTCTCCACAGCCGTTTGTCCTCGAGGGCTGAACTTACATCAGTAAGAGTACATTCCTCAGCATCATCTACGCCGGGAATTGTAGTCTTTCCTTGCGATACGATGAAATAGTCATTGACGTTGTTTGACAGCAAACATATCTCTAAATAGGTATATTAAATACATGTTAGTTGAAAATAGTGTATAGTGTTGTGATCGAAAATAATATTTTCACATAGAAAATAAGTGAACAATGTGGAATTTCATATTGAAAGTTGGATTTGTTGAACATTAAAACTATTCTACTGAATATCGTATTCGTCATCCCCGACGTTATTTAGCAAATCCTATAAGCATTACAAACATCTTTACAAAAGATCTAATTCTGTTTCTTCCTGTAAAAAACACTAATTTCTTAAAAAAATGTTGATAACATCTTCACTGAAAGTGTAGAACAATACAAAACTGAGCTAGGCCTCGGAGCCTTCATCACCAGAGTTATGAACCTTGGCATTATGAACTTTATCATTACAATTTACAAAAATATTCAGTTATATCCACTGAATATTTTAATGTGTAGATGTATACGCACCCTTCAGTCCAGCAACGGATCCAGACATCATCTGGTAGAAGATGTGGTAAGAACGCTCAAGCGCCTGTTGGGAGATGACACGAGCCTTCTCAAGTAGATCTGGAGGCAGAAGATTTAATATTAACAAACTAACAACAGAAAATGTAATGCTGAAAAAAAAAGTATTTTCAAAATATATTTCATTGTTGAATTTACTGAAACATAATGTTGAGGTGTGCTGCTTTGGTTTTTAAAACTAAATTCCAGTTCAAATCAGACTCAAAATAACTTTTATTTATTAGTTTTAAAACCAATAATTTTTTTTCAATTTTTTTCGCTCCAAAACGATCTGTTATTTTTTTTAACAATACAAAGATTAGGCTATGTTGTTATACCTGCATTCTACTATCAAATCCACAAACAATTTGTCATACTAGTAACATCGTTACAATAAGTAGAAAATGAATTAAAGTATTATAAAAAATAGGTAGTTAATTCATAAATATATTATGCTTAATTGCTTTTTTTAATCAATAAAGCATAACATATTGTTTTTCTATTTTTAGTAGACCCGGGGGAAAATCAAGGTGTTTAAGTGAAAACTAAAATGAAAAATGTACCTATAGTTGAACTATTGTTCAAAAAATGAAGTACTTACAAGTCTCGATATCAGCTCCAGCCAGTTTACCGGAGGGTCCGAAGTGGATACGGATGAATTTACCCTGGGGAAGGAAGAATATATTTTTTTTAGGTCATAAAATGCCATTTTCAAATATTTCGTGTTATGCGTTAGCTAAAGGAATTAGAAGTTCCATTTTACAAAAAGAAGCAAAATAGTTTCAAATCAATTTGGACGCATTAGTCTTCCTTGTTTCATTTGAATTCAGAGAAGGTTTTACAAAACCGATATGTTTGAAGATTCTTATTGAGTTCTGATAAGGTTTATACAAAACGTTTGTTTTCATTTTAATTGAGTTTTTTTTATATAAGTAAAATAAAAAATAGGTACTTACGAAACGGGAGGAGTTGTCGTTACGCACAGTCTTGGCGTTACCAAAGGCTTCAAGGACGGGGTTAGTCTGCACGACCTGGTCTTCAAGGGAGCCCTTCTTCTCCGCGTCAGGGTCCTTCTTGGTGGAGGCACCGACGGTGGCGAAGTACGCGATTACCTTCTTCGTGTTCTCAGTCTTTCCGGCACCAGACTCTCCGCTGTAATTTGCAAGTGCTTTTGTTAAAAAAACATTCCTTTTTCAAAGTAGGATAAATAAGTACTTATTGGATTTTTCTGGTGTTTCACGATTGTATGGAAGTTTCTAAGACAATAGCTGTTAGTTTACGAACAAACGATCCACGAACCCCATTTTTTAACACGGGTTTTTACATACATATCTAATTATTAGTATTCCTAACGGGGTGGGCAGAGTCACAAGTAATCATAAGAAAACTTGCAGCCACTCCTGATCCAAGAGTCCCAAGATGGATATGGTGACAGGTGATCAGCCCATGGCCCATATGTGATTCATCATATTGGAGAATATACTATTCCTTAGCCGACATTTACGAATTGCTCGGGGAGAGAAGCAACTGGACGCATTCTATGTTTTTTCTTTACTTTACTGAGCAGAGAAGTATTTTTTAAGAATTTTTTCTCTAGATAACTTATAGATTCAGAAACTTTGGAAAATAGAAGAACCTAAACAAATATTTCTCCCGTCGCTGGAATCGAACCCACCTCCTCATAGCCCTCCACGCCACCGAGGTCAATCTTTGAAAACTTCCGAGGTATCAAAAACGAAAACAATACAATTTTGTAATATACTTACGTAATCAACATAGATTGATTCTCGTGGTTGGTCAACATGTTGACGTAAGCTCCGTCGGAAATGGCGAAGATGTGGGGGGGTACTTCCGAACGACGCTTGCCTCTGTACAGCCTGGCGCATCGGGTCGTGTACACCGGGAACCTCTTGTAAGGGTTGATAGCCACACAGAAGAGACCGGAGTACGTCTGTGGGGTCAACGGTCTTGTTATAGCGGGATGGAGCCTTCATGGGTTGAAGAAAACGGACAAAACGGGACTGGGAAGTAATGGGAATAAGGAAGTTCCTCTTGAGTTTAAGCACAAGAAAATCTACTGTCTGGGTATTAACATAGATAAAATGAATATATTATTATGACGAATCTTGGACAAGAAAATGAGATAATGACGATTTCAAAGAGCTTGCTGTAGCAAAACGCCAGACTTTTTTACTTATTTTATTACTTATTTGTAGTGCACGAAAGGAGCCTTTGAGACTCACTTTAAATCCTTTCACCGCACTGGTTCGATAGTAACAAGAAAATAATAACTTATTTGTTATTTTAAGCTCAAGTAAACCTTAAGTAAAACGTGCAATTCGCGGGCAATTATTAAGATAGAACTTTTTCATATTTTGACTCAAAGTTGATTGCAACTAAGCCATTGTTTGCAATCAACATTGTATTAATTTCAACAAATTAGGAAAGTAATAAAAACTTCGCACGTGACAAATTCTTTGGTTCTTGGGTATGCGGATAAGGAAAGGAAAATCACTTACAAACTATTCTAAACAAAACACACGACCACAGAGGGAGTATTGTATCGATACTGTTACCTCCGTGATATGAAAATATTTGACAGAACTCTCTGTAAAATTGTAACCAATTTTTATTTTTATAATTTTGAAAATAGAACTTGATCTACAAAGAGTTTTGTCAGCACTGCAAAAAGTATCACATCGTTATTTGAAAAAAGAATCCTGAAGAAAAACAAATTGGAGAAAACAGCAGGGTATTCAATAATACCTTTTTGCTCACATCAAACCAGGGAAAAGAAAGTCATTCGCACTTCCTGTTATCTTTCCACGATGCAGAAGTCTAAATGCAACACAAACTATTCCAAAAACCAAGAAAACTGTACCTTACAGCTACATTATCGTCGTCTGAAGAAGTTTTTACGTCGTGTGACAGGTATTGCCATATATTAATAAACATTCGCCGAAGTACGATAAAGTAGCCGTAATGTATGAAACAATCGAAAATCAAAAACGCCTCCGGACGCCGCCAAATCCTTTGCACCGACTTGTCCTATGTAAAAGGGTTCAAGATCGGTTCCGAGGAGATTTTCCTCTTTAGTCACCAAATGGATGTAGGATAAGGATGGATAGACACATTTACTTCGATAATTGGCATCACATTTGATAAGATAATTACGCAAACATTGACTTCTAGCCATGAGTCAATCAGATCACAAATAAACTAATTTGAACAGCTGCCCACAATGTTAGCCAATTAGTCTATAGACGGTGAAACTTCTTGATTGATCGGTACAGAAATATCCACATGGTAGATAAATGCACTCAAATAGAGTCCGCTGGTATGCCGATGGCACTATTAATACTTTGAAAGAGATATTAATCCAACATCAATTGCGCCGTTCACGGGCATTTATTGCACTTTAATAGTTGGGGTGCATCCAAGATCATCGAGAAATGTGTCTAGCGCGTTGAGAGACGCGGGAGGTGAGGTGAGGTGCTCATGCAGGGCGCTTCACAAGGCCGGAACTCCGCGCCCGACGACTTACGTAAATCAGCTGATGGTAATATCTCTGCTTCAAGTTATACAAAACTGAAGCGTCGTTGAGGTATGTCAAGTTGGACATATCCTCGCATTTCTCGTACTTAGGTGGGTTCACTTGACCTACAAGGTCCTTCTTGAAGTCTTTTGTCTGCGGGAAAGATGATTAAATTAGAGGGTAGAAATAGAAAAGGCGCCTTGGCGCCGACTTACGTAGATAAGTTTCGCATAGTATCGTTGTCGGAGGTTGTGCAGGACAGCAGCGTCGTTAAGGTACGTCAAGTCAGCCATGTCTTCGACTTTCTCGAATTTCGGAGGGTTTACTTGTGAGATGAGCTCCTTTTTTAATGTCTTTTCCTGCTCATTCGAAATAAAAGTTTATTAACCTGTCCAAGTTACACAGTAAACGAAGTTGCACATAATCATCATTAAGTTTTATTATGTTCGTTGAGAGTTCGTTGTACTTAAGTATTTTCGTGTCATCAACTTGTCACGCATCGCTATCATTCATTTTTACTGACAGGTGTTTATGACTTTCAATACGTCAATAGGATTTATAAACAGCCTTTGAAATTATTAAAAAAATAGAAGAACTTTGGAATAAGAACTCTCTTGGATATAACCTTAGCCTATCCTCTATATTTTATTTATCATCATCTACTTATGTTGTCAATCATCAATCATCAAGTCCACATCGCTGGTACTTAGGTCCGCCTTGAAGTTCAAAGTATGCAAAGAACATTACCTCGCCTCCGGGAAGGTTGACGGTCACCAGGTCGCCCTTGGTGGCCTTGATCTCTCCCTGTACGAAGCCCTCCTTATCGTCAGGCACCCAGCACGCCTTCTTGCCATCGTAGGGTTTGCTCTGGTCCGCACGCTTCGTCTCCAGGGAGACGAACAAGTACGGGGTCGGATCGGGGTCATCCCCTACTTGGGCGATGGGCTTCGGCATTTTCGGAGGGCTAACGAGACTTTTGGGCTAGTTGAGACACGAGAACGTTGCCCGTGAGCCTTCCTGTAAGAAGTCAGGTAGTGAGTCTCGGTGGCCGGCGGGCCGCTAGCGTGCGCGTGCTATTTGTGGGTGTAACCCGAGTCGCGGCCGCCCGGGAACGCTGCCAGCAGTTTGCGTAATACTGTATGCTTGCGTTTTTATTAGCTGTCCCGAACGGCTCGGCCCTTCGCGGATGTTACGTCACGGATGCCTGGACGCTGGCCGCGCGCCAACCGATTACCGTGCTGGATTGTTTACTCTCTTTTATGGTGCTGGTTGATGGGTCAGTGGGGTTGACTGTGCACTTGCTTTATTTCTATTCTTCAGTTACTTTACTATCTCAAATGACTACTATTATTTGTCTACTTCGACACAAGACTAATTTAGTTTAGTGACTTGTACGTGATCTCTTTCAATCGATTCAATTTATGAATTGTATTCATGTGTATAAATTGAAATATCAATATTTTTTTCCAACTCGATTTGAACTTAAAATTCTGACGTGAATCCAACTTCCATCAAACTTCCACTAAGCTCACTTTATTTTGAATTCAAAATGCTTTTGTGTTACTACAAACTGTCAAACAAATCAAAGTGATCACTTTCTTCACTTGTATTTAGAATAGAAAGCCTCGTTACCAATAGATCCAACCACCAAAGCGCTCTGCAAGCAACTGTTCCAATGAACCATTAACCGAACACCAGGAAGCTCAAATCCGAGCTGACACTTCACAATCAATCCAATCACGAGAACTGGTCGCGTGCGTCTGTCACTGCACTCGCGGGTTGCACCAACAAAGCGCACGTCGTGCGTGCGTACTCACGTTTGAAGCCGTTCTGACCGGCGGCGGGGCGCTAAGTTTCTTTTTATACCCGCAATACGATACCATCGCGCCCGATCACCCCATTTTAGGCGGATGCTGCCGGCCGCAGCTACACTTTCAGCCGAGCTTAGCTTTCACTAGGCCGGCGCGCGCGCTCCGCCGCCGACCAATTCCAAAATCAAAAATTAAATTCATGCCTTCCAGTTCAGAAAGCCTCCAGCTCCAAGCGAATGTTTACAAATAAAAGCTGGAACGAGCGCTGGATAGGTTATTGATGTAATTGAAATGGCCGATGTGAACTAGGTTTACGTTAGCGGGATGTTTGATCTGATTGACTGATTGATGGCTGAAGAGCCTTGATTAGTTTTATTGCAGCCCATTTCCTGGATAATTGTATCGTAAAGTTAATTATTTGTGTCTTCTAAATCACTGGATCGAAATCGATAGTTTTTACAATAAATATCTGGGAACATACAGATATTATTGAAACACATCTGCTTTTATTTATGTGTTTTAAAATATAAATTCAGCATTTAAATTATAAATAATATGATGTCAGAAACTTGTTCACATTTTATAAAAATGTTTCATGGAACCTGTTATTTTGTGTTTTTGTCTACTTTGTGCTGGAGAATGATTTATTAATTACTGCGCGTTTTTTTTTGTTACTGTAAGGTAATAAAACCAGTCAAATGCGAGTCGAATTCGCACACGAAGGGTTCCGTACCATCGCACATGTACATTAATGTTTCTTGTATGCCACCTATAATAGGTGGCAGCACGTTCCCGTCCGTTAAAATTAAGCAAAAAATGCAAAATGAAACGTCTCTTCTATGAAGACCCCTTGTTTTAATTTTATTATTATTTTTGTACAAAGCAGTCAATTTTAGATCGTCTGAAAAAGAAACACAAAAATACTACAAAACAAATGTGCAAAAAATCACTCAACCCATCCAATTACTGACCGCATCTAGTGTTGCTTAACTTTAATGATCGATGATAAAAATTTTTTTCTTGTTCGGGCCCCCTTTTTATTTTATTTTCACTATTTGTTGTTAATGCCGCTTAGTGGGGTCCCGTAGGCACCCTTCGGGTACGGAACCCTAAAAATTATAATAAAACCAACGCCAAAAGCCTACGTTGTAGATTTTATTGTAGACTGTTCGATTTCTACAACTTTGCTACGAAAGGGTCTACGAAATGGGATTAGTTAGAGGCTTTACGAAGTGCAAAGTGAATAGATGAAAATCTACCTTATAATGTTGGTTGAATATTATACTCAGGGACCATTATTAAAGAATATAAATTACCATAGTAGATAAAGGAATAGAGAGCACTGGTGGTCTAGTAGTAGTGACCTCGCCTTCCAAGGTCGTGAGTTCAAATCCAGATTTTTCTGTTTGAAAAATTTACGTGAGCAATAACAGTATTCTCAAACCGTAAAGGAAAAGATCGTGATTTTTTTGTAAATACATACTTATAATACATAATACTACACCACCCAGACCCGAAATAAATATTTGCAGAGCATACAGACATTTCTCCTGTAGCGGGAATCGAACCCGCACTTCTTGCGTCTCATCCGAGCACTCGCCCACCACGCCACGGAGGTCGTAAAATTCACATAACCTTCGTATTTCCCCATCATAATAATGTTTATTTAATCTTTAAATTAATTAGGCTTTTGGGACTATCATAACATGTCAAATAACTTTAGAATATCTATAAATTTCATAGTATCTGAATGCGCTATTAAGATTTATAGGCACTGAATGTACGAAATAAATAGGTATTTGTGACAATTTTATCCCTGGAATGAAATTATCTATGTTGCAAGCTGAAATGCATAGTTAAATTTATTAACCATAAAATAACTTCTCTGCTGGACTGGGAGTAACGAAAAAACATAGCTGCTTTTCTCATCGAGTGTGTCGTACAAGTCGACTAAGGGATAATAACCTCTCCAACATGATGAACCACCTATATGGGCGATGGGCTGATCACCTGTCACCATGGTCCACCATATCCATCTTAAAAAATCAGGAGTGGCTGCAGGTTTTCTTATGATTATTTGTGGCTCTGCCCACCCCATTAGGCATACGGGGGTGATAATACATATGCATGTAAGTACTAAACATAATATTAATGCATTTTTTATAAAAATAATGTAATATTGTTGTCCATTGATCTTGAAATTTAAAGTCGAAGTAGATACCTTTCACCAAAAACATAACACATTCGTATACCTAGTTTTTTGTATAATGCAAAATAAACACATGCTATTTCAGATTAAATTCTGTAAAACTATGGATCACGATCTGGAAGATGTCCTTGATCCTTGGAAATTCTAATACTATAAATTTTAAAATGTATTTATTTGTTGGTTTGTGTTAAAATATTGATTCACGCAATAACGGAGCAACTGATCGTTATGATTCTTTGCAAAGTGATAGTTTAGAAGCTGGAGTGACCATCTTTTCTTTTCATCCTACTATATTATAAATGTGCAAGTTGGTGAGGATGTTTGTATGTTTGTGCCTCAATCACGCCTAAACGGCTGAACGGATTTGAATGAAACTTGGAATGTACATAGTACATGTGCTGAATTAACATATAGGCTATTTTTTATCCAAGTACCGCGCGAGCGAAGCCGTGGGCATCAACAAGTGTTTCATAAAAATCATTGAGTTTCACACAAACAAAAAAACAATTACCCTCCTTCCTATAAACTATTTGCTGAAATTCGAACATAGTAATGACAAATTAAAACATCCGCTAAAAAGATTCTAATTGCAGAGGTTATGCCATAAACAGAAAGCGATGAATGCTCTCAAAATAATGAGCTATTTTCGTCAGCTGGAGTGAAATAGATGTGATTCACTGGAGAGACACGTAACTATGTAACTCGCCCTCTAAATACGCAAGGTTTAATTTGCATGTGGGGTTATGTAAGAGAATAATACTTTTTTCACTTCTCTTGCTCAAAAAGACCGTCATTGTGAAACACAGTTTTTACTAGTTCAGGAGCCTAAGGATTCATTTATTTTGTAACATACCTATTATTTCAAAAATTGATTTGTATTGTTGTTATTGTTGTTGTATTGTAGCGTACCAGAACGAGAATAAAATAGCATATTTGCCTCTAGGGGAAAAAGTATTTTTTTTTTAATCTTTGTCTGTTACCAACGGGCCTACAAAAACGAAAAAGTCTGGATTCATAAGTAGAATAATCACTTATATTGAATCGACTTATTATGTACTGTGAAAAGAAAACATTTTATTTTTGAAAATGGAACTAAAAGGCGATTTCTTCGCCTGAAGGCATTGCGTTGCGGCTACAGAAGATTTTTTTTTATAACATAACTAAATGTAGTTTTTTTTGTATATGACAGTACTCGTACTAAGAGGAATGAAATACCTTCATCTCTTTGACAGAAAACATATTTTAATATGATATTTTGACGTCAGGCGGTTTATGATAGTGCTCGCCAGAAAATAATTGCTTGAAAAATAACACAGTATTTACAACATAGTAAAAAAACCGGTCAAGTGCGAGTCGCATTCGCACACGAAGGGCTCCGTATATTAAAATGTTTCCTTTTATTTTTATTAAGTTTTTGTTGTTATAGCAATAGAAATACACAATGTGAAAATTTCAACTCTCTACCTATGTTCGTGAGATACAGCCCGCTGACAGACGGACGGATCGCGGAGGCTAGTAATAGTTCCGTTGGCACCCTTCAGGTACGGAACCCTAAAAAGCTGAGGCCTTTACCTTCTAAACTTTTGTCTACACTACAAGGTTGCTGCATTGCCCAGGACGATTTCAGATGGAGTAAGGTTGCCCAGCTATACCATGCCCTCAACTTAGTCGGCCTTATCCACAGGAAAGACATAAGTTTGTTAAAGCATGTCTTTCGAACATACAACGCCATATCGCCCAAGTTACCACTGAGATCTTCACTCGCTAATAGCAAAAAGTTCTAGAAGTTATTTGGAGTGTTTGGCTCGCACAGACGGATATAAGCGTGATTGTTATTTCAAACCATATATGTCGATAGTCTGATCTATTTTTGACCTGTTTTATCGAAGATATCAACAACTCCTAATTAAATATTACTTACGTCAATATCGTCTGTACTGATGAGTACTGATGACGAGTGATAGAGGATGGCAGGAAAATGATGATGATAATTACGATAATACCATCAGAATTTCCGATCCTAAGGCCGCGGGTTCAAACCCGGTCGTGTACCAATGGATTTTTCTGTGCGAAAATTTTTTGTGCGCTGTACTAGTACTCTTAAACGGTGAAGGAAAACATTGTGAGGAAACCCGTGGCTTAGTCACCCGTGGCTTGTCCACAGGAAAGACCATGTCTTTCCTGTGGACAAGGCCGACTAAGCTGAGAGGATGGAATAGGCGCTGGGCAAGCCTACTCCATCTTAATTCGTCCCGGGCACTACAGCGTCCCGTTTGTGAAGGTAAAAGTTGCCTCCTGACGCTGTATAAATCATCTACTATAGATGGTAATAGGCCTAAGTATATAGGTACATCCACAATGACCAGTACGTATGTCCCTTTTGACATGATAAGGAGGTCATTATAAGAATCAAATTATGTTATGTTTTCTATAGTAGCTTAACTTCAAATAATATTAGACTCATTGAAATTGTATCATTACCTACGTGTTTATTTATAAGATGTCGGTCGTCAAACCAGCGCGGTCCGAAGCGAGATTTGCGCGAATTCGGGATATTTAAATAGATACAATGGAATCTAACTGCTAATGAAAACATACAAAGAAAGAAATGTTTTTTTGACAGACACAAACAACATAGAACAGGATACATACATTCATAATCACGCCCTTATCCCTAATGGGGTGGACAAGAAAACTTGCAGCCACTTCTGATTCAAAAGCCCTAATATATGGTGGACGATGGTGACAGGTGATCAGCTCATCGCCCTTAAAGGTGGTTCATTATTTTAAATACTATCCTTTAGTCAACTTTCACGATATGCTTGGAGAGAGAAGCAGCTGGGCGCATTCTATGCTTTTTCTTTACTTCCAGTCCAGCAGAGAAGTTAAAGCATATTATTACATTATTAATAATAAATAAATAACACCCAACAGTCACATACATAGTCCGGACCCCGCACTGTTTCGTGGGTATCAGAAACTACGAGTACCATGGTACCACAACACCCATTTCTTCCGCAGCGGAAATCGAACCCACGCTTCTTGCGTCTATGCCGAGCAATCGCCCGAGCCGCCACCGAGGCCGTCGTAACAAGCTTGTCCAATAAAGATGAGCCCAGAAATGTGACTCCCATTAATATTACAAATTCGAAAATGCGCTTTTACGTTTGTTTGTCTGACTTTAATCTTAGGACTTAGACAGGAATCAGTGGCTGCAAGTTTTCTTATGATTACTTGGTACCCTATTAGGGATACCGGCGTGATAATATGTATCTGTGTATGTTTGTCTCTCTTTTATGAAGTAACGAAGCAATAGATGGCCAAGATGACTTTCAGTCTCGAAATTATGGTGGACTGCATCGAGGTTTGAGTGCACTCCTCGGATATTCGTGAAGTGTACTTTAAAAGGGAGGAAGTGCTGCCATTGTAAAATTTTTATTCCTTGAGAAACTGACTTTAGACTGGAAATCAGTCGTACAATCTGGCCAATGTTTGTGATCACTATATACCTTCCATTCATTAGTTTTAGACTAGGTTATGCTAAAATATATGGTACTAGCTGCCGCCCGCGGCTTCGCTCGCGTACTATGTATATTCCAAGTTTCGTTCAGATCCGTTCAGCTGTTTAGGCGTGATTGAGGCACAAACATCCAAACATCGTTACAAACTTTCGCACTAGATGGCAGCACAGGTAAAGTTAGTACGCGCTATCGTTGCGTTTTGAGCTTTACGCCGGTAATTTCAAGCAAACTAAGACTTTTAAATTTTATAATATAAGTAAGATTTGCTTTATCTGGCGGCACGCCAGTCAGTCTGTTGCCTTTTGAATGAAATAACAAAGCCAGGAGCTGGAAATGCGTCATGCACTTGATGACTGGGTCTACCATGATGAGTTTCAGACAAAAAATATGCTTTAAAACGTGTACAGCGATAAAAACGTATACAATGCCACAAAATAGGTGTAACTACAAGAGTTGTAGTTGATCCGACTTACCCTTACATACCCTGCCTACAATTTCATAGGATAATCGTAGTACAAGTTCTCATTAAATGTTTGTACATCCGCTATGGATTATCTGAAAGAGGACATGGTTAATAAAGGAGTGAATGCAAAGATGACGGCTGACAGAAGGGAAAGGAAGAAGAGAACATGCTGTGCCGACCCCACATAGCGTGGTGGAATAAAAGCAGGAAGATGATGATAATGATGATGATGACATTCGTTGAGGAGTAGAGTCTATAAAAACTCCTGGTAGAGTTACAGAACTCAGAAGAGCTCATAATGATTTAAGGTGGATAAGTAAGTCGTAACATTTTACAAGCCCTGATTGAATACTTGATTTATTGCTCGGTATCACTTGAAGTTTCAGGTGACTCATATTGTGTATTGCATTTTCTGAAAAGAGGATACAATAGTACCTATTAGTTTAATTAAGGCCTTTTACCATCTATTGTAGATGATTTATACAGCGTCAGGAGGCATCTTTTACCTTCACAAACGGGACGCTGTAGTGCCCGGGACGAATTAAGGTGGAGTAGTCCGTCCGCTCAGCTTAGTCGGCCTTGTCCACAGGAAAGACATGGTCAATACGTGCGGAGCTGTCTAAGCCGCGGGTTTCCTCACGATGTTTACCTTCACCATTTGAGAGTACTGGCATAGGGCACATAAATTTTTCGCATAGGAAAATTAGAACGAAATTACACGACCAGATTTGAATCCACGACCTAAGGATCGGAAGGCGGGGTTACTACCAACTAAACCATCTGTGCTGGTATAGCGCACATAAATTGTATTACACTAGCTGCCGCCCGCGGCTTCACTCACGGGGTATCCGGATAAAAAATAGCCTATATGGTTATCCAATATATGTACTATGTATATTCCAAGTTTCATATGAATCCATTCAGCCGTTTAGGCGTGAATGAGGCACAAACATCCAAACTCACAAACTTTCGCATCTATAATATATGAATCGCAAAATGTGTTGGTAAGCGCATAACTCAACAACGCCTGGACCAATTTGGCCAAATCTTTTTTTAAAATGTTCGTTGTAGTCCAGGGAAGGTTTAAACGATGAAAAAACATAGTAACTACATGTACCGGGTACCACGCGAGCGAAGCCGCGGGCGGCAGCTAGTTTATAATATAAGTAAGATCAGTTTACAATTCATATTCCATGTTAAGTTTTAACGGCTTCATATTCCAGATTAAGTTGTTACGGCAGGGCGGTTCATTGAACGTAATCAAACTATCCATGTACAAACGTCCTTTCGCATTCAAACATGTAATCTCAATCGAGTCAGCTGTTCCCGACAAACACCATTCTATTTTCCGATAACTAAAATAAACAACACTGTGGCGGCAACTGAACAATCGCACATTCTTGGCAGAGGACAGTGCGGATCGCGGGTTTGGCGCACATTTTAAACGCTAGCCGCGGGTTACGTGGGCGAGACTTCTGATGGTTACTGTACAATGAGGCGAGGAGATCGATTACTGTGAAAATTGAAATGTAGGTTGAATTGCCTTAAACCTGAATTAAACCTAATTAATTGTAAGGGGAACAAACATCTGCACTGACGTCCCGCATCTGGGTGTATTGTGTATTTGTGTATTTATTTTATTTTCTGTAGTGTAATTGTGTTTTATTCTATTTATATTTATGTGGTGGTTGAATAAATGATTTCTTTTCTATTTTATTCTATTCTTGTGCATTATCCCCCTGCTAACTTTCCCTCAGTCAGCCCAACTCCTTGAATCCTCGATGGTGTTGACAATGTTGGTACCTGAACGGAACTGATGGTATTTGTCGACTTCAGTGGCGTGGTAGACGAGAGTCCGGTTGAGACGCGAGAGGTAATAACCTCTTGCGAGAGTCTGGGTCTAACGAGTTGTTGAGTGGAGACCGCGACTCGGCAAACGTAGTGTAGGACGCCCTCCGGCTAGGTGGAGCGACGATCTGCTGCTGGCTGCTGGCAGAAACTGGATGCGTCAAGCCGAAGATAGGGCGCGATGGCGCTCATTAGGGGAGGCCTATATCCAGCAGTAGACTGCTATAGGCTGATGATGATAATGATGATGAAGGGTCTGGGTATTGTAGCACTGTAGTACTCGTAGTTTCTAATAACTGAAACAGGGAAGCCTACTGTGGGATCTAAAATTAGTATCGCATAATCTTTACTTTTAAATCGAAAGAGTGCAGCCTAATGTAATTTTTTTATCTACTTATTTAACATCGGGGCGAAATTCTTGTGCTTTGTATAAAAGTTTGTATACTAATTCACAAATAGAGTGGGTAAGAAATCTCTTCGGATAAATTCTTTTATTTGCATAAATAATTTACACCAATACTGAGTAGGGTGAGAGTGAATGATGAGATCAGTGATAGGAGAGAATGGAGAAAGAGAACCTGTTGTGCCCATCCCACATGAGTAAAAAAGGAGATGATGACTGAGTAGTACAAGAGTAGAAGAAAATTATGATGCCTGTCTTCCACAATTCACTTATAAAGATTGGCGCTAAGCTCAGAAAATGTGAAGATAAAAATCAACTTCCGTAATTACTTATAATTAATCTCTGTCTGTCTACATGTCCGTCTGTCAGTCACAGCAGTAACTCCGTTCTTGAATCTCCGATGGCCTTGCCGATCCGACGGCGAAAATAAGTCTTATCATCTGTGAATCATTTTCTATTTATTTTTTCTGGAGCATGGGCATCACAAATTCAGTGAATATAAACATCACCAAATAATTTATTTGTATTATAATGTGATTTGATAACAAATCAATTGTATGCGAAAACTGACAGATTGTATGATAAACCACCAACTCCATTTGATAAACTATGAAATAACTCTAAAATTGTAAAAACAAACACAATACAAAGTAGATTACTGAATACTCATAACTTTCGAGCAAAGTTCAGACAGACACAAAAACAAAACATACCTCGCACTCATCCATCACACGTCTCTCATAAAAAATCATAAAACAGTAAATATCCATACATAATAAAATACATAGATACATATCAAGCCTGCATTCCTAATGTGGTGGGTAGAGTCACAAGTAATCATAAGAAAACTTGCAACCACTCTTGATGCATAGTCCCAAGATGGATAATGGTGAACCATGGTGACAGGTGATCAGTCCATCGCCCATATAGACGGTCCATCATGTTGGAGAGAATACTATCCCTTAGTCGACTTTTACGACACGCTCGGGGAGAGAAGCAGCTGGACGCATTCTATGTTTTTACTTTATTTCCAGTCCAGAGTTTATAATATATGTATATAAAATAATCAGTAACGAAAGTCCAGCAGTCTGTCAAAATATTTCCAAGAGACGTATGCTATTACGCAAGGTGCACACGTGCGAATGAACAAACGGGCAGAAAAGCAAAAGGAATCTCGACCCACATCTAGTGGCGATCTTTGTGGTTATTTATAGACCAGCTGAAATAGCCGGCAGGGCACAAGATCGATTTAGATCTAGTTTCGTTTGTTCGATTGTCGCTATGGCGCCTCGTTTGACGGTGCTTGATGGACGCTTGCAACTTGATTGACGCATGTGAATTCATTGCTTTACGCCGTTTGTACTAAGTTATCTTAATATGGGATATTAGTCAAATCAGAGTTGCACCAAAAATTAAATCTCTTCTGATTTCTAAACCATAAATAATTATAATAAATAATAATAAATATTTTTGGACATTTCACACAGCGCCATCTAGCTCCAAACCAATCAAAGCTTGTACTATGGGCATTGGGCACCAGATGGCTGATAGTATACCTATATACCGAGCTATATACCTAATTATTTTTTGTAAATACATACATATAATACTACAACACCCTTAAATATACGGATACGAAACCCTTAAAATACAGATTTTTGACAAAAATGGAGCAGTTTGAAGAGCGCTTTAAAGCAATTAAAGTATCTTAGTGATATAAGTGAGAACTTATCTTTAGTAAAGAGTAAGTCGGTCCACAAAATCAGTAAAATATATGAGAGAAATTCGTTGATTCTCCTTATTTATTAAATTAAAAACTATTAGAAAGTTTTTACAAATAATTCAAAAATATCATCTAAAGTTGTAATGGAGTTTCGTCATAGATAAGTCTGCAAACAAAATAATAAATATTTGCTACGAACATGCTACATAATCACAGCAGTCGTAGCAGAATATACGTACATAGGGTCTGTTTAGGGTAGGCAGAGATCACGTAGGTATCTCAATTTGCTACGATCCTGTCATACTTCTTTCGCTTCATTCACTCTCATTACATTCCTTATGCATGCTCGTCGGTTTAGGGTACTCTTGACCTGGCCCTTTTCCAAAACGTCGCCGATTTGGTCCAGGTACGTGCGCCGAGGTCTTCCCCTTCTAACGGTACCATTCACAAATTCTTTGTTATCGCAAGTACCTACATTAAATTGGCTCTTATTACCAATAGATATTATTACGCCCGTATCCCTAATGGGGTGTGCAGAGCCATAAGTAATAATGAGGTAGAATAAGGTAGCGTAATATACCTTGACTAGATATCGGTGCAATGGTAATAATAATAATAATGAAATTTCCTCCATTTTTTCATCTTTACTTCATTATATTTCGGTATCTTTTACTTCAGTTTACGACATGAAAGAGATTTTCTTAGATCCTCTTAGATCCTCTTAGATCTGTCTCATGTAGTTAATTATTGGTCTTCCTCTACCTACCTTTATATTTTAAACTATTATAATAGTTATTTTTCTTGTAACTTTTCTACAAAGCACTACCTCCATTTTTTCTCTAAACTACACAAAGGTTAGCTGGAAGAAAATGCTAATTAGCATTAAGTTCGCCTATGTACATTTACGCACGAACTTAGTTTATTAGGTGACTTGAATAATAATTATTAGGAAGCCTGATTTATAGCTTGAAGCTATGATTAGGAACCTACTGATTCGTTTATGATTTGCCATTAAAATTTACAATGTACCTATCGTCCATAGCCGTTAAGATATGTTTTTCTTGTGTGCATTAAAGAATTTTCTATCAATCTATCTACCATTCCTTCTATGATGTTCTTTAAGAAGTTGCATTGTATCAATACTAACCCTGCAAAACTGATCCAGATTCCCATCAGAAGACAGGTCTAGTTAACTGACCTGTCAGGCCGTGAGTCACCAGCGCTGGCCAACGTCAGAGATCCAATATCTCCGCGAAGCACCCTGCCAAGTCTATTCTCAACCAGGTGCACGAACCCACAAACAATTTAGGATCTTATTATCTACATAGTAAATATCAAATTTAATTATTGCAATTGTTGAAACCCTCGCCACGCGAATCTGAGTTTTACAGAATGGGATTAAGATTCATTTTTGGTTGGAGGTGGTGTTTGAGGTTTCAAATAGAGTCATGTATCGGTAAACGAAAGATCATCTTCTAGATCGAAGATAAGAGATCTGGAATGTTGGTAAAGTTATGGAAAAAAAACAATATCGATTTTCAAATGTGTGGATTGAAGTGCACCCCAGAAAGGTTTCTTACGTGCACTTTAGCTACATTATGTTTAAAAAAGGCTGGTTGATCAAATAACAACATGCACCTCTTCTTCTAGTTTAACCCCCGAATACTCAAACGCATCTCAGAGTTGAGCACGTCTCCAATGACGAGTTTTTGACAGATTTTCATCAAAAACTGTCAAAAAACCGTGACTTGAGACGTGTTCAACTCTGAGTCGTGTTTGAGTATTCAGGGGTAAGTAAACTAAGTCAGGGATTATTGATATTGAAAAACTGCGTACAGTAGTACCACAAATATTGTGCGCTTCGGCTAACTTAGAGCTTTGTATGAAAACCGAATTTGTCCGAATATGCAACTAATAATAACTGAATCAACCCTTAAAAAAAACAAAAGTATCTACATAATTATTCTAACATCTCTTTATTACATATTATAATTGCGTTAGTTCGTATTTCAAAAGCTTTTCACAATATTTTTGATACTACTATACGTTATACGTACCTATATATAAAAACATAACAGTTGTTTCAGAATATTGTATTTATATACAAAGCTATTTCCTACACTCCTTACATTTGGAGTAAACATTACGTTTACTCTAAATTATTTCCATTGAGTAGGTGAATCAGGTGAGTAATCCACCATTGAATGTAGGTAATTAAATAAATAACACACCTTTCTGCTATTTTTAGTATATTTGAATAGATTCAGTCTGTAGTGGCAATAAACTCATTATTTATTTATCTGTATAATTAAATATTTGTCTTCTTTTGTACATGTACCCGCTATCTGTGTTCCACCTCTCTTTAGCCTCAAAGGTTTGCTGGAATAAAACTCTTTGTAGAGTTAAGCTCGCCTTTGTACATGTCCTTACTTTATGTCTGTGTTTTTGTATGCTTTATATGTACAATGAATCATAAATAATGGTTACTAGCTGCTGCCCGCGGCTTCGCTCGCGTTGTACCCGGATAAAAAGTAGCCTATATGTTATTCCAGCACACTTATTATGTATATTCCAAGTTTCATTCTAATCCGTTCAGCCGTTTGGGCGTGATTGAGGCACAAACATACATCGTCACATTCACACATCCACACATCTTTACATCCTCGCATCCTCACAAACTTTCGCATTTATAATATTAGTAGGATTTAACCTCCAATTTGTTCTAAACTACAATGTAGCATCACTAAATTCAGGTTTCAATATTCTACTATCGATCCCATAGCAACGTTAATATCTGTTGGAAAACGCCATACATTTTTTGACAAAAACATCGCTGCTATAAATATAAATAAATATTTGTGGACATTTCATACAGCGCTATCTAGCCCCAAATTAAGCAAAGCTTGCACTATGGGCACCAGATGGCTGATACGATACTTATTTTTTGGTAAATATATACTTATAATACTACAACACCTAGACCCGGAAGAAATATTTGCAGAAAATACAAACATTTTTCCCGTAGCGGGAATTGAACCCGCGACTCTTGCGTCTCA
This sequence comes from Scotopteryx bipunctaria, assembly GCA_949320045.1. Lineage (NCBI taxonomy): Eukaryota > Metazoa > Arthropoda > Insecta > Lepidoptera > Geometridae > Scotopteryx > Scotopteryx bipunctaria. The sequence continues at coordinate 10,588,095 of OX439453.1, read as the reverse complement.
GTGGTTATTGGTGGTCTTTAGGGCGTTTGTGCATTCGCCCGGTCCACATCTGGACTGACTCCAGCTTTGCTCGACCCGCCTTTAAGTACAGCTGTGCTCGATATACAGGGTGTCTATAGAATGTCAACCCATAAAAATAATGGATAACGAGCATATTTTATTCTAGACTTTCTCTAACTTAAACTCAACATAAATAAGCTTATGAAATTACGTAGGTTTATTTTTCAAATATTTGTATTTTTTTAGCTAAGCAAGTATTTAAATACAAGACTTTTTCTCGTACAAATCTACGCTATTGTAACTTTGGATATTAATAATAAACATGCAAAAATTACGATAAATTAAAAACAGTTTATTTTCTTCTTTACTTGACTTGCGTTGACGAGCATATATGAAGAATGTTATGAAAGTGAATAAAGCGAAAAAAGTACGTCAGAATCGTAGCAAATGGAGATCCGTGATCATAGGGGTCTATGGGAAACAGGCGTGATATTATGTACTTGCGTTGAGTACATTGGTTGGGAAGGCAAATTTATTTATTCAATGTTCAAACTAAATGCTCATAGCAGAATAAAAAAGGTAAAATAGGAGACATACACAAAATATTCAGCAAGATTTAGAAATATGAAGTTATAGTTTCAACCACCCGCTATAATCTCGTTCACATCTGTGACCTTCTGTAAATATAGAATGGAAATCACCTGTTTGTGTCACGATGTGGCTTTGTCATCAAATAATTCAATTATTATAATTATAAATCTGATAGCATTCGGCTGAATTATTAATTCTTATTTTCTAGAAAGAATAAGGCCGAAGAAAACCACTTTAACGAAATCCAAATAGGTAACAGAATTCAGTCTGTAGCTTTAATAAAAGTTCGATTTAAACATTCTAGGTAATTAGTCCCGGTAAACAGTCGGTCCCGGCTTTTAAGTCCTTAAGCCATGACGGAGTCCTTTAGGCGGCCTAAAAACTTCGTCACTAGAGTTGGCCACTAGCTCATCAGAACATACATACATAGTTATTGAGATAACCTCCTCCAAACTGCAAACACCTTCGAAGAATTTTGGGTACTGGCCTAATACCGAGCTTTGAAATATTTCGTGGGGTGTACCGTGGGGGGCGTAGCTCAGATGGTAGAGCGCTCGCTTAGCATGCGAGAGGTACCGGGATCGATACCCGGCGCCTCCAATTATCCGTTTTATTTTTCCTAATAAATAGGTAGAAAAGTCAAGATTATTTTTTTGTTATATTTCATTCAATTTCGTTATTTTTAGGACATACAAGAAATATATCAATAAAAGATAAATTTGAAATGAAAATGAAAAAAAATTATTGCAAGCAAACAAACAATTCCATGATTATGGACCAAAAATATATGAGATTATTTTGCTTTCTTGGTTTAAACCACTTATTTACTGCTATGATCTCAAGGACCAAAATAAAATGTTCTACGCATCCTGTGTTTAATATAAGAATAAAATAAGTGACATTGTTCGTTTCAAGATGTTTCATAACTAAAAATAAAACCGACTTCAATGTAAAAAGATTTAAAACTCTTCCTTCTTCTAATGATAAGTAGGTAATTTGCGTTACTACACATTCGTGAAATTCATGTAGTTTTGATAAGTTGCCCGTATCACTAATAGGGTAGGCAGAGCCACAAGTCATCGTAAGAAAACTTGTAGCCACTCTTGATTTAAAGTCCCAAGATGGATATGGTGAACCATGGTGACAGGTGATCAGCCCATCGTCCATATAGATGGTCCATCATATTGCAGAGGTATTAAGTTTAAAAATAATTATAAAATTATTTCGATACAAAATTTTGTTATACTCTCTTACACGTAAGTACGTACATTAGAAATAAGAAAAAATCAGCTGTTTTTTCTATTCAAAGAAATTTCAAAAATACAAGTGAAATGAGAACCTTCTCTTTTTAACAACAAAAATAGCTATTACGTTCACAGTAAAAACGTTTGTTTGATATTCTTAATTGAATCTACGAGCTTCGGTAATGCTGTATCGCTGAGAGCTAGCTATATTTATCATTGTACAAAGAGGAGATTGTTTGTTTGGATATTATAAAAAGAATGGCTCTATACAATATCTTATCATACAATATTATAATACAAATGGATGGATTCAAATCCGAAAGAGTATCAATGGAATTTTCTTGTTCAAAAAATTCAGAAGTAGGTACTTTCAAACGGTAAAGAACATGTGAGGAAACCGGCATGTCGTATGTATGTAGATCGCACTTTTTTTCAATAAAAAAATATATTTAGACATTTACTATGAAATTCTGAGATGTCAAGCAATTGACGTCAGTTCGTACATATCAGTAAATCAACTTAAAAAGGTCATAAACCTGTTACGATGATTACAAAGCTGATTTTAATTTAGGACTTCCTTTATTTTGTTATATCAAAATATGAAAATACCTATCTCAATCGACGAGAAACACTTGGCAATGATACAATAAAATGTACCTATATGACTAGTGATCTATTTTGACTTTGCTCGTAGGTGTTCTAGGATACGATTTGAAGCTTATTTTCTGCTAGAGATAAAAGGCTTAATCAAACAATAAATCCTTACTAATCATTATGAACGCAAAAGTTTGTATGGATGTTTGTTACTCTTTCACGCAAAAACTACTGAATGGATTTTAATGAAACTTGGAATATACATAGCACATGCGCTGGATTAACATATAGGCTATTTTTTATCCGGGTATCACGCGAGCGAAGCCGCAGGCGGCAGTTAGTAAAAATTCAAATAAATATTTGTGGACATTTCACACAGCGCCATCTAACTCCAAAATAAGCAAAGCTTATACTTGACGATTTCTGTGCCTTGGCGGGCAGTGCTCGACTGAGACGCAAGACGGGCGGGCTCGATTCTCGCTGCGGAAGAAAAGTTTGCATAAGTTGTCAGTAAGTGTGTATTTATAAAAAAAGTATATAAGTATTCTATCAGCCATCTAGTCCCCATTGTGCAAGCTTAGCTTAGTTTTGGGCTAGATGGTGCTATATAAAATGTCCACAAATATTTATTTATAATATTTATCATAACAGCCAGATACAGAAGAACATCTATGGTCAACAATCACCTACAACCAAAAGAAGTAGAAGCAGAAGTGTGAGGGTGATAGAATAGAACATAATTAAAACCACAAAATATACTCACATGTGCTTTTATTTAGCAAAATACATAAAAAAAATCACGAAAATTAGCATCTTTCCATTTTCATATCTTTCTCAAGAACTCCTGACATTCTTTTGTTTTTTTCTCACTGTTTAAAATTGGAACAGGACCGAGGAGGTTTTAGTTATTCCACCAAAGAGGCGGCATGTATGAGAATAGTGAAGTAACTATTACATAATCTGTGACAATGCGTAAAGAAAGTTACAATGCAATATTAGTACATTTTAGCTACAGGTATAACCTTATGTCGATAACAATTGATGTCCTTTCATTCATACTTACATTGTGTACAAACCCATCTTTCATTCCTTGCGAGTAATATGCCTACTCAAACAAAATCATTCATCATCTCCCTCAGTGAGTCAATGTGCTATTATTAAAGGTATGACGTCACTACCACGGACCGTCTCATTTCGGGATAACGGGCTCTTGCCAGTTTGCCAAATTTAGGTATTGTGCCGGTAACCTATTTACGAATACGTGGAGCCAGCACCGGTGTTGTTGAAAAATGATACGGGAAGGTGGCATGGAATTTTCGAAGGTGGATCGTTGATCATAAATACAGACATAGATATTATCAAGTCAATCTCCCTAACGGAAATGAGAGCGCTGGTGGTCTAGTTTATAGTGACCCCGCCTTCCGATCCTAAGGTCGTGGGTTCAAACCCAGTCGCGTACCAATGGATTTTTCTGTGCGAAAAATTTATGTGCGCTATACCAGTACTCTCACAACGGTGAAGGAAAACATCGTGCGGAAACCCGCGGCTTAGTCAGCTCCGCACGTATTGACCATGACCACGTATTGACAAAGCCGACTAAGCTGAGAGGATGGAATAGGTGCTGGGCAAGCCTACTCCATCTTAATTCGTCCCGGGCACTACAGCGTGCCGTTTGTGAGGGTAAAAGTTGCCTCGTGACGCTGTATAAATCATCTACTGTAGATGGTAAAAGGCCTTTCTAACGGAGTAGGCAGACCTGTGGCTCTGCCACACAATAATAAGAATACTTGCAGCCACTCCTAAAGTCCCCCGAAATGATCGACAATTCTGATATAGGAATTTGGGTGAGGATGTGTATTATTCTGCTAAAATAAACACAAATGTTTGTAAGAATGTGTTTGAACCTCAATCATGACAGCAAAATTCAAATATATAAAATTTACGTTACTAGCTGTATGATTGGCGGACTGACAGTCAGAGCACAGCCTAAACCTGGATGAACATTCGAATTTAGAAGATGAAAAAAAAACTCGATACGGAAAATAAATAATAATAAATAACACCCAACAGTCACATACATAGTTCTGACCCCACACTAGGATTCCCTGTGTCATTGGTATCAGAAACTACGAGTACCTTGGTACCACAACACCCAGACCCGGAAGAAATATTTGCAGGACAAACATTTTTCTTCCGCAGCGGGAATCGAAGCCGCGCCTTTTGCGTCACTGCCGAGCAATCGCCCGCCACGCCACCGAGGCCGTCAGCAAATGTCGTATAAATTAACAAATTCTCCTACTGCTAAATCAAAACAACGTCTTTTACATTTTATTCTAGATGACAGGAGGCAATTTTTGCCTATCCCTACTTCTAAAATCACGTATCGTTTGTAACGTAAGTTTGCGAATGAAAAAAGCTCAAATACTCTCTCTATTAATTGCTCCATTAATTCCAACCCAAGCGTAAACTTTATCTACACATAAACATTTAACGTTGCAATTGAAATCTTTATTTTTAAATCTCAATAGATACATTGTTATACGAACTTCGGTGGTGTAGCAGGTGAGTGCTCGGCTGAGACGCGAGAAGCGTGGGCTCGATTCCCGCTGCGGGAGAAATGTTTGCATGGTCTGCAAATATTTATTTCGTATATTGTATTAAGTACTAGCTACATTTTTATAAAAGAAGTTGGAGGCATAATGCAGTCCTAAGCATTTTTGTCTTCTATATAATCGTATATTTTAAAGTATTTTTAGACAACTTTCGTTTTATTATAGTTTTAAAGTAATTAACTGACAAATTGACGGCCTCGGTGGCGTGGCGGGCGATTGCTCGGCAGAGACGCAAGAGGCGCGTGTTCGATTCCCGCTGCGGAAGACATGTTCTTCCGGGTCTGGGTGTTGTGGTACCATGGTGCTCGTAGTTTCTGATACCCACGACACAGGGAATCCTAGTGTGGGGTCAGGACTATGTATGTGACTGCTTATGTGTTATTTATTTATTTATTATTTAATTTGTCATCTCGCTTGGGCCTTTATTATAGAAGCGTACACATTACCCTTAAAATTATTTGTTAACTTTGTCAGGGTACAGCAAGTTTAACATAGCCCAGTAATAAATTTAGTAAATCAAAAAGCACAATCAAATCAGCAATATTCTAGAATACACTCAATACTTGCAATCGATCCTAGAAATCCACTGCCAATTCGACTAATTATAGTACAATGGCTGAATTGATCACCGATCGTTAACCTATACAATTTTGTTTGTTTATAGAAGCAGAAACCATTATAAAATAATATAGGATGCCCTTAAACTAGAACGTGGGTGTTATATATCATTATTTAATTGTTGAAAGATCATTTAAATAGGCTGTCACAAATTTAGACGTGGACGTGTGGAGTGAAAAACTCTTTGGCTACAAACACAGAGCACAAGAGAGCGAACGAAACTTTACTTCAGCCAAACTGGAGATACAATTTTTGTAAACAAACCGTCAGTACTTAATCTATAACTTGCTTTTGTATTAGCACTCGTGGCGTAGCTTGATTAGACATTCTTGATTGATCGTTGATGTTAAGCAACGTTGTGCGAGGTCACAATTTGTAAAGGTGACCGCAAATGGCATTACGGGCGCGCTTCCATGCTTCGGAGGGCACGTTAAATTGTCGGTCCCGGTTTTTAAGAGGAAAGGATACCGGCTCTTTCTCCATACAAACGTAGTCGGCTGTTTCCTCCCTGGATATTGACACTAGAGCAAATATTTTTGTACCATAAAATTTTTAACTGCCATGACCATGCTCCTATGTTTTGTTTTTTTTTTCATATTCTAATTCGTTAAGCCATGACAGAGACCTTTAGGCGGCCTAAAAACTCCGGCACAAGAGCTGGTCACTAGTTCATACCTATAAGTGTGAAAAGGATGGATATCATAGACGACGCCGATGCAAATGTGTTACAAACTCAAACCGCCCCGCTGTTAGCTGAGGATTTACGCCACCAGTGTAGGATTAGCTGGGGAAATGCGCCAATCAATTTTCTTATTTAGGGTCAGTTCTTTGTATGTATGTATGTTCGTATAAGCTAGTGGCCAACCCTAGTGACGGAGTTTTTAGGCCGCCTAAAGGCCTCCGTCATGGCTTAACGACTTAAAAGCCGGGGCCGACTGTTTAACGTGCCCTCCGAAGCACGGAAGCGCTCAGCTCGTACTGCCACTTGCGGTCACCCATCCCGATTTGTGGCCGCGCATATCGCTGCTTAACTTTAACGATCAATCAAGAACGCCTAAGCAAGCTACGCCACGAGCAGCGCTTCAAGCGAATTCTTCGTATAAGTCATTTATTCAGAAAAAGAGGAAGTAACTCTACAGCCGTAACCAAGATAATAAATGATAAGATGCTTGTCAAAATCGCTTCGCTTGTGTTCTGTACTAGAAGTTGAATTATTGACGCATGCGTCATCCTATTGCAATTGTACACATTTGCCAACTAGCTGCCGCCGATATAAAACAAATTATCTATGAGTTGTTACTCAGGTGTTGTCTTTCAAAACAGGGGGTTTTACAGGGGGGACATACATAATATAAAGTTTCGGGGGTGGGGGGGATATTTGATTTTTAATTTAATAGATTGTTTAACAGAAAACAACTATGCTACGATAACCCATCCGTTGTGTAACAGTAGAAGATAGGAATTGGGCATGTAGGTTACCCAATTCACTTCATCAGGTTATTTGGTATCCCTGGTATCTTTCCCGATGTCAGGGTAGCTCGCAGCCAGATCAGTGGTAGCTATGGAGTTACAGACGCTCTTGGCATTTCTGCAGCACCTGATGTAAGGTTTGAGGAACTGCTCCCAAGTCTTGCTGAAGATCTTTAAAAGACCGACCACGGACAGGCCCAGAAGGAAACCCTGGAAAGAAAAAAACAATCAAACGTGGTTTTACCAGTTGGTATGTATTTAACCGTTATTTATTTTTAAAACTCATGAGAGGATGATGGGGCTTCTCGAAAAACTGAGATGGTTGACGGAAATTGGGGGAGTTCTTTGCCCAGCAGTGTTTATTTTAATAACATAATAGCGAAAATGACTGTTCCTCAATTCATTCAAGAATAGGTATAAAGCTGAATCAAAATTTTCGATTAAATCTCCATCAAGACTTTCACCAAAATAGAGACTTTGACCTGGCCATGGATGTCTGATCGAAAATAGACCGAGTCAATGTGACTAAAGGATGTGAAATTCCCCCAAAAATAGCTTTATATCCATAAGGAAACAAGCTACGATCGTCACGTTTGGCAGCGAGCCAACTGGCGTATTCAATGGCCCACGTAAACTCATCGTCAGAGCTTCCTGAAAAGCGGCGATAATCATTACGGTCGTAATAATATAGCAGAACACGTCATACTTGATAATCATACTGTAATAATAATGATAGAAATAATACTAATACTACTGTAGTGAAAGGATTACAGTACGCCTCAAAGTAGCTGCTTTCGTGCATTTAACACATGTTGTTGTTTTTTCTACGATACATCAATTTTCTCACGGTGTTTTCATTTACCATTTGAAAGCAATGGCATAGCGCACATAACTTTTTTGATAGCAAAATCCACTGAGTCCCCTTACGGTCGCAAACGACCTAAGGATCGGAAAACTCACTTATGCTATACAACCGATGCTCTTGAAGGTGTTATGTCAAAAAACGGTCGCTCATTTACGAAAACAAGACTTTGAGAAGTGGAATATATTTATTTATACTGTGACCAGTCTTGAGTCTGAAATCAGCAAAGCCCCAGTTCTGAATCAGTACCTAGCTATTTGTTGAGAAGCTCACTTTTCATAGCCAAAACACTGTCTATATAAACTGTAGTTAATCAAAAATTAAATTTTACTTTTACATTCTTGTGTTTTATATTCTTTGACACCTCGGTGGCGTCGCGGGCGCGTGCATGGCTGAGACGCAAGAGGCGCGGGTTCAATTCCCGCTTGCATGAGAGAAATGTTTGTATATTCCGCAAATATTTCTTCCGGGTCTAGGTGTTGTAGTATTATGTAATACTACAAGACTACACCTTCAACCACGCCACTCCATTGTTTTACAGGTGCTAAGAGGCTTGACCCAGAATGCTTATTTATTAGCAAACTATTTTCGTCAAATTCCTTGATTATTGTAAACCTGACGACCTCTGGCAATCATCCATCTGAGGATCTCGAAGCGTTTGAAATGTTTAAACTAAACAAATCTATGTTATTTATAAAAATATTTGCCTCTCATTCTAAATTATAAAAAAGTAGGTACAGGATACAAAACCACGCCTGTATCACAAAAGGGTAGGCAGAGACTACGGATCTCCATCTGTTACGGTCGTGACATACTTCGCTTCATTCATTCTCATCAAAACCTTCTAAACCACATGGTTTAGCATACCTGGCTTTCTTCAAAACGACACTGATTTTGTTCACGTACTTACGCCTAGGTCTTCCCTTTCCAATAGTACCATTCTGTCTGACTGATCCCATGAATCTTCTTTATTTCACCCTCTTTGCATCCTCTCAATCAGATTATATAATAAAGTCTCTTATTAATGACTTCTCTGATGGACTGGGAGTAAAGAAAAAACATAAAATGCAGCTGCATCTTTCCTCGAGCATGTCGTAAAAGTCAACTAAGGGATAGTATCCTCCAACATGATGGGGCATCTATATGGGCGATGGGCTGATCACTTGTCACCATGGTTCACCATATCCACTTTGGGACTTTGAATCGTGCTCAGCCCATTAAGGATACGGGCGTGATAATGTATGGATGTATGTAATGACAAAGACAGACAGATACTCACAATACTTCCTCCAAGGTCGGAGACGAAGAGGTTCCAGTCATAGTTGAAACTCTCCTCATACACTGACACCATCATGCTGTTGAAGTAAATGTACAGCTGTGGACAAAAGCATTACTTCAAGAAGTATTTATCAAACAAAAAATCTAGATTTGGATATGTTTGGTGACTCCATACATATTTTGAAGCGCTCCTGGCGTAGGTTGCTTAGACGTTCTTGATTGATTGTTGAAGTGAAGCAACGTTGTGCGCGGCCACAATTAGGATGGATGAGCACAAGTGACATCACGAGCTAAGCGCTTCTGTGCTTCGGAGGGTACATTAAATTGTCGGTCCCGGCTTTAAAGTCGTTAAGCCATGACGGAGGGCTTTAGGCGGCCTAGAAACTCCCGTCACCGTATGTTACACTCTACTTTTCATTACGATTGCAATAAAATAAAATAATACTGTACAATATTAAATACGGTCACCAATTCAATTTGTAATTAGAAAGAAATTCTAAAGATTTCACGCCAATGCCTTTTTTTTGTAGCTGCAACGCTATGCACGAATTCTAACGAAGAGATCGCCGCTTTTTTCAAAAATAAAATGTTATTTTTACGGCATAGTAATAAAATGGCATGGTAGTGAAATATCATGTGTATTTATCTACACGTATATTATTAGATTATACCCGAAACATCATGTGTTTAATGGGCAACTTTTGACTGTACTCTTTTGTGACCCTGTTGGAAACCTGCTCCAGTGCTCAGTCTTACCTGAGTCTGCAGAGCTGCTTCGGTGCTCCAACGCCACACCTTTTCTTCCGGGTCCCACACGTACAGGGTCCTTCTATCCGTCACGAAGGAGTTGTACAGGTACGAGTTGCAGAACCGGGGACAGGACTCACAATGGTGGTTACGGTAAGTGCTGGAAGATACAAATGTTTAAATGTTCTGCAAATATTTCTTATCTCAAACGGTGAAGGACAAAATTGTGAGGAAATCCGCGGCTTAGTCAGCTCTGCACATATTGACCATGTCTTTCCTGTGGCCGACTAAGCTGAGAGGATGGAATAGGTGCTGGGCAAGCCTACTCCATCTTAGTTCATCCCGGGCACTACAGCGTCCCTTTTGTGAAGGTAAAAGTTACCTCCTGACGCTGTATAAATTATCTACAAATTTTTAAAGGTGTGGGTGTTGTGGTACAATGGTACTCGTAGTTTCTGATACCCACGACACTGGGAATCCTAGTGTGGGGTCAGAACTATGTATGTTACTGTGAGTGTTATTTAGAGTTGTCTTCTCGACTCACTTCATGTACGCACTGATGAGACTCCTCATGGATGTGTAGTTGGTACATCTCGGCAGATCGCTGCTCATCCAGGGTCCGGAGCAGCCAGCCGCTTCTCCTACCAGGTCCCAGACGCATTGTGCTGTGCACTAGAAGAAGAAATCACAAAAATAATTATAAACTAGACTATCATTCTCTCAGCTTAGTCGGCCTTGTCCACAGGAAAGACATGGTCAATACGTGTGGAGCTGACTAAGTCGCGGGTTTCCTCACGATGTTTTCCTTCACCGTTTAAGAGTACTGGTAGCGCACCTAATTTTTTCGCACAGAAAAATCCATTGGTACACGGCCGGATGACCCACGACCTTAGGATCGGAAGACGGGATCACTACCAACTAGACCACCAGTGCTCTCATATAGGCTAGTTTACATTCAGGTACTTACTACCCGAGTAAGACACTCATGCCATCCTACCGCCGTGGGCTGAACTTATTCTATTCTATTAGTTCATGGTGAAAAGTCAACAAGCACTCACAAGGTTAGCGCTGTAATTGTCCATATCGGTGCAAAGATTATCTTCTCCGCTGATCATCAGATACTCGTCCACAGTCAGCTTCAGATCCACGGTCTCGCCGACACTGACATACAGGTACTGAACTAGACCACCGTTGTAGACTTCCACTTCTGTAAGTTAACTTATATGTTATTTGGCTATTCGATCATTTGACTTACTGAAGGCGCTGACTACCATATCCGATCCGATTATAACGCGCGTGAAGCCACGGGTGTTAGCCTAACTCAGATCCACTAGGTGCCTTACCTTCTCTCGATAGCAAATGAAACCATAGATAACTAACAGATGACGTGGAACACAACACACGATTATTTTGACCACCTATGACGCGAACGGTACGAGTTCGATTACCACTGCGGTATTCGTGTCTGGGTGTTATGGTTTATCATAGTTTCTGATACTTACGATACAGGGAATCCCTGTTTGGGGTCAGGACTGTGTATTCACATGGGTGTTATTTTGTTTAATTTAATTATGTTGACTATACCTGTAAACGGCTCCCTGGTATAATGCACGTAGACATGATACCCTGGTGGTTGCAGCCCGACTGCCGTCTGCAAGTCTTCGGCGCTGTGCTTGAGGGTGACGGAGTAGCCAGTGGCCTTGCTGGCGCGGGTGCCTCTTGTCTTCGGGATCATCGTGAAGCATTGGCCGTAGACGAAGCCAACGGTTTTCTTCAGCTCCACATCTGAGTCCAAACTTGATTGGTTCTGATTTATTTCTTAGTAGACCCACATTGACGGCGCGATTTAGAAACACGCGTCGGTGTCGAAGTTGTCTACGTCAAACGTCTCTTTCACAACTACAGAGAGCACTGGTGGTCTAGTGGGAGCGGCCCTGCCTTCCGAGCCTAAGGTCGTGGGTTCAAATCCGGTCGTGCACCAATGGATATTTCAGTTCCAAAAACGTTTATAGTCTAGCACCAGTACTCTCAAACGGTGAAGAAAAACATCGTGATTAAACCGGCATATCGTAGAATTTAAAAAGTTTGAAAACATTTGCAAAAGTGCACAAAAAGTCTTTTTGGCGCACTTAAAATCCTCTCACCACACTGGTTCGAAAGAACAAGTGACACGACTAGATAGATAGGCACCTACAGTGCGTACCCTTGGCGTGCACGAATGGATGACAAAGACAACTGTAACGATGACTCAAATGTGTTACAAAATCGGGAGACGGCTTCGTACGATGCAATATCACTTCAGTAGGTATGTGACATCGTTATTTTAATTTATATATTTATTTATATATATACCTACTAGCAGCCGCCCGCGGCTTCGCTCACGCGGTACCCAGATAAAAAGTACCCTATGTCCCATTCCAGCACACGTAGGTACCTACTATCCTCATTATTCATTATAATATAGTGTACGCTAAACGATGACTAAAGTATTGCCATCTCTTACCATTTCATAATGACAAACAGTGACAGGGCTAACTTTAAGCAATGGCTAACTTTAGCGAACGAATATGAATAATAGGGTATGTAAGTATATTCCGTAGTTTTTGCGTGAAATAGTAACAAACATACCTAAATCTAAAAATTAAGAAATTTCAGTGAATTTAGTAAAAAATTTGAGAGTTAAGGTCATGGGCGCCGGCAGAAATAATTTCCATGTGGTGCAGATTTTAGTTTTCTTACAATCTTTGCCGTATATGATTGTTAATAAAAAGATGAAATTTTAGTCTGAATGTTCGAGACATTTACAAATTTCTGATTATTCATTATGAATTTATTATATAGGTACCCAGTCGTCACGGCTCACACCTATTTGTTCACGACGATCGAAATTTAAAAATTCTAAATTGGTGGGCCAGGAGTACCGGGATCGATATTAATCGATTTCCATTACTTCTCTGAACGCACCCTTTAAAGTACCGCTACTCTACACCAGATGGCACCAGCATAAATGGGATGAACTTAACAGAGAAAGCGCAATACAGTTTCAATAATTCCTGTTGATCCCGAGATTTCCAAGGAGTGCAAGTGCACCCTCTGGCACCCCCTTGCCGGCGCCCATGGTTAAGGTAAACTTTTCAAAACGCAACGATAGCGCGTCAAAATTTGATCAGAATTAGCAGCGACATCTAGTTTTCAGACGTAAAATTACGTCAGAATTCCATGAACAATCAAGATTGGAAACTTATTAGACCAGTAATAATTTATGCTTCCTTTCACAGGTAATTTGACATTGACAGTTCCTTTTCCATATGTTTTGTATCATCTATTACTAATCTTTGGTATCATCGCTGTCATATGTCAATATAAAAGTATTCTATTTTTCATGAAAAACATGCCAAAAATAAAGAATTTGCAGGTAATTATGATATCAACTAAATGAGAAAAATCGGCTCTTTAATTTGATATAGGTTATGTGCAGTTTTAGACCAAAAATTGATTCCAGGTTTTCATCCCTTTTCACCCCTTTAGAGGTTGAATTTTGAAAAATCCGTTCTTAGTACACCCCTACGTACCAAGGTTTACCTACACTGAAAATTTCAAGTCTCTACGTCCAGCGGTTTAGGCTGTGCGTTGTCTGTCAGTCAGTCAGTCAGTCAGTCAGTCAGGACAAAGATTCTTATAATATAAGATTGATTTATTACCTAAGGAAAGCGTCGAATGCTTTTTAGATTGTATGTATCTAGCTATTGTATAGCTGATGACTCTGATTAGCATTTTAAAATGGACGCAAAGTCTGCTTACTATCTGCCGATCCATCCAAGCCGTATTGGACGAAGATCTCGTCATCATCATAGGTGATGTCGTCCCACAACTCGTCCAGGCTGATGGAGAAGTTGTAGTGGAACCACACCGACGTGTAGCGAGGATGCGAGTACAGATTGTACTCCTGAAATTATAACCTAATATCATTTTCATCACTTCAACTTGGTATCATCTTGGATCATCTATATGGGCGATGGGCTGATCACCCTGTCACCATGTTTCACTATATCCGTCTTGGGACTTTAAATCAAGAGTGACTGCATGTTTTCTTATGATTACTTATGGCTGTGCCCACCCCATTAGGGATACGGGTGTGATAATTATGTAGGAAAGTAGAAACGAACCAGCATTTTGTTAAATTTGTAAGCAGGTTCCTTGCAGAAAGTGACGCTCGGGTACGCAATAGTCTTGTTGAAGTCGAAATGCGTATACGTCGTTATTGGTACGTGAATCAGTTTCCAGATGCAGGATGAGATCTGGGAAACATTGAGAGTAAAATGTATTTAGAAAACATTTAGGTAAGTAAATTATGATTGATTGTGACGTTTTTAATCAAAATAAACATACTAGCTTAATTATTCTATTTAGTTCTAATTAATGTTAGGGGAACAAAGATCTGCACTGACGTCCCACGGTGAGGTGTATTGTGCATTATCCCCCTGCTAACCCTCCCCCAGCCAGCACAACTCCTTGAAGTACCGGAGAAGGACTTTAGGATGTTGGCAGCACTATTCCAGAATCCTCGATCATGTTGAGGCTGTTGCTGGTGTAAGTGAGGTCAATGGTGATGCCGTATAATTCTCGATAACTGTCTACAGTCTCGAGTTATGTCTTACAGACTAGCTTAGGGTCTATTCCGTTCAATAAATGGACCTCAACAGTCTTGACAGAAGTTTTCTTGTCCAATGTCTTCGCTTTTTCTGTATCAAGACAGTTACGGTCTGGTTATAGAACAGGGAAGTGCTGAGATTCATAGTTGGTTCATATCTTACTTGCTGTACGACCACGCTGAAGCAAAGAACTATGACCACTGTCTGCAGCAACTTCACACCTTTGAAGCAGCCGAGAATCTTCTTTTTCACCGATACGAATTCCTCCTGACCTTCGTCTTGCTAAAATTAGAATATTAGTTATTTTTCGTAGCCTTTATAATAGTAGCAGCGTATGACAATCGTAGCTCCAATTTATTATTTCATCTTTCTGTGTTTCAGTTGTGTTTCAGTTTAAAATGATCAAGTGCTAGGTTCCATCCACGGCTTTGTTCCCGATGTACCCTAATATAAAGTTGCCTATGTAAAAATAGTAAAAAAATTGTGGACATTTCACTCAGCGCCATCTAGCCCCAAACTAAGCAAAACTTGTACTAATGGAACCAGATAGCTGATAAAATACTTATGTTTTTTTTTATTATAAATACGTATTTATAATACATAATATTAAAACACCCAGATCCGGAAGCAATGTTTACAGAACATGCTAGCATTTCTCCCGCAGCGGAAACCGAACCCGTGTCTCTCCGCGTCTAAGCCGAACATTCGCCCACTACGCCACCGAGGCCGTCAAAGAATTTATTATTCAAGGTTACGTAGTCACAGTTCGAGCTTCATCCTGTTCTGAGGCTACCCCGCGAGCAAGCACCCTCACACCACCACGAACTCTTATAATATCTGGTAGGTATGATAAAGTCACTCACCATACTTCCAGCAACCATTTTGGTGAATCTCACTATTTTACGCCATGACTCGCTGAATCCATTTTGTAAAAGTCCATGTATTATGTCCGCCATGCACACAGAACACTTACTCCTAGCGCAAAGGCTACAATGACTATATTTTTTCGGGACGTCATTTTTTACAGATAAGTATTAAATATGTAGGTACTATGGTTGATTAGGATATTTATTGCTGGTGTTTCGGACAAACTGAAGGTCAACTTACTAATCCTATATTCAAATAAGGATTCCTTCAGACGGACTGCGAGTGTGCAGTCGATATGTTAAACTGCGTGCTGTCGTGACTTGAACCATGCAGTCGAATGCGTTCGGTTGCAGTCATGTGGTACTGATGTCAATCATAGATGATTAATATTATGCTAGTGTCCATGAGAGCACTGATGGTCTAGTTGGTAGTGACCCAGCGGTGAAAGAAAACATTGTGAGGAATCCCGCGGCTTAGTCAGCTCCGCACGTATTGACCATGTCTTTCCTGTGGACAAGGCCGACTAAGCTGAGAGGATGGAATAGGTGCTGGGCAAGCCTACTCCATCTTAATTCGTCCCGGGCACTACAGCGTCCCGTTTGTGAAGGTAAAAGTTGCCTCCTGACGCTGTATAAATCATCTACTACAGATGGTAAAAGGCCTTAGTAGTGTCCATATCAACTTTCACACTGACCTTTCACACTAAGCAGTTCACACGACAATTTCTGCGTCGCAGAACTGCCGTGGTTCTTATGATGATGACTAGTTAAAATTAAGTAGCAAAACATTTTGTATGAAGGAAGTTGCTTCAGTCAAAAGACGATGTTTCTAGATCCAACAGCTTTGAGTTCCTTAATTATACATACGAGAGATAATTCGTTGTTTTTTTTTGCTACTTTCATTCCAGGAGGTAATTTCACAAATTGCCGACTTATCTCAAGTGGCGGTAACATCAGATGCATAATTTGAGCAATAAATCTAACGCAGCGGCCGTGGACTCACTCTTGTCATAGCTATGCTTAGGTAGCTTCTAACTCTGCTTATTTCTACATACATACATATTATCACGCCCGTGATGGAGTGGGCAGAGCCACAAGTAATCATAAGAAAACTTGCAGCCACTCCTGATTCAAAGTCCCAAGATGTTTATGGTGGACCATGGTTATTATTATTATTATTATTATTATTATTATTATGGTGACAGATCATTAACCCATCGGCCATATGTAGATGGTCCATCATGTTGGATGGGATAGGTACTATCTCTTAGTAGACTTCCGATCTAAAGGCCAATGAAAAATACAATCTTCAAAATAACATAGCATCTTAAGCCCACTTCTAGAAAAAAATCGATTTTGTTATTCTCGATTTTGTTAAATTTAGAATTAGCCCTATATTATTTTAATTGAAGTATGATTTACAAAAATACACGATAATAAATACGCTGCACTACTGACATCTATCAAGTTTACTTGAAGCTTGTCGTTCATTGCTGAATCGGTAGATGGCGTTAGTTGAAGCCAATGTGGTACAAATGAAAACAATTTTATTTACTGCTTTTAGCATTTTATTATCATTACTTGTATTTACAAAAACTTAAATGTTTATAATCTATGTTAGCTTACACACAATATCACTTTCAAGGCACATAGGTACATACGATAAGTACAGTCATCAATAAAAGTTATAAGAATAATCACAATAAATAACGCGGTAACATTGTGATGTTACGACAAAGCTTAACTTATTACACTTTATGGCTTTTTGAAACCTACAATCGAAATGTCTGAAAAGCCAAAGCGATATTTAGCACTGTTTAGTTCAAAATATCGAAAGCAATGAACCAACTTAAGAAAAAGATGGTCGCTAAAGCCATTGGACCTGTTTTCATAGCTCCTCCAGTTGTAGCTGCTGCTGTTGAGTTGGCTTTCAAGAACTTATCTAGAATATCCGTCCGAGGAGTTATATCACACGCAGTGTGACTGATGGCATCCACCACATGGGCCGAAAACACCCTAAAATTCACATCATTGACGTCCCATTTTCCGTAAAACCAAATAGGCATCCTATTTGACAAAATCCAAAGGTTATCGTTGGTATCTACTTTGATATCTGTGGGATAGACCATGGTGTTCTCATTCATGTATATTCTACCTTGGTTCTTCATTGTATAGTCTTTGTTTGAAGTCTTCCAGCACGCAACAGCGTTTAAGTTCACCAGGGAGTAGAATAGGACGCCAGTTTTGGGATCAATGAAGGAGACGCTAGACTGTGCGTTCGGTCCTCTATCTCCGAGATTCTTGAAAGCGTCGAAGTTATCATCAGCAATCGTCTGGTTCCTCAAATACTCAGTCGAGACTGAGAACTCTTTAAAACTCGACATGGGATGAAAGTAAAGCGTTGGGTAGTTGTCGGCATTCGGAGCTGATAACCCCAGTCCGAAAATAGCGTCTTCCCAGCTGAAGTTAAGTCCTTTGACATTGTAGTCGCACGCCAAAGGATCCTGGTGGAAGTAATGGTGGGTTATTCTCCACGAGTCGTTCTTCTCCCACGAGTAGACCACCAGGCCAGCCTTGCCCACATCTGCTGAGTAGGCAAAGGTTTTATCACAGTCTGAGTCTTCGACAGCAATGTTGGCGAAACCTGAATCTTCTTTCACTTGTTCGGAAGGGAAGGTGTACCTTCTGATTAAATTGTCGGTTTTGAGATTGTAGATGATAAGGGAAGGTGGGTATTTCTGGACGAGGGTTTTGTTTGTCTCGGCGTTGTTGATCTTCCCGCTGTCGAGGACCCAGAGGCGGCCGCAGCGGTCCGCGCGGACCCTGAAGGGAGAGATGATCTCTGGAGGGGAATCCCCGTCGAAGGTATGCGCTGCCCAGTTCGGGTATGGGATGAGCACTGGGGACATCGTCGAGTTATCTGGAAAAGAAACATATTTTATGATCAAAAATATTTATAGCTAGGTACTTTGTATTCTATTAGTTATCTTGTTCTCATAGTACAAGTTCTGATTTGTTTGAGGCTAGATAAACCCATGTTAATTTAATACACATAAATATTATAATACTAGCTTTACCCGCGACTTCCCGCGGGTTGTACCTGGATAAAAAGTAGGTACCCTTTGTTTTATTAAGCCCCGATGAAAAAGAGAAGTGTTTACACTAAATTTGTACTGTGTATCTGAATATCTGTCTGTGGCTTCGTAGCTTCCCAACGAATGGACCGATTTTGATGCGATTTTTTATGTTTAAAAGCTAATGCGATCGAGATGGTTCTTAGCTATAGTTAATACAGATCTGTTGAGGCGTTTGAATATCATCAGCTCTTTTAGTACTTGATAAAAGATCTTTCGACTTCGGTCCGATTGATTTGTGGAATTCTGTTTGGGGGTCGGGGGTTATTTTACTTTTTTGTCATTTTTTTTTATTAATAGCTTATTCCAGGTCACTAACCATAACAGATTCTAAGTTTAATTAAAATCAGTCCAGTCGTCATAGTGTAGGTACATCCTCTCTAACTTTCAGATTAAAAGTATTAAATAGCAGGATTTGCTCAAAAATGTGTTCAACCCATGTTTATCTTATAATGACAAAATCCTGTTATGATTATTATTCCCTGTTGCGTCAATTTATTTTAGCAAATAATTATTATCTAACCCGTACCTACTTACCTAATATGATTAACATATCCCGCGTGAAATGATAGAACTCCCTGAACGAAAATTTCAAGCTCTAAACTAGTTGGTTGCTTTTATAGTCGAAGTCAAAGTCAAAATTTCTTTGTTCCTTAAAATCATGGGGATAATTTGGACACGTCTTAAATCTACTTTGCATTTACATCGTATCGCGACCAAGCGTGGAAGATACAGGTAACCACGCTTGACTATTTTTTCGGAAAATGATCCCTTTACAATCATGTTTATAAAAAGAGTTGGAGCATTATTCAATCCCACGCATATTATATGTAGGTATTAATTATATAAAATGAATTCTTCAATTTAAATTACTAGTATGGTTATTGGTGTGTGACATTTTTTTTTTATTTGTATTTGACTGATTTAGTATAACAATAAATTTTGACAAACTTAATATAATTATTGCATGCTGACCATAAGCGAAATGTGTGGGACATAATTATTTAAGCACTATTAAGACTGTGACATCTAAATCGGATATTTTATGCAATAAACATTACATTTAATTTCATATGAGCTGTAATAGGTTTTCTAAGTTTCTAAGTATGTATTTGTCATAACGATTTGTGAGCAAATAAAATAATGCTCGATTACGTGTGGACTTTCACTTCGTTTCGTGATATTTCGAACGAGCAATGTATGCCAATTGGTTTCTCTAAATGTCAACCAGTGGTTATGAGGAAAAATACATTAGTATTATGAGAAGTGACCTCAAAGGTAAGGGCTCACCTCACACTATTGCATTGATAATCTTACTGTGGCATGAAGGAATGCTGAGACGAAAGAGGTGCGAGTTTGTAAAACCTACTTTACTCTAATTAAGGAGTGAGTGCGGAGATGACGAGTGATAGGAGAAAATGGAAGAGGGAAACATTGTGTGCCGACCTCACCTAGTGGGGATAAGGGCAGGAAAATGATGACTTTACTCTAATTTTTCCGAAGCATTCAAGCTTAGGTACATTATTAACATAAGTTTCTCTGTAAGTGAAATGCAAATTTCTTTGAGAAAAATAATAAATAATCTGTAACTCCCAAGATAGATATGGTGAATCATGGTGACAGGTGATCAGCTCATCGCCCATATAGGTCCATCAAGTTGAAGAGGCTACTAAAGTGCGAAAGTCGGCACTAAGCTCTTAAATCGTACTCATTAGTCGATTTTTACGACATGCTCGAAGAGAGAAGCAGCTGGACGTATTCTATGTTTTTTCTTTACTCCTAGTCCAGCAGAGAAAAAAGAGTCAAAAGAGAAAGTCAAAAGTGAAAAATATTTATTCCTTAAAATCACTGGGATCACTTGGACACGTCTTAAATCTACGTTGCATTTACACCTGTTAGAGTAAGATTTAAGACGCTTCGAAATGATCCCAGTGAGTTCAATGAACAAAATACTTTTGACTTTTGACCTTTTTGACCTTAGCCCTAAAGTGCACATACCTTTCAAATTGATATAATTCAACGAAGAAGGCACTCCAGTTTTCCACCTAGGAACCGTCACGAACAGCCTGTCTCCGTACACCTCCAGGCCCATCGGCAGATTGTTCTCCGGGATATATCTCTTGGAGTCCAGGGCTTCTTGCCTGGCCGCGGGGCTTTCGAACTGGTAATCCAGGGTCTTCCACTCGTAGACTATGTGCAGTTGGTCCATGCCGGTGGTTATGTAGACCAGCTGGAGGATAATGAGGGTCTTTATACCCCCCATTTTGGATCTGGAAGTAAATATATAACAGTCAACAGTGGTTCTGACTCAACACTAGGGTTCCCTGTCGTAACCATGGTACCGCAACACCCAGACCGGAAGAATATTAAATATGAATAAACTAGTATTAACTAGTACTAGTAATTAGCGTGGGAGATCTCAGTTCGGGCCAAACTACTAGTTGACATTATAGTGAAAGAACACCCAGAAGACTGTACTAATATACAAACTTCAAAACTGGTACAAAACGGGAACGAAAATATTATTATTTTTGCGCTGCATCAACCCACATTATGTAGTACCATGACCTCGGTGGCGTGGTGGGCGAGCGCTCGGCTGAGATGCAAGAAGCACGGGTTCCATTCCCGCTGCGGGAGAAATGTTTGCATGCTCTACAAATATTTCTTCCGGATCTGGGTGTTGTGGTATCATGTATTATAAGTATGCGTTTACAAAAAAAGGATATAAGTATTAAATCGTCCAATCAATTTAATACTCAATCATTTCATCTCATCAACCCCAATCCATGCTTCACGAATACAAAGTTCCGTTGGGCTCACTGTAGGTACAAATCCGAAAGTTTGTAGAACGTCCAAACTTTTAAAATCGAACTCGCACCTCTATAGCTGGACACTGGCAATGCCACCAAGGTCTTCTATCATTAACATAAATAATATACGTCGTTTAACATATATGTTTATACACATTAATCTTCAATTATCTAAGGTCAATTCATAACTTATTCCATTCATTGGAAGTGCGAAGATCGATAACCAGAGACCAATAAACTACCTAACTAAATACTGATGTTAGCATTGTGTGTACTACTGTTCTTATGTTTATTAATAAACGCGCTCGGAAGATAAAATTAATTATACTCAGAAACCTATACTTTCATAGCTCTGTGGCTCTAGCAGACTACGTAAACTCGCTAGCCACTGTTGTTAATAAAATATCGGATTGTATAGACAAAAAAAACGCTTGGGACTGAATAATTCTCCAACTCCTTTTATAAACATGATTGTAAAGGGATCATTTCCAAAAAAAACTGCCGAGCGTGGTCTCTTACCTGTATTCTGCCACGCTTGATCGTGTAACGATGGTGTAAATGCAACGTAGATTTAAGACGTTTCCAAATGATCCTCGTGATTTTAAAGAATAAAGTTGACTTTGACTTTGTAAAGACTACGAAAGTTTTACGAAAATCGTACGAAATTGTAGAGTGAGGGAGGGGAATTTGTGATTTGTGGAAATTTGACACAGCGCCATCTAGCCTCAAACTAACCTTGTACTATGGACACCAGAATGGCTGATAGAATATTTATATAATTTTTTTGTAAATACATATTTAATAATACAACACTCAGACCCGGAAGAAATATTTGCAGAACATACAAACATTTCTCCCGTAGGAAATAGCCTGGTAAATATCTAGTTCCTATTATTGGCGATTCCAATATTCTACCAACGGACTAATCATTCATTGTTGTGATCTGTAGAAAAGTTTTAGAGAGTTGTAGTCTAGTGGTAACGACCCAGCTTTCCGATCCTAAGGTCGTAATTTCAAATCCAGTCGTGACCAACTGATTTTTTTGTTTGAAAAATGAATGTGCACTATACCAGTTCACTCAAACAGGCATGTCTAAGAAGCTAAAAAGTTCGAAAATATGTGTCAAGTGCACGAATGGAGCCCTTAAGGCGCACTTTAATCCTTTCACCACGCTGGTTTGAAATAATTAGTGACTCGACTAGATAGATAGATCTGTAGAAGAAGCGAACTACGTTTCATTACCATAGCACTGTTGTTTTTAGATTCATAGATTAAAAAAGGAGCGCGTTGAAGTCTTTGGATAAAAAATTACTTCAGTCTAACCCCCGAATACTCAAACGCATCTCAAAGTTGAGCACGTATCAAATAACGATTTTTTGACAGATTTTCATCAGAAACTGTCAAAAAACCGTGAGCTGAGACGTGCTCAACTCTGAGTCGCGTTTGAGTATTCGGGGGCTAGTAAGATAAAATGCTTTACTGTATGTATGGTTACAGAATTTATCATATTGAGTTACACCTATGCCTTATTTGAGACTTCAAGGCAGGCAAGTATTTAATTAGACCGTGTCGCACAGTTCGCCAGCATGCGATTAAAAAAAACCTACTAATATTATAAACGCGAAAGTTTGTATGTATAGATATAGCGTATTGTATCATAACGTTGTTATTTATTCCACGCTCGAGATATAATGTAAGCAGAACAATAAAAAAAAGGTATAAATAGACTGGCCATGTGCGATGCTGCTCGCAGACTGAGGGTTCCGTCCACGGTGCGATTATGTAATACATTTCCGTCGGCGTCACAGTCTACTACATCCGCACAGCTTTCGCACCTTTCGCACCCACAGCTACCATTCATAGGTCAGGGACGAATGATGTAGACCAGCGGTCGGCAACACGCGGCCCGCGGGCCGTGTGCGGCCCGCAGACGTCTTACATGCGGCCCGTGAATGTTTTGTAATAAGACAGCTAACATACGAGAAATAGCCTCCCAAATGCAACCTCAGATATCACACTGATTATATATTGGGCTTCTAGGGTTAATATCACAAGTGCAGCCCACCTTTAGTTTATTTTGCCACCTTGTAGTCCTTGCCTGCCAAAAGGTTGCCGACCGCAATGCTCGATGCTGACCGCTGATGTAGATGATTTGCTATTTTCTTTTTTCAAATAGATATTATGATAATGGCCGCTGGCAGCTTTACCGGGCTAAAATATCTCTGCTTTTAGCTGTGTTCGTTTTTGAGAAGATTTCTTTCTCATAACGAAGAATAGCTTAAGTGAGTATGAAACATAAGAAAGTTGAAAAATAATTAAGTACCTAGGTACTATCCAGCAATTAAAATACTTATAACTTGTAAGTATTCTATCAGCCATCTGGTTCCCATAGTACAAGCTTTGCTAAGTTTGGGGCTAGATGGCGCTGTGTGAAATGTCCACAAATATTTTTTTATTATTATTATGGGTAAACTTTCATAGTCTCGACTCAAAAGAGCCGGCTTAAAAACAATGAGCACTGGCCAAGTGCGCATCATTAAGGCTGTTAGGTCGGCTTTGAGCTCTAGATGGAGATGGAGAGACATCAGACATCACCCGAGAGGTCAGTTTGCAAAAAAATAAACTACATTGTGTTCAACAGTGTGAATAACAGCTTTTTGTAGCAATGCAAATGTATGTTTGGGCAAGTCGAGTAGTGAAAAAAGTTGTTTTGAGATAACACCGGTGGAAAATAACACTAGGAATGATTGAAACCTTTTCCAGTTCCCATATTCGGGTTATCATTTTTCAAGTTTACTTTGAAAGCTTTTCCGCGATCGTGTTTTGTATTATTATTATCCCTATACCAATCTGTACACGTACAGATAAATATAATAATTTAGGTAACTAAGAGTACTTAGACATTGGGTTGTATCAGTATTGCCATTCAGCGTAGCAAATTTTGGGCACGCTTCCACCGTCTGATGAGCTGGATCGGTTGAGCTATCTTTATTAGACCGTTTGCAACGGCCTTTTGTATTTTGTACTAGCTGCCGCCCGCGGCTTCGCTCGCGTGGTACCCGGATAAAAAATAGCCTATGCAATAATTCTAATTTTTCTCGCCGTAAAAACCATCCTTGAACTTCAACGAACATTTTAAAAAAAGATTTGGCCAAATTGGTCCAGGCGTTGTTGAGTTATGCGCTTACACACATTTTGCGATTCATTTTTATATATAAGATTATTTGTATTATATTTCGTATATACATTAGGTAGGTAGGTACGAAACAACGCATTAAGTAAATACAAGGAAAATCACATGTCTGTCTACAGTTCACATCAATTCCTTGTAAACATTTTACCGCTTATCAAGTATCTGAGAAAAATATAAAAGCTATTGTTTTTTTTTTCGTCTGCCCTGCTCATTAACATACCTATTTAAACCACATTACTATAGCAGAACCGAATGGCACTATTTTATTTAAACATTGTTTTGAGAAGCGTTTGTAGCGGAACTCTAAAATATATATAATATATAGATCCAGCCCCTGCCTAACCCCTTTCATCAAAGATTTCGTACCATATTACGTACCTATCGAAAGTAATACTTAATAGGTAAGTACCTAATATATCTTTAATTAACCAAAGTTAACCCAATATTTTTTTACATATTAACCAAAAACAACCCAGCAAGTTTTTAATCAACGGAATAACTCCCAATAAGTCAAGGTAGCAATTTTTCCTCACGGTCAAAAGAAAGATTCTTTAATATATCTACTTCCTGGCCATGTTCGAGGCTGTCCAGTTAAAATTCCGACGGTGACCTCAGACGAGGCCCGCTTCCGCCACCTTTTACTCGATTGGCTTCTGGTAGATAACTTATGCCTACAGTATGGGTGTAAATATCAATGCGGGTACACCTACTCTAGCCATATTCGATGTATCACTCACTACATGGTATAAAACAAAATCGCTTCCCGCTATCTGTCTGTCCCTATGTATGCTTAATTCTTTAAAACTACGCAACGGATTTTGATGCGTTTTTTTTTTAATAGAGTGATTCAAGAGGAAGGTTTATATGTATAATACATGCATAATATAGTAGAGAAACACTGAAAACTTTAGAGGTTTCTAATGTGATGTCGTAAATAAACACATTTTTTGCGCTTACATTGCAAACGCTGGATGAACCCTACGAAATAGATCAAAATAGTGTACTACAGTATTGTACTACTTAAAAAGGTCTACAAAAAAGTCAGTGATGGTATATGTCTATCTCTTAGGGATAACCCACAATAACCATTTTTTATCCTTTACTTTTTACAAGAAATAATGGCTTATTTACGAAGCTATTTAGCAATTCAGCATTAATCCGTATCGCAGTAATAATGTTTGCTATGTCTCCTCTATCAAGTTAGAATCGACATAAAGTATTGATTTTGTTGATTTACCCCAGAATACTCAAACGCGACTCAGAGTTGAGCACGTCT
Source organism: Scotopteryx bipunctaria (assembly GCA_949320045.1). Lineage (NCBI taxonomy): Eukaryota > Metazoa > Arthropoda > Insecta > Lepidoptera > Geometridae > Scotopteryx > Scotopteryx bipunctaria. The sequence goes on along the minus strand of OX439453.1, from coordinate 10,562,148 downwards.
CAAGTCACGGTTTTTTTGACAGTTTTTGATGAAAATCTGTCAAACACTCACTTGAAACGTGCTCAACTCTGAGATGCGTTTGAGTATTCGGGGGTTATATTCTATGTATATCACGCAGGTAAAAAGCGCGCGAAATCTCAGTTCGGGGCCAGTTAACTACTAGCTAGGTATGATTATTATTATTTTATAATTTTCTCTCATGGGAAGGCTATTTAGTCTGACTTTATTGCTTAGTGAATTTATTTTATTTTATTGTTAATAAGTTAAGTTTCCTTATTTTTCTTGCCCACAATATTACTGCCCTGCATGATTCGTAGGGCTGTAATCACCTTCTTTGCGTTAGGTTTACTTGACGTGTGTCCTTTTCACGAAAGAAGTCCCGCTAAAATTGGCGGTAAGTACTTAACAAATTTTAAGGCAAAATTCCCATGACGCATGACGCGAAGAATACAGCGCCCCCCTCCGTGGCAATTTTTCATGAAACCGGACTATACGTCATTATCATAATTATTGACAAGCAGGTAAAGGTAAGATAAATTATATCACTGTCACTCCACTTATTGTTCTGAGCCCAAAGCTGTAGGGTTAGGGGAGGTTTGCACTGCCTCGCCCAATGCTCATGATTCGTGCCAGAGTTTGTACCATATACCTACTACCGTACAAATAGTAGGTATGTTCTTTAGGTACCCAAAATGGATGCGTTCAGTGTGGCTGGTTTAAAATTAGCCCTCTCGCTCTGCAACGTCATTTTATAAGGAAAATTATGCGTTCGTCGAGAATAGCCCTAGACCTTGGACTTGGTTTAATAGCCTTATAACCCTGAACGGTTCAAGGAAATTTGCATTTTTATTTATTATTTACTCAATTAATTACCTATACATGCTATCATTCATCATTTTACTCGACTGCGAATGAGCGTATGTACTTAGTAGTTAAGACAGTCGGTAATCGCTGTAGCCCAAATGGCAAATTGGCAATATGGATTTTAGCAAAAGAGATGTTTGATTTGTTTAGCTAGATCACAAGAGTGGAAACTTTAAAAAATGACAAAACATAAAATTACAGTTATTATTAATACCGAAACTTGTTTACGTATAAAAGTTTCCATTTATTCCAATATCACAACCACAGAATACCTACATTTCCTCTGAATTCTATAGTCACAGCGATTGCGGTGAACAATGAGCAAATAACTCCAAAAATACTAAACGATGACAATGAGCTGGACATGACATAATAGACCTACATTAAAATTCTATACAAACCTACTCGCATCAGGCCATTGTTTTCTGAAGCAATCAATTTCAAACATTATCTCGATGGCTTAAAATGTTTAATTGTAGACTCAAGCAAGACGTCTCTGTCTGAGGTCTTATGGCAGGTGAATGTACTTAATCGAGTAAATTGCAAACTTTACGACTGGATTCCATCAATGGCTACGTACTTCGATCAAATCAGGCTACGTAAGACGATAAGAAGGCATCAACTTAGGGCTTATTTCAAAAGTTTCGTTGATTAGAATAACATGGAATAGACCAGCACAGAATATTTTTTTACGCAGTATATTGATTGAAGCTTTGCTTTTCGAACAAAATTTGATAACAGAATATAATCTAGTTTTATTACTATCAAAATAAAATTGCTTTCGCTGTAAAAAACTCGTGAAAAACCTTCTGCTCCTTAACAAAAATCGATGCCATTCTTGAAAATTCGCCGAGGTCTAATCACAAGGCGAAAAGTCAATTGGACAATTTTGGACAATCAAGAAATCACCCAATTAGGCAAACACTGGTCCATTCGCCTCGCCAAAGCCTTCAACATCGACTACTAATTACAAAGTGTTGCCAGAAACATAGGCATTCAGACTTTTGCAACGCCCACAGCTCTTACGAAGAGGAATGCCATCAAATATATCACTGTCACCATTTTTGACAGTGACATTGATGAATTATTTTTACTAACTTTACTGAGGACATACCTACTAGTCCGAGATTTATGAAAACAAGGATATGTTACATTACATCCCTTTATACGGACACTTCATGTAACACGCTACGCTAGTATAGTAGGTGGTAGATACGTTAAAATAATGACAGTAAAATATTGTCAGACAGAAAAAACTTACTCGATGGCGATGGAAAAGTGTACAATATTCTGTTTACCTTGGGTAGAAAAAATATTGGAGCACAAACATGAACATAACATTGTATCAAACAAAAACATCAATAGGTCGTATTATAACGGTTGGAGGTCACAATGCGGGTATCACACAAAAGGTGGGCACCTAGACCTACATCTACATTCATTCAACTATCTAAATTAAATAATTATAACACTATAAAATGCCAGCCAACTATGGCCGATTTAACACCTATACTTTTTACAGAGATAGTACAATTTATATAAATAAACCACCCATACTTAACCTAAAACTTACTTTTTAATTGTATCTTTATGGAACTTTTAAGTACCTACCTACCTAGTACCTAATAATAGTTAAATTAGGGTGTAAAAACTTATGTTGCGAGATTTAGTTATTGAAAACTGAAGAGATTAAAATTTCATCGTATTAACTGAGGTATTAACGAAAAATACGCGACGGTTTGTTCAGACTAAGGATAGAAGATACTAGAAGACATTATTAAGAAGTGACACGAAAAAGTTTAGATAGTTCAATGTTGCCACCTTCACCCTATAATGTTTCATTTCGCAACAATATAATCGAGTAAATACCTAGAATATCGATATTTACACAACTATGCAATCAGAAAAACATAAATAAAAGTCTATCGCTTGGCAAGACAATACAAAATGTAGGAGATGCCGTGACAATTATTTCTGATTAGTGATTACCCAAGTAATTAGTAATTACCAATAGTACCTACTGCCTAATGACTAATTAGTTACGTAGTAGGTACAATAGGGTCGTGGCGTGACCAATACCTAATTTAGATTCGCGATTTTGGCATAGGCTGCAGTCTTTTGACGAAAACTAAATAATCTTTTTACTCCTCTTGCTCAAAAAGTCCGTCATTATAGCGTACCAGAGTGAGTTTTTTTTAATTATTGTCTGTTACCAACGAGCCCACAAAACGGAAAAAAATCATAAGTAGAATAATCATGAATAAATACTCGACTTATAACTGTTTCATAAAGAAGAACATTTTATTTTTGAAAATGGAATTCTATGTGGCGATCTCTTCAGTAGAATGCGTGCATTGCGTTGCGACTAAAGAAGAAATAAAAAAAGGGCATTGCCGCGAAATCTTTAAAAATTGTACTCTAACTACAAATTGAATTGGTGACCGTATATAATATTGTATTGGATTATTTTATTTTCTCGTAATCGTAGTGAAAAGCAGAGTGTAACACACGGCACTAAAACCCATTATAACTCGTTTCTATTTACTCCCTCGCTAAAGCTCTGGAGTAAAACTACCTCGTAGCTATTATATAACAATCTACTAAGTATTTTTAAACTCTAGCGATCACAATTCACTATTTAAGTTTCATACTTAATTCGAACCGGCTTTTATCGTGTATTTAAAACAAGGTATTTTCACGCGATAAAAACCCGTTTCATAATCCGAATTAAGAAAATAAAATAGTCACGTGAAACATTATGCAGCTCACTGAGAGAATTGAGAAGCTCATTGAAAAAGTGATGATCGAATGAAGTGGCTATTAAATTTGAAACTAATATACCTATGTAGCTGAAATCTTTCAATAATGTTTTATTTTCTTTAACTTCTTACCTACCTTTTTGAAAGCATTTTATGTAGGTAAGGCCTAAGTTAAGGTACATAAGTACTGTGTGTGTGTGTGTGAGTATCCTTTAGTGATAAGGTACATAAACCTACTAACACTTAAATGAGGTAGGTAAGGTAGGTACATAATTACCTCGATTCATTCCCGCATTTGAAACAACACTACAAAACATTTTCTTGTTTTTTCTACATCAGATTTCTGAATCTAATTAAAAGTATATCAAGACCACTATGGCTCGAAACTACTCAAAAACAATTCTTAAGTGTAGGGATACCATTTTTCCGGATTTACTAGGATTTATCCCGGGATTGGATGTCCGGGGGAAGGTAAGAGTGAACCCACTGGCTGTATTTATATAAAAAATAGATAAGTAAGTGAATACTTAATATGCTAAAATGGCTAAAATACCATAATTTTAAATCACTAGCAAAATCGTAATACCTGATATTGTTCGTAAAACTCTTTTGTCGGTCTGAAAGTATATTTGTTTGTTGGTTTATCTTTTACGAAGCAACGGATCGACATTTTTCATTATTTATATAGAGTGAAGTCGCGGTCAGAAGCTATAATTTAAATAAATAAATAACAAGTACTTAACCGGACTAACCCGTTCAATGCAAAACCTACCAACTAAGTAACTATTTAGTTAGGTATTCGTAATACTTAGAGCTAGTAAAAAGTACCTACTAGCCAGACTAGCTTAAATTGAATAAGTAATGTGTACGCGTGCCCAATTGTGGGTCATGGCATTCCAGTACTAAGAGTTGCTGTTGCTACACTCTAAGAACTTGCGACTTGGTTGCTTGGTGAAAATGTCACATACAAAGTCAATAGATTTTAGGGTTCGAAAATATGTGACACCACACTGGTTCGATAGACCTACAAACTAGTTTGACTCGAAATTTGGCAAAGGTTCTTTTCCTTTATAAGCCCAGCCTCAAAATGGGAATGATCTAATTTCCAACGTTAGACTGACTCAAAAACCTGCCTTGTAAAATGTCCAAAATGCTACACACTGGTTCACCTTGAGAAACCAGATCGACTGATCTTGCTTTATTTTCAGTTTTATTTACTGGGATGCATATAGGTGGCGTTGCGTTTTATAATATAGGTTTATTTCCTACTTACACAAATACCTCTGGAGATAGATATGTATGGGCAAACTCAAAAGTCATCGAATTATGGTACGTAAATATCCCGTTATAAGTGCTAATAATGTATCTAACCTCTCTAGTTTGAGTAATGATACTTCCTACAGGTAGGTATAATTCAAACCTAAATTCTAAAATTACAGTAGGTAAAAAGGTAGGTATTATAATTAGCCGGCATAGTATGGATCTTGAGCGCTGACTATCATAACCCGTGCAAAACTCGACCCCACTCTCTCGCTGAGCATCCAACATTCATGTTGGGAGATCTGTCTGTACCAGTGATAAATTCCAAAAAGATGATACGTAAGTAGTTGGTTTATGATGTTACTTATTAGGTTCAATGTTTTTATAAGGAAATCATCGGTTCCAAATCTAAGGACATTCTTAATGTCATTTCTAGCCTTTATAAGTAAAGGGATGGTAAGTAGGTAGGTATATTTCTTTATTTTCTTTTCTATTTTTAAGATCAGTGACAATCAGTAGGTACAAACTCAACATCAGGCAGTTAGGTACCTAAGTAAGTAGGTGTGATTGATGAAGGAGAACAATATTATAAGGAATCCTATCATCTTCAGATCTGCACAAAGTATTAATTACTATTAAATAATATCCATCTAAAGGCCGTAGTTTTCAGTCCAGGTATTTAAAAAAAATACCTAAGTTATATTGACTAGGTACCTTGCTAGGTGTTGCAATCTATTTTTGTTAGATAATAATAGCAAACAGCGACAGGACCAATGAAAAAGGTTTATAACTACTCAGTCACGGCCTAAATACCTAACTTATATTAAAAGTAAAACCAACATTGTTATAAATTGCCAAGGTTATAAGTAATTGATTAATAGTGTAGGTAGGCACCTAGGTTTAAAATCAATTACAATATTAAATAATAATTAAAGAAAAGTAGATGCGGGTAGGTATATGTATAGAAGCCCAACTTTTTTTAATTATCTGCTTACTTAATGTCTTTGGTACCCACATAATAAAGTAAGTTATCAATCTACAAGCAAACGCCTACTGTTATTTAAAAATTATCTCATAAAATGAAATAAATTAATAATAATGAGAAGTAACGCGGTGGTGGTTACAATAGATAGAAATCGAATGTAGATTTCATTAAATAATTATAAAAACTTTGATACATAAAATACCTACCTACCTAGGTATCCAATCCACCAAAATGTAAAATTATAAAGTTTTTTATTTTTATTTATTCAAACCAGATACCAAAAGCTTTATCTAAGTTAAGTCCAAATTATTTATCAAGATAAATTAGTTTATGCACCTACACAAACTTAGAAAACAACAAAACGCGAAAACTGCGTCCCACACTCAATGCGGACCGTTACTCAAAGCAAGCCAATTTTACACAATAAATCTCACCAACCTCAAAATTGTCCTTGCTTAGCTGTCACTGAAAGTTTTTGGCGGCAAAACACGTGTGAAGTTTAAAGGGCGATATTTTGTAAGTTTTTATAACGTGAGACACAAGTACACTGCAGTAACCGAATACGTAAACTGAGGTAACCGGCTGACGACGGCTCCACTTGCTTGATTGTGCTGATCAGCGGTGGGGTAGCTATAAGAAACTTGTTTATGGGACATTTTCTCTTATATTAATTTATATTAATAACTGTCAAACACATTTTTTTCTTTTAGTTAAAAGCTAAACTAGGAAATCTAAAAAAATTACCCCCTGATGAAAACGATAATGAGGTACTTAGGTACTTTTAACAGTTATGCTTTTTGTAAATAAATATTTGTAGAACTACCCACTTGGATGTGAATCGAAAATAAATTACATTAAAAAGTTACTCTACCTACCTATACTTCAACCAAACTGGAGATACAATCTAAGTACACAAACCGCCCATACTTAACCTAAAATTTACTCTTTCATTACATGTGTTTAAGGAACTTTTAAGTAATGCGTACTAATAGTTAATTATGGTGTGAATAGATTATGTTGCGAGATTTATTTATCTTAAATTACAGTGATTTCATCGTAATAACGCAAAATACGCGACTGTTAATTCACATAAACTGTATCTCCAGTTTGGCTGAAGTTTAGTTTGATCCATTAAAATATCCCTTGCATTCCACAACTCATGGTGACTGCACGCACCGAATCCCCCGTGAGCCGCGCGGCAGACTCGCCGCCGACGTCGTCAACTTCAAGGTTGCCAACCGTACGAGGTTCCTCGTACAAATACGAGATTTGTGGTCTTCCGTACGAGGTACGAGGACACTATCAGCCTCGTACAATTTTGTACGAGATTTTGACATTAGGAAACGATTTTACAAAACTTTTACATAACCATTATTCTTAATAGTGCCATCTATCAAAACATGTAGGAACACACCAACAATTTGCCACGTTTGCGCTATGATTGTCTATGGTTAGGTAACTATCCCGTCACCTGGGAATTTCGAACCGACGAAAGAGATGTATGGCCGTATGACTAAAGAAAAAATATACGGCAATGTTAAGAAGAACGAAGAGAGTGAGGAAATTCCTGACATCATATTTGGAGATGACTATTAGTTACATAGGCAATTAGTTACATAGGCAATTAGTTACATAGGTTATTTGATTATGATTAAAGATTATTTTAAATACCTGCAAAGTGATGTTTTATTTAGTACAAAACTTGCAATAGTTTATTTCATCATTTAAAATGTTCTTAATTTAAATCATGCCGTAATTTCGGTTTTATCACCTTTTAATGAATGTACGAGGTTTGAAAGCAAAAATACGAGATTTTTAGCTGCTTATGTACGAGGAAAAAAATTCTAAGGTTGGCAACCCTGGTCAACTTGCGCTTTATGTGAGAGCAAGTCAATTAAGATTTTTATTTAGCGTTCGTTTCATGCTAATTTTGATATGGTCTCGGTCTCAAGCACTGATGATTCATCATGGTGATGTAAGTACGTACTCTCTTTGACTGACCTACCTTCCAAAGGTAAACAAAGATTAAGCTCTTACATTTACTAAGTAGGGAATTAGGGTAGGTACCTACCTAGGTACCTATTAGTTAAGTTGGCCAGTGATAGTGACTAGTGTTCTATAATAATAGGTACACTTAAGTAGGTAGGAAGGTACTTCTAACGTCCTAATTATAACATTCCTCTGAATTTATAGTTTAGATCCAGAAATTGCATGACTCACTCAACCAAAACACGGAATTTCCGAAAGTAGGTCTAGGTACACAGGTACCCAGGCCAGGTAGTAGGTAGGTACATAAAAGATTTCTATTTTTGGCTCCTCGAGAGACTCTTCTTCTTTTAGTTTTTGGCCTCTGTGTTTGCCACAGTAGCTGTGTTTGCCACTGTTTGCCACAATTTTGCCACTGTTTGCCACAATTTTGCCAGATTTAGCCAATGTCGATGTTGACAAGATTTAAAACGGTAAAACAGGGTAAAACGATGGAGGTTTGAGAAAAAAAATGTCACTTAAGGGAGACTAGACTACGTCCATGTTCTAGACTCTTGTCTCGACTCCACTCGAGAGGCTCAAGGGGACTTTTAATGTGCTTTCTGCATATCACTGTCAGATATTATCCATCTGTCATTCATCAAAAGACAAGTTACGTCACTGTCATGCTGTGAATTGAATTGTTCGATCGATTCTCTAATCTAATACGATTAATTTTGTAATTTATAGTACGTAAACGTAACTGATTGAATAAGTTTTTAAATATAAAATTATATTATTTTTCTAGCAAATTAAGTTTGAAATGCGTAGGTGCAATTTCCGACCAGTACCTACCATTTAGCTAATTAAATTCACGACTGTCCATTCAAGTTTATTCTGGAAACATGTTTCGGGTGTGCCTACTGATTGTAGTATCTTTGATCGCTGGTTTTTCAGCAGAGGACTGTTATTTCGACGTGAAACTTGCACATTATCTCTTGAATGAAGGCTTCCACAGGTAACGCTCTCAGTATCTGAAAATAAGTCTTAGTAAATACATAAGTCCGTCATAATATTGGTAAGCTCAAAGCATAAATTCGGGTGGGTCTCAGTATTCCCATTACCCATTGCAATGGGAATACTGATACTAACACACAGTCATCAAATCGGTCTGACTATTCCCATTGCGTTTGAAAACGCGTCATGGGAGTAATGATACTCATTTTCTACTGGGATAAGGGCAGGAAGATGATGAATGTAGGTACTTAGGACAATGAAGGAAACGATTAGATAAAAGTTAGCATACAATTATAAAGGTAGGTAATGGGTAGGTAATTAATAAACGACTGTGAAGTACGCATAAACACAATGGGAATAGTGATACAAGTAGTATCAGTATTCCCATCAATGGTAATAGGAACCCACCCATAAATTCTTCCTTGTAACCTTGTAACTGTTTTTTCAATTAGGTTGGTATGGCCACAATATACACCTACATGAATTATACCATTTTTTTAAACTAGTAGTTATTTTTAGGAATATAACGTACAGTGTGGAATTTTACAATGACGATACCAATCTGTACAATAACTGCTATGTGGGACTAGATCAAGGTCTGCCTGCTGGAGTGTTTGCCAATCCTGATGAGCTCGGTGACTTCAAGAGACTTCATAAGGTATCTGCTTGTTTACAATAAATATTGAAAAAAATGTTTGACTACCTACCATGAGTTTTTACAAACAACATTAATTAGCAACTATAAATAATATGTATACTTAGCATATAAAAAAGACTAAGGCCTTTCACCATCTATAGTAGATGATTTATACAGCGTCAGAAGGCAACTTTTACCTTCACAAATGAGGCAAGCTAAACAGTAAGTAAGTTAAACTTTACGGTTAAAAAAACTTAGTGTTAGGCATCGCCTTGCTTTGTGAATACCTGTATTGAACAGATCAATGTCCAATAACTTGACAAAAACATTGACTGATCTGCTCGCCCGCACTACATATGAATTCCGCCTATAGTTTGTGGAGGATCCAGGTACACTTAATATAGAAATGTACCTAAAAGTATGCTTGGAACATTAAAATGCAGTTCACAGTTATTTTCTTTTATATTTCAGCTAAATGCTATACCAAGAAACCGGGTGAACATCGAGCTTCTAGCTGAAGAGTCCCTGCCCACAAATGTGTTCATCATCAGCAAGCTGGCTGACGGCCAGGCCAGCACCTGGCTGCCTGTCCATGCTCGATATCATCACTCCACATCTGAAGGGGGGTAGGTCTAAAAACTAAGGCCTTTTACCAACTGAATAACTTGGAGTGGCTTGAGATACAGCCCGCTGACAAACGGACGGACGGACAACAGAGGCTCAGTAATAGGGTCCCGTTGGTGCTCTTGGGGTGCGGAAACGGTACAAAGTGAAAATTTCTGTTAAACGGTCTCTAGAGTCTTAAACTATTAGCATCAATAGGAATATACATCAAGAGAACTATGTATGTGACTATTGGGTTCTTTTATTTGTTTATTGTTAACGAAACCCCTAGGGGTACGGTTGCCAAAAAGGATTTGTTGAAGACACCACTAATGAATAGTGTTGTTGCCCTGATACCTATATATTATAGATATTTGTATCTAAGTATACTAAAATATTGAATAAAATAAAATATTGTCAAAGAACATGTCTATCAACCATTGAGAGTATACTGGCTTGATATAATATTCTTAAACGATAATATGTTATCCCAACATTACGGTGGTGTCATTAAAAATCCTATTTGTCAATGACACCCCGGGGGTGTCGTTTTGAGGGTACCGTTAACAATGAATATTATTGATTCGTATTGTGTTTGAAATCTGGGCCTGTTTCAAAGTATATTAGCCGTGCAAACATCAGACGCGGCTAAAATGCTTTATCAGGCAATGGACGGTCTGAGTTGAAGTAGAAATAAGAAGATACGATGGAACAGACTTCGTTGTCAGTCATCGCAAAGAGAGAAAAAAAAAGTGTTTGAAATCTTGGCAGTATAATTCAAGTATGTCATACTCTTTCCAGATTTGCTCGCAACGAAATTGAGGCCCCTCAGCTATACCTGCGCTGTCCTGACCACAGGCTGGAAGAGTGTGAGAATGTGCCCATAATGACATTTGTTTGCAACGCTAGCTCCAAGGCAAGATGTAATTGGACCCAAATACCTGTTATTGTGGTATGTATTTCTATGGGCCATATTTTTGGATGTGTGAGGCACGGTTAGCGAATGGAGGTAATAAAGGGGGCCAACACCCAGCAGTGGGATACTGTAGGCTGTGAATGTGAATGATAATCAAAGTATATTTCTCTTGAGTTTCTGTCAAATAATTTTAATACAGTCACCTGCAATAAGATCTATGCATTTTAAAAGTGGTACAATACAAAAATACATTACATACATCTATACATACACACATATTATCACGCCCGTATCCCTAATGGAGTGGGCAGAGCCACAAGTGAACATAAGAATACTTGAAGCCACTTCTGATTTAAAGTCCTAAGATTGATATGGTGAACCATGGTGACAGGTGATCAGCCCATCGCCCATATAAGTGGCCCATCATGTTGGAGAGGATACTATCCCTTAGTCGACTTTTACGACATGCTCTGTCCACCTCATTAGGGAAACGAGCGTGATAATATGTATGTATTCGTTTAACTGGACTCGTGTATGTATGTAGGTATGTATATTATCACGCCCGTATCCCTAATGGAGTGGGCAGAGCCACAAGTAGTCATAAGAAAACTTGCAGCCACTCCTGATTCAAAGGACAGGTGATCTATAAAGATGTAACTTTATTACTTTACCATTGATTTCAGGTGACCAACACCCTGCTTCTAGAAGTGCCGGTAGGGAACACATCTGCCTACCCCCTAGTGGTCATAGCGACGATCTTCGTCATCGTCACAGGCTCCGTCTTCCTTCTGAGGACCTTACACGAGTACAAAATCATGAGCAAGAGGTTATGAGAAGAGATGCCCGCCGAGAGTTGCTTCTATTTGAAGATAGACGGCGTTAAATAGAACTCAGTGAAAATTTAATGTGAACTCTGCCTTATTCGCTATGACAAAAAAATAAGTAACGCGGGCTTGTTACGATATTTGTGTGGAATCACCGTTTAATCGTATTTTATACTAGCTGACCTCGCGAACTTCGTACCGCCTTAGAATTAATAATGCAAATTTTCAAAATGTTTTATTAAGTGCTATTCGGGGCGGAGACAAATCCAACAAATTAAAAATCATAAAAATCAGTCAAGCTGTTCTCGAGTAGATAGTGTTACTAATACGAGTTTGTTTTAAACCCGCTTAGTCGTGGCCGTCGCTCTAAGAAAAGAAGCTAGGGTAAATAGCACCAGCTAGAGACCCTTACCCACAGCCCTGCAAGAAAAAGAGAACTGCTGATGACCCGATTGATATGAATGACATTGTAAATCTTATATTATAAGAATCTTTGTCCTGACTGACTGACTGACTGACTGACTGACTGACTGACAGACAATGCACAGCCTAAACCGCTGGACGTAGAGACTTGAAATTTTCAGTGTAGGTAAACCCTGGTACGTAGGGGTGTACTAAGAAGGGGTTTTTCAAAATTCAACCTCTAAAGGGGTGAAAAGGGATGAAAACCTGGAATCAATTTTTGTTCTAAAACGGCACATAACCTATATCAAATTAAAGAGCCGATTTTTCTCATTTAGTTGATGTCATAATTACCTGTAAATTCTTTATTTTTGGCATGTTTTTCATGAAAAATAGAATACTTTTATTTTGACATAATGACATCGATGATACCACAGATTAGTAATAGATGATACAAAACATATGGAAAAGGAACTGTCAATGTCAAATTACACCACATTCATTAGTCTAAAAAAAATTGTTGCGATAATATTTTGGACTGTTAACACTGCAGGTGGGTTACTATGTGGTCTTAGAGCAGGGCAGTAGTTGAACTGCTCGACTTTTTTGTGCTTAGTAGGTACCTACGTGTGCTGGAATGGGACATAGGGTACTTTTTATCTGGGTACCGCGTGAGCGAAGCCGCGGGCGGCTGCTAGTTGTCTATAAATGTCAAATTAACTGTCTTGGTCATAAATTAATGTCTAAGAAGGATTTAGGCGTTATCCTGGTTGTCCTTTTACATCCTTTTTTCCATTTTGGATTTGTTTTACAGGATAAAAAATAGCCTATGTCCTTCCCGGGATGGAATATATCTCAATGCCAAATTTCATTAAAATCTGTTCAGCAGTTTAGGCGTGAAAAGGTAGCAAACAAACGGTTACTTTCGCATTTTAAATATTATTGTATAGTATGTCAATTTTGTATTGCAAAAATACGAACGGAGTTACGTACGAGCTGTCAAGTTTCGTTTGGTCTTAGCGAATAAGGCCCCAGTGAGTGAAGTGAATTAAACTCTGAATGGCGGGCTGATGAGAGGGGAGCAGGTTCGACTCCCACGGCGCGGCGGGAGACATTTTTCCATGTTGTTGTGGTAGTAGTAGTTTCTGATAGACACGACACGGAATTGTAGTTTGGAGTAGTGTTGATTATCGATAGACTTTCGATAGTGGCAAAACCAAATCGATAGTTTATCGACAGTATCGCCACGTGTTACTATTATCGATAGTATCGATATCGCTTTATGACCAATACTATTGATAGTTTTACGTAAAATAGTAGCGATATTATTGTTATTTCTAACAGTTTTAACCAAAAAGAATCGATACTATTATTTAGGCCGTAATGTTAGACGACCTCGGTGGCGCGGCGAGCGAGTGCTCGGCTGAGACGCAAGAGGTGCGGGTTCGATTCCCGCTACGGGAATAATGTTTGTATGTTCTGCAAATATTTCTTCCTGGTCTGGGTGTTGTAGTATTATAAGTATGTATTTACAAAAATAAGTATTCTATCAGCCATCTGGTGCCCATAGTACAAGCTTTCCTTAGTTCGGGGCTAGATGGCGCTGTGTGAACTATTATAAATGTCCACAAATATAAATTATTCTTGTATTTTACCGTCTAGTAACTATGTATTATTCAATAACATTCCAATTCTAGTCATAAATACAAAGAAACTTAACAAACGGATTAATTAATTACGTACAATGTTGTTATCAATTTTGATAATGTGGTGGCGGACAAGTGCCCAGTGTTAAGAGAGGTGCGGGTTCGGTTCCCGCCGGCTAGTGAAAATAATGAATGTACTTCAAATATCATTCCTAAAAAAGGTGACCGTTGTATGTGATTTATTAATTTTCTTAATAAGCGCAAATTAATTGCCTATATTTAAATATAGGCAAATATTAACTAGCAATTTAAAAATTATTGTAAGTACCTTGTTACATCATAATAAAAAGTAACGTTGTCTATTCCTATTCATTTAAGTCAAGCATCCTAAACTTAGTGAGAACGCTTTGGATTTCCTCTTGCGCCAAAACATAATGGACCGATGACAGTTTCCGCAGCTGATTCGCAACGTGATTGCCGAACGTGGTATACTCGTCGCCCTCTGCAAAAGCGCCATCTCTTGGCGGCGCGATCGTTGCATTTGGGTCTTCGGGCAATGTCTTGAAATTTTCATAAAGTTTTGTAACATTTTTAGCTCTATTTGAAATGGCTTCACCAATATCACTGACCATCTTCAAGTTGTTGGTTTCGGAATCCAGGTAGTATAGTTTTTTTTTCGTCGACACATTTTTGCGTGGAATATTTTCAGTTATAGTTTCGCATGTGTCTTCGCTGGAAGAGTCTTGTTCGAGTTTTATAAGAGCCTGTGTACCGTCGTTGTCCATTGTTTCGTGATCAGAATTTGTGTCTCTAAGTGTGTTATCTGAATTCTCACCATCACTAGGGATCTAAAAGATTAAAACAGGGTATAAAATAAATATAGCTACTTACAGGGCTGTGGCTACGCTTATCCGAGATTATTCTCTGTGACGTGGCGGGCGAGAGCTCGGCTCAGACGCCAGAGGCGCGGGTTCGAGCCCCGCTACAGGAGAAATGTTTATAATTCTGCAAATATTTCTTCCGGGTCTGGGTGTGCTAGTATTATAATATAAGTAGGTATGTACCTACAAAAAAAGTACTTATCTGTATTCTATCAGCCATCTGGGTCCCATAGTATAAGCTTTGCTTAGTTTGGGGCTAGATGGCGCTGTGCGAAATGTCCACAAATATTTATTTATTTTATTCCAAATAACTAAGTAAGTTCGTATGACCTAGTGGCCAACTCTTGTGACGGAGTTTTCAGACCGCCTAAACGACAAAGCCGGGACCGACAATTGAACGTGCCCTCCGAAGCGCAGAAGCGCTCAGCTCGTAATGCCACTTGCGGTCACCCATCCACATTGTGACCGCACATAACCTTGCTTGACTTCGATGATCAATCAAGAACGTCAAGCAAGCTACGCCACGAGCGCTTCACAACTAATTAAAACGGAACGACCGAACTGCCGAACAAATTACTACAGTTAATTTGTCTTTTTCTATCTTCCGTCAGGCAATAAAACTGTCTATTTTTTCTCTATTATTTCACACTTCTTACATGTCGATAAGTCGATAAGAAGAAAGAAGTGAATGAACGATAACGAATTTCTAATCTATCATAGAGCCATCTTGACTTGACCACTGACTTGACCAATAGGTGACCTTAGTCATCACACACCATGATAAATTGCACCATCCATCGGCATCAAAGCTTCTTGCACACAATGTTTATGGTCTCGTTCGCTTGTTCCGTTGTGACTCTACCTTTAGTTAGAAGCCGTAGGAATGTAAACTTTAAAATAATGTTACTCATTCGACGAAATGTTTTTCTGAATGTCCCGCCACGTCCTGCGGCCGTGGTGGCGTAATGAATCCATTGAGTAAGTAGATACTCACCAGATTTATAGATGTTGTGTGAAACTCTGTTTTTCTTAAAAATGAGTCAATGGAATGATTCCACTGCAATTTAGGAGCATAAGTGCTTTCGGCCCCTCCTTCAGTCTTCTCTTGCAAATGCTGATTTATGTTTTTTATCTTTGTAGTTATTTCCTTCTGGCCAAACTTTTGGATTCCCTCTACCGCCATCTTCCCCATGATGGCGACAAGTCGCTCCTCGAGATCTGTGAGTGGACATAGCTTACTCGGTGCACCGCCATTATCCTCGTGGTTCCGGCGATTGTCTGCAGCTTTCGACTTGGTTCGGCATTTGAACATATGCCAGTACTAGTTAGGAAAAATAATAATTAATGGTTGATAACAATCGTGCCAGAACGGTGACGGTCCGTTCATGGATCTGATACTGGGTGCAAATCCTTACACGTAAGTTCAAAATATAATTTTCAAAATGGTGAATGAATCCTCCAAATATACTCACAAACTTTCTCATATTAACTAGTAAGTATATGAATAGGTACAATAGTTTTATAGCTACTGTAGGTAGATAATATACAGTAAGAGCACTGGTGGTCTAGTTGGTAGTGTCCTCGCCTTCCGATCCCGTGGGTTCAAATCCGGTCGTGTACCAATACATTTTTCTGAGCGAAAAATTTATGTGCGCTATACCAGTACTCTCAAACGGTAAAGGAAAACATCGCGAGGAAACCCGCGGCTTAGTCAGCTCCGCACGTATTGACCATGTCTTTCCTGTGGACAAGGCCAACTAAGCTGAGAGGATGGAATAGATGCTGGGCAAGCCTACTCCATGTTAATTCGTCCCAGGCACTACAGCATCCCGTTTGTGAAGGTAAAAGTTGCCTCCTGAAGCTGTATAAATCATCTACATATTGGTAAAAGGCCTTAGTTTTTTACTACTTTAGATAGGTAACTTACTCTTTTCCATTTCTCCCAGGGTTTTGTAAGGCCTCCCTCCACAGCATTGAGCCTTTGGGTACATTGCTCCCACGCCTTATTAGCTTCTTTGTGATCAAGGTGTTCGCCACTTATTCTATAGCCCAGAGTTATGGATGGGTATTCCTCTGCGAAATCTATTAGTAGCTCAAGTTGCCTGTAGGTCACTTGTCGAACCGGCGCCATAGCTTTGTAAGTTTGCAACAAAATAACATATTTAAATTATAAGCAAGTCCTAGAAACATTAAACTTGGGAGGGTATATTCCTCTTATGATGTGTATGAAGGGTATATTCCTGTGAAGCGCTCGTGGCGTAGCTTGCTTGGACGTTCTTGATTGATCGTTGAAGTTAAGCAACGTTGTGCGCGGTCACAATTAGGATGGATGACCGCAAGTGGCATTACGAGCTGAGCGCTACCGAGTCGTTAAGCCATGACGGAGGCCTTTAGGCGGCCTAAACACTCCGTCACAAGAGTTGGCCACTAGCTCATACGAACTTAGGATAAAACCGAATAGGTACCTTACCTACGTAACGTAGGTAAGTACGTTAGGTACGTATAAATATGTATCTACTTACCTATATACTTTTTTTTGTAAATACCTACCTAAGTAGGTACTTACCTAACTATAATACTACAACACCCAGAGCCGGAAGAAATATTTGCAGAACATGCAAACATTTCTCCCGCAGCGGGAATCGAACCCGCGTCTTTAGCGTCTCATCAGCCTCTAGTTGCATTATTCGGACAAATTCGGTTTTCATAAAAAGCACGATGTTTGCGGAGACGCAAACAATCACATAAATCTAAATAATAAGGCACTAAAAAATGTTATAAGTCGCTGATTCCTTACAAAACGCCTGTCGCCAGCTCATTTACCCAACCCATTTCACCCACCTATGCCGTCACTACTACATTATAATTCAAAGATTCAAACTCGGAGCCACGCATCATAAACAGAGCCAACATTTATTGTTCTGAGGAGCCAACAAAGAATCATGCGCCGTGCGTGCGTGATTGGTTCTTTCTTGCATGCACAAAAACGCTTGTTAGTAAAAGTACGAACACATTGACAATTTTACATTTATGCTAGTGCGTGACAAAATTTAAAAGTTGTCAATATTATCGATATTTCAACATGCGGGGCGCACGCGATCCTATTAAAATTTAAGATTGAGATATGTACATTCCAAAATAAATCCAAGCCACAATTATTAAACGGATCGTACTGAAATTGTGCTTAGATGTAGCTCTAAGCCTGGTACTAAACATAGGCTACTTTTATCCCATAAATTAGTTCCCATGCCATAAAAATTATCTTTAAATTTTTCCTTTGAAACAACGCGTGCGAAGCCGCGGGCAGAAACTAGTAATAGTTCTTCTTAATACTAATAAGACACTAGCCGTTAACGGTTATATAAGTATCTTTAGAAAATTATGAACAACTGTGAGCAGAAATAATTATAAGATCTGCTATTCAGTGCCGTAAAGAGTGAAATGAATAAACCTTACATCTACAGATCGAAAAGCTCGTTTGCGAGAAGGGGTCGTTGACACACGGGGATCTGCAGGTTCACGTGTAGGAGAAGTCAAATCTCGGTCATCTGAGGGCTAAAAAATAAGTTTTGTTTATTCATTATGACTGATTTGTTTTATTAATTTATAACTGAATGATAGAAAAAAGTTAATAGCGAATAACAGACAACATTAAATTGTAAAACCTTACATTTTCGGTGACAAGTTTCCATATATTAACTGTAGGTATGGCTGATTTGTTCAAAGTGCGCCTTTTTGTAGTAGACTTAAAATCTCCATCTTTAAAATGTACCGAACAAATCCTACTAAAATTTGTGGGAAACCAGTTGCGTTTGCCTGTCGCACATATCCACTTATCCTTTATATCGGGATCTTGAGGAAAACTAAAACAAAAAATCAGAACATCTATTGTAAATTATTAAAAATAAACTAAATGTTGATTGGAAAATCTACTTATAATTATGTACCTAATATGGACGTTTATTTCAGAGACACGGTAAATGTTGTCCTACACTCATTTACAAATATATATCAAACAATACGTATGTAGTCTGATAGTAGACAACACAGAAACCAGAGTAGGTATAAGTTATTATTTTACTGTGAATTTGTCAGTGCAAAAAATTTAATTATGTCTAATAAAGCGATTAATAATCTTATTGATATTAGGTATAATGATTTTATCGATCATTGTTGTCGAAGCAAAGCCGTACAGTGCATCCCTAGCTTATGACGACCACCCGCGGCCGTACCATGTAAGATTTGCGAGCATGGCGATATCGATATCTTAAGCTTCACATTATATTACATTGCTGCTTGCGCTTGTATCGTTCCGAATGTTGAAGAACTAATACAGCAATGAAATGCAATGACAATAAAAGGAAAAAAACTATGTTTCTCATAGAAAATAATTTCTCGCCGTCTATTTTATTAAAAACAGCAATAATTATTAATGAAATGACTTACCGGTGAAAAGTAATCTTCTTATTGGTATAATTGCAAGTTGTGGAAGAGTTTCCGCAATTCGAAATGCTGCAACACACCATTTTTAGCGGTTCTTTTACGTTAGGCGCGGCCGGCGTTTCGAATAATACTAAATAAAGTTTTCCGCTGGTGGCTCATTTAGTCACCTGTGCGGCGACAAGGTCACGCGGTTATGTGACTTCTTAGTGCCTTATTATTTAGATTTCTGTGCGCACAATATTTTTGTGTTACTAGGTACTTACTTACTACCCCTATGGGAAACAGACGTGATAAGTATGTACGTATTTTTGTATGTAGGTATGTACTTACTTCTGTAAGTGGGTTTAACCTAAAGAAGATAAGTATCAGCAAAATGATACCTACCCATACGTAATAGGTAAGAAGGTATTATTGTTGCCTAGATAGGTAGATACTGAATTAATGCGAGTTTATTTATTTTTATTGAATAGGTTTGAGATTCCTAGTAGTAGATAAGTACTAGATAGGTACCTAGGTACTTACTTCGAAAAATTCACCACAAAATGCTTCACAAGAGAAACAAACAGCTAAATATTCTTCTAACATTGCAATCGCCACGCACCACAGAGAATGTACCTAATTCCACCACGGTTTCCATCACAAACAAGAGCTGTATAAGTTATACGGATAAATAAAGTTGGTTACTATGTTTGTGCATGGTTCGTACCACAATAGTACTTTGTAAATTGGTCGGGTTAGGCCTGGTTTGCAATCAACTTCACATTGTAACTTATCGCGTAGGTACCTATCGATGAATCCTCAGGATGACACGAACGAAAGCAATTTGGGGGTCATTGATCTATTATGTCAGGGAACAGAAAAAGGGTTTTGAAATAGGTATAAGCAACCTGGACAAGGGATTATGGGAATGAAACGTAGGTACCTAATATCGGAGTTCGGGACATAGCATTGTAATCGCCGTTCGTCGGATAAAAAAAACACGAGTAAAACTAGTATTACGAGGAATAACGACTTTGGTGGCGTGGCGGGCTGAGACGCGATAGGTGCGGGTTCGATTCCTGCTGTGCGGGAAAAAATGTTTATAGAATCTCCAAATATTTCTTCTCGGTTCTGTTAAATTCACCGGCAGGTTAACTTAACTAAGTCACATTTACTTAAAATCATAAAAAAAACTAGTGGATATTGGCATCTTAGCCAGTTTAATTTAACTTAGCTAAGTTTACTTAAAAATACTTAACATAGGACCTACCCAAGTGTACACATACCTACTTACCTGTAGGTATTTTCTTAACTCTGAAACAAAATGTTTTGTGGTTTATTTAAACAATGTGTTTCTGTGTAATAGTATCAAATTAAGATTCTAATGTTTAGCAAAAGGCCATTAAGACAATAAAATTGGCTACATCTGGGCCTTATTTGTGACTTTTCCCTGATGAGTTGAACCATAGTTTGTATGATAAGTCTGACCAAGTGTCATTATTTAAGTATACAAGCATATTTTAACAATGGTTCATGTAATGACAATCAAACCTATTAGCCAGCATGTTCAGAATGCTGTTGGAGCTGGCCCGCATCTTTCGTCACAGGGTTGGTAATGCTAAAGCAATCTACTCACGCCTCGGCGAACATCTCCGACGGACTACAGAATCGAGGCAGCCCCATCAGCACCCTGAACATATTATCCATTGACTTTTAAGATTACGATTCTAGTTGTTGTTGTTATTGGAACTCTGTTCTTTTTCTGCTATTTTACTCTTATACACTTGCAGATATAAATTTCGTTCACAATAAACTTTTTCAATTCTTCACATCTAACAATGATCCTGTTGTTCAAACTTATTTAAATCATGCATCCTATACTTAGTTAAAGTTCCTTGTATTTCTTCTTGTGCCAAAAGGTTATTGACCATTGAGAGTTTCCTCAGATGGTTCCCGACATGCCTCCCGAATGTGTCAAACTCATCTATCTCTTCTCTGACAGCTCCATCTCTTGACAATATGGGTACTTCATTACATGAAGCATCTTCAGGTGCTGTGTTGTACTGATAAGGTTGAGCATTCTTTTTCCTCTTTGAAGTTCCTGCATTTGAATTGGCTGCATCACCATTAGTGTTCTTCATATCAGTTTCTGGATCCATGTAGTGTGGTCTTTTTTTTCTATACCTTGAACATGATCTTTCAACTTTAGTTTCACATGTGTCTCTGCTGAGAGGGTCGCTTACTTCAAATTTTATGGGAACTTCTAGTGTGACATCATTTTCTTCGACTTCATCTGTTTCATATTCCAATGTTTCGTTCTCGGAGCTTGCATCCTTCTGTGTTAAGTTGTCTGAAGACTCACCATCACAAGATATCTGGAAGTTTACAGTTATTAATACAATTGGTAAGTCTCATTTGATCGGCGGATTGCTAACTACTCGAAATAAATAAATATAAATCATTGTGGACATTTCACACAGCACCATCTAGCCCCAAACTAAGCATAGGTAGCTTGTACTATGAGAACCAGATGGCTGATAAAATACTTTTATACTTTTTTTTGTAAATACTACTTATACTTTCTTATAAGACATTATACTATTTGTAGTACCAGACCCGGAAAAAATATTTGCAGAACATGCTTGTAACATTTATTCTGTAGAGAGGATCGAACCTGCATCTCATGCGTTTCAGCCGAGCATTTGCCAGCCATGCCACAGAGGTTGTCAGTAAATGATC
Source organism: Scotopteryx bipunctaria (assembly GCA_949320045.1). Classification (NCBI taxonomy): domain Eukaryota; kingdom Metazoa; phylum Arthropoda; class Insecta; order Lepidoptera; family Geometridae; genus Scotopteryx; species Scotopteryx bipunctaria. The sequence goes on along the minus strand of OX439453.1, from coordinate 10,540,228 downwards.
AGTAATAGAATTTAAAATGTATTCTATGGTTTTTGTTTGTTCTGTTATTTCTGTAATAAGTTAAACAAATAACTAAATAAAAATAAAGGGTGAAATAGGGTACCCTTTAGACTCCCCTCCCATCACCTGCACACACCTCTATAGGAGGTTCCACTCGAGTTCCAAAAGGGCCGGAATCATTGCAAAGAATAGAGGCCACTCTTTTCTCCAACGGAGTGAGGCAGACCATGGTATGGGATCTTCCACCCAGGGCGCTGCAATCCTTGTGTCTTTCTACTAGTTTGACGCGGACTCTAGATTTAAAATCATTCCACACCTACAACAAGATATTAAACTTCAAAAATGAGCTTGAATTCCTACTAAGTACTCAGATCAAATTTTATTTGACTAACTCCCGAATACTCAAACGCGACTCAGAGTTGAGCACGTCTCAACTCACGGTTTTTTGACAGTTTCTGATGAAAATCTGTCAAATAATCGTCTTTTGAGACGTGCTCAACTTTGAGATGCGTTTCAGTATTCGGGGGTAAGTATGACAAAAACTGAGAGCATGAAATCCTACTAATGAAAGTTTGTGAGGATATGGCGATAAGATATTTGTGGCTGATTTATAAACTTCAGCTCAGAACACAGCTTTAAAACTTAATAATAGCGAGTAAAACTTACTTTGCACCACTCCTTGCCCGTTCTCCGTACACCTTCGGCATTTAGAAGCTTGGCGTACGAGTTCCAAAGCTTCATCGAAAGGATCCGAGCTTCTTTGGAGCGCAATCGTCCCAATGCGAGCTCTCGGTTTTGCTCCATTTGCTCTAATAACAGCTCCAACTGACGAAGTGTTGTGATCCTTCGTCCCTCCATTTCACTTTACGTATTTGTTTTTCTACCTTTCGATCCCGCTGCAAAGTTGCAAAACACAACAAAATTATAGGTTCCTGCAACTTGCAAGATAACGTAGTGAGTGATTAGGTAGGTATTTGCTCAGTACCTGTAAGACTAGCATAGCATAGAGTAGGGTAGGGTAGATAGAGTTCTACAGAGGTTTTAATCTAGTACAAAGAATACAACACACCTCACACAGCAGAATAGGTATGTCATGTGAATGTGAAGTCTGTCTGTTGATTGATTGCAAAGAAAGTTTTTGTTTTGACATTGACATCGACAAGCATATTCTGGCGCTTTGGGTAGGTACTACTCGGATCGGTACAATTTATTGTTCCAAGGCTCAGAACAATAAATTGTTCTGAGTTCCAAGGGGTTGGTACTTGGTACTACTACCAGTACCAGCTTAGGAGTCGGTTCCTTCTGTCTGTTCCGAGCTCGCTCGCCTAGTCTCTCCAGTATGATATGTCTGATGGGTTAAATGTTTCCGCTCGACTCTTTCGAATGATGTTGCTAAAAAGTTGGATAAGTTTTGAGATCCCTAATTTATGTACCTACCTAGGTAACTGCAAACTCGAATCTTAACTTATTGGGTTATTCTCCAATTGCAGGCACAAACCTAAAAGTTTACCAGACGTGTTTATGAGACCGATCTTGAAGAAATCGATGACGAAAGTATGGAAAAGGTGAAGTATTACTTAATTATTTAATGCAACGATAATTTTATGAAAATGACTGTTTAATTTTACATTGTAGCAATAAAACGTTGCAAATGTAGATATATTGATCTAATACAGGTGCATGCAATACTGTCTAGTTTGCTATTTCACTTGCAAAAGTGGGTAATTTGGATTAAATAAAACACAAAAAATTCCTTAAGCATGGTAGCCATTACATTTATTAAGCAAATTTAATCTCTAAGTTTGCTCAACTTTTTTATCGATAATATCTATATAATCTTCATAATTATGAAGATTATATTAAATGCACTTGAGTCCAAACATTTTGTTAGGGCCGATGAGGATGTCTTCAAGCAGACGAAAATGTTAAGAAACCTGATGAGATGTTAGAGGATAATTGAATAACTATAGAACTGAAAGCTGAGTACTACATTGTTACGAACCCACAGTTCAGATATTATCTCATTGAGAAAACGGCATACAATAGGTACCTAAACTAAGGCCTTTTCCCATCTATGATTTATACAGCATCAGGGAGGCAACTTTTACCTTCACAAATGGGACACTGTAGTGCTCGGGACGAATTAAGATGAGAGTAGGCTTGCCCAGCACCTATTCCATCCTCTCAGCTTAGTCGGCCTTGTCCACAGAAAAGACATGGTCAATAAGTGCGGAGCTGACTAAGCCGTGGGTTTCCTCACGATGTTTTCCTTCACCGTTTGAGAGTACTAGTATAGCGCACATCAATTTTTCGCGCAGAAAAATCCATTGGTACACAACCGGGTTTGAACCCACGACCTTTGGATCGGAAGGGGTCCCTACCGACTAGACCACCAGTGTTCTGAGAAGTTAGACAGTCCAGTAAAAATAGTATCCAGTAGGTGATGGTTTCAGTCTTATGTCAGAAATGATTAGCCACTTGGTCATGAGTAGATGTGTTGATGTGTGCTGTTTGGCGTAATGCTAATGGGCCCTACTCCATTAAGTATGTTTCATATCTTACAAAAATCCTGTTGTTCCAACTTATTCAAATCATGCATCCTATACTTAATTAAAGTGCCTTGTATCTCCTGTTGTGCCAAAAGGTTATTGACCATTGAGAGTTTCCTCAGATGGTTCCCGACATGCCTCCCGAATGTGTCAAATTCATCTATCTCTTCTCTGACAGCTCCATCTCTTGACAATATGGGTACTTCATTACATGAAGCATCTTCAGGTGCTGTGTTGTACTGATAAGGTTGAGCATTCTTTTTCCTCTTTGAAGTTCCTGTATTTGAATTGGCTTCATCACCATTATTGTTCTGCATATCAGTTTCTGGATCCATGTAGTGCGGTCTTTTTTTTCTATATCTTGAACATGATCTTTCAACTTTAGTTTCACACGTGTCTCTGCTGAGAGGGTCGCTTACTTCAAATTTTATAGGAACTTCTAGTGTGACATCATTTTCTTCATCTTCATCTGTTTCATATTCCAAAGGGTTTCTTTCATTCTCGGAGCTTGCATCCTTCTGTGTTAAGTTGTCTGAAGACTCACTATCACAAGGTATCTGAAAGTTTACAGTTATTAATACAATTGGTAAGTCTCATTTGATCGGCAGATTGCTAGCTACTCAATATGATCAATAATAGAATTTAAAATGTATTCTATGGTTTTTGTTTGTTCTGTTATTTCTGTAATAAGTTAAACAAATAAATAAGTAAAACTAAAAGGTGAAATAGGGTATCCTTTAGACTCCCCTCCCATCACCTGCACACACCTCTATAGGAGGTTCCACTCGGGTTCCAAAAGGGCCGGAATCATTGCAAATGATGGAGGCCACCCTTTTCTCCATCGGAGTGAGGCAGACCATGGTATGAGATCCTCCAACCAGGGCACGGCGATCCTTGTGTCTTTCTAATAGTTTGATGCGGACTCTAGATTTAAAATCATTCCACACCTACAACAAGATATTAAAACTTCAAAAATGATCTTGAAATCCTATTAAGTACCTATGACGAAAAATTAGTACGAAATACTATTAAAAAAAAAAGAAATCCTATTAATGAAAATTTGCGAGGATAGAACATAGGACTTCTATGTGTGGTAGAAAAACTTAGAAAGCCTACTTTTTATTGTATTGTATAAAAGATTTTTTTTTATATATACAACGTGTAACATAATGTCCCTATAAGCCCGAAAGGGGTGTATTCAGACCGAGCACTTGAATACATTGACGTGTGCAAAAGTTCAATACATCATATTTGAAATTCCAATACAATTAAAAACAAATTATTTCATGAGAAATTTGTGACAACCCTATGTGTTTGTTTACCATTTGCGTAGGTAACAAACACACGCCCACCCTCCTATCGCGTCGGACCCACACATACGCAGACAATTGAACGCGCGGCAAGTTTCAAAAAGTACCTAGGTGTAATCACCAAAATTTTCGTAAGAATTTGCAATTTTTTTAATTCTACGTAGAAATTAAAGTCGAAGATTAAAATCACGATATCTTTCACACATAAAAAAACAACTACCTACCACATTAGGTACAGGAAAAGTTAAGTTATACCTTTTCTCCCTTCTTCTTGGTTGGCTCGGAACACGGCTAATTGACATGGTAGGTATGTAGGTACCTAGGTTGGTATTACTGGTACACATTCACATTCACAATCACAAATTATTTTTGTCATTTTTTATTAGTAAGCTAGGTACTAATGGGGTACCTACTAGGTAGGGTGATAGGTTAGGTACCTATCATCATACCTACCTATCACTGAATTTTATCACTGTTGACACACACAGTAGGCACTCGGTATCCATCAAAGGGAAGTAGGTACAACACACCACCGAATTCCCGGTCTTCCCTCACTGGTGCGCCGGTGGAAAGATCCCGTCGAGAGAAGACGGTTCACCAATCCCAGAAAATAGCCCGTAAGATGGCAATGGCCGCCCTGGATAACGCTCTCTGTAGAGCTGACGCGCCGCTACTAAGTAGCTACTAACACACACACACAACACCATATCATAATACTCACCGTTTGAGTACAAAGCCGACATCGTATCGTTAATTAGTTACGCGAACCGAGAGATTGCTTGTTGCAGTTGTTGCAAGGAACGAATGCTAATTGCGACTGATAAAAACCGATCTGTTTTGCGACCAAAAGTAGGTACCTATTGCCGAAAGCCGAATTTTTAGGGTTCCTTGTCTGGGGTAACCCACTAAATACCGATTGGGAAAAAAAAGGAAAAAAAACTTCACCATACATCTACTACTACTACTACTACTGTCGTCGTGTCCGTGTCGCTAGCTCTTTTGAACCAGTGTGGTGGAAGGATTAGAGTGCACCTTGAAGGTTCCTTTCGTACACTTTGACACACGTCTATGACATGCCTGGTTTCCTCACGAGGTTTTCCTTCACCTCTTGAGAGCATTGATATTGCACACATAAATTTCGAATCGAAAAATCCATAGATTCGAACTCACGACTTAAGGATGGGAAGGCGGGGTTCATACCAATATGCTACCATGTGCTCCATCCCCATTTGCTACTAGGTACCTACCTACTTACATAATAACCTACCAACAATTACGTAGTTCAATCAAGAAAAGTAAAAAACAAATAAACCTACGGAACCAATTTGATTTTATTAAACAAACGCTTGCGGTGCGGTGTCGGTTGACGGTTGCGGATTTTGAATTTAGCAAAGGCACCGACAGCCAATTAGGGCAAGGTGCCATCCCACTTATTGTTGTTGTTGTTTCAATGCAACCAATGACAAATAGGCTGTTCACGATGAAAATGAAGATTAGTAAGACAGATAAGTCACAACCTTTGACTTTAGTGCCCAAGTAGGTAGGTACAAAATTGCATTGAAAAATGCTCCAATGAATATTGGAATAATACATCGTTGGAAAAACTAAAGTGGAATAGGGTCACGGCTTTATCCTCAGGCACGGTAGACCTCTTCTCATACTTCTTGTTACCTACTCAAGATGCTTTTAAGGCCCGAGTAGGTAGGTACAAAATTGAGTAGGTATCACGGCTTTATCCTCAGGCACGGTAGACATCCTCTCATACTCCTTGGCACCCACTGAGGATACCTTTAAGGCCCGAGTAGGTAGGTACAAAATTGAGTAGGTAAGGTACCTATCTCCTATACTAGGTACTTAACAAAGAGATCTGAAAGGATGTTTACGGTGCCTAGGGATTTTAGTCGTGATGTGACCTTACATTTTAATTACCAATAAATACCAAGGTCACCTCGTTATTAGGTAAGTAGGTAGGCATTTTACTAATGGTGTCTGTTCTGTTACCTGTTTCATCTAGAGTTCACACTTAAAGGTCAAAAAACAGCTGTAAATAGGGATGCCTCATGTTGTGTCAAGTTACGTATTGGAGCAAAGTTTAAGAGACATTTCATGAATGAAAACCTTTGAAATTTTAAAAGTCGTTGAACAAACGTTGTTCGCAATGACGTATAGAACACCCCCGTTTCGGGCTTATAGGGACATTATGTTACACGTTGTATATATTTTACGAAGTTAATCGTTAATTTTGTAAGTCTGTTGAGCTGAACTTAACATATAAATATAAGATTTTATTAAATTCTTAATTTTCATGTAATTTAATTATGAATAAGTAGAAGAACAAGTCCTTAATAAATAAAATAAAATAAGTATAGCGAGTAAAACTTACTTTGCACCACTCCTTGGCCGTTCTCCGTACACCCTCGGCATTTAGACGTTTGGCGTTCGAGTTCCAAAGCTCCATCGACAGGATCCTAGCCTCTCTGGAGCGCAATTCCCCCAATGCGAGCTCTCGGTTTTGCTCCATTTGCTCTAATAACAGCTCCAACTGACGAACTGTTGTGAACTTTCGTCCTTTCATTTCACTTTAAGTACCTACGTATTATTTTGTTTTTCTACTTTCCGATCCGGCTGCCGCTGCAAAGTTGCAAAACACAGCATCCACAGAGTAGAGTACTATACTATTCTATACTGGGAACTGCACGGCATCATAGAGAAGTAAATCACAGACTATTGTGGATGCTAAAATGAAGTACTTACTAGGTACACGACCTGCAAAACGATGTTCAAAACGTAAAGGGCTCGGGCCCAGTCTTGGACGAAGGGCCCAGTACACTACTCGCGAAGTTGACCGAAGTTGGGCGAAGACGAGTTTGTAAAGAGGCACTTCGCTTGACTTCAGGCAACCTCGCTTCGCCTCGGTCGACTTCCGATCGTTGTCGGTATTTGCGCCCAAGTCAAAGGCACAGAACACAAATTGAGGTCAAAAGGACCGAAGTCGCGACTCGCGAGCACGAAGTGAACCTCTACACTACACTATTCGGCTTAGGTAGGTACCTACTTCAGTCACAGACAGAAATAGAATAGCTAATTAGGTAGTTATCGGTGTTTTTTTTTACTAGATACCTAACCTAGAGACAGCATAATTATTATACCCACTACAATTCATAGAGAAATAACTTTTTAATTATTCCTATACCTGCATAAAAATTCCTATCTGATAACCTAGTTTAATAATTATGTTAAGTATTTAATATAAATAAGAAATAATTTATTTAATAGTTTAGTTTAGTTGGTTGTTCCTATGTTGTTTTAAGTATTAGTAGTTCGTATATATTTGTGATGCTTTGGATAGCTTTATTGCTTCATCTTTCCTAAATAAAATAATTTGTAATTCGTTGCAAGGACGTTTTTGGTCGTGTTGGTTAATTTTTTTTATATCCAAAATGCGCAAACAGTTAAAATACGCAACAGTGCACGTTCTATTCACCTCGCTTAGCGTGTGAGCGACTAGCACAGAGTACTCTTTTATATCCTGAAAGCGACTAGTTCCTCGCAAAGTTGAGAGAATGTGTAAAGATTATCCTCGTACTTGGCTGACTTTGCCGTGTACTTCGGCGAGGAACTTCGAACAAGTGTGTAATGGGTTTAATATGACCGCTGTCTGACTGATTGATTGCAAAGAGAAAAAAAATTCTTTTTGTTTTGTCTTTGACATCGACAAGCATATTTTGGCATATTTTCAGGAGTACAAACTAAAAAGATTACAAAGAATTGATTTTATTGTAGGTATATTGAGTGATTGTAAAAAAGAGATTAAAAAAGATTGTAAAAGATTATTATGGTTGAGTCTCCCTCTGAACACCGGTCATATTATTATTTTTGTACATCAATGAATAAGAAACTTCCATGAAATTTATTCTTCCAAGCATGAAACGGACACTGGCAGAATTGTGACAACTAGCCACAGAAGCCTAAAATAACTTGTAAAATAAGAAGTCGAGTCGATTCTGATGTGTATTTTCCTTGGAAGAATAAATATTTTCCTAAACCTCCTGAGTATGTCATTTATTTAGAAAGAAGAAGTAACATTACAGCAGTAACCAAGGCGTTACATTTAGAAATATGTAGGTACAAAGAGAATAAATATTGCACTTAACAATAATATACGTACCTACAATTTCCTCCAAGGCGTTTAATACTCTCTCTGGGTAGTTGTTGTTAATAAATAATTACAGATGGCGCTTTTATCAATTATAAAAGGGGCCATCTATACAGTAGGTAGGCGGGTAGTTAGTTCTATTGTGACAAACGGTAACTATAGGAAACCATGAGGTTCTGCAAAAGTTCCGGTCTCCAGATGGGGTTAGTGCCTGACAGTAATGGGTGGCAGCACTTTCGAAATAAGCTATTGATCCGTACTAGGTAGGTACCTACCTCAGACCAAAAAAAAAAGACGGCGCGCTTCGAACAACAGAAGTGATGCCACCTTTTTATCATGTGTGTGTCGAAGGTTTTGAGGTTTTGTAGACTATGAGTATATGAAGGTCTAATTTTATTTTACGGTTAATGATGATATGATTTCTATTAATATCAGTCATACATAATAGTGCATGTAGGTAGGTAGGTATACCTATTACTTTTTTCTTGTACCGAATGTTCGGCATTTAAACTGAATTTCGGCCGAATGCCGTAGTTTGGCTCAAGCTGCCGAAATGCGGTCAAACTGAATGTAAAACGAATTTCGGCCCATCACTAATAATAGGTAATTAAAAAACGATGTTATTTGAAGTAGGTACTTACAAGTGAAAAGTGATTCCGTGAGACTTTTTATGTGATTTGCTGCTGTTTTTACAAGTTTTCACTACACAAGAAGGCATAATTCTATTTTTAAATTTTAAGTTCACTAGACGACGACTCGTGACATACTAAGAGCGATGAGCATGGTTTCAGTGTAGGCGTGTGCGTGAGCGTGTATGTTTACTTGCAGGAGCACGGTTTTGTGTGACTTCACTTGTTGTTCGCGGCGCGCCGTCTTTTCTTTTAATTTGGTCTGAGGTACCTATTACCGATGCTGAGGAAGTAGGTGAGTGGGTAGGTAGCCTAGTTAGGAACCTAGGTTCGGACCTGTAGTCTAGTTGTATCTACCTACACAGAAAATGACGTTGTAGGTGAATCGGAAACGTTCTTGAAATTTCGGAAGGTTCGCAGGCCAGTAAGTTTTTAGTGCACAATGGGAAATTACTGGCGATTTGAAACATTGTCGCTCGCTTCATAGTTATGCCTCTAGAGTCGCTAATTCGCCCGAACTCTAGGTTTAAAACAGGATAGAACCGATTGAGTCGCATAGCGGTCTCTAGTCATCGGACCGTCACGTGACACGTCCCACACGGCTGTACCGCGAGGCGCAGGCGGACGGGAGGGCGCAGCGCTCCTCGACTCCTGGGGAAGCTGCCTCCGGGCTCGCGCCGAGGGGGCGTGCCGCCGCCGGACGCCCGCCGGCGCCGACACGGGCCCGAGCCGGCGGGGCGCGGGGCGCGGGGCGCGGGGCTCTCGTGTTTACTCTCGGGTGCAGGCGGCGGCGGCGGTGCAGCGGGCGGGGATCGATCGGCGGGCGGGGCGCGGGGTGCGCGGTGAGGGTGTGGGGCGCGCGGGACGAGGCTGCGGGGCGGGGCTCGCGCGCGCCGGCCGCCAGTCCGCTTCGGGGCCGCGTCCGCGCGGTCGTCGCCCGTTCCCGTGTTGCGGCGCGCCGGAGTGTCTCCGCGGGCGCCCGGCGGCGGCGGCGAGCCTCGCGCCGCCCGCCCCCGCACCGACGCCGCTGCCGCCCGCAGCCGCAGCGCGCCGCACCCCGCCCCCGCCGTCAAGCGCCGCCGCCGCCGCGCGCGCAGCCAGGCCGCCCAGCCCCCGCCCGCCCCGCGCCTGCGGCCCGTCTTCCTGTGGGCGACTCAAAAGGACGGCGCGGTGCAACACGTCGACTGCGAAGATTACGACGCGCGCAACCGCATCCACCTGACGCGATCCGCGAGCGGCTGGCGCTGTTTCCCGAGGACCGCGAGGTACGATTCAATCCGGAGCGCGGGAGCGCTGCCCGAGCCGCCGTCTCCACCGCCAGCCCCGCGCGGTCGTCGCCGCCGGCGTCCCGCGCGTCCCGCTCGCGCCGAACCGGGCTCCGCGTGCCTCGCGCCCGATCTGGAGTCGCACATCCCCTCGCATCGGATAGCGGTGCCGCGAGTGCCGGTCTCACCTCCGCCGTCGTCACCGGCGGGCCCGGCGCCCGCGCGCAGCCCGCCGCCACCAGCCGCGACGACGCCTACCCCTCGGCCGCCGCCCGCCGCGCCACCGCCGCCTCAGCCGCCGGAGCCAACGCCGCTCGACAGCCTGCTGGCGGTGGCAGAGTTCGCGCTGCACCAACAGAACGGCGCGGACGCGATGGACATGTCTGGCCCGCGCTTCGCCTTCCTGCCGCCGGAGGAGGCGCCCGGCGAGTTGTTCGACCTGACCGACGCGGAAGGCAAGGCGGCCGACGGTGACATCGCCTTTCGCGATGAGCTGTTCGAGTCGATCAGCGAGGCACACTACCTGCTGCCGCCCGCGCTAGAGAGCCACGAGGACGCTCTGCTGGAGTCGCTCGTGGAGAAGGGCTGCGAGGACAATCAGATCCTGGACCGGCTATCGGCGCAGTTGTCCTCGGCCGCCGACTACGAGCAGGAGCTGCTGGCGGACACGCCCGTCGCCGACATCATCGGCCGGCTCGAGTCGCTGGAGTCGCCGAGCCGGAGCGCGGCGCAGGGACTGCTGCACCTGCGGCACCGGCCGGCGCGTGCGCCTGGCGCCGTCGACCCCTTCGTGCCGGACGAGGTGTTCGCGCCGGAGCCGCCCGCGTCCACGCCGCCCGACTCGGAACGACGCCTGCGCAGCGACGGCGCGCCCGCCGCCGTCATGTACACCGAGCAGATGCCTGACCTACCGGATACTTTTGACTACAACGATTACGAGGAGATCGGCTCCACGGCGGAGAGCCGCCAAAATGAGGTGCCGACCACGTCCTCGGAGGAGGAGCCACCTGCCACGACCGACCCGCCCGACGAGATCGAGACCAAGCTGTTGAACGACGAGAACGATCTCCAAGATATCAAGCTCGATATTTTAGATGCGAACATGGAGGAGATAGAGTTTAAGCTCAGTCTGGAGGAACTAGAGAGCCTGAAGAAGGAGCCCGATAAGGAGGACATCGAGAAGCCGACGGACCTGAGCGCGGTTCTTGAGATTGAAGCGGAGGAGGCGCCGGCGCCGTCCTCGCAGCTCCCGACCCCGCTGCCTCAGAGCCTCTCTTTCACCGAAGCCAGCGAGAGCGAGCCGGCGGATAAGAGCGACGACCTCCCGAAGGACCTGAGCATGCATCGGCGCGCTTCCCCGGCACGCTCGTACGCGTCGCCGCGCCGCATCGAGATCCCGCGCGCGCCCTCGCGTGAGTCGGACGCCATGCAGTCCCCGCAGCCTAGCGGCATCCCCGCCATCTCATCCCCGGAGGTCTTCAACGCGCCCACCGGCAAGGCGTGTAGGCCCTCGCCCTTCCTGGAATCCCTGTACGCCTCGACCTCTCCCAAGATGTACACCTCGGAGGTTACCATCCAGCAATGCGTCCCCCTTAACTTGGGAAAACATCGAAAATCTGCCAGCCCCACCGTATCGAGCTGTTCGGACGACATCAGAAATGTGAGCAAGGAACCCGGTGAACCTCAGGAGAAGAGGGTCCGAAGAGAGTCCCACGACCTCGCCAAGATCTGTAACCTGCTAAAGAAGTGCGGGGAAAATAAATTAGCGGAGGCCAAGCAGAAGAAGAAGCTCTCCGAGATCGAGCAGCTATCGCCACTGCAGCAGCTGGAGTTGCTGAAGTCAAACAAGAACTTCAATCTGCCCGACCATATGCTGGTTCCTCGGGACAGAGTGAACAACATCATCGCCGCGCCCGGCAAGGAGATCCCCGCCCTGCTCATGGAAAGGCCGCAGCTCAACATGGCCGAGATCCTGCAGGATCCCAACTTCATCGGAGACCCCGAGCTGATGGTGATATCTCTAGAGCAGATCCGACAGTTAATCATCCACGACCAGTCACAAAGCAAGCCACAGAACGAGAAAAGCAGGAGGCCCTCCGAGGCGGAGTGCACGCGGGAGGGCGGCGGCAAGGAGGCGGCGAGCGCGCGGCTCCTTGCCAAGCACGCCGAGCATGCCAAGCCCACCAGCACGGAGCGCACCACGCCCGGCGTGCCGCCCATCGCCGACGCACCGCACGCGCGCCCCGTTCCCGGCATGGCGCACCTCGCGGACGACATCGACGCCGCCAACACCGCCGCTGCCTACCAGATGAACTGGCTGCCCGCCATGTACCTCAGCCAGATGAGCCAAATCGAGGCGGTCGCGGCGTGCTCGCAGAACGCCGAGTTCCTGAAGGCGCTCGGCTCGGCCGGGTACGCGGGTGCTGGCTACGCTGGACTCTCGCAGATGTTCCATCCGGCGCGCTTCGCGGGCATGCCTGCCGCACCCGTGCTGCCGCCGCTCGAGTTGGACGGGCGCATGCAGCTCGCCATGTGGCAGGAGGCGATGAGCGCGATGCAGCGGCAGAAGCAGCACGCGGGCGCCAAGGACGCGGCGGAGCTGGCCGGCCTGTACGCGCACCTCGGCAAGGGCGCAGCGAGCGCAAAGCACGCAGCGCGCACGCCACCGCTGGGCGCAGGCTATGGCGCGCGCCTGCCGCCGCCGCAGGGCATATTCCCACCGCCGATGTCGTTCTACGCGCCGCGCGCGCCGCCGCCTCGCAGCCCGCCGTCGCCCTTCGCCAACAACAACTACCTGCAGTCGGCGAAGCAGGCGGAGCCGCGGCCGCGCATCAGCGTCAAGTCGCTGCAGGAGCTGCAGCATACGGCGCAAGCCGCGTCCGCGTCGGCCCTGGCGCAGGGCGCGGCGCGGCACGGCTCTCAGCCGCACGGCGCGGGCGTGCGCCGCCGCGACGAGGAGGTGGGCTCGACGACGAGCGCGGGCGAGGCGCCGCAGCTGCCGCCGCTGCCGCCGCACCTGCCGATGCCGCCGCACCCGCACGACCCTCACGCCTTCTCGCTTTGGCATCCGCTCTTCAGCAAGTGAGTCCATTTTTATCATTCTTATTGTCTTTGCGCGTCGTCTGTGTAGTCTTTATTTGTTGTTTCTTCAAATGCTTATTAACTATAATATTAAGCAATGGGAAGAAAAGAAGATGAAGTAATATTACCGTACCGGTACCGGTCAGTCAGTTCGGTCGGTGTATAATTTGTTTGCACAGTTTATTACCCTTGCTTTGAGATAACTCTTCGTCTTCGATGCGTGGAATCTATTTCGTAATAACTGCCTGCAAATACCCTAGCATCAGCTTCTAGGTCCACATAATTATTGGGTCAGTCCGTCGGCGACCGCGATCGATGGAGTCGAAATAGGAATTAATTGACGACGGCCACTCTTGTTCCCATTTATATTTTTATTTACAAATATTAGTTACCTTTTACGCCATTTTTAGAATTTAACATTTTCAATAATTTATTGATTTCCTTTTCACATCCTGTAAACGTGTCCTGCCTATTGTCCTAAAACTTTATTGTTTCCGCAAACTCTATATTTTGACGTAAGCATGAGTTGTGTTGAGTGCGGTTTAGGAAATCAAAGGGACACAAATAGCTCAACAGTAGGTAAATAGGCAAAGTTTGACTTGATTTGAGGAAGTTTACGTTCATGTTTCACTCTGAGACACATTTATCTCTGGAAATACTCGTAGATAGAGGTAAATACCTAGGTCCGTCGTTCTTGGATTCAGTGGAATTAATTTGGTCAACCTCCATTAGGTCCACCAACCTTATTTTGTGGCTTTGATGACCAGTAAAGACTTATTAAACGTCAGTAGGTACCTATTAGCTTCTGTTTTTATCCTTTTTTATCCATGCATTCGCTTAGAAAAAACTGATGCCCAAATGACGTGATGGGTGTCCATTGAAGTTACAATGAGGACAGAATGAGGTACTTACTGTCTACAAAGGTTAAAAAAGTTAACATCATAATTTTCGCAATCTGACCTCATCCGTACTATGTCATATTATATAGGTACAGGGCGTAACATTTAGATCGGTCAGTATGGGAAAGTCTGAAACTATAAGACATTACGAAGATCTGTTCTTAGGAACCATGTCATCGATTTTAGTGAGAAGAAAAACTGCATACATAGATTTTTTTAAACTTTTACTGAGTTCGGGCAAACCCACAACAAACGTAACTAAGTACAATTTTTTTTCGTGAATTTCCCAAAAATACTGTGCCTATTTTTGCAATCCTTTGAATAGGTAGGTACTGGTTTTCATCAAAAAAGGTGACACTCCTTATAGATCTCCCTTTGAGTGTGTCATGCTTCGCGATCCCTGAAAAATAACAAAAAGATTTTGAAGAAAACAGTGAAAAAGACCATTAAAAATAATAGTAGAAACTTTTAGAACGCGGAAGTTTTCCATGAAAGTCCCTTTAAAATCAAACCGAAATGACCTCATATTGCCCCCGTCGAATAAATCAGTAAAGCTCATTCGTGCGGAGTTGAAGTCTAGAACGAGACCTTTAAAATATTCGTGTGTGAAAGCCACATATGTGTTCCACTTTATTTATAGTGTCTTCATCGATTTTATGTACAATCGCGGATATAAAATGAACAAGCCGTATTGTACGTGAAGCTAGCAACCAATATCTAGGTATAATCTTATAGAATCAATTGAATTCTTGTAATAGGTAGGTTACAGCTTCCTTCCTCGCATTATTCTTATGTTTTCTTACATATTCAAAGTATCAATTTAGATTAGATTTCTGGTAGAGCTTTTTTCGTAGTTTGTTTTGATTGGTTGAATCAAACAATTATGTCGAATATGCTATCTTTTCTACGCTATAGGTTAGGTCTAAAATGTTAGCTGTTAAATTAGGGTTTGGAAAAGTACCTACAGCATGATAAGTTCAGAATCAGCAACAATCCCTTTCCTAAATATAAGTCCTAGAGCTTTAATACTTTCGTATTTTATAGGACTTTCCTCTTATTGTAATAATTCTACAAAAACCCATAAAATAATAGCGAAGTTTTTTGTTTCGTGAGCATACCCTGCACGCCAGTATTAAGTCTCCACGTCAGTCTTCGAGTATACAGACAAGCCCGGCCTACATAAGTAATAGCTTGCCGTGGCATAATGTCATTTTGTATGCCACAGTTCGTTGCTCTTGAAAAAACCATGTTCTTTTAACTACTATTGAACATCTATGCTTTTAACCGCGGCTTCGCTCGTCTTGAATGAAAAATCGCTCATTACAATAGTAACATTGTGTCGAAAAACGCTGTACATTTTTGACAAAATAAAATACACAATATTGCCATGCTAACCTACTGTCGTGTAAATATCCGAACCTTGGAAGAATAAATACATCGAACGGCGGCGTCCTCGCATCCGAACGATGCATCCGAACGACTTCACACAAACGTCAAACTCAATTTAAATTTTTGACAGCTGCTGTCATCCACATAAATTTGGGAGCCTATTATAAAGTTGATTTGCTGTTCCGAGGAACCTATCGTATAATAAACGAAACTCTGTAACCTTTTAATTTATTTTATTGATTATACGCAATCTTGAACAATCATTGGACTTTAAAATAATTCTACAAGCCAACTTAAGGACTCTATGTCTGCGAAACCTACCGTCCATCGTCTGTAAATTGAATTTAGAAACGGGGATTGCCTGTGTTTTAAAGAGCTGTAGGTTTTTTCCGTGTTCTGAAAGTAGGTACCTAAGTTAATTTCAGATCTTCTACTTTTATAGAACTTGTAATGTAAATAGACAAGACTACGTGGTCCGTAACAATAACGGAAGTCAAAGAACATCGTAACTTCATTACGCAATTTCCCAATTCCCAGTCTCCTTGGAAAGACCTTGAAGTTCTTTAGTGGGTCGGGTTAGAGGTTGAGGTCAGGGTACCTTACTATTTAAACAGATTTGCTATTATTTACCAAGAAATTTGTAAATAAATAAATAACACCCAACAGTCACATACATAGTCCTGCCCCAAACTAGGATTCCCTGTGTCGTGGGTATCAGAAACTACGAGTACCATGGTAGCACAACACCCAGACCCGGAAGAAATATTTACAGATCATGCAAACATTTCTTCCGCAGCGAGAATCGAACCCGCGCCTCCCTGCGTCTATGCCGAGCAATCGCACGCCACGCCACCGAGGCTGTCGGTGGCGTGATATCAAAATATTTTCTAATATTTCTTCCGTGTTCTTGTTGATATTAATGCTTCTATCATGGCTTGGTTTATTATTCCCAGGGGAAGGGACGTAGTATCAATTCTTAAAAATCACAGTGATAAAAAGCCGTTGATTTTTTTTCTATTTCGTAGTCTTGAAAGTCATTTGGTGAATTCAAAATAAAAATAAATACATTTTAAAATCACCAAATGAATTTTAAGAATACGAACTTGTAAAAATCTATGGAAATTAACCATTGGTTAATTTCCATACCCTGGTTTTCTCTTTTCTCTTCTTCTAGGAATACTTACTTTTGACCTCACTCTAATACAGGAATGATCAGTTTATTTTTGTTTTAATCTGTCTTACTAGATTATAAACAGAATTTTGATAGAGTGTTCTAAGAACAGCCTTTTACACTTTTTCTCTTTATATTTGAATAATGTGGATCCAACTAGACTTAGATAAAACACAAAAAAGCTTTCGAAACTTTCGGCCCAGAATAAATAAATAATATTAGTGAATATTTCACATTATCCATCTATCCACAAACTATAATGCAATCTTTTAAAGATTGCATTATGGGAACCAGATGGCTTATAAAAAACTTATGTACTTACTTACCTAATTTTTTGTTGCAAACACATAGGTAAGTAAGTACTTACTTCTAAATTAGAAGTTCTAATTTAGGTGTCAGTCCCTAGCAGTCCTTGTTTGTTGCATGTCTAAAAAACAAAACTTTTATTCTGTGATTTTATGAAAAAGTTTTGAGTATTGTACCCAATGCTGTGTATGATTTTAGAAAAAAAGTTTTTTTGAATTGTCATTTTTGAAGGACGATGTAGCGACTGTCAGGACTCGGACTATCCAAGGAAAAAACTTCAACAGACTACTAAAATGGCATAACGACACCATAATACCCTTTATCCAAAATCGAACAACAGTTAACTTCTACTTATCATCGTATAGGAAATAATTCAGTCTGACTACAAAATACATTTATCAGTAAGAGCGGAGCTGAAAAGCAAATAATTCGTCGCTTTGAAGTCCAGTTAATTAAAAGACAGACAAACAGTTCCTGTCTGTTCTATCCTATCTACAACATAGTACATTCAAACCACAAATTAGTCTGTGTTTCATTAAAGCCGTAGGCTGTATCCTCCCCTTCTCATCAAATGTCCAGTCCTATCTATACTTTATCTATACATACATACATCACTGATTGAATCAAACCGATATACGTATAGCTACACGTATGTGCATATTCTATAGGTATAGAATGTCCCAAAACGCGTCGATTCCCGGGACCGTTAAAATCAATGTAGCTCTCAAACTCTTGGCCTGAAGGCTGTATCTAGGGAGCAGTGTGTGAGGGAGACAGATATACAGCATCCCTGGGGGTAGAGAGGGATGGCTGACGATTTTATTGAGGCGTAACAAATTTTACTGCACCGTGTACGTCATTTCTAATTAAAATGATGTTCGGTACAAACATTGTGTTGAAATGAAATTTTTATTTTTTTTTGTTGAAGGAAAGTATACAATCTGTTTCATTTTGACCGTTGAGAAGTTTGGTTTACAAGCCTTGATATTTGGTAATTTAGTTCACTTCATTTTGCGGTAGATAGGTACCTATTTTTCCCCAATTAGACAATATCATTTAATAATTTTGTTCTAAGACCTTTTCAACTAATTGTTTAGCAATTAGGTACGTAAGTTTTCTCAGATTAAAATAAGATCCGCAATAACATTTTGTTTTCGATCAAATTTATTGGAAATAACAAAGCTGCTTATTCGTGGGATATTATTGAGGTTCCCAGAAAAACAAATCGTTACGAGAACAAACATAAGTACCTCACTTTGAGTACGAAAATACAAAATAAAGAGGAGATTTAATAATGAGGTAGGTAAGGTAACCTTGGCTACCTATACTTCAGCTAAACGGGACATTGAGTTATGACGTACATCACTATGACTACAACATAGTATAAAACAAAGTAGCTTCCCGCTATCTGTCCCTATGTATGCTTAAATCTTTAAAACTACGCAACGGATTTTGATGTGGTTTTTTTAAATAGATAGAGTAATTCAAGAGGAAGGCTTTTATGTATAATACATGCATAATATAGTAGAGAAACACTGATAATTTTAGAGGTTTCTAATGTGATGTCGTAAAAAAAAAACACATTTTTCTCGCTTACATTGCTAACGCTGCTGGCTGAACCCTACGAGATAGATCAAAATAATGTACTACAGTATTGTACATCTTAAAAAGGTCTACAAAAAAGTCCGCAATGGTATATGTCTATCTCTTAGGGATAACCCACAATAACCATTTTTTATCCTTTACCTTTTAATAAAACAATGCCGAAAACATATTTGTATTGTTTAATGACAAAAAACCTGTGAACGTTGTATATAAATAACCCGTGCGAAGCCGGGGCGGGTCGCTAGTTATTTATAACTCAATGAAACGGGAGATAAATTGAAGTAAACAAACTGTCGCGTATTTTTTGTTATTACGATGAAATCACTTTAGTTTAATGTAAATAAACCTCGCATCATAAGTCTTCGTTTCACGTCCTAATTTAACTATTACTTAGTACTACTTAAAGTTCCATAAATAATGAAAAAAGTAATTTTTTGGTTAAGTATGGGCTGTTTGTTTAAATAAATTGTATCTCCAGGGTGGTTGAAGTATAGGTACTTGATCATTCAAGTGCCTAAAGTAAGTACATAATCTTTACTTGGTGGTCCTTTGGGTAGCTTGTTAATTTAGTATAGTAAATAAGAAATCAACCATGAAAATTTGTTTTTATTATTTTTGCCGGAGAAGGCATGCGTTTGGCCTAAGAGGTTGTTTATTTGTGTGTTTGTCTGGTACCATTTTCCTCAAAAACTGCTGAACCGATTTCGATGCGGTTCTTTGCATTTATTGGTGTCATTTCACGGAAAATTCTTAGATATTATGCTTTACAGCCATAGAATACCAGGGGGCGCTGCAGCAGCTAGTAGAGTTTTTTGAATCTCGGAAACTCAATAACTACTGAACCGATTTCGATGCAGTTTTTTGTATTATGTTAGTTTCATTTAAGATAAGGGTTTTAGATTATGTTGTAAAAACTAAATTTAGTATCGTCGTAGGTTTAAAAAAAAATGTTCATTTGTTAATCCATACTAATATTAAAATGCGAAAGTAAATAAAAAAAAGAACAAAAACTGTACAATGGGCGGCCTTATCGCTAAGAGCGATTTCTTCCAGGCAACCTTTGGATGGATAGGATAAAAACAAGTAAAAACACAAACAAATTTGGCAAAGACAAAGATTCCATCCCGGGGAAGGACTTTTTGTTGCAAAAATAATCCTGAAAGCGGTGAAATATGGGATGAAAATTTGTATGGGAATCCTATTATTATACTAGCGGGGTCAAACAATATTGTGCGCGCCTTGGATGGGTGATCACCTGAGAATGCCGCGTAATGTTGACGTGTATAATTCCAAAAAAATCTTCTTACACGCAGACAACATCGCGTGTTACAGCTACTTATTGATATAAAAGTAAGTTCGTATGAGCTAGTGGCCAACTCTTGTGACGGAGTTTTTAGGCCGCCTAAAGGCCTCCGTCATGGAAATAATATGCCCTAGTTATGATTTCAAAGTTTTATTTTGAGCTAGATTTCGTCTGCAACTTTGAATTCACTCACGTGAAACCAGGATTAATAGTAGTATTGATGGCAAGATCTCAAACTATGCCTGTTACAAGTACTACTACTACCAGTCGTGTCACTAGTTCTTTCGAACCAGTGTGGTGAAAGGATTTTAAGTGCGCTTCAAAGGCTCCTTTCGTGCACTTGACACATGTTTTCGAACTTTCTATGGTTCTACGACATGCCGGTTTCCTCATGAGGTTTTGAGAGTATTGGTAGGTATAGCGCATTTTCATACAGAAAAATCCATTGATGCACGACCGGATTTCAACCCACGACCACTCACTAGACCACCAATGCTCTCCCTATTACAAATTAGAATGCTGTGCATGATTATAATGATAAAACATAATTTCTGCGCTAGTTAAATATTTTCAATCCCTGAAAGCACATTGCAGAATCTAAAAAAAAGTAATGTAGGTACCTAATTGATGCACACTCAAATCATTTTATCACACTGGTTGTCAGCTGTTGTCAGTGACGAGCAGTAGTAGGTAACTGGAACTAATAAATAGCAGTAAACAATAACGGTCAACTAATATAACTAAATTATACAGAAGCGAATAAATTATACTTACCTACGTCTTTTTAGCCACAAGGCGCAGACTATTAAAGGTGTTCCAAAATGTAATACTACAGATACGGCCTTTTGGTTCTACATTCCTACTCCTCATTTTCTCCTCATTTTATTGCGTACCTACCTACGTAACGTAAACGTACCGTGATAGTTACACTGAACCTTGATTATTATTTTTTTGTTTAACTAAAATTAATTTCTTTGACAACCAATTCGGATAGAAAGAAAGAAAGAAAATAATTTATTGACAACATACAATAATAAACACAGAAACGAAAAATTGAGTTTTTATTGACGGCCTCGGTGGTGTGGCGGGCGATTGCTCGGCGGAAACGCAAGAGGTGCGGGTTCGATTCCTGCTGCGGAAGAAATGTTTGCATGTTCTGCAAATATTTCTTCCGGGTCTGGGTGTTGTGGTACCATTGTACTCGTAGTTTCTGATACCCACGACACAGGGAATCCTAGTGTGGGGTCAGGACTATGTATGTGACTGTTGGGTGTTATTTATTATTATTTATTCCGTTTTGAATACCTTTTATATGTCTTTGTAATTTTCTTTTACACACCCTGCTATTGCATCTGGTAGCTACTGTATTCGTTCATTCAACAACTGATATATTCTAAACCAGGCTCCAAGTCAAGATACATAATACTAACTATACCGATTCATTCTTAAAAACTCATTCAACCGTTTGGGTAAATCTTACAAAATCCGATCTTCTGTCTCTACATAAGACCTAGTTCACAATATTTCCTAACCCTTTTTTAGAACATCCTGTAGTTTATTTATAGGCCAGCCAGATGTTGAGTTGTATAATGATACTTAAATCATAATTGACTAACATTTTCGGCACGCGTCTGTTCTACCGCTTCGATTAAATGGTTTTTGTCAAAAGTTTGGGTCCCAGCTTTTTATGGACTTATTTTTTGCAAGATAAAAAAGAGGTTTAAATGACTTAATCGTTTTATTTTGAAACCGCTACTGCAAAATAGGTTTTTTAACACATTTAAAAGTGCTTTTATGTAGGTACTAAACTATAAAAAATGAAATTTTATATGAAGTAAGTACTTTTATTTTAACTTCGTGCTTCGTATGAATACCGAATTTGTCCGAAATGCAACTACTAGTCAACTGATAATAACTGAACCAACCCTTAAAAAAATAAGTGTACTTAATTTTTGTAACATATTATATTACAGAAAATACATCTCTACAGTTTTATTTTATTTTATAAGGTGTCCGTAGGTACTAAACTATTAAATTGGTAATTTCATCCCGGCTACAAAGTTGCGCCATACTTATTTAAAAATCAGTATAAATTACATAAGCATAATGCCCAGGAACCCATTACAGGAATAAGTAAAGAAATTTCGTATGAGCTAGTGGCCTTGTGGCGGAGTTTTTAGGCCGCCTAAAGGCCTCCGTCGTGGCTTAACGGCTTAAAAGCAGGGACCGACAATTTAACGTACCCTCCGAAGCACGGAAGCGCTCAGCTCGTAATGTCACTTGCTGTCACCCATCTCAATTGTGACCGCGCACAACGTAATAATTATAATTTTAACAGTAATTTATACAACTCCTGATACGTCTAAGCGTTTGGCAACAGCTACATTCATTTCCAAACAAATCGGAGCTCATTGTGACCGGCGGACTGTGAATTAGAGGTTACGGGTTCAAGTCTAACAATGAGTCCAGTCCGTTCAACTCTTACATCATTTATTTGGGTTACTTACCGAATTCAGTACACAGATCATTGACTTAGGTTGTGGTAACTGCACGATGAAATTGTAGGACTTTCCTGAATTTGTATGTAGTATTTCTGCTTCTTAGCTTTAAAAGTTCGGATAACTATACTTACTACTGTAAAGTAAGTAAGTTCGTATGAGCTAGTGGCATGGGCGCCGGCAGAAATAATTTCCAGGTGGTGCAGATTTTAGTTTTCTTACAATCTTTGCCGTAATGATTGTTAATAAAAAGATGAAATTTTAGTCTGAATGTTCGAGACATTTACAAATTTTTATTTTAATAATTCCTGTTGATCCCGAGATTCCCAAGGGGTGCAAGTGCACCCTCTGGCACCCCCTTGCCGGCGCCCATGGCTAGTGGCCAGCTCTTGTAACGGAGTTTTTGGCCGCCTGAAGGCCTCCGCCATGGCTTAACGACTTAAAAGCCGGGATCGACAATTTAACGTGCCCTCCGTAGTACGGAAGCGCTCAGCTCGTAATGCCACTTGCGGTCATCCGTCCAAATTGTGACCGCGCACAACGTTGCTTAACTTCAACGACCAATCAAGAACGTCTAAGCAAGCTACGCCACGAACGCTTCACTTATATACTCTGTGCGGAATCTTTATAGACATGGCTTATGTTCATAGGATATTAGGTATTTCATCTTCATACAGTTTCTTAAAATGGATGTATAATTGCGTCAGTATTCTGGGAACTTTGACTTTATTTCCTTTTATTATTAAAGTTTAATTTGTTGTTTATCTAGGTATTTATTTAAAACTAGCAGCCGCCCGCGGCTTCGCTCACGCGGTACCCAGATAAAAAGTACCCTATTATTATATTTCCAGCAATAATTCAAATTTTTCTCGCCGTAAAAACCATCCTTGAACTTCAACGAACATTTTAAAAAAAGATTTGGCCAAATTGGTCCAGGCGTTGTTGAGTTATGCGCTTACCAACACATTTTGCGATTCATTTTTATATTATAGATGAAGAAAATATTTCAGTGCGCCTCGAATGACTTATTTTGTTTTGCATTCTGTTAACCTTTTGAACGCCATGACACAAACGCGTTCTCGTGCCCTGTGCGCCACAGCAAAATTTCAACAAAAATACCTACGAAAAAACTAGTGTTGCCAAGAGTCCATAAATCGATAACACATCGTGACTTGTTTTTGTTGAATTTTATGAAATAAATTACTTCTTATAATCTTGGATGTTTTATTTCCCTTTCGTGTTATCTCCCACTCCTTTTTATTTACTTTAAATAGCATTAATAAACAAAATAATTCATAATAAAATAGTTGTAAAGCACGGCACTACTCTCCATCGTGATGACGTCACTGTCACGATTAGATGACTTTGGCGTACCTGGCCTAGAGTTTTTCAACTTTTTTAGGGATGTAACCGTGTCGCACGCGTCGCGTCGGTCGCATGCTGTGCATCGATTTCGGAATCGATATCTGCCTATAGACAGAGTGATGCCGACGCTGCCAAATGATTTTGAGAACCAATACCGATACTTAAATAAATAAACTGTTTAACATACTAATATTAAAAAGAGAAAAGATTTTTTGTTTGTAACGAATAGGCTCCGAAACTACTGGACCGATTTCAAAAATTCTTTCAACAATAGAAAGCTACATTATCAAGGTCCAGTATAGGCTATAATAAATTTTCAAAAAAAATTAGGGATCCGTAGAAAATTACAATGTTGTAACCCAAGGTAGAAAATCCAAAACAGTTTTTGGCGTGTGGCTCCGAAACTACTGGACCGATTTCAAAAATTCTTTCACCCATAGAAAGCTACATTATCAGGGTCCAGTATAGGCTTTAATATATTTTCAAAAAATTAGGGATCCGTAAGAAAATTGCAATATTGTAACCCAAGGTAGAAATCCAAAATAGTTGTTGGCGTGCGGCTCCGAACATACTGGACCGATTTCAAAATGTCTTTCACCAATAGAAAGCTACATTATCAGGGTCCAGTATAGGCTATAATATATTTTCAAAATATTAGGGATCCGTAAGAAAATTGCAATATTGTAACCCAAGGTAGAAATCCAAAATAGTTTTTGGCGTGCGGCTCCGAAACTACTGGACCTATTTCAAAAATTCTTTCACCAAAAGAAAGGTACATTATCAGGGTCCAGTATAGGCTATAATATATTTTCAAAAAATTAGGGATCCGTAAGAAAATTGCAATATTGTAATCCAAGGTAGAAAAACCAAAATAGTTTTTGGCGTGCGGCTCCGAACATACTGGACCGATTTCAAAAATTCTTTCACCAAAAGAAAGGTACATTATCAGGGTCTAGTATAGGCTATAATATATTTTTAAAATATTAGGGATCCGTAAGAAAATTGCAATATTGTAACCCAAGGTAGAAAATCCAAAATAGTTTTTGGCGTGCGGCTCCGAAACTACTGGACCAATATCAAAAATTCTTTCACCCATAGAAAGCTACATTATCAGGGTCCAGTATAGGCTTTAATATATTTTCAAAAAATTAGGGATCCGTAAGAAAATTGCAATATTGTAACCCAAGGTAGAAATCCAAAATAGTTGTTGGCGTGCGGCTCCGAACATACTGGACCGATTTCAAAATGTCTTTCACCAATAGAAAGCTACATTATCAGGGTCCAGTATAGGCTATAATATATTTTCAAAATATTAGGGATCCGTAAGAAAATTGCAATATTGTAACCCAAGGTAGAAAATCCAAAATAGTTTTTGGCGTGCGGCTCCGAAACTACTGGACCTATTTCAAAAATTCTTTCACCAAAAGAAAGGTACATTATCAGGGTCCAGTATAGGCTATAATATATTTTCAAAAACTTAGGGATCCGTAAGAAAATTGCAATATTGTAACCCAAGGTAGAAAATCCAAAATAGTTTTTGGCGGGCGGCTCCGAACATACTGGACCGATTTCAAAAATTCTTTCACCAATAGCAAGCTACATTATCAGGGTCCAGTATAGGCTACAATTTACTTTCAAAAAAATTAAGGATCCGTAAGAAAATTGCAATATTGTAGGCAAGGTAGAAAACCCAAAATAGTTTTTGGCGTGCGCTGCGAAAACTATTGAATAGAATAGTATTTATTTTGCAACAACATTTATAAACTACATAATACATAATATTGTAAGCTGCTGCAAAAACGGACCCTAACTCAGCATTATGCAGTTTGTAAAAACAAACCGCGCTGGTCTTCCGTTAGGGCCGATTCTGGAGAGCGGACATGAAACATGAAAAAAACAAACAAACAAACAAACAAATAGAAAATTATTTTTATTTCATTTTTTTACTATTATTGTACTTATTTCATTTTCTTTCCTTTTATTGTTTCTATCATTCTGTCTGTGCTGTGTTTTGTGTGCCAAATAAATAATACATCTATGTATCTATATATTTATTTCTTAATTTACCTGGAACTACTCAAATATCCAATGAACAGCTGTCATACTTTAAATACAACAAATTCAGTGATGCCACCTTTCATATAGAACCCATGAGTAAAGACCAAATCTTAAAGATCATTAGCAGATTAAAATCAAACGCTGAGGGGTGTGATCTTATTAACCTGAATATGCTCATTATGACGTTACCCAATACACTTGAGTTAGTGGCAGACTTGATAAATTTGTCTATTAAAACTTCCACGTTCCCCGAAATTTGGAAACTGGCAATCGTGCGTCCTCTACCAAAAAACTCAAACCCAGTTGAACTGAAAGACCTTAGACCAATAAGTATTTTACCGTGTGTCTCGAAAATTCTAGAAAAAGTTGTCTGTGCACAATTAACTGACTACCTCGAGAAACATGACATACTGCCCGAAGTACAGTCAGGTTTTAGAAAAGGGCGAAGTACTGTAACTGCACTACTTGATGTTACTGATAACATACTCTGTGCGCAGGATGAGGGCATGTGCACTTTACTTTGTCAATTTCATATATACGCGGACGATACACAAATTTACATCTCTTGTAAGCCTTCCGAAATTGATAATGCTATTGCCAAACTTAATGCTGATTTAGAAAACATCGCCCTTTGGTCAAGTAACAACAGTCTTTTATTGAATCCCACAAAGTCGAAATATATTATTTTTGGGAGTCAGTATCAACTGTCTAATTTGAATCCATCGGTTAGCGTTACGATTATGGGTGAGCCTATAGAACGAGTCTACAAAGCTCGTAGTCTTGGCCTACAGCTAGATTGCGCCCTACGTTTCGAAGAGCACATTGCTGAGTCTGTCAGGAACTGCTTTTATAGGCTGAAGATTCTCTATAAAATGAGGCCATACATTTCAGAAGTACTGCGAATTAGGTTAGTAGAGTCTTTGGTACTGTCCAAGTTGAACTACACGGATGTTGTTTTTGGACCGCGGTTGTTGGCTAAGACGCAAAGACTCTTGCAGAGAGTACAGAATGCCTGTGCGCGCTTCTGCTTCGACGTTCCATTTAGGGGTCACGTGAGTCCATTTTTAAACGCTCATTCCAGTTTAAAAATGAAGCATCGCCAAAAGTTTCACTTAGCGTGCCTCCTATTTGGGATTATGAGGCATAACGCGCCCAGGTATCTTTATGAGAAGATCAAAAGGGTTTCCAGCCTAAGGTCCTGCGAACCTCGCCAATGCTCGATGCAGCTTTCAACACAGCGGCATAGAACAACTGCTTTTGAAGGCAGTTTCCGCTACGCTGCATCGAAGTGTTGGAATAACATTCCCCCGCCGATAAGGAACCTGCAGAGTAGCTTTAGTTTTAGGAAAAAGCTCAAATTGTATTTGATTGACTGGCAGAAAGCGCAGGAAAGCCTTTTGTTGGATACAAGTGCTATATAGAAACAACGTCCCTTGAATGTCCCTCTGTAATGTCCCTTTGTAATATTATTATTTCTTTCCTTTTTTTTATGTTAGTAATGTTTGTAACTTTCACATGTAGGTACACCTTTGTTTGTTTGTTTTTTTTCATGTTTCATGTCTGCTCTCCAGAATCGGCCCTAACGGAAGACCAGCGCGGTTTGTTTTTACAAACTGCATAATGCTGAGTTAGGGTCCGTTTTTGCAGCAGCTTACAATATTATGTATTAAGTAGTTTATAAATGTTGTTGCAAAATAAATACTATCCTATTCTATCTAATATTATAAAGAGGAAAGATTTTTTTTGTTTGTAACGAATAGGCTCCGAAACTACAGAACCTATTAAAAAAATATATACATCACCAGTAAATAGCTACATTAATACGGAACTAGCTGTTGCCCACGACTTCATAGGCGTGTAGTACATTATTTTGTTCTATAATCAATAGTTTTCGCAGCGCACGCCAAAAACTATTTTGGATTTTCTACCTTGGGTCACAATATTGCAATTTTCTTACGGATCCCTAATATTTTGAAAATATATTATAGCCTATACTGGACCCTGATAATGTAGCTTTCTATTGGTGAAAGAATTTTTGAAATCGGTCCAGTAGTTTTGGAGCCGCACGCCAAAAACTATTTTGGATTTTCTACCTTGGGTTACAATATTGCAATTTTCTTACGGATCCCTGATTTTTTGAAAATATATTATAGCCTATACTGGACCCTGATAATGTAGCTTTCTATTGGTGAAAGAATTTTTGAAATCGGTCCAGTAGTTTCGGAGCCGCACGCCAAAAACTGTTTTGGATTTTCTACCTTGGGTTACAATATTGCAATTTTCTTACGGATCCCTGATTTTTTGAAAATATATTATATCCTATACTGGACCCTGATAATATACTTTTCTTTTGGTGAAAGAATTTTTGAAATCGGTCCAGTAGTTTCGGAGCCGCACGCCAAAAACTATTTTGGATTTTCTACCTTGGGTTACAATATTGCAATTTTCTTACCGATCCCTGATTTTTTGAAAATATATTATAGCCTATACTGGACCCTGATAATGTACCTTTCTTTTGGTGAAAGAATTTTTGAAATCGGTCCAGTAGTTTCGGAGCCGCACGCCAAAAACTATTTTGGATTTTCTACCTTGGGTCACAATATTGCAATTTTCTTACGGATCCCTAATATTTTGAAAATATATTATAGCCTATACTGGACCCTGATAATGTAGCTTTCTATTGGTGAAAGAATTTTTAAAATCGGTCCAGTAGTTTCGGAGCCTATTCGTTACAAACAAAAAATCTCTCGTATTTATAATATTAGTATAGATAACATAGTCCATAATTTATTTTCAAAAAAATTAAGGATTAGTTAGTTTGACTCTGTAGCGGGAGTGTGTGTTACCGAGGCGCGGGAGGGCTTAGGTACGTCTAAATGGATAAGTACCTACATGTTTCAGGATTTTTTCAAAACAGCCCTTGAAAAAGGTGAAATGGGGTACCAAAGTAAAAAGTAATCTAACGCGTGCGAAGTCGCGGGCAACAGCTAGTTGTATAATAAAATCAACAATTATTGTACATTTCGCACTAGGTAATCACAATCAGCCTTAGAATATTATAAATCTTGGTCAGGTAAACTAAAAAGTTGTGAGCCGTCACGGGACGCCTGACAGATGTGAAACATCGAAATTATGTAAAACATCTTAACAAGCGCACTGCACTATTTTCTCGCTATTCGCCTATGACGTCATCAGTGTGTCGTCTATACTTGACCATGGCGTCCAGAGCACTGATTATCGGTGACGAGCTAGGGATGCGCCAAAATTGAGTTATCAGATTTATTATGCGAAATTGATTTGATGCCATTTTTAATTCATGGTAGCGGATGGTATAGTTTTATGTTTATTACGTTTTGTTTTATTCAAATATTCATTAATAAAGTTCAAATTCTTTACATACTAACTATAAAATAAATAACACAACTTGAATTGTGAATAGTTTTCGATAAATCTGTTCGTCCTTTACCACCTCACTAGCGTCAAGTATAGACGACTTTGGCGTGCTGGACACAGTATTTTTCTTGGATATGAGTCCATGTTTTTATTTCAATATTTCTCAATGCTAGTGGCTTTAGGAGACTTGTGAACTATACTCACATGTTGCTGGGTTATTCTATTTTGAGGAATGTCCGAATAAAATACCAGAAATAACTTTACAATGATTTTATTTCATATTATGTGGACCGGGTTTTTTGTCATGTATAGACGACGTTGGCGTACAGAAATCGGAAGTGCTTGTCGTCTATAGGTGACATTGGCGTCCAAAAGGTTAATGAATATTCAGTTATAAAATATTGTTTTTTTTATTTCGTAGGTATTCATTTCAATTTATTATTGTGTCTTTCTTTACTAAATATCAATAGGTACCGAAAGTTTGGTTAAAATAATTTTATTATTTTAACGTCATTGTTCTAGGTAAGGTTTTAGGTAGCATATGTATCTAGGTACTTAGTTATAGTTAGGTAGTTACTCATTTTACTAATTATTTTCACCGTTACAAACACTGTTACAAGTAAAGCCACTGAGAGACCATTGAGTTCATTATCCTAAGACTGAGACGTTAAAGAACTTAATTGTGAAGCTTTTCTATGAAAGAGCGACCGTTATTATACGGACGTCAAAAAGAAAATATAAAATATCAGCTTTGAAAAATCATAATGGGGCTTTACTTACTATTGCAAAACCGGACTGACATCGTTTCGGTTCAAAAAAGTAAAGAAAAATCATGTCAAAAATTTGCTTGTAAAATTTTTCGTTTTGCTATTTACGGTTCCGTATCTGAAGGATACCAATGGGACCCTAGCTATTATTTAGATAACGCTCCCACCACAGTACAGGTTACGTTTGAAGTCGTCGTCGTTAGAATAAAGATCCCACTCTGCTATTACCTCCTACTCGCTATGCAATACCAAGATTGCATTACTTTGTAAGGAACTTTACGTAAAAAGTTGCAGTAAAGTGGCGGGTCATTGCCCCCAGTCGCGCGACCTTTGAGCCATAAACGACAATGCATATTCATGGCCCGAACAAAGGCCATTCGCGCTCCAATGGGTGGTAAATCTACCTACGATTACCCATTTAGGGATTAAATACTTGGTTACTTTTAAAGCTATGGAAAAATCGTGCAAAAGACGCGGGATTCTAGTATCAAAAATGCGCCTCTAATAATAATTGAAAAACATTATTTTATACCTAAAACGATACAGTTTGAATGATTTTTCTCTTCATGGCTATTTAGATTTTACTACTGCTCTCGCTCATTAGAGAAAAGCCCTGTCCAGCAATGATCTGCTTTAAGCTGATGATGATGATTGTGATGATAACTGCTCTACCAAATATACTATCCCCCTTCATTGCACATCAAAGCTCTGTTCTGTCAA
This sequence comes from Scotopteryx bipunctaria, assembly GCA_949320045.1. Lineage (NCBI taxonomy): Eukaryota > Metazoa > Arthropoda > Insecta > Lepidoptera > Geometridae > Scotopteryx > Scotopteryx bipunctaria. Next base: position 10,509,764 of record OX439453.1, on the reverse strand, counting down.
AATAGGCACATCCGGCTTTCTCGTCCAGCTAAAATTTTAAAATTGTTGAAATGCGACTTTTTACTGATTAAAGTCAAAGTCAAAATTTCTTTATTCCTTAAAATCACGGATATCATTTGGACACGTCTTAAATCTACGTTACATTCGCGACCAAGCGTGGAACATACAGGTAAGAAACCACGCTTGGTTATTTTTTGGAACATGATTCCTTTACGATCATGTTTATAAAAGGAGTTGGATCATTCATTATTCAGTCCCAATCATTATTTTCTTCTAATCGGATATTTTATAGCAAACTTTTTAAACTATTCGTTTTATTAGAGTCTTGAATTTATTAACTGACAAATTTGTCATCTCGCTTGGTACTTTGTTATAGAAGCGTACACATTGCCCTTTAAATGATAATTATGTATGTTTAATAACTTCATCTAGCCCTGATCGTGGCTACAGAGAGTTTATCCATATTTCTAGTATAACACTATGATTATATCGCTATTTTCATTAAACGTACTAACATTTTTATGTACGTACGTACATAAAAATGTACGAGTGTACATCAAGTTTTCGTAAATATATTGACAATGATCCAACAATATACCAACTTTTGTTACTATCGTGTCCTTCAAAGTAACTTTGTTATTCTTTCCAATAAAAACGTGGTATAATTACCATATTAATTATTAGGAAGGTAGGTATGTATAGTTGCGTAGTTAATTGGGTTTGGAAAGAGGACGAAGCTTGCTCCGGTTCCATAAATGACATGCATATTCATAGAACAAAAGGACAGGCGAGGAATGGACGTCCTGTCGGCTAGGAATTAACACAATTGTAATTTTCTGTTTTATAAACAGTGCCAATATACAATATACCTATCTTAATAAATCTGGACAGCGCAAACTTCCACACGCAACTTTACTTACTTTATATCATAAAAATACCGCCTATTGTTATTACTGGTAACGAATTAACTAAGGCCTTTTACCATCTATAGTGGATGATTTATACAGCGTCAGGAGGCAACTTTTACCTTCACAGACGGGACGCTGTAGTGCCTGGGACGAATTAAGATGGAGTAGACTAGCGCACATAAATTTTTCACACAGAAAAATCCATTGGTACACGACCGGATTTGACCCACGACCTTAGGATCGGAAGGCGGGGTCACTACCAACTAGACCACCAGTGCTCTTGGTTACGAATTAGTAATTACTTTTTATCTCAATCCGTTCAGAATATCCTTTATATTAATCCTATTTCTTGCAAAAGATAGTGTAAATTTCCAAGTCAAATATTTGTAAACGTGAGATAAAGCGTACCTTATTAAGAAATCACATTTTTTACGATCTGTTCAAAATTCCGAACGAGTAAAATCCTAAATCAATTTTTCTGAAATATTTTGCCGTGTCTCGCAAACTTTTACAAATATGTAAGCTCGTAGGTTTAGTACACTTATTGTACCTTTGCCCGTATTGAAATTTCCAATAACATTTTTCTATTTGCTTTCAAAGAATTTTCCATTATAAGATTGCGCACTGTTCGACGTCCATTAGAAATATCTTCACAACTCAAGTGTACAAACAAATACATTAAGTGCTTGTACAAAACTACCAACGTGCAATATTAAAGTGTCTGTATGTGTTTTATATAATAACTAGCTGCCGGCCGCGGCTTCGCTCGCGTTGTACCCGTACAAAAAGTATCCGTATACGCTTTGCAGTAGCAGTCTGCCTAGAAAGCTGAGTTCTTTTTCTATTGTGATTAAACCATGATAGCTAGATATCTCGTGGACTTTTTTGTAGGTCTTAATAGGATCTACAAACCCGTAGTACATCATTTTGTTCTATTGTCAATAGTTTTTGCAGCGCACGCAAAAATAGGTTTTCGATTTTACACCTTGTGTTACAAAATAGCAATTTTATTACGGATCCCTAATTTTGAACATAGCCTATAGCCTTCTTCGATACATGGACTACCCAACACTGAAAGAATCATTCAAATCGGACCAGTAGTTCCAGAGATTAGCGCGTTCAAACAAACAAACAAACAAACACTGCAGCTTTATAATATTAGTATAGATACTAAAAATATTTATTTATTATTTATTTTACTATGTTTCACTTTCACTGAAAATTATCTTATTGTTATCTACAGGACAGACTTACTAACAAAAGATTTTTGGAAAACTGTAAGTGGTTTATAGAGTTATTAAAAAGTTTGGTCATTAAAGTACCTACATTTAAGTGAGTTATGTATGTAATTAGCACTGGTGGTCTAGTTGGTAGTGACCCCACCTTCCGATCCTAAGAAGGTGGTTCAAATCCAATCGTGTACCAATGGATTTTTCTGTGCGAAAAATTTATGTGCACTATACCAGTACTCTCAAACGGTGAAGTAAAACATCGTGAGTAACCAGCGGCTTAGTCAGCTCTGCACGTATTGACAATGTCTTTCCTGTGGACAAGGCCGAATAAGCTGAGAGGATGGAATAGGTGCTGGGCAAGCCTACTCCATCTTAATTCGTCCCGGGCACTACAGCGTCCCCTTAGTGAAGGTAAAAGTTGCCTCCTGACGCTGTATAAATCATCTACTATAGATGGTAAAAGGCTTTATTATGTAATTAGGTTGAATAACGTATTCTGTTTCATATAAAACTTAAAAAGTCATTATTGTGATGTTCAATATTACCTAAACTTGATTTAACATTCGTATTGTGCGGCTGGTAGCCGCGTCCAGACCAGAATAACTATATTGCGTCCAACTTCATCCATTTATAAAATAGGATTAACGGAGTACTTTGGAACCCTTTTAGCTTCGATTCATTTATCCGTCTCTCTCTGTTTTCACTTTGGCGTATTTAGTACATAGGAAAAACCATATATGAACTATGTCCATATTTTTCAAAATTTTCCAACTTTTTTGGCTAGTTCAGTAGATAATTATTATCACCAATCACAATTAAAAGGTTTTTTTTAACATTTTGTATAACGCCATCTTTCTGTTTTTGTTTATCCTTTCTATTCAAAGGTTGTGTGAAAAAGATCGCTTTTAGCGATAAGGCCATCCATTGTACAGTTTTTTTTGTAAAAAAAAATTTCTGTGTTTTGTGTACCTACAATAAAGTGTTAATCTATACATATATCTATCTATCTATCTATAACGTGAATAAATCCGAGTGCAAAAGCTAGCCTAATTCACGAACATTGACAAAATTGAGCTTTGAACCTGCTAGTGGTTGGCTACCGATTTTGGTTACAAAACATTCCATAACGGATTTGGCTCAAGTACGTGGTAGAGCAATTGATGTTTTTTTTATTTCAATGGCACAGGTTACTGATAAGGACACAATAATAAATTTAATCTGAACAATCAGAAATATAGGTACACGAATACACGTGTAGAGTTTCCAAACAATGGTTGCCAAGGTTACATTATTGTCCTTGAGTTTTAATTAAAATAAACACTTTCGACATTCAAACGGTTCACGTGCCGTGCTCCATCGAAACACGGCCTTATGCTGGAAAATGTCCTCACCAGTGACGGATTAAGACTACTTGATGCCCTAAGCAATCCATGCTTTTTTTGGTGTGGCTTTAGTTTGCGAATAGAAAGAATGAAACGGTATCACAGTCTGCTGTCGAATTTAACAATAAAATTTGAATTGTTAAGAATCAAAGTATTTTGTGCGCTGTGAAACGCTCGTGGTGTAGCTTGCTTAGACGTTCTCGATTGATCGTTGAAGTTAAGCAACGTTGTGCGCGGTCACAATTTGGATAGGTGACCGCAAGTGGCATTACGAGCTGAGCGCTTCCGTTCTTCGGCACGTTAATTTTCGGGTCGTTAAGTCACGACGGATTCCTTTAGGCGGCCTAAAAACTTCGTCATAAGAGTTGGCCACTAGCTCATACGAACTTACTTAAAGTATTTTTGAAATAATTATGTAATTACAAAATTACTTTTGCTCTAGGTAAAGTAAGTTTCAGTGGCGATATTCCCTTCTCATTATTTTTTGTTAATGGGTACAATGACACATCTGAGTTGAAAGATCAAATTGTAAACTTGATTAGCGTAGGTAATGTTTTATTTGGCTAATTTCGGACTAATCCGTCATTTTGTCATGCGAATTGAATGACCGGATGGTAACACATCATATCGCTATTATGAATTAGTTGAAGGATACAGCTGTCGTAAGCCTTCAGTTTTTTCATCATCATCAGCTTACAGCAGTCGGTTGCTGGAGAGAGGCAGGATGAACGATTTTGAGCTATATTTTATTTCGAAATTCCGATATAGTGCATTTGATGTAGCAGATTCATAATTGAACTCAAAGCATTGTTCCCAACGATTCCTTTTGTTCCTATAGCTACGTTTGATTTTAAAAGTTGAAGCATTTTTTGAACTTTGCTGCCTCGAGAACATCGGAGCCCTGGATCGTTAACTAAGGGTCTCAGCCTACTACCTCGTTCATTAACGGAATATTAACGTCCCGGCAGAAAAAAAACTGTTAGACAATCGCCTATACAGTGTGATTTTTTTCCAGCACGAAGTTATACACGTTTAAGAACGTTTTTTGGCTTCGGTAAAACGTTCAAAATCAGTGGTTTTTTGTCCTTCTGGTCTTATTTTACAGTGCGGTTAGAAACCTTTATTGGTTTTGCTCTTGCCTATTGATGCTGTTCTTTCAACTAGGTGTTTGTTATTCTAGAATCTAGATCTTAGTTAGCTATATTACATACGTATATGCGTAATCTACTAAACCTTTTTAGGTTAGTAGGTAATCTTATCTAGAAATCTCTTTGTCCTCAACCTCTATTGTGTTATGTGTTTTGGCCATTTGCTACGCTCTTTTGTGCCGGGCAGAAAAGGGTATTGGATCTAACCATGGCTTAGACTTTAGACTCTAGAGAGACACTAAAACTTCTTATTCACTACGAGCCAAAAGTTCCGCGACACGTGTCGCTAGATATGTGGGACGAAGTATAAATATATCGCCTGATATCGCTCGATAAATAGATTAAAAGGCTAATATACCATCACGTCTAGACCGATTTAGAAAGAGCTATCTCGCTACGGATTTCCGGTGTATAAAAGACAGACAGAGAGTGAGACCGCGAAAAATATTGGAATAAAATAACACGCCAAATCAAATAATTATTAATTACAAAAAAATAAATAAAAAAACTGGTTTCAACAACTAAAGAAATGGTTATTACCTACTTATCAAAGTAAAAATCATCTAAAAATATGGTACGGTTCCCGAAATCTAGATCAAAACATACCTACCCCAAACATGATTTTTTCAAGACTTTAATCATGTTTTTTTCTTTTAAGTATCATGTTTTCACTAAAAAGATATGACACTTTTCGACAGATAACAACGTTGCTATGTTACCTAATGAATAATCCGTCGTCAGTTAATAGGATATTGGGACCAAGCGTAAGGAGACATGACATTTTTGTCCCTCATCAGATAGATAAAGTTATATTTTCATCTGCTATGAAAACAAGTCTTAAGTACTCTGCGTGGGTAGGTACTTGTTTCGGGCTTTTGTATGTAGATTCCCGTCTATTCGAATGCTCTATTGTTCAAAGGAAAGTTGGGCTCGATCGATAAGTATCTTTTGTTGCGATGTAATACTTTGATCCGCTTACGAAGCTTATGAGAAATGTTACTAATACTTTGTGGGGGTCACAGCGACAACTGTAAGGCATTGTCCTAGGTAACAAATGCTGATACGCGACGCGTTCGAAGATATCAAACAGTAGCTATAGCTGAACTTCGTCTACACGTAAATCAGTGTACGCTTTCACGGAAAAAAGTCGGATATCTAAGATAATAAAAATAAAAATAAATGGACACGTGTATCTAATAATCTAGAAAGACTATTCAAAATAAAGGCCTTTTACCATCTATAGTAGATGATTTATACAGCGCTAGGAGGCAACTTTTACCTTCACTAACGGGACGCTGTAATGCCCGGGACGAATTAAGATGGTAGTAGGCTTGCCCAGCACCTATTCTAGTCTACTCTAAGCTTAGTCAGCCTTGTCCACAGGAAAGACGTCAATACGTGCGGAGCCAACTAAGCCGCGGGTTTCCTCACGATGTATTCCTTCACCGTTTGAAAGTACTGGTATAGTGCACATAATTTTTTCGCACAGAAAAATCCATTAGTACACGACCAATTTGAACCCACGACCTTAGGATCGGAAGGCGGGGTCACTACCAACCAGACCACCACTTCTCTGAAATTAAATGCGGATAGCGGCTTAGTTCAATACTATTCTTATCATGATCATAATAACAGCTTTTAGGTAACCAATTATATACTTAGTTACACTACTTCTACTAATAGTCTAGGCCAGTGATAGGTATTTTTGAAACCAGGCCAATCAAATGTCGAGTCCATTATCTATTCAAACAAGTTAGGTATCACCCTGGCCTAAAATATTCACAAAATAATGACCTAGAGTGTATTACCGGTATTTTACCGGTAATTTTCTAAATTGCTCTGAATTGCCTGTTCAACTTTGACAAATGACGAATGAATAGCTGAAATTATAGACTTCTTTGCGATTAGGAAAGCACCCTGTTCTCATCATGAAGGTTTCATAATTTCACCCTTTTCGCGTTTCATGTGGGGTCGGCACAACATCTTCCATTGTCCGAAGTCTTCTCAACAGTCACTCCTTTCACATACATATACATACACTAGCTGTTGCCCGCGACTTCGTACGCGTGTAGTACATTATTTTGTTCTATAATCAATAATTTTCGCAACGCACGCCAAAAACTATTTTGGGTTTTCTACCTTGGGTTACAATATTGCAATTTTCTTACAGATCTCTAATTTTTTTGAAAATATATTATAGCCTATACTGGTCCAGTAGTTTCGGAGCCTATTCGCTACCAAACAAACAAAAAAACAAAAAATCTTTCCTCTTTATAATATTAGTATAGAAAAGTCAGTCAAACGTTTGCTAGTAATATTTTTGCTATGCTACTTTGTTCCAGGACTGTGACGGTCCGGTGGACCGGAGTGGGCGGAGACCCTTAGAATTAAGCTCTAGACCAGATCTCTACTATACTATCTAGGTAGATAGATGGTTTCTGATTAAATTATGTTGCAGAAGATTCGTTTTAACTTAAATACATTTTCACACCGGTGATTGGCTATAGGGAAAACCTTGAAGATCAATTGAGTTAGATTCAGTCAATTTTATAACCTGATTCAGAAAAGCTCTACATAACGACCTAGATTTTACATTCTACTTTAGTTTTAGCCAGTGGCTGGTCGCGTAGACAGCTATATAATTTGACATCGTATACAAGCACAGAAACCACTGAAGCCTGATAATGTAGTCACAGGGTTAGTGAAAATTACTACTTACTAGCTGACCCTGGGTTCCCTAGGAAATCTCTAAGTGACCTTATAAGGTTGATACTTGATGGTACCTTTCAGACCGAAAGTTCGTTCACCCGTTAAGATATATTCATGAGAACTTAGACACACATTCAGCATCACCAGAGTTGATCAGTTAATACGGAATGCCTGTATTTTTCACTACTCTCAAAATCTTTTTATGGCCTACCTAAGATCACTGAACATTTTAAATTGAGGTTCAACAAATAACAGGGATTTCTCAGGGGGAGAGGAGAATAAGCCCCTACTAGGAATGCATAAATTAAACTCATCGTCACGGGAAAAGTTGAGGGAAGAAGGTCGAGAGGAAGGAGCCCGATGCATTGAATCAGAATCAGAATCATTTATTTGCAAGAAACTAAAACTAAACTAACTTATGTAATATAATTATGGAACAGTTGCAAATTGGTCCCAACTCAGCATGTGCAGGTTGAAACAACCCACGCTGGTCTTCCGTTGGGACCTTTGAGAACCGGATAAGTAACAAACATTACGAGAACGTGCTCACATAAAAATATAGAAATAACAACAATAAGGAAACAATAAAAGAAAAAAAAAGAAACATATCGTAAATAAACCCTAAAGTAAATGCAGGCAACCCTAAAGGCATTGGTCAGACCAGATCCGCAACACACTCGACATCAACATGTCAGAGGCAGTGCATGTCGCTGGAAGCCGGAGCAAATGGCGCAACATCGTGCGAGCGAAGTTGATTCCGTGATGGGTCACGACCCCCAGTATTGGGGAAACGACGTAGGAGGAGGAATGCATAGTGACTGAAGTATAGGAGCGTGCCCAAAAAGAACCAGCAACAAACTAACCCTGTTGTAACAAGTACCTAAAGGAACCTCACGTCGCAATTCTCGAATTTATTTTATTTTCTTACCAAATTGAATCCCAGTGCGTTTTCAAAATAGATTTCCCTCAGAATTCTCCGTAACCCTGTTCTACGGTTGGTTTGTTCCCAACTTTGTTTAAAAAAGATCTCCAACTAAGGTTTCGTTATTGGGAAAATGTTTTGAAAGGAAAGTCTGGGAAATAAAGCCGCGGGAGATAAGTCGCTTCGGGGTTGTGTGCTGTTGTTATCTAAATAGATTTCGGTTCAAAATATTTCCATTTGTAGATAACTGAAAACATTGTATTTTTATAGAAAGAAAGAAAGAAAGTAATTTATTGATAACATACAATAATAAATACAAAAACGAAAATTTAAAAGACAGAGCATAGGACAAAAGAAAAAAGAACATTTTGCTATATGGCATACATTATAGAGATCTAACCTTACGGGGCTAGTAGGTACATAACTTAAAAAGGTCGCCAAAAGGTCCCAACTCAGCTTCGAGCTAACTTCACGTGGGTACTAGGTGAAATAACGCTGGTTTTCAGTCAGGGCCTTAAGAAGGGTGACGTCACAAACTACTTATAAAAAAACACATAATCCGCTACAAAATACATACCTACTACTTTATAAATAAATCGCGAATAAATTTATAGTGTTAACTTTACTATCTTGTTGTATACTAAGGCATATTCTCGTAGTTATACTTTAAAGTTGTAAATTCATCCTAATAATCAAATTCTTGATGGGACTTGAAATTGCGCCACCGAGCCTGTTGACTTCACCAATGAGCCTACAAATGCATTAACTCTCTACAGATACATTTTTATTCGTTTTTATAACAAAACAAACCAAAGGTGCAAAAAAAAACAAATGTATTCAAAAATGCTCGCTACGCTCTAATCGACATAAATTCGATCAGCTGACGCTAATGAGCGAAGTAGCACAACGCTGGCGTTATTAGGACTTCTTCTCGGAAGTAAGGAAACTGTGTGAGCAACTACATGCTTAAATTGCTAGACATAACTCTCATTTAGCCTGGCGTAGTCGGATAAAAACCAAACGCGACGGCGCAAACAACAAATGTATTCAAACATGCTCGCTGCGCTCTAATCGACATAGATTCGATCAGCTGACGCTAATGAGCGAAGTAGCACAACGCTGGCGTTATTAGGTCTTCCTCGCGTGACTGCATTTTACATTCCTTATCTTTTCGCTTGAATTTTTTACAAAACATGAAAAATGTTGGAAAGTATTTTACTTAAATTAGACAATCACTTGGGATAACAAAATAATAAAATATTCTAGGATACCATACTTCATTCTGCCTATATTGTAAATCTAAAAGTCTGCGAGGATTTAAGAGAATCATGGCGTAACAGCTGAACGGATTTGAATAAAACACAGAATGTACATGACCTGGACACATAGGTTACTTTTAATCCAGGTGCAAAACGAGCAAAGCCACGGAGGAGGCCAGTTCTTCATAATTCCTTCATAATTCCAGTTCCCTCGAAGTTTCTCCTACTTATCTAGGTAATCCTGGAGCTGAACGTCTGACGTCAGAGATAAGCCCTCCCGAGGTTGAACTATCCTGAAACTTACCAACAGAATAATTTGTAGTCGCTCAGACTCTGACGTTAATATAAAAGCTTCAGGAAATAGAGGCCGAGAAATGTCTTGTAGAGATAATATCCCATCCAAATCAAAAAGTTTTCCGACTTAGCCTAAAAGTCACTTTCCGTCTACCGAAGTCGGATTGATTATTATTAAGTGAAATAGTTTATGAAGTTGACATAAACTATTGCAATGTTACCAAATGACATAGCGATCGCTTATGCCAATCCCATACATTTCTGCAGTGACGCTTAGCCATTTCACCCCTAAATCCTTTCACCACACTGGTTTAAAGAACTTGTGACACTATTAGTAGTAGTGGCACATAATAAATTATAGTACTACAGGAGTAGCGCTTCCGGCATAATCACCTGAACTGCATTGACATAAGATTTATTACCATTCCAAAAACGCCATTAGACTTTTCTTCTACTAATATTATAAACTAGCCTGAACGAGCTTCTTCGCTCGCGTGAAGTAAATTTTGACACCCCATTTTAGCCCTTTTTGAGGGTTATATTAAAAAACCCTGAAAAAAGAGTTAAATTATTTTTTAATTTAAATTTCCAGTCGAAGTTTCAAGTACCTTAATCGCACCGCCGCCCGTTCAAAAGTTCCCATACAAATTGATCTACCTTGAACCCTAAAAATTGAGTTATTTTGGAAAAATAAAAGAAGTTTTTATTTCAAAGTTTATTTGTACTAAGGTTTAGGCAAATCAAACTAAAGAATAAAATTTTCAAATAAAATTATTACTGCTTTCTGTCATTCAACCAGCTTCAAATGGAAATACATAATATCTGCCTACATTTTTCTATCAAAACGCCTTTCCGAAGATGAATATCCTAACCTAGTATTGTACCCGTTCTTCGTCTTGTGTAATAAGAATTTTCTATCTATCTCTCTATCTCTAAGTGCCTTTGTTAAACAGGACGATTTTGCTATGCAAAGTGATGTAGGTCTAGGTACCTACTACAAAGTACAAACAGTCGCTTAGCTGAACAAACTCGAAAGCGGGAATGTGTGTTCGACTAAGCTATGCTGGGTCAGAGATCAAAGGCTTCGCTTATGACAGCTGGTTAAAGAATTACTGCAGATTCTAATGATAATATTCAAAATAAGATGAAAGATTACCAGGCACAAAACAGGGGAAATCCCCTTTTAGACTGCGTTTTGAATTGGAAATTCTATTTACTTAGTTCAAAACACTGCATTACTAAAAACTTAGGCCTTTTACCATCTATAGTAGATGATTATACAGCGTTAGGAGACAACTTTTACCTTCACAAACGGGACGCGGTAGTGCCCGGGACGAATAAAAAAGCAGTAGGCTGACTAAAGTATTGTACGAAATGCGGCAGAATGGAATAGAAAACAATACTTATATATTCGAAGAATTATTTTAATATCATTGATGTCAGGGGCGTGTAGCCTTGATTTTTAGTGCGTGACTAATGCCCGGTTCCAATGTTCCGCTAACGGACGACGTTGTCATCTGTTAAAAACGTTATTGAACACAACAGTAACGAACTAGGTATCCGTTCATTAGTAGAAAATAAAAACAGGACATAGGTAGGTGAAGTTCGGGCCTCCCTACCTTACTGTTTTTCTTGACAAGATTGAGAGCATAGTCGTATCACTAGTTCTTATAAACCAGGGTGTTAAAAGGATTAAAGTGCGCCTCAAAGGCTACTTTCATGCACTTCGAACATGCCGGTTTCCTCACGATGTTTTCCTTCAATGTTTTGAGAGTACTGGCATAGCGCACATAATTGTTTAGGACAGAAAAGTCTATTGGTGCACGACTGGATTTGACCTCACGACCTTAGAATCGGGAGGCGGGGTCGCTACCACTAAACCACCAGTGCTCCTATAACTATCATCTAAGTTATTCCTCGTGTTGTTGACAAAGAAAGAACCCTTGCACGATAAGCAAGTAGGTTCGTATATTTTTAGAAGAGAGATTGGTTCTGGCAAATGTTTACTTACTCCTTTCCTGTGGGCTTTACTGAGACCGAAGGTCACGTATAGGTTATACACACAGACGACCGTTCGTTTATTACTTATATTGATCTCAGACCAAATAAAAAGAAAAGACACCGGGCCGTGAACAACTAAAGTGAAGCCACACAAAACCGTGCTCCTGCAAGTAAACACACACGCTCACGCACACACCTACACTAAAACCATGCTCATCGCTCTTGGTACGTCACGAGTCTTAAAAATAGAATTATGCCTTCCTGTGTAGTGAAAACTTGTAAAAGCAGCAGCAAATCACATAAAAAGTCTCACGGAATCACTTTTCACTTGTAAGTACTTCAAATAGCATCGTTTCTTAATTATTATACTATGAATTTAGGTTACTTGGAACACACAACCTTAAAACCTTCGACACACATAGATAAAAAGGTGGCTTCACTTTTGTTGTTCGCGGCGCGGAGTCTTTTCTTTTTTTTTGGTTTGAGCTTATATTGATGTACGCTTCCAATATCCTAAAAGACGGATAATTCATAACCACAGCAAAGTTGTTTTTCTGGCAAAAAATATATGGCGCTTTTCGACAGATACAAACAACGCTCGTTGCTATGGTTAAGAAGTACCTACCCATCGTCCGTTAGTAGAATATTGGAGCCGGGCATGAATGTAATTGGACAACATTTAAGCCATTGACACTGAAATGTTTCAGTTTCCTCATTAACTTTAATTGGACCAAGTTTCAGGAACCTATAACTTATACCTACGAAACATTTCAGTCATCATTTCAGTTTCAGTAGTACTTCAACTTCCCTTTCAGTTCTATGACTTATTAGCTGTTGCCCGCGACTTCGTAGGCATTAGATTACTTTATTTATTTTTCATTTTTAGTAGGTATCCAAAACTGAGTTTCAATTCCAAACTAATCGCACCGCCGCCCGTTCAAAAGTTCCAATACAAACTTTGACACACCACGTCACCCCTTTTTAAGGTTTGTTTTAAAATATCCTGAAACATTGTAACCATTTATTTTGCATTTACAGTACCTATCCGAACCGAGTTTCAATCAAATCGCACTACGCGTTTATAAGTTCCATACAAACGTTTTCACCCCTTTTCACCTCTTCAGGGGTTGAATTTCGAAAAATCCCGCCTTAGTGGGTGCTTTTGCTATAAAAAGAAGCCACCTTTCAAGTTTCAGCTTTCTAGCTTCAGCGGTTTCGGCTCGGCGATGATGAATTAGTCAGTCAGTCAGGTTAAGCTCTTTTATAGATATAGCTAGAAGCTCTGAAATTGTAAGCTTATACTTCTAATGAAGGAACCATTTCATCTTTGGCTCGCACAACTGTTTGATCTGTCGTGGGCAACAGATGCGTCATTTCATTAGCAACCCCTAACGACGCTAGTCTTTTCAAGAATCAATGCCAACATCATCTACTACACACATTATATCTACCTACCTATTTTTACTATGTGTATTTATTATTTTTCTGTGCGCTACCAGTAGTCTCAAACGGTGAAGGAAAACACCGTGAGGAAACCCGCGGCTTGGTAGGCTTCGCTCGTATTGACCATGTCTTTCCTGTGGACAAGGTTGACTAAGCTGAGAGGATAGAATTAGGTGCTGGACCAGCCTATTCCATCTCAATTCGTCTCGAGCACTACAACGTCCCGTTTGTGAATGCAAAAGTTACGTCCTGACACTGCATAAATCATCTACTAGAGATGTTAAAAGGCCCTAGTAGTGATTTTGCATTACCTACATATAGGTATTGTACAAACGTTTGCTGCCAATCGATCTCGCATCTCGACCCGCATCTTTACTACCGTAATGTCATCGCGGAAAGCCTCTGTAGTAGATGGACGTATTTGTTCCTCGGCTATCGACCGCCTAACCTCAATCGAAGCACATGCGGAAAATTTACTCCCAAAAACAGTCTTGACACCTATAAAGGGTAGGTACATGTTGGAAAATGGAGGGAGGGTGCCCGGTCGATCGCCTCGAGACTTGGCGGGCTCGCACGGAGCGGCAACCTCGCTGTGCTGCTGAGCGGCAACGCCGCAATCAGCTGTTGCCCGGATCACTTTATAAATTCAAATCAGGCCGCAAAAACGTGCCGCTTCGCGTGTCCTGGGATGCGGGATGCCCGATGTGGGACAACACCGACCGGGTAAAATGATCACGTCAACACTATCGAAGGAGAAAATGATATTTTGCGCGTGGATGATCTCGTACGTGGAATTGAGGATAACTTTTTTGGCATGTTTTTAGTTCACTTTGACATTCCATCATTTTGTAGCTAATGGTTCTGTTTATAGAGCTGAAACTCGCGTGATGCATTAGCAATGGAATGAGGTACTAGCAAGCTCATGTCAGCCATTACGAGTACATAAATTCAATGAATGTTCTGCAAACGAGCTGCCTTCAAAGAACATGTTCAACAACTTTACAAGTCAATTAAACGCATGCAAATACAGAGACTTCAGATAACATAAAGTTCTGTAGAAAATCTACAACTCCAGAAGACTTCTAGAGCTTCGATTCCAAACCTTATGACAAATGCCGAATAAAAATTAAACCGATCAAGTGCGTGACGAAGGGTTCCGTACCATAATACATTTACTTGTTAATATGACTTGTAACATTGACAGCTTGACTAACGAGTGCTTGACCACCATTAGCGCGCATTTTTGCTGAATATAAAACAAATTCCAGTCATACGGTCATTTAACATTTAACAAAGGAATAAATCCACTAAACTCTATGTCACATTCTACTACAGAGAATCCAAATGGGCCATCTGACTTCAGAGGGGTCTATACTGCTTTTACTAGACCATCAAATACTAACTAGATAAGCACTATCTATTTTTTTTCCCTTGTAAATCGTTAATAAATATAAAAATACTATTCTGACCCTGCAAAGGGCTAATATGTTTCTATGAAGCATTTCATACCAAATTCATACGAAGAAAGACAAAATGTTTTCTATGAAAAATTGCAGTGCAGACATTTGACATTTTGCCATTTGAAATTTTATTTTAATAATTGCAATATATGTCCAACTATTTAGCAGCCATTGACAAAACCATTACGTATAGTAAAATATGATAAGAAACAAAACGTATTCTATAAAAATTCACCAAGGTGCAGCTTTTCTATAACTCTTATTCTTTATAGAATCTAACTTCCATGTTTTGGGCTTACGATCACCGCCCACTTCCGTGACCGGACAGTCAACGTCCTAAGACCCCTTTATATTATCACGCCCGTGTCCCTAATGTGGTTTACAGAGCCCCAAGTAATCATAAGAAAACTTGCAGGCATTTCTGATTTAAAGTCCCAGAATGAATATGGTGAACCATGGTGACAGGTGATCAGCCCATCGCCCATATAGATGGTCCATCATTGGAGAAGATACTATCCCTTAGTCGACTTTTACGACATGCTCGGGGAGAGAAGCAGCTGGAGACATTCTGTTTTTTCTTTACTGCAGTCCAGCAGAGAATTAAAGATACCTAAAGGTTGCTTTTCACAATCTTTGCTTTGCTTTTTCTTGCCGGACGGTGTCAATTACGGAACGACAGTCTGTACTGTACTGTATGCATATATTCAGACAAATTCAGTTTTCATACAAAGCACGAAGTTTGCCGAGGCGCACAATATTTGTGGTAACTGTACATCCTTCTCAATGTATTCCTTAGTTCCAAAATATGGAACAACTTTTTACATCATCTTTAATCATAACCTTACACAAGAAAACTACATTCCGGGTGGGGTCGGAAGGAAGTGCAGGGGGTTTAATAATTTGCCTGCGGGGCGCCCCCCCTTGGGGGGAGGGGGAGGGGAGGGTAGAGGGGGGAGAGGTAGTGCAATAGCCTGTGCCAGCGAGTAGTCCACAAGGTCACTGCCTCGCGACTCACGCTATCTCATTCATGCCACAATTACCTAGGTGTTTTGTAATTTTCGTTCAATCTGTATGGTTGTAACATCATTGGATTTTACATCATTGTATTGCAGTTCAGTTGTTTTTCATATCTCAAGATTTTGACCAGCACTTGCTTATTAAGTTTCTACTATATGCTATTATGTCTAGATATTTTTTCACAATACAGTCGCATTATTTATTTGCATTTTATACACACATCTTACTAATATTATAAATGCGAAAGTTTGTGAGTTTGGATGTTTGGATGTTTGTGCCTCAATCACGCCTAAACGGCTGAACGGATTTGAATGAAACATGGAATATACATAGTACATGTACTGGATTAACATATAGGCTATTTTTTATCCGGGTATCACGCGAGCGAAGCCGCGGGCGGTAGCTAGTACATACATAAAATACCTATCCTGGTACCCAAGTGAAATAGCTCAAAGTAGGACCTTTTGGCAACTTTTTTCTGATTGACAGAGCAATTAGGACATGTGTTATTGTATGGACATGTATTTTCTTCTCTCTTTTTGCCCTATGCTCTGTCATCCAATTTTTCGTTTCTGTATTCTTATGTTGCTAATAAATTATTTTCATTCTTCTTTCTTTCTTTTTAAAATCACGCCTGTTTTCCATAGGGGTAGAGATCACGGATTTGGATCACGTAATTTTGAATATTTTTGCTTTATTTTAATAGGGAACGTGCTGCCACCTATAAAGGTCACACAAGAAACATTTAAGTTATTGTACGATGGTACGGAATCCTTCTTGTGCGAATTTGACTCGCACTTGACCGGTATTTTTCTCCTTTATAAGTAACTAGCTGTTGCCCGCGACTTCGTACGCGTGTAGTGTACATTATTTTGTTCCATAATCAATAGTTTACGCAGCGCACTCCAAAAACTATTTTGAGTTTTCTACCTTGGGTTACAATATTGCAATTTTCTTACGGATCCCTAATTTTTTTGAAAATATATTATAGCCTATACTGGTCCCTGATAATGTAGCTTTCTATTGGTGAAAGAATTTTTGAAATCGGTCCAGTAGTTTCGGAGCCTATTCGTTACAAACAAAAAATCTTTCCTCTTTATAATATTAGTCTATAGACTTGAAGAAAATCTATGAAACACTTCGAAATGCTTCATAACTAGAACAGCCACTCAGCTAAATGTATTTGCAGCTTTCCAGTGCCGTCAGTTTTCTACACTTTCCTTACTTTGTACCACTGTACCACAGGCGCAGGCCGCCGGCCGTCACGAGATAATCTTTCCTATAGGAAAGTACCGACGATGGTGGTAGATAAGATTTATAACTGCAATTAGCTGTGGTATTTTTTATTTTTTTTAATCAACTTCTACAAAGGTTTGGAATTCGACTTCATGTTTATTCTTTTGTGGGGTTCCGTAAGGGAGCCAACGGGACCCTCGTTTGACAACCTCGGCAGTGTGGCGGGCGAGTGCTCGGCTGATAGGCGCGGATTCGATTCCCGCTGCGGGAGAAATCTGCAAATATTTCTTCCGGGTCTGGGTGTTGTAGTAGGAAAAAAAAATATAAGTATTATATCAGCCATCTGGTTCCCATAGTACAAACTTTGGTTAGTTTGAGGCTATCAAGTGCGAGTCGAATTCGCTTACGAAGGGTTCCGTACCATCGCTCATGTTAATGCGTTCCCTATTAAAATCAAGCAAAATATGCAAAATGAATACCTATAATATAATATTTTGTGGACATTTCACACAGCGCCATCTAGCTCCAAACTAAGCAAAGCTTGTGCTATGGGAACCAGATGGCTGATAGAATACCTAAATACTTGTTTTTTTTTGTTTGTTAAGTGATCAATTTGATGTGACTTTGTGCAAGCGTAGAAACGTCAACAACTTGTTAGGTGTTGTCTAGGATTTCCCGCAAGGAGTTTTCACACGAATCATTGAACTCCTCGTAAGGTTCTGATAGAGAAAAAGATAAAAAATAATCAAGCAAAAACGTTTTCAACAAATAGTTTTCAACTGTTCTTGGCCATGTACTTAGTGAAACATTGATCTCAATCTAGGATCATTAACCTCAGATGATCATTAGGCTAACAGTTACTTAGGTACTTACAGCAAAAACGGCGCATGGAAATTTTACTCTTTTTCTCTACCGCAAATTGCTTATCTACTAACACTTCTATTCAGTTTGTAGTAGTTATTAGGGTTCCTTACCCAAAGGGTGCACACGGGACCCTATTACTAAGCCACCTCTGTCCGTCCGTCTGTCAGCAGGCTGTATCTCATAAACTGTAATAGGTAGAGTTGAAATTTAAACAGACTGTGTATTTCCAGTGCCGCTATAACGAGAAATAGGTAATAAAAATAAAATAAAAATGACTTCATACAAGAAACATTTATCGCACTTTATTTATTCGCTCTTGACCGCTTTTTTATGATCAGCTACCTTATAATATAAGGTTTGAATAGGTAGGTACTTTCGAAAATTATTTTAAAATTCCAAAATGTGCTTAAAAAAAACAAATCATGTCAAAAACTTATTTGTCATCTTGTGAATGCCTTTTTGTGTTTCTTATCTGAAAAATAAAAACTGGTCAAGTGCGAGTTGAATTCGCACACGAAGGGTTCCGTACCATCATCGTACCGCAAATATTGTACTCCTCGGCAATTTTCGTCTAGCTTCTGAAATACGAACTAACGCGATGATGATTTTAATATAGAGATGTTACAATAATTATGTAGATACTAACTTATTTTTTAAAGGGTTGGTTCAGTTATTATTCTAGTATAATCGGACAAATTCGGTTTTCATACAAAGTACGAAGTTTGCCGAAGCGTACAATATTTGTGGTACTAGGTACTCTACATAATAATAATAATTATAATAATTTATTTATTGCGATTTGGAGTACATTACAATTAAATTTTAGCCCTACCTACCAAACTAAGTTTAAAAAAAAACTTGTATTTTGGTAGCTAGTGCTCTCCCTTAAAATTACATTTTATTATGTACGACATTATTTATTAATTAATTTACCTAATCTATTCATTTAACTGAATTACAGAATTATACATGTAATATTGAAAAAATGAAACAAAACTGTGGTTACAAAACTATAAAGTAAAAAATAAAAAATAAAAAAAATAAAAACTATAGAAATCTATAAAACTGTATTTATTCTATTACTATTATTATATTGTGTAAAGTTGTGTGTGTGTGAGGTGTGTGCATGTATGTATGTGTTTGGTGCATTTGTTACATAGTAACAACAAGAAAACAACATTTATGGAAGAATTAAGAGCTATTTAGATATTTTAAGCAAGCCTTCTATTTCTTCGTAGGTCATCCCTTTCAGCCAGTCAGTTCATAAATGTACATAAATGATTCTTGTATGTAGCCCCATTTTGTGTTATAATAATCTTTTATTATTTGTTGTGTGTGTATTTGTAAAGTTACCGTAACTTGTTACCACCTGTTACCATCAATAATCACCTGTTGATAATTGGTGAGGTCTTCGACAAGACCCCGCCCACTACCCCCCTATCAAAATCACGTATTTTTTTTAGTATAAAATATCCTGAAAAAAGAGTCTCACGTGATTAATGAACGATCCCTAATAGGCTCCCGTTGGTACCCTTCGGGTGCGGAACCCTAAAAATACGCTCATTACCTGAGTCCGTAATATGTATTGCGAAGCTCGTTTTTCTTTTCCCTGGCAAGAGGAATTTCCAGAGGCGGATTCAGTAGGTTTCTTTATTATCTCGGGAGCCATCCGTTCCCGCCTCTCCTGGAAACCTTGAGATGAATGTTTTAGTCTGTGGCTAAAAACGCGCCAGTAGTCGGACAATTTAAGCAAGAAACCATTGAGTTAACACGTTGAATTTTCCTCCCTTCAATTCTTACCTTTTCAAATCGTGTTACACAGTAAGTAAAGTAAGTTTGTATGAGCTAGTGGCCAACTCTTGTGACTGGAGTTTTTAGGCCTCCGAAAAGCCGGGACTGACAATTGAACGTGCCCCCCGAAGCACGGAAGCGCTTAGCTTGTAATGCCACTTGCGGTCACCTATTCCAATTGTGACCGCGAACAACGTTGCTTAACTTCAACGATCAATCAAGAACGTCTAAGCAAGCTGCGCCACGAGCGCTTTGACGCACTAGAAAGTAATTCGTAATTTTAATTCGGAATTAAGTTACGGGTACAGCTAGTAGGTACCTATATAACTGATTCTTCTCTGCTGAACTGGGAGTAAGAAAAATACGAACTTATTTACTTTCCAGTAGGTACATTAAGATTGAGTCCAATAAACGTGGGCGTAAATATCCTTCAAACCGGCTCTTTGTGTGATTATTTCGTTCCATATTAAAGCTTATTTTTTTCGCATTCAAAGAAAACCGCCGTTTATTTTTATCTTGAACATTGTAAGAACTTTTCCTTACAATTTCCTTTTTCTCCGAAGAGCATAAATAAGTTTAGGTGTTTACGGGCTTAGACTTTGGCATGGAATAGTTTTATACGTCTGGCTACCTTAGTACCTTAGAACGAAAGGAGCCTTTGAGGCGCACTTTGAATCCTTTCACCACACTGGTTGGAAAGTACTAGTGACATTAGTAGCAGTTAAAGAATTCACATTTATCTAACTATTTGCGTTGGCTCAGCCGCATTTTATATGTTTAAATAAATATTCGACAAGTGTGAGTCGAATTTGCACACGAAGGGTTCCAAACCATCGTACATTAAAAATTGTTTCTTGTTAGGGCCCGTTTCATTTTATTATTATTATTTGTTGTTATAGCGACAATAGAAATACACACTGAAAATTTCAATTCCCTACCGGTTCATGAGATAACAGACGAATGGACGGACGGACGGACAGCGGAGACTTAGTAATATCGTCCCGCTTTCCCTTCGGGTACGGAACCCAAAAAGCTGTAGTTTTAAGGAAAACAATATGAAACTTTTATATAACACAAAGGAAAATAAAACTGTGTTAACATAGTACGATGCAATTTATTTAATATCTTACTTATCTTTAATACTTCTTCCTTATTCTCGGGATATTACTTTTTAATAAAATCTGCCGGGAAACATTTTTATTAATAAACTTTAAGGTTGCTTTTAGGGTTCCGTACCCGAAAAGTGCCAACGGGACTCTAAGCATCCGCTGTCCGTCCGTCAGCGGGCTAACTCTGTCTGTCTGTCTATTATGTTTTCACGTCTAAACCACTGAACTTCGCGCCTTCCTCCCAATTTTCGTGACGTAATGTAGCCTAGATGTTATCAAATCGAAGATCTTCTTTGGCAGGGAGATAGGTAACATCTTAGAGAAGGCTTTTATCATGAAATTGGAAGCGCTCTTGGCCTAGCTTGCTTAGAAGTTCTTGATTGATCGTCAAAGTTAAGCAACGTTGTACGTGGTCACAATTGGGATGGGTGACCGCAAGTGGCATTACGAGCTGAGCGCTTCCGTGCTTCGGAGGGCACGTTAAATTGTTGGTCCCGGCTTTTAAATCGTTAAGCCATGATGGAGGCCTTTAGGCGGCTTAAAAAATCCGTCTCAAGAGTTGGCCACTAGCTCATACGAACTTACTTTATTATGAAAATTAATGCAGACGCAGTCGCGGGCAACAGCTAGCAAATAATTTGTACAGAACCCTTTTCAAAGTGCCTTTGACAAACAACAATAGAGGTGGTTTTTGACTCCGATTGTCTGTTTGTCACCGAACACGGGAACAAAGGCGACGGGTATGGTCGAGTGGACGAACGTACATACATTTGTTATAGCTAAAATAGAGCAATGTGGAAACAATGTGCTCTGTAAATAGTGAGTCTATAAAATCAAGCAAAAACGGACAGACGGACGGACAGCGGAGGCTTAGTAATAGAGTCCCGTTTGCCCTTCGTGTACGGAACCCTAATAAACAGCAAAAATGAATGGGATTAACATAAGCGAACGCTAAGTCACGTGGCATTGCGATCGCTCATGACAATCCCATACAATTTTACACGTAATGTCTAGCGACTTCGTTATACGTAATGTGACTTGGCTATATCAATCAACTTCTAGTTTATGTACTGGCGGTGACGCAAGTTCATAGTCATAAAAATTAATAGTATTTTATGATATTTTATTATAGTTTAAGCAAAATAGTGCTAAAATTCAGTTGGGTACTTTTGGATCGCATAGTAAAGTTTTTCTTTTTTTTTGGTAAAACAATGTAGTGTGCTACGGAACGCTACGAGCGCTACGGATATGCTACGAGCGCTACGAACATAGCTTCTACGACAACATGGCCCGGCGTTCTGTTTATCAACGATGTTTCGCAATTTATCATTGCTGTATCAAGTTGTGTTGCCAGATTTTTGGAATTAATCTGCATTATCGTAAGCTTACAAAATATAACTATAAAAGCTTAGAATTGAGAAATTAACGCAAAATACTTTCGATTTGATACTCTTACTTCATTTCACAACATTCAACAAATAAAATAAATATTTGTGGACATTTCACACAGCGCCATCTAGCCCCAAACTAAGCAAAACTTGTACTATGGGCACCAGATGGCTGATAGAATACTTATATACCTACCTACTCTATTTTTTATAAATAGCTACATACGCAATACTACAACACCCAGACCCGGAAGAAATATTTGCAGAACATACAAACATTTCTCCCGTAGCGAGAATCGAAGCCGCGCCTCTTGCGTCTCAGCCGAGCACTCGCCCGCCACGTCACCGAGGTCGTCAAACAAACAAAGTATATAGATATTTAGGTAACCTACGACAAAAATAAAACTGCTATACCATTTACTGATACATATTCTGAACCTCACTTTCTCACGATGTTTCCTTGAAATATCTATAAATACAGCAATACTCAAAAAAACTCATCTTTATTCACAGCGTAAGCTCGTAGATGCAAAAAAATGCAAGTTCCTTCGAAACCAGTTTCAGTAAATCAAGTAATATCGATCAAGGTCACCCGACTAGTTCCACCACCCTGTTCCCGAATGCGAAGGAAGGTAATGTTTTTATCAATTAAATACCCCGAAGCGCTCACGCATACCCGCACGACGTATAGGAATTCACCCTCGCAAATACAAATAACCAAAACTCAAGCTAAAATAACCCTTACGCCCTTGAAATAGAAGTTACAACTCCCGCAGTAAAGTTAGCAAAGTCCAATTTATCAGGGTGTCAAAGAAGTTTAAGCGTTACGCGGAGGTGTTAGGGTCCAAATTGCCGGCGATTATTAAGCAATTTGTAGTGCTCTGGGGCGCGTGTCCATTGTTCCGTGTGACGTCACACGTCAAAGTGCTGTTGAGTTTGTCATTCTAATTTCCGGTTCGGATTTTGCGTGCTTATTGTTTTTTTTCGGTTGATTATATTTAGGAGTATGTGTGCAGTATTTTCTGGACAAATCATAAACAATATAGTATGAAATTAAGTACTATTTTTATTCTGAAACGGTTTTTTTATATTTATAGGTTCTTACTGTATTTTTAGATTGTTCAGTTCGCATTTTATTTTTGTTTTTTTCAACAAAACAACGTATTTTTGTAACCCCTTTTTCCCTTAAAGTTTGTAGGTGTTTAAAAACATTGAAGAAATACTAACGTCAGAAATAAAATTAAGTACTTTTAAAAGAATTCGTCTGAATACCCGGCGTCGCCGTACCGCGGATTAGCGGCCTTAGGGTTCCGCCGGTTGAATACAAAACCTTTAATCAGGCTCTCTTGACCATTGCTAATCCTTACTACATTGATGTAGTAGGATTAGCAATGTAATGAACCAATTTAATAACTTAGAATAGTTAGTTATTTATCATTCGCTTCCAAATACAGAGGTAGTATTTGTTAGGTAGATACAGCATAGGTAGCAAAGTTTAAGGGACCTTTAAACGAACTGCACGCTTGCAGTCGATATTAACGAACTGCAAGTATAAAGCCGTAGTATCGTATCTGAATGCACGCGGTCGTGACCTCGCGTGTAGCTCAGGAGCCCGGTGTGTTGTTGTCAACGACTGACGTCATCTCGATCCAGGGACTGGCTGGACTCAGTTGACGACTTCAGTAAAGAACATTATTATCGGCTGCCAACTAGACACTGAGTGTTGTAATATTAAGTATAAAGTATGTTTTGACGTTTTGGAAAAGGGCCAGGTCAAGAGTATCCTAAACCGACGAGTATGTTATGATATGAAGAATGTTATGATAGTGAATGAAGCAAAAGAAGTATGTCAGGATTGTAGCAAATAGAGATCCGTGATCTCTGCCTACCCCTATGGGAAACAGGCGTGATATTATGTATGTATGTTTTTACAAAAACACAAAGTGTATAAGTATTCTATCAGCCATCTGGTTCCCATAGTACAAGTTTTGCTTAGTTTGGGGCTTATTTATTTATGGTGACTGGTGATCAGCACATATTGGAGAGGATACTGTCTCTTAGTCGACTTTTTCAACATACTCCGGGAGAGAAGCAGTTGAACGCATTCTATGTTTTTTTCTTTACCAGCAGAGAAGTATCGATCATTATCTTTTAATTACTCATTTTTTTTAATGTATGTGGCTTTTCGACAGATAACCACGCTGTTAGAGTAGTGAATTATCCGTCGTTCGTTAATTTAACATTGGCACTGGGCATAATGTGCAGTCTATATCACCACCGCACGCACTTGAACGTATCGACTGCATACACGCAGTCCGCCTGAAGCAATCCTAAGGTAATAGTTGATCATTTCATGGTAAAGTGACTGTACAAATGAGTACCTACAGAACCCCCACTCTCGTTAGTTCCATCACAGTTGGCCGGTTTTATTTTATCTTTTTTCTCGACAGTCATTTGATGACGGAGCACATTTTTTCTTTTATAATCTCTTTGATGGTAGGAACGTAAAAAAGTTATATCTCACGTTGTATAAAGCACACAATTTGTGAGTTTTTCTACTTACATTTTGTTTCATTTGTCTCTGTGTTTTATTGAGTTTTATTTTACGGCGTATTCAGTCATTCTAATGGCCTTTTTATACCTTTGTATACCTAGAGTTAATTTATGTAGCTACCTATAACATAAGTTTTCATATACTATCTAGTCGTGTCACTAGTTCTTTCGAACCAGTGTGATTAAAGGCCCTTTTCGTGCACTTGACAAATATTTTCAAACTTTTTAGGTTCTACGACATGCCGGTTTTATTACAATGTTTTCCTTCACCGTTTGAGAGTACAGGTATAGTGCACATAAACTTTTCGAACGGAAAAATGCATTAGTGCGCGACCGGATTTGAATCTACGACTTTAGGATCGGAAGGCCACTAAATCACCTATGGTCTACTAAGTAAAAAAATATAAATATCGGGAACAGGTTTCTTCATGATATTGTCTTTCATTCACCGTATGAGACTGCTGATAGCGTGCATACATTTTTCTGATGGGATCCGAACCTACGACCTTAGGAATGGAAGGCGAAGTCACTACCGCTAGACCACCAGTGCTAGAGAGTACTTACAGTCACATAATGTTTTTGTGTATTTTGACTGTGTATTTATTTAACGGAATTTCTTTTCCCAATCGCATTGATTGCGTTTTGAAGTAAACACTTTCATGATAATGATGATGTTTGTCAAACACAAATAACCCGGCTAATTAGGCTTCTACAAATAAGAACCGTTTACAGACACGTACAGTCAGCTTCAAAAGTTGATAGTTAAACCGATTTTTGTTTTTAAATTACGCCTCAGAAGAAATAAAAAAATCTGTGTGGTAACTAATACCATACGTATAATTGGCGTCATTTAAAATGAACAAACGAAAAAAATGCACGTACTGGACACTGTTGCATACAAAAGTATTTCACTTCACAAACTTTAGTCATCATTTATTTTTGATACAGGGTATCACCAAAATGGTTCATTTTCATTGTTTTTTTTTTCTATGAATGAACCGATCAAGGAATGAATAAATATAACGTTTCTAGTCTTGAAGGTAATTTGTGACTTTTATGAAATAAATCATCATCTTCCTGCTCTTATCCCACTCTATATGGGGTAAGAGTTTTGGCTAAGGTATTAAAAACTAAAAATAAATATTTTTTAAAATCACAAAATGACTTTTAAGAATACGAAATTGAAAAAAAAAACAATGGAAATGAGCCATTTTGGTGATTTTAAATCACCCGGTGATTTTCAAGATTTGATACCCTAACTACTTTATATAGGTATTTATTTGTGGTCTACATTCTATCTAACTCATGAAATACATTCTCCAATGACTTTAAGATAAATTTTTTTTAACCTATTTCGTCCCACTGCTGGGCAAAGGTCTCCCCCTTAATTTAATCGTTTTAAAAATTGGATATAACTATAGCGTTTTATCATACTATTCCTAAGTTTTTCTAGTTAGAGCAAAAGCTTCTGACTATACAATAGCTAATTATACTTCTTTTGTTTAAGTGTAAAACTTGTTTAACTAACAAGCTTGCAGCAATGTTTAGCTTTTAAAAACTCATTAAGGCTCTTCGTCCACTACCCCGGACCTTCGCCAACACAAAAAAACCGGCCAAGTGTGAGTTGAATTCGCACACGAAGGGTTTCGTACCATCGTATATCTTATCTTACTTCTTACTTATATTATAAAATTGAAAAGCCTTAGTTTGCTTGAAATTACCGGCGTAAAGTTCAAAATGCAACGATAGCGCGTGCTAACTTTGCCTGTGCTGCCATCTAGTGCGAAAGTTTGTGAGGATGTTTGGATGTTTGTGCCTCAATCACGCCTAAACAGCTGAACGGATCTGAACGAAACTTGGAATATACATAGTACATGTACTGGATTAACATATAGGCTATTTTTTATCCGGGTACCACGCGAGCAAAGCCGCGGGTAGCAGCTAGTGTACAATCAATTATTGTATGAGACAATTTAACGTGCCCTCCGAAGCACGGAAGCGCTCAGCTCGTAATACCACTTGCGGTTACCCATCCAAATTGTGACCGCACATAACCTTGATTTACTTCAACTATCAATCAAGAACGTCTAAGCAAGCTACGCCACGAAAACGATCGCTTCTGAGCGAATGCAATAGAGAAAACAGACATTCGAATTAAGAACCTCCTTTATGGAGTCTGTTAAAAATGTTAATGATGAAGTCGTGAATAAAATAATGCTTTCTATTGTAACGACGAACACTTAATTAACGACTTCATCGGTAGAATAATTTCAATAACATTTTAATTGTGTGCTGTACCGAGGGTGTTAAATGAACTAAAAAGGAAGGGAAAACTTATAAGACACATTCTTGGAAAAAGTAACGAGGATAAAGAAATACCTTACAATTCCACGAATCTGGAATCTGGGCGATTTTCCGTTGATTTTTTCCAATTACCTGTTCTTAAAAGTCATTTGGTGACTATAAAATTTATCAAAATGACTTTCAAGACTACGAAATTGATTAACAATGGAAATAAGCCTTTTTGGTGACTTTTCGGTGATTTTCAAGAATTGACATTGTATCTTGAATGCAATAGAGAAGTATATTTTTTGCTTAGGGTTTCGCGGCATAACAGGCCGCAGATGCAAAGACGCTCGGTTCCAATATTGTACCTACTACGTTTGTTTACCATAACAATATGTCGAAAAACGTTATACATTTTTCATAGTACGGGTTTTACTAGCAAACTGAGGTAGGTACTTAAGTCATCTGAAACAAAGTCTCCCGGTCAGTCGAAGCTCGCTCTAGTTGTTGGGACTTAATAATATGACTACTCATATAAGTCCCAAACACAGAGTACAGACGGGTTTTACTAGTAAACCGAGGTAGGTACTAAGTCATCTGAAACAAAGTCTCCCGGTCAGTCGAAGCTCGCTCTAGTTGTTGGGACTTAATAATATGACTACTCATATAAGTCCCAAACACAGAGTACAGACGGGTTTTACTAGTAAACCGAGGTAGGTACTAAGTCATCTGAAACAAAGTCTCCCGGTCAGTCGAGGCTCGCCAAAATTCATACATATTTATGTGCACACGTCGCAAGTTCAACGCAACCGCTCAAGGTTGTTGCCAACTGCAGCATTTGTACTTTGTATTGTACTGCGCTTAAGGCCGACTAAGCTGAGAGCATGGAATAGGTGCCGGGCAAGCCTACTCCATCTTAATTTGTCCCGGGCACTACAGCGTCCCGTTTGTGAAGGTAAAAGTTGCCTCCTGACGCTGTATAAATCATCTACTAGAGATGGTAAAAGGCCTTAGTGTTCTGTGCTTTGGGTAGTACCTTTTATAGGTACTGTAGTTTAGGTAGTATTCTGATTCGTATTTTTACCTGACTGCGAAGAAAGGTAATGTGTTTCGGGGGTATGTATGTGCATTCCTTTGGCTGAAGCTGTAGTCCAAACGGCTGGACGGATTTTGAGAAATGAGGTGTCGTTGGAT
This sequence comes from Scotopteryx bipunctaria, assembly GCA_949320045.1. Classification (NCBI taxonomy): domain Eukaryota; kingdom Metazoa; phylum Arthropoda; class Insecta; order Lepidoptera; family Geometridae; genus Scotopteryx; species Scotopteryx bipunctaria. The sequence continues at coordinate 10,481,568 of OX439453.1, read as the reverse complement.
TTGTCTGGATGTCGAGAGGGTCGTAGCATAGGTAAGGTACCTATAGCCGACGCGTTTTTGAGTTTGTGACACTAAAGTGTTAAAAATACAATACATATGGCAGGTTTGCAGATGAGAAGCTCCTTTCTATGAACTTTTCTATGTATAAGTAGATATTTGCCTACTTTTTCCTGTTAGGGGGCATCCACGTGAGGCGATTTTGACGATTTTTTTTGACCCTAATATTTTTACGCAATTTGCGAAAAAACTGTCTCGAAAAAAATATGTGACATTTGCCGAGGCCCCCCTACGTGAGATTGGATGAGGTTCGGCTTGACCCCCTCTCCCCCTAAACGCCTCACGTAATTAATGGACGCCCCCTTTTACGATACAAAATGATCACTCCACCATGCTTTTAATATACCACAAACTCTATATTTTCTCGTTCTCATAAATGTATTTTTATCATGCTACAATTTACAAAATAAAAGATTTGGTTGGATCTGAGCTAAGCTAGATTCTAGGATTTTCTAAAAACACTATCGTTGTCGAAGTCACAAGTCACTGAACCACACAAACTTGCCAGAAGCTTGAACTGATGCAGTAGCGGATCCAGAGGGCTGGGGGTCTCTAAGGGACTCCCGAATAGCATCTGAATCCTCTAGCGGCAAACCTTGAATTGAATGTACTCTTAGCGGGGTCAAGCCCCTCGCAAAACCCTGGATCCGCTACTGAACTGATGCAAATGGATGTGTCGCGCTGAAAAATACCGAGGTCAAACAAACTATTACGCAATCTATGGCCAAGGTCTTTGACCCGTAAGCGTAACCCAGTTCGCAACAAAATACAAGAGCATGAGAACGTAAAATGTAATAGAGATGGTGTTGCCAACTTGCATTATGCTTTTTTGATGGATTTTTCAATGTGCCAAGCTTAAAATCTAGTGGTTGAATGCTGATTTCTTATTTTATTAATTTGTAGTGTTTACATACAGTACTTTGGCTATTGAATTCAAATCCAAGTAATTTTATATGATTTTGTTTTCCAAAGGTTTATTACTAAACGAATAACTCGAAAATGTGTGTCAAGTGTACGAAAGCAGCATTTGAGATCTTGACTGTCATATTGTGCCGGTCCGATGTCGGAATGGGGTTGTGGGCTGAGACTCTAACACTACTGCATAATAGGGTAAACTAAACTAAGGCCTTTTTACCATCTCCTTTTTACCTATAGTAGATGATTTATACAACTTTTACCTTCACAAACGGGACGCTGTAGTGCCCGGGACAAATTAAGATGGAGTAGGCTTGCCCAGCACCTATTCCATCCTCTCAGCTTAGGGTACCCTAGCCAAAATTAGCAATTTGTCAACAATGTGTCGAAGTCATGTCACGTGGGTCACGTAAGTACAGAGTTTTTACTCGTTTCCATTTCGAGAGACAGCACGATTACTGCAATTATTATAATATGCAGTTTTTATCGTTCTTTATTGAAGTTTAATGATAATAATGGTGAAGTTCTTAAAACGAGCGGTGTTCAAGTTATGGATTGTTTTATGAAAACACGTTGCTGATGCGGTTTTGCAGTTAAAACAATCAGAAATATTATAAGAATCTTTATCATTTCTTATATTACTTATCGTACTATATAAATGTGAAAGTTTGTGAGGATGTAAGGATGTGAGGATGTATGTTTGTACCTCAATCACACCGTAACGATTGAACGGAGTTGATTGAAACTTGGAATACACATAGCATGTGTGCTGGAATAACATATAGGCTACCTTTTGTTTGGACATCACGCGAGCGAAGCCACGGGCGTAAGCTAGTTTGACTATTTTAGTAGGTAAATTAGCCCCAGTCCGCCTAGCTCAGGTATAGGGAAGTTTTTTCCTTCGCGTGCCAATATTTACGCACAAAATATATGACGGGCCAAGTTGTTGCATTTTTGGCTGTTATTTACTGAAATAAAAGTATTGATATGTATTTTACATATTGATACGTACTCGTATTAGACATACCGCCTGCGCTTGCAAAATAATATGTTTTATGCGAGCCGCGCACTGCCAATGAGGATAAAAATTTCTAACAATACGAAAACTTCACTTGAATTTTGTTTGATGGTCGCGGGCCGGATTTCAACGCTTCGCGGGCCGGAGATGGCCCGCGGGCCGTAGTTTCCCCATCCCTGGCCTAGCTAATAAGAACATTGTAAGAAAAAGTTTATTTTCATATTTAAACACTATTAATACCATACTTTATTTTTTGCATTAAAAATTAATATTTTCTTTCCCATGGGTATGCTCTTCCGGTGACAATGTAGACCGAATTTTTACTTATATTTATTTGCCCCACTGGAAACTTTTTTGATGTTATTGAATGAATGAATTATTGAGTTTGTTCTGTTTGTTTTCCAGATTTATAACAATGAAAATAAAATCAAACAAAATCTTAAACATTTCACGTTGCTGCTCGTACGAAGAATAATTAAATATTCATAGAAAATATAAAGCTTTCTTTCCTTTAACAAAGGATGAATATTTCAATGATGGATGCTTGAAGGTGGAAGAATCTACACTTAGCATTTATAATTTGAAGTGAGTCTACTTACTCGATCGAAAAGTGGAGAGCTCTTAGCTTTTAGCTTAAGTAGAGCTACTTTTACTAATTTGTATTTTGCTATTAGCTAAATGGCCAAACAATGTTAGATAAATTGAAATAAATTAAGTTCATGTAGAAACACCTAAGCCAATTTCATAATTTATTTGAAAAACTTTTATTGATCACAAACTGCCGTCCGCGACTTCGGTGGTACCCGCATAAAAAATAGCTCTTTCAAATCAGTTCAACCGTTTAGGCGTGATTGAGGCACAAACATACAAACATCCTCACAAACTTTCACATTTATATTAAAGTAGGATTTGTGAGTATTTGACTGACAATCACAGCCTGAACCAGAAGTAACCATAAGTACCTGTAACTTTTCTAATGTTGCCTGAAATAACGTTATTTTATTTTATTTATAAGTCCTAGAAGCCTGTTTAAAGGATATATTCCCCTTATGGTGTAGTGGTGCACTATAAAAACTCTAGGAAGCAGCGGAAAGATAGATCTTAAAAAAAAAACCGGCCAAGTGCGATTCAAATTTGAACACGAAAGGTTCCGTACCATCATAAGTCAAAGTCAAAAATTTTTATTCCGTAAAATCACAGGGATCACTTGGACACGCCTTAAATCTACGTTGTAGGTATACTATAAGTACCTACTATATACTGTAAATGTATCTTGTATGAGGGCCCCATAGCCCCATTTTGATTTTTATTATTCGTTGTTTCAAAAGAGATACACATTCTGTGAAAATTTCAACTCTACCTATTACGGTTCATAAGATGCAGCCCGCTGACAGACAGACAGACGGACAGACAGTGGAGGCTTAGTAATAGGGTCCCATTGGCACCCCTTCGAGTACGGAACCTTAAAACTCGTCGTGGACAAAGTCGTGGAGCGTTTCTCCAGTTTCTGTTCATTATTATTTTGATTATATGCGGGTGGGATCGTAACATTGATTGATGAAAGTTTCCAATTGTATTTATTTAAATCTAGTGTCGTCTGCTACAGTAAAATACCCATAAAATCAATTTATTGTGATACTAGCTGCCGCCCGCGGCTTCGCTCGCGTGGTACTTGGATAAAAAATAGCCTATATGTTATCCAGCACATGTACTATCTATATATATTCCAAGTTTCATTGAAATCCGTTCAGCTGTTTAGGCGTGTTTGAGGCACAAACATACAAACATCCTCACAAACTTTCACATTTATAATATACGTAGGATATTTGTATATAGCGTACTTAAATCTTATATTGAAAACTGTCAGCTAGTGTAATATATAATGCCCGGTTCCCATATTTTACAAACGGACATAGGTTCGTACACTACGTTTTTTCCTGTCAATAAGTATAGCACTTTTTGACAGATAACAATGTTAAAGTAATTAACTATCCGTCTTCCGTTAGTTGAACATTGGAACCGGGCCTTAGACAGACACAAAAGTTGGTGACGAATAACTTCCTATGTTGAAAATAGTACCTAGATTTGTTTCCAGATGTACCTATACCTATAATAAGTTTGAGAAAGTCAACGTTTTTAGATTTTCATTCAATTTTCATCCAATTTCTTTATTGCAATTGCAACAAAGATGTGCCAAGCATTATAATGTACCTACATACATTCATTTCTTCAATGAAAGCTGAAGAATTATTTATTGCAAGTAGCTTTGCTATTTCAAATTGAAAGTCGTACATTGTTCAAATCAAATCAATTTTATTTAGATTTCAGTCCTATAAAAATTAATAATTTGTCTGTCTACCATGGAATCAATTTGACTGATCTTTTTTCACATAGCACGTACCTATCTAGACCTAGACATAGACATACTTAACATTAATTTATTAAATTGCACACATAACATAGAATTTAAGAAGATATATATCTGGAGAGTTATTTTTCCACAAAAGTTTCTGTCTACCTGTCTAAACTCTCAAAGGTTTTAAAAGTATTAATTCCTTACAATTTCCACGTGTTCGTTTGAAACGCAATATATTTAATATTTTATAGATACGTTTCACCGCAGCTGATGCCAGAGCCGATGATCAATAACTAAACACAGAAGTGAAACTCCTGAGAAATTGTACGCGTACCGTAAACTGCAGTCACCAACATTACTATTGTAATATGTTTGTATTGAGCTCTTCATAGTGTCCTCAGACCAAAAAAAAGAAAAGACAGCGCGCCGCGCACAAACAGCAAAAGTGAAGCCACACAAAACCGTGCTCCTGCAAGATAACATACACGCTTACGCACACACCTACACTAAAACCATGCTCATCGCTCTTAGTACGTCACGAGTCGTCGTCTAGTGAACTAAAAATTTAAAAATAGTATTATGCCTTCCTGTGTAGTGAAAACTTGTAAAAACAGCAGCAAATCACATAAAAAGTTTCACGGAATCACTTTTCACTTGTAAGTACTTCAAATAACATCGTTTCTTAATTATTTTACTATGAATTTTAGGTTACTTGGAATACGAAACCTCAAAACCTTCGACACACACATAGATAAAAAGGTGGCTTCACTTTTGTTGTTCGCGGCGCGCCGTCTTTTCTTTTTTTGGTCTGAGATAGTGTCATGAATATTTCTACTTCAGGTAGATTCATCAATTTTAGATCAGGAATCATTAGTTACGCAAAATAAAAAAAAGACTTACGTAATAGATAGAACACGGGCAAATGTACCTACATTTATTATTATCACGTCCGTATCCTTAATGAGAAGGGTAGAGCCATAAGTAAACATAAGAAAACTTGCAGCCACTTCTGTTTTAGTCCTAAGATGGATGATACTATCTCTTAGTCGACTTTTACAACATGCTCGGGGAGAAAATCAGCTGGACGCATTCTGTTTTCTCTTTACTCCCAGTCCAGCAGACAAATGTTTCGAAAAATACTGTCGGGATTGTCAGTGTAGCCTCTACAGAAGAATGTCAGTTCCATATGTATTGTAATTGAAATTGTAGCGGCCAGAGTCGCGGACAGCGGTTGTGGTCAGACAAAATGCATGGCGTCGGGTACACAGTGGTCGACGCTGTAAAACATGATGGACTACAGGTTCATACACTGTTGTCCCCACTCTGTAAATTGGAGATTAACATTGACAGGGCGTTTTTGTCGATTCCATTAAAAGCTTTTTTGCAAAGGCTTTTCGGGGTATTTCACATTTTTTTAATCTTCTGAGTGGCACTGAAGCTTGAAAGCATTGTGAATTTCATACTTTAAAAGTAACTTCTTCATTCTACATTCAGGTATCACTAAAAATAATTTAAGCTAGTTTTGGAATTATTCTATAATATTCCTATATACAAAAAAATCATTATTCATTTATTCAAAATACTTCATTGGAAATAATAAGAATTACTTAGCTACCTTTACGTAATATAGGTGTGACAATAACAAAAGCCGTACCTCAATAACAATGTTTTCAAAGAATTTTCCATTAGGTATGTTATTGTTCGATGCCAAGTTGTTTCCTTTGAAGGAAAACGTGCAATATTGCTTCAACTTTTATAAGAACCTGCGGAACTTCAAGAAGTCGCTTACATTATTTATTTTCTTATTGTGAACTCCCTCAGATACCGTCTAGTTTTGCTGGTAGATTACTTATTGTATCTCAATGTACTTACAACTTATAGAATCAGCTCAAGTTTTAATATTAAAAAGTAAAATAAAAATAAGGTGTATAAAGAAAAAGAGTTTTATTGTTCATGTAAAAATGTAAAGTAGTAATAGGTACCCTTACCAAAAGACTTTTTATTGTCCAAACTTACCTAAAACAATAAACAAAAGAAAAAGGCTTAACACTTGAAAAAGTCCGGAATCCGGTTACGGATAAACCCATTATATCCGCGAATAAGATTTATGAAATACTGAAAAGTAAAAGAATACTCGCTGTTTTCGCCTGAAAAATGTTGATAAAATAAAAATTCCTTTGTCTAATATTATATCCTTCCGCACATCGCCTCCACATCACAATGACGTGGTGGAATGAAGCCGCGCCGCGGTCGATGACCCCGAGCGGTCGCTTGAAGAATTCCTATTACTACAAGACATGGTTTCATGTATAACAAAATGTTACCAAATAAAATGTAACAAGAAAAGCAACATTTCTATTTACAAAATTGACATGACTGGCGGTTGTTGTTATAAAAATCTCATGTTTTTGAAACCTTAGATAAAATACCGAGAATATAAATAAACTCTTATTATTAAGATAAAAAGTTAGGTACCTAGGTAAAGGTCAATTTTCCTTTTACAAAGTGCCCACCTAAAGTTTCATTTTCATTATAAGACGGCCTCGGTGGCATTGCGGGTAATTGCTCAGCTGAGACGCGAAGGCCCGGGTTCTATTCCCGTTGCAGAAGAAATGTTTGCATGTTCTGCAAATATTTCTTGTCCCCCACAAATGAGACAAATGAGAACTCATTAGTTCAGTTTCTTGTATCAGAAATACTAGGAATTTAAAAACAAACTGCACGGTAGGTTAGCACTTTCTGTTCTCGTAGCAAGTTTAGACAAAAACTAGAACAATATCTTAGTGGTAATATTTAAAACTAGTTTATAGTAGGTAGTTGCGGTAGGTCAGTTACTGTTAGACAACCTAGAACGTTGTGAGAAAAAGTTCGGTTCAATTTGTTGTTCTTTTATCGCAGGAACACTAGTTTCACTATCGATAGTTAACCTCGAAAAATATTCACGATCGATGGTGCTATTGATAATATAGTCACGTGTTAATTAGCGCTTTATGACCAACTAGCTGCAGCCCGCGGCTTCGCTCGCGTTGTACCCGGATAAAAATTAGCCTATATGATAATCCAGTACATGTACTATGTATATTAAAAGTTTCATTAAAATCCGTTCAGCCGTTTAGGCGTGATTGAAGCACAAACATCCAAACATCTTTACAAACTTTCGCATTTATAATACAAGTAAGAAGTAAGATACTATTGATGATGGCAATACTATCGATAGTATTGCTTAGATTTATCCTTAGTTGACTTTACGACATGCTCGGGAAGAGAAGCAGTTGGACGCATTGTGTTTTTTTTTACTCCCAGTCCAGCAGAGAAGTAACTCCCAGTCCAAAAATAAAATGAAGGATTAGGATTTTTAATATTCTACACATGACCTTTGAGCTAGCTTTCGCTTACGGCTTCGCACGCATTAAAAATATCGTACATGTTATAACAGCACACAGGTGCCTTTATGATATGGACTCTCCGAGATCACATCATCATCATTGGCCTGTAATCTATAGTAGATCCGTGATCATAACTCTAGTAATTATTAGTAGTGGCAATGGTTCTATCCCGTGGATAGTGAATGCAATCTGGGTTAAGTGGGAAGTGATCAGTCATTAACTGACGTACGTCCCAGTTCGCCGGGCGACTGGTGAATGCTGCGGGCGTCCCATTTGCGAAGTCATAAATCTCTAAATAATTTATACTGTGACATTTTGAGGTATCTATATTTGTCAGAAATATTAGGGTATGTTTATTAACAGAAAGAAACTTACAACTAGTACTGACCTCACTTCCCGATCCTTTACCGTCGTGGGTTCAAATCAGGTCGTGTACCAATGGATTTTTCTGTGTGAAAAATTTATGTGCGCTATCCCAGTACTCTCAAACGGTGAAGGAAAACATCGTGAGGAAACCCGCAGGTTAGTCAGCTCCGCACGTATTGACCATGTCTTTCCTGTGGACAAGACCGACTAAGCTGAGAGGATAGAATAGGTGCTGGGCAAGCTTACTCCAAGGCACTACAGCGTCCGTTTGTGAAGGTAAAAGTTGCCTCCTGACGCTGTATAAATCGTCTACTATAGATGGTAAAAGGCCTTAGTAGACACTTAACCCAGTTCGTTATCACGAGCGACGCTTCATTACTGCTATTGTACTGTATGTAACAACTTACCGATAACTGAGCTATACCCTACACACATAATGGGAATGCAAAGTTTTGAAAGTGCTAAGAGAACTTGAAAGTTGAAAGTTATTGGGCTGATGAAGAGCGGATGGTAACGTGTTCTGTTACAGGACTACTCACTAGGTTCTCAGGTACATGCTCTATAGCAGGGGTTCCCAAAGTGGGCGATAACGCCCCCTTGTGGGCGCTGCAGGCCTAAAGGGGGGCGGTAAGAGAACCAGAAGAAAATGGGGGCGTCGTGTAGAGGCTTGGGGGGCGATTTGTAATTTCGTCTAGGAGGACTCTTAGACACCGACTGAGCTCTCGACTCTCAATTTGCGAACATCAACTAAATTTGAAGTTATAGTGGTTTTTAAGTACTCAGGTGAAAAAATGGGGGCGCTAAAAAATAATTTATTCTCTAAGTGGGCAGTAGGCAAAATAAGTTTGGGAACCCCTGCTCTATAGCCTTGGACGTATTCGTCTATAGCACATGCAATGACGTAAGCGATAAGCGGATTACAATATCAGCCCTGTCGATGGAGAACCGAACTGCTGGGATCAGATCACATGTTATGTGGCCTGGCTCTAATCTGCTTTCAATGTGAAATGGACTTTACCATCATGGTTATTAGAATCAAAATTCTATATTGGAAAATCTTTTGAACCATTTTACATTTATATGGATCACCATGCTAGCTTCGACCCGCGGCTTCACTCGAGTTTTACCTGAGTAAATAGTTATCAATACGTTCCACATGCTGTATAACGTTTTGTTTATTTTTTATTATTCCCAGTTTGTAGCGAGAGTTGCCTATCTTACGAAATCTACAAAAATAAAAAAAAGACAAGTGCAAGTCGTATTCGCACACGAAGCGTTCGTTTCTTGTCTCTTTTATTTATTTATATTATTATTTGTTGTTATAGCGGCAATAAAATACACATTCTGTGAAAATTTCAACTTTATCTATTACGGTTCATGAGATACAGCCCTCTAAAAAAAAGCCTAAAAACTCCGTCACTAGAGTTGGCCACTAGCTCACATGAACTTACTTACTTTAGCCCTCTGACAGACAGACGACGGACGGATGGACTGACGGAGGAGGCTTAATAGGGTCTCGTTGGCACCCTTCCACCCGTTGGTAAGGAACCCTAAAAGCATGACGAGTAATGAATAGTAGTTGAATTGTCCTTAATTCGATTAAGCAAGCAGATTCATATTTGGCCGTAAAATGGTCGGAATTTAAGTAAATCGTACGCAATTCAATTCAGCAGTAGATTTAATATAAAATTGACTTTTTTAACCCTCCATAACTGCGATAATAACGTCGACTCAGAACATCAAATCAACGATTATTAACGTAGAATATAGGCACGTAATGTGACATCAATAAAATAATTCCTACATTTCCCACACCACTTTATAACTTCTACACAGTCATTACAGTAATAAAACAAGAAAACGTCAATAGTACAAGTCATGCGTATTTATTGCAAGCAAGTTTTCCCATAAGATAAACTCACACATTATATATGACATCCGTTTCCGTTGCCAATAGGATACATACCTACTATTGGGTACGTAAGTAAGCGTGATAAGAGAGCGATGTGGAGTGAAAGAAGATGTAGTGATGAAGATTGAGAAAGGTATGTTAAGATGGTTCGGTCATGTAGAGAGGATGAAGATTAACGAAACAATTAGGCCAATTTTAGGTCTGGGTGTTGTAGTATTACGTATTATAAGTATGTATTTACAAAAAAAAGTATTTTAAGTATTAGTATCAGCCATCTGGTGCCCATAGTACAAGCTTTGCTTAGTTTGGGGCTAGATGGCGCTGTGAGAACATGTCCACAAATATTTATATTTATTTATAGGTTCGATGTTTCCATACTTTCACATTGGGTAAAGACTGTCGTAACAGTGTGCTGTCAAACTATTTAGTAAAATATTTTTTTATAATATTATTATTATAATTTAATTTGTTTTCATTCATTTTTATTTCTTTTATTTTTAGTTCTTGTATCTTGTAATTTTATTTCAAAAAGTACCTACTGTATGGACCCAAGTTGTCTGAAATAATTTTTATTATTATTATGTCAGAACCGTAGCAAATAGAGATCTGTGGTATCTGACCTCCAAGTATCTGCCTAACCCTATGTGAAACAGGCGTAATTTTTTGTACGTAGGTATGTTCAAATTATTTGCTGTTACAAAAAATTACATGTTTAGGTAGGTGAGGTAGGTACAATCTTATTTGGACAAAATTATACACGTAAGCCTGAACTAAGTAATCCAAATACAGATAAAACTAAATCTCTCTTCAGTACGACAAGCTTCGTACAGTCGCACACACACATACTTACTGTTACGACTCTATCGATCTCGAAGATGTAACAAAGTAACGCAACAGTTGAAAACAACTCGTAACACGAAGAGATATGATTCAATTTCGCACGTCGTGTTTTGACCTACAAAGAGGTCGTACGCTCGTGACGTCATAAGTTTAAAAACCTCAGTGCAATATTTTACGTAATTCAGTTTTCATGTTCGTAATTTTTTTTCTCAGTTCTATGTAAGTTTTCATTAAATGAAAAGCTGAGTAAGGGTTTGTTTTTTAGTTATCAAATGTAATGATTGAGTTAGCGATTTTTACTATTTCAAGATTATTTCCAAAGCACGGAAGTATTGCAAAATTTGCAAGTGGTCACCCTTTAATGATTGAGCTGAACATTGCAAAGATTAGTAGGAAAAGCTACGAAATAATCGTTTTACAAAAATAAATAGCAGCTGTCAACACTAAGTAACATCGCGTAAGAAAGTGCTATCTGAAAAATTCTGTGTGCCGTATAATTATGAAATGTTCAACACGCTCCTTCTAAACACAAATAAATATTAGCATCAATCTTAATTACAGTCCTTTCATTAATAAAACAAAGGGAACAAATTAATTAATTACGAGATAAAGCCGCCTGCACACTGCTGCCGTTTATCAGTCACGTACTTAATCCTGTTAGAGCGAGACGTGACGTGGAGGAAGTATTTTAAAGGCTAGAACACAAAGTACAATGACACAACAAACTATTAGAAAATTATTTATTTATGTTCAGTTTTCGGTATTGCACATACAAGTTATATTAAAATGCATTTTTTTCCTAAAATGTTTGGAGCATTTGCATGTATAATATATGTAGGTACTATTTCATTACATCGTGACTTGTTAAAAATATACTCGTTAGTAGAATAATAATTATTAACCCAATTTTTTATATGCCTGGCCCGATAAGAGTTGCCTTTTGAAACTAACAAAACGATTTTGATATAATGTTTGTCTTGGAAGAAAAAAAGCAACAGTTGAACCAGCAGATCACACGTTATCATAAAATATATATAGCTACTTTTCCACCGGTTTCATTTCCTCTCAACCTTCAACGGATATACCAAAGTGTTTCCATTAGCCAAAAAAACTCTGTTGGTATTGTGCACTATTCCTAACAGTCATAAAGCTGCAGTGCCACTGACAGCGACTAGCGATAATAAATCACACACTTCTGCATCTATTGCGCATTAGCTTTATCCTCGCAATTTCAATCTCGTAGTAATAAAAGCCTGAGAGCCTGGAGCTTTCTACCTGTGCAATATTTTTTACAAAATAGATTTATTATTTCCCCTACTAAATATACAAACTTACAAATTTTACTTTATGTAAAACAATATTGTATGTAGATGTACGTTACGTTCCTTTTCCTTACTGTTCTTGATCGATTAATTTTTTTTACAAGATTTTAAAAGATCAACACAACAGACTCAATTACTTTTTTAATAAATAAGGAAGAGGATTGATTTGTCTCGGCCAAATCCTCGGCTGAATTTAAGGTGTTTAATACTGAACTTTCCGAAAAATCTTATCTACCTGCTGAGGCTAAACCGATAAATAAATAATAAAATTTGTTTATTGCAGACCATGATCCATATTGTGTTAGTAGTAACTTACAAACTAAAACTACTTTAAAATAAAACCAACAAATAACATTAAGAAACTACCTATTGAGACACTAGGCGTATGATAGGCCGAAGTACTGCCAGCCAGTGTCTCATGTAGGCCGAGCACAGATCCTCAACAACAACGGTTAGAAGGCTGTTGGTACCACCACGCAACCGGCGCATCAGGGACGCCGTTCTCTTTCGCATGATCGCAAAAAAGTCATCGGTGCGTGCGTCTGCGAACATCCCCGATGCGCTACCCGATGCGATAAAGCCGCTCTCGCTGCCACTGTGACCGTAGCTTTACGCATAAGGCTGTAGGTACGCACGCTTTTTTGGGTCAGGAGGTGGCTTCTACCACCCCTCGTTAGTCGGGGGACCACCCTCTGCGTGTACCAACGGCTTCCTTGATTCTAGAATTTTTTTGTCGGAATTTCCTTGGAATTGCGTACCTTTTTGTAAGCGCTGTAAGAAATTCGATGTAACAACTGTTTGCTTGCCCACGTTTCTTATAATTACGGTATTTTTATGAAACGTAACAATATTTTCTTTCCTTTTTTACCAAAAAAATAAGTAAATATGTAAAGGGCTAAGCCTGGCTTTTCCGTTATTTCGTTGTGCGAGCATTTACCTACTGGCATTTTATCGCCGTTTCTTAAGCTAGTGACCAGTGTATTTATCAAATAATATTCAAATATAAAGAGAATGAATGAAAGAAGATTAACGAGACAGGTGTATGAGGCAAGTGTGAATGGTACCGTTGGAAGGGGAAGACCCCGGCGCACGCACCAAGTGGGCGACGTTTTGGAAAAGAGACATATCAAAAATACCATAAACCGACGAGCATGCATGTAGAAATAGAAAGTAATGAGAATGAATGAAGCAAAATAAAATGTATATCAGAATCTTAGCAAATCAAGATCCGTGAACTCTGCCTACCTCTAACAGACATGATCGTGTTAAATCAAAATAGACGTACATATATATTTTTTACGTAACTGAATTTTTGACAAATATTTCTAGGAGAGCCTTTTGTAACTAACTGTACTAAGAGCGAGATAATTTTTCCCTCCAACTAGATGGAAAAATGTTACACTCGACAAAGTGAAGAAAAAAATTGTAGGCGACGATTTTTTCAGCGCTTTTTCATAATTTGATGAATTCCTGGCTGGTTTTAGTCGCCTTTTATAAATTACTCGAGGCGTGTCTTATTATTTTTGCCTATGTAGGCCGACGCTTATTAAAATTTCCGCGTAGGTATTTCTATTTGAAGGAATTGTTGGGTATCTTTAGGGTTCCGTTAAAAAATTGAAAAAAAACCCTATGGTTTTTGTTTGATACTTCGTCTATCCGTCCCACCATTTTGAAAGTTATGAAATGTATAAATGGGAAGTGTATAATTTGAAAGAGATAGATTTGCAGATTTTAACATTTTTATTATAATATTTGACAATGATGAATTCTAGTTTCGACAATTCAACAAAACCACCTCTGAACAAATATTCAGATATTTCTACTTTACCTAAGTACGTAAGTTTTATAAATATTGTAAAATATTTTGCATGTTCCTTAGATTTTCTTACTTTTAATATGAAGTTATCAAAAACTAAAAACATAGATAGAAATAAATATTTTGACCTAACTAATAACTAAATAACCTGATTGCCATACAATAAGGGAATGATGAGATAGTTACGGCCCCATCGACGTTCAGCTTCCTGACCCGAGGGTCGTCTCCAATTGAGTCAATTGCCTTGTGACCGCGGTTGAAGCCAGATCTATCACACATAGGTACAGTACTTTTACAAGTAATAACACCTAACAATACTATAATAAATAGTTCTGATCCCACACTAGGATTCCTTGTGTCGTGGGTATCAGAAACTACGAGTACCATGGTACCACAACACCCAGACCCGGAAGAAATATTTGCAGAACATGCAAACATTTCTTCCGCAGCGGGAATCGAATCCGCGCCTCTTGCGTCCTTGCCGAGCAATCGAGCAAAACACCAAATGACTTTTAAGAACACGAGATTAATAAATAATAATGGAGATGTGCCATTTTGGTGACTTTTTATCAGTCGGTGATTTTCAAGAATGAAAATGAATGAAACCCTAGTCCCGTAGTTGAAACACACAAACAAAGTACTACTAAGGCCTTTTACCATCTATAGTAAATGATTTATACAGCGTCAGGAGGCAACTTTTACCTTCACAGACGGGACGCTGTAGTGCCCGGGACGAATTAAGATGGAGTAGGCTTGCCCAGCATCTATTCCATCCTCTCAGCTTAGTCAGCCTTGTCCACAGGAAAGATATGGTCAATACGTGCGGAACTGACTAAGCCGCGGGTTTCCTTACGATGTTTTCCTTCACCGTTTGAGAGTACTGGTATAGCGCACATAAATTTTTCGCACTGAAAAATCCATTGGTACAAGACCGGATTTGAAACCACGACCTTAGGATCGGAAGGCGGGGTCAGTACCAACTAGACCACCAGTGCTCTCGCAACAAAGTACTTGGGGAAATATTCCCGTTACGTCCGTCGTCGGTATCCCCCCGCGCCCCTTGCCTGCTTGGTTTCACCACGTCGCTCTCGCAAATGCTTATGTCCCACTTCGCCGCTCCCCAACTTACACTCGAGTGGAAAACATGTTACATTAATCACTATAATTTATTGTGCCGTTTTCCTAATAATAATCAATCTAGAAGTAAAGTAGTTTTGCCCACCGCGTTTTCAAAATTATTTCAGGGCGTCTGGTCGAAACAATGCGCGATCCAAGAGCTGGTTGTTATTAGGCTCAACGGATCAGTATTGCCTTTCAGCGTGGCAATGCGGCCAGCGTCTTGGGCACGCTTCCACCGTCTGATGAGCTGGATCAGGTGAGCTATCTATAGACCGTTTGCAACGGCCTTTAGATAGCCCGACTGTTTCTTTTTTATTTTGTAAATTATATTTGTAATAGTTGTAAGTTTCTTTCTGTAGTTATCTAGAAGTTATGAGAGAACAGATGAACATAATGTACACACATAGGTACATACATACCGGTCAAAATCATAACCCTCCTTTTTTCTTCGCCGTAGTCGGGAAAACAAATTGAGAAATAACAAAAAGTGTTATATTAACATCGATTCGAGCTGGAGCAAATTAGAATTTCATACATCTCCCCAACTAATTGAAAATAATTGTTGCTGACATTAACAAATTAAAAACATTATTGATTTTTACTAATATTTTCACCTGCCCGTGTAGTACTGGAAAATTGAGACACACCTCAAAAAGGCTGTATTCGTGCACTTGACACAAATCATCGAACTTTTTAGTTTCTTGACCATTGACTGGTAATAGTGTCATTTTTCGATTAGAAAAAAAATTGTTAACCTACTCGTTGCACAACCGGGTTCGAGCCCACGACTAGGCACCACTAGACCACCGGTGTTCTTCAACTTATAACTCTATCGATGACTCTGGAGGTACATCTGAAAAGTCAGTAATGTTGTGAATAAATACCAAACATAGGTCATTGTACAATAGGTCCCTTCAGATTGATAGGCTAGAACTGGTATTTAGAACCTAACCTACCCAAATACTTGAGTTACAGGGTGTTCTAATACCTACCCAAGTTTAAATTATAAAGTTTGATCTAAAAACAAAGCTTCAGTAACAGTGGGATTTTGACATAATGGATAATACCGTATTGAAATATTTCTTCCTGGTCTGGGTGTTGTGGTGCCATGGTACTCGTAGTTTCTGATACCCACGACACAGGGAATTATTGTGGAGTCAGAACTATTTTAGTGATTATTGGGTGTTATTTATGTTATGACAAATATCAGTCATCTGGTGTCCATAGCCCATAGCTTTGCTTAGTTTGGGGCTAGATGGTGCTGTGTGAAATGTCCACAAATATTTATTATTATTTACTTACCTATATTCTAAGCAGTCTGGTTTTTTGATCTTTTGAATAAATTACTTGTTGCTTTGATTTTTTGTTTCGTACTTCTGGTCCGATGAAACAAGCTAATGAGCAGATATCCTAAGCAATTCTAGGGACACCCTGTTGGTTGACTTTATTATGACATTAGCGTGATATACCACTGTAGCAAGAGTCGACCTTATAATTTAAGTACGAAATTGCCGACCCGCCAGCTTCAACTAAGGTATAAATGTTTTATTTGGTGAAGAAATCGGTCAAGTGTGTTTATACCTAGGTATTACTTGAGTGCTATGTTGATGAACAACTCGAACTGACTGTATTGACAGGATTCAATTCTAACTATCAAAGCCCTTTTACCATCTATAGTAGATGGTTTATACAGCGTTTTTTTAATATTAAGTATAACACCCAGATCTGGAAGAAATATTTGCAGAACATGCAAAAATTCTCCCGCAGCGAGAATCGAACGTGCGCCTCTTGCGTCTCAGCCGAGTACCTTCCCGCTACGCCACCGAAGTCGTCGGTCTAATAGTGATAGGAACCTATTCCAGCTAGCTCTATACCTACTAAGCTACCTACCTATAGCAGTAGCATGAGTCACAAAACCACCATCTGTTATCAGCGATAAATTTAATGGCCTACGATAAAAGGAGTTTTTATTAAAAACATTAACACAGAAACTGCGCCATTAATACCGTTAGCACTGCGTTCAAGCCATGCCGTAGAAGTCAGCTGTAAGATTTCGCCTTACAGCTGATGATGACTTCTACGGCATGGACTTAATAATCTGACATTTAGCTAGTTTATTAACTTAGTTAAGTTCTCTTAAAACAAATCTTAATATTAGCAATAACTACACTTCTCTGCTGGACTGGAAGTAAAGAAAAAGCATAGAATGCGTCCAGCTGTTTCTCCCCGAGCATGTCGTAAAAGTCGACTAAGGGATAATATCCTTTTCAATAGGACTAAATCAGAAGTGACTGTAAGTTTTCTTATGTTTTTAGGCATATTTTTTTCTAATGACTACTAATACTAATAGTTGTGTCACTAGTTCTTTCGAACCGGTGTGGTGAAAGGATTTAAGAGGCCACCATAAGGATCGCGTCCAAACCGAGGTCGAATCAATTGAAAGAGAGACCGCGCAAAATATTGAAATCAAATAATTGGTAATTAGAAGAAAACTACAAAATGAATAAAAAACTGGTTTCAAATCTCAATAACTAAGGAAATACTTATTAACTACCTAACAAAGTAAAAATCTGAAAATATGGTAGGGTTCCCGAAATCTAGAACGCGAAACATGGATTTTTCAAGATTTTTTGAATCGTGTATTTTTCCTTTGAGGAACCAAAAAAATTTTAAAATTTAATTTTTATTTTGAATAAACGTATTTTATTAACTAACGACAGTTCTACATCGATTTTGGCCAGCAAAATCCGCTACTGCAACTTGACACATTTTTCCAAACTAGTCACTAGTGAGTAAATCTGGGAAAAGTAAGTACCTACCTAATGCTAGAAATAATACATAGATTTGCAATTAATTCAGAGACTCACTGTTCTAAATTTTTTTTCTCGGGTTCTTTATTTGTCTTGTCGGTTCTACGAGTCGTAAGGTACTATGTCCTGGCCATTAAATTTCCACTTGGAAATTCTTAGTTGCATCGTCGGTAGGTAGAGTACAGTCAGTCACGGAAGTTCTTAAATATTTGTAATCACTTTCTTTTACAAATCACTTTTTATTCTTGTTTTTTTTCTGAAATTGTTTTTTTTTTTACAGATTGTATTTACAGATGACCAAAGGATTATTGCATTGGGCAAAATTTTTCATTCTTAGAAACAACAGGTGTTAATAAAGTTGTAAAAACCTCAAATGTTCGTGAACTTTTGTCGCTGGCTGTACTTTTTAGAGCTAAGCCGGCACTTAAGGGGGAGGTGGGGGGATTAAAACTAAAGTGCCTTCACAGTAACGGACAGTTCAGGAGTTTTTCTTTAGTAGTACCTACCTACTTGGCTTTGTATTTAGTCTAGTTTTGTATAGTTCGTAGGCAAGGCACAGTCGCCTGCAATAAGATGTATAACATTCAACAAGTTTCTAATATCATAAGCATTAGGTACAGTAAACATTTTTATGTTCTACATTTTAATAATTATCTGATTTTCTACAAGCACTAAAAGTCGTCCGTCCGTCAGTCCGTCTGTCAGCGGGCTGTAATCATAAGCCATAATAGGCAGAAAGTTAAAATTTTCAGAATGTGTATTTCTATTGTCGTCATAACAACAAATAATAGTAAGTATAAACGGGGGCTTCATTAAGAAACATTTATTTACCGTTCGTAATCGATCATCGATCCCTATTTAAAAAAAACATGGAGTAAAAGTTACATTAAAAAGTACATGAACGATGGTACGGAACTCTTCATTGCGAATTCAACTCGCACTTGACCGGTTATTATTATACATAAGTAATATGCCCGGCACTATCACACTGTCCTATATGATACCCGTAGGAAACTCGATTGTGACCCGGATGGTAAGCATTCTGCCTGATTGCCATTTTCGATAACTTCAGAATTATTGAAATAACTTTTCTCCCTAGGACTAAATAACCACTGGATACGAATTTGGAATAGCTGAGAATCACGCCAAAGGGGCTCGAAGGAAGTAATCGATTCTGGTACGATTTATTGAAATAAGGTTATCACATTGTGGTGTCCTGAATGTCACTAGAAAGCACTGTTTTACCGATAGAGACTATTTTACTAGACTACCCGCTATTTAGTTAAAAATGTGTATTTCACTCGTACAGTGCCGCAGAACAGATATAGAACTGAGCAAGGATAATCCCGCCCCCATCCGTCTTATCCCCACACCCACGTTTTCGTAGGAAATTCGCGAGGCAAATTTTCGCACATCTAGACAACGGCAGTGTGTTAGCCAACTTCAAAAAATTCGCGCGATGCACGGGTAAGTGCTTGTAATAGGTACAGCTGCTAGTAAGTCATCATCTTCTTATCCCACTCTATGCGGGGTCGGCACAGCATGATCCTTGGATCATGCTGTAAGAGTTTTGGCTAAGGTGTTTTATGACCGGCCGCCTGCCTGACGTCAACCCTCCTTGGGAATACTTGCTTATTCTACAATCGCTAGTAAGTGTGATCCTTTTATAAACATGATTGTAAAAGGATCATTTGCCAAAAAAATTGCCAAGCGTGGTTTCTTATTTCTTCCACGCTAGCAGGTGTAAATGCAACGTAGATTTAAGACGTATCCAAGTGATCCCCGTGATTTTATGGAATAAAAAATGTTGACTTTGACTTTAACTTTGATCTATAGAGTCTAATGAAATGAAATGAAATGATTTATTTAAATGCAGATAAGCTTACAGGAGGGAACCCAAAACGCTTAACTACCTACCTTAAATTTACATAACTCAAATATAATCTAAGACTACCATAAAGAAAGACACTAAGAAATAATATAAATTATTATTTATAATAATATTATAATAATATAAATATATATTATAATAATATAAATAACAAAAAGAAACTAAGAAACACTAAGAAATCTCAAGATGCCTCTGATGTTCATATTGTGGTCTTAGAAGACCGATGCAGCACGACTAGACTTTAATTACTGCTAGATATCACTTTTGCTTATTTATTTCAGTTACAATACACCTACAAGGTGGGTTTATCGCCAACTACCTGCACCTTGAATGACCCAGAAAGCATCAATAAACATAAACTTTAAAGAATAGGTACTCGTACAAATAAGTATCGCAATAACGAAATATCGCATTAAATATCAATATCGCACCTAATCATGATAATTGATAATGTTATTTCAATTGCTCTCCACATTGTTGGAATATTATTGTAGAGACACGCAATAAAACAATCAAAAGTTGAAAAAAAATCGCGTGAAAGCCGGTACAAATAACTTTGTTGTAGAAAAACATATCGTGCGAATGAAACATCATCGTAACTTTAATTGGAAAATGATAATAAGCCCAATAGTACTTGTTGCACTAAGTTATGGATATAAACAGTACTTAGACATCTAGATAGCGCTCGTGACGTAGCTTGCTTAGACGTTCTTGATTGAAGTTAAGCAACGTTATGCGCGGTCACAATTGGGATGGGTGACCGCAAGTGGCATTACGAGCTGAGCGCTTTTGTGCTTCGGAGGGCACGTTAAATTGTCGGTCCCAGCTTTTAAGTCGTTAAGCCATGACGGAGGCCTTTAGGCGGCTTAAAAACTCCGTCACAAGAGTTGGCCGCTAGCTCATACGAACTTACTTACTTACCTACTAACCGATATTATATCAGCTAGGTAGTAGGTAATATAACTAACCAAAACAAATCTAAAACGTTTACATTTTCTCGTGAAAATGAGTCTAGTTATATCGCTGAAAACGGACGTAAAATTATATTACCTTTTCCTAATTCATTCATTCTTCAACGTTAATTACCATAGCAACGGTGTTATCTGCTGAAAAGCGCCATACATTTTTTGACAGAAAAACAAGGTTGCTATGGTAATAAACGGTCCAATAGCCGTTAATATTACATTGCAACCGGGCATAAATTGGGCTGTTCAACCGCCCGTGTAATACGATAACATGTAACATGATCGATAAACCGTTTACGTAGAGATCTCAGCCGATCCTGAGAATGACGTCAGATGTTTTGTACTGACGTCACCCCTCGCGAGAATCAATTGCCGAAATGTAAGCCACTGGGTCGGTAACATCTTCTCTTCCCCTTTTGTGGGGAGATTTAATTGTTAAGGGAGAAGTGTCATTATCCTAATGAGTACCTATTAGGGATGCTAAAGAACTTTATTACCTTAGATTTGTAGGTTTCCTGTGTATTTTTATTGTGCTCTTTGATTTTGTTTTGTGTTACTTTCTTCAGGCTTTGTAGCACCATTTTGTAGGTACCTATTATCTAAGTTCCTATTTTGATATTATTCCATACTGTTGATCTTGGTCAAATCCAAACAATATAATTAAGTTTTGTAACGCTATAATTACCTTTATACATGATATCGTGGAAATCAACACATGGTGTTTCATAATCACAACTACCTACCACCTACGCACTTACTTAGTAATTATCATAAATATACTGTTAAAGTTAAACCTTCTAAAAAACTTAGGCCTTTTACCATCTATAGTAGATGATTTAGGTATACAGCGTCAGGAGGCAACTTTTTACCTTTACAGACGGGACGCTGTAGTGCCTGGGATGAATTAAGATGGAGTAGGCTTGCCCAGCACCTATTCCATCCTCTTAGCTTAGTCGGCCTTGTCCACAGGAAAGACATGGTCAATACGTGCGGAGCTGACTAAGCCGCGGGTTTCCTCACCGTTTGAGAGTACCTAACTGGTATAGCGCACATAAATTTTTCGCACAGAAAAATCCATTGGTACGTACACGACTGGATTTGAACCCACGACCTTAGGATCGGAAGGCGGGGTCACCAACAACTAGACCACCGGTGCTCTCAAGCCTTCTCAGTAAGCCTTTTACGCATACCTAATACTTTACAGAATAACTACAGAAACTATTTGTGAGCTACAAGAATACTTCGAAAAACCCACAAGTTGCAGTTGCCAAGAGCGTGCATGTCCAAGAATTAATATGAGTAAATAATACATAACTCGCACAAAGTGGGTCAAGTTTGCGTGTGTCTTGCTATGCTCATGCACGAGACAGGCCGTCTGGGCAACGGAATTACAGTGCTATATGGACTTGTTGTCGAGAATTCATCAACATTTTCAAATATCCATAAATATTTCGCCTCATTATGAGAAAGTGTAAATAGGACAATATAACTCTACTAAAATCGTGAAGCAAATCAAACATAGGCATAACATCATCCATTTTACTGCTCAAAAGCAGGGAATTCTACTGAGTCAGCCGGTTATTAGCATTTATTAATGAAGCTATGAATAGCTAACATTTTACCAACAATGTTGCTACTTCCTACGGCAGAAAATATCATGCATTTATTAAGAAACGCGCAAGGAAAATTCCTCAGTTACAATCTAGTTTTATATTGCTGACATCCGGTCGTTATTATAAGTAGCTAACCTACCTTGGTTATGCACCTAGCGTACCTAACCTACCTAACCACTAACCTACTTGCATACCTACATCTAGAGTAGCAGCAACTAGACAGCTATAGTCACCGATAGCATATCATTGTCGCTTCAGTTCGTCGAAATTCATGCATATTCCATGGTTCTAATTTCCTTTTATGCGTTGTTTTTAATCAATAGTACTTCATCTCCCTACATTTATGGAAACCCTGTAAAAAGCCTCGAGGATTGTTAAGAACGCAGTGTAGCAAAAATATTTAAGAGCCCACAGTTTGTTGATTGATTGTCATTGACACACATGGCCTAATGTTATACTGCCAACAGCATAATTTTCTCAAAAGCGTGATTGGTCAAAAAACAGCATTCTAACGTATTTTCTTTTGTTTCCAGCCAGAAAGACTACACGAGCCCGTGGAGTTGGACGACAGTGACGGCGACGGGAGACTGACCCAGGGGCCCGCGCGGGCCGGCGCCCGCGCACCCGCAGTGAGCGCGACCGGGTAGAGAGAAAAGGGGGGGTGAAGTGGAATACTGGACTACTAGACAAAGTTAAAGTTTGAGTTTTGGAGCAAGTTCTACCTTACATCGATTATCTTTAAAAAAAAATTAGCTATCTATTCAGATTTAGGACACTTTTAATTTGTTAGAATGTCTTTTGGCCTAGAAACTGCAGCTCAGTTAATACCTTAATACCTCAGTAAATTATTTACTGACAATTTACTAAAACTGTTTTACTAGGCATAAAGAAACCGAGGTAGGTACTTACCTACTCAACATGGAAAAATTATGTTAGCTACATAGGCATTACGTATAGTGCAATGCAAGTGCAATATATCAAAAAGTTCGAACTAGTCTATCGGTATACAGGTGGTGTCTTGTGTTTGCGCAGCCGAAGTACCACGAATAATGTTTAATGTAGAGGTTTACGATTTAATCTAGCAACTGCAATGTAACGGCATCCCGGTCAAGGCACCACCTCTTGACACCTGTTGCTTATGCAAACGGCCTCCGTGGCATTGTGTAAGGATGGATTCAGACGCCATTTGACTCCACAACTTCATTGTTAAAAATGTTACTTAGTACCCAATTGTGTTGTCGGGTCAACTCTTAATTCTTGAATGTGACTATTGGTCTCCGTCTTCCCCTTTCCATCACCGTCCCACCATAAATAAGCAAAGCAAGATTTTGCTAATGAGATAGGGCTAGCCACGTTTGCTGCATATCTGTCGATCGTTGGATCGTTCTAAAACCGCTAAAGAATGAGTGTCCAACGCAAGATGTCCACGCGGACGACCACCAGAGATGTCGGAACGAGTTAGATGTGTATCTTCTAGACTGACCCATTGCAACAAAGAAAAGAGCGAACTGGTAAAATGGCGGAAGGCTTTGCCCTGGAGTAGGACAAGATAGGTTGGAAATAAACTTTTGGTCCAGTGGCAATCCCGTTGTGGAACGTGGAAAAGCAGAGACCTTTAGACATCTAAATTTATACACAAAATTGATAGGTACCTATAGTAAATTAGTCCTAAAATAACAATAGTTCGTGCTGTGAATCTATTTTTTCAAATTTATACAAACACTACCAACTGTAACGTTAACATCATCGCGTCTGATAAAATCTGTATTATAGACATTGTCGTGCTTTTGAACTTCGTTTTTGTTTTATAAAGTACAATACCTCTAAGGTCTTCGGAAACCTCACTAAACCCCGAGAGGTGAACGAAATTATCCGTCCGGTGTTGTAAATACCCCGTGTCGCGTCATTGCAGTAAAAGCCTCCTGGTGCCAAAACCTTCTTGGCTTTAGCTGGCACTTTATAGCCTGTGAACTGATCTGTACTACGGCCTTCCAATGCCAATGTACGATAGGTATTTCACTGAGCTTTAATCTAGGTACAGATACGTTCACAGTTCTGAACTTTTAGCGAAGTTGTTTTGTGCCTAAATTCGCTCCCCGCTACGTGCATTATGGAACTGACATAGCAAGCGTTCGCATTCGGATTATCAATCCCATTTTTGCAGTAGCGTTAAGCGACGTCGTTAGACACAGAGCGACTTGGCATAGGACTCTGGGATTGCTGTATTCTTGTAACCCACCTCGAGCGTCTGTTGATGGGCAAGACAGATGGCGCTGCGTATAATAGTTTCTCGCTATTATATTTTATAGTAACAATTTTTTTACTGATTATATATGACGATCTGCTCTCCTATTCTAATAAGAGATAAGGACTATGGTTCTCCAGTGAACAGAATTTTGATCTTTATTATCATACCTACCTTAGGTAAGTACCTCGGCATAGAAGGAACTATTCCACGTAACGCCACTGCCTTCTCCATTAGTGGTGCGATAGTCATGTAGAGATCGGATTATATGCAAATAAATGACCGAAATATGTATGCAAATATGCAAGAAAATATCTCGAAATATGTATCAAAATCGGTACCTACGAAATGATTCAAAACCAATGTGGTTATTTCAAATATGCACTATAAGCAAAATAACGGTGTATCTACTATGCATTTGCATGAAATCCGGTCTCTAGTCATAAATCTTAATGATTGTAGCAACTAAATTATATTTTTATCAATAATGTAGTCTAAGCTGAAATGTCTGAGGTTCAGGAAAGATGTGTCTCTCAAGCTAAAGGTCATTAGCAGAGCGGTACTGTATTTAAAACCGCGACTGTAAAGTGACATTTCATAATAATTCTTTTGTTGTAGCATAGTATAAGTGAATTTGTACGGTACCGCTGTATTATGAATCTTATAGGACCTGAACATACAGACGTACTTTACGCCGCGTACTGAGAGATTTGCATTTAGTGTTGAGCGTATTTAGCTGAACTTTCGGCGCCGTACTTCCAGCGGAATTATCGCGACTCTTACGTGTGTAATACCTACGCATATGAGCCGCGCAAGATACGCTTCGTGTGTTACCCTGGTTATATACTTTCGCACCAAATGCAGACGCTCCAAATATCATATCCTAATGTAAGATGGTGCGTGTGAATCGGGTACCAAGTGCGTAGACTAGTGTATATTTATATTTTAGTTTGTGATATTGAACGACACGCGCTTGGCGGGCGCTATGTTCCAAATGTGCGATCTTTTGAGTGGCGTTCATTGACATGGAAAATATCAGAATCGTAGATATGTTTTGCCTCTAAAGGACCTCTAGGGTCACTAGTTACCTTGGCAAAACCTGTAGACCTAAAGACCTCCCCCATTTTATACCATACAGACCTGAATTTAGATTCAGGGATAAATGATTTCAAACAAGATAACTACAACACATTATAAAAATTAGTTTTATGCTCTACAAAATGTTGAGTTAGGATTCCTATCCTAAAACTAATGTGAATCTAGGATAGGAATCCTAGGTCATTCCTGGGCTAGCTCCTTCCAGCTCTCGAGCTCACTAATTTCAACGGTCTGATGTCATTTTCTTTATGGAACCTAGTTGTCCTAGTCTTAGTTGGCTTAAAATGTTTCATTTTGCAAGGTATTTGAAGTATTCTCAATAAACCACAATATAAAACGAAAGCTGGTAACTTTCATTCGAATTTGAACTCTACAAGTTCCACTTTAAGAGTCATAATTGTCTCATTTGCCATGTTCAATGAACGCCGCACACAGGAGTGCTAATATTAAATGTAGTTAGAAAAGTTAAGTGAAGATACGATGCATTTAATTTATGTATGTGGGCTCTGGTGCAGTTGGGATTTGAAATTTAAATCAGCTCTGGTTTTTATCTTGAAGACGAACGATAGTTTTTGCGATAACGCATTTACTTTCTATAGAATACTGTTCTTCTAACAGTCCGTGAGTAAGTTGAAGCATTTTAATAAGCAGCTACAGAAGATCTAGTCATAAATACTTGTTTTTCGGATAGGTATTTTTGGCAAGTTTTCTAGGTTTACAAGTTTTGATGTTGACTAGATTGCCTGATAATGTCACAAACGTCAGTTCTTTATTGTCTTGGGGTAATCCCTTTTTTAGTGAAATAGAACTATTAAAATTGTTTAGAAGTGTAAATTTAGGAAGTGTTTCAAGTCCAATCTGCGAAAGCTTATTATTATTAAAATAGTCATAACTGCAACTCTCGATATATTTATAGAGTTGTCACAAAATAATAATTAACCCTGGTTAAAATGAGTGTAGGCAGTGTTTTGATCTCTATTGCACCTATTTGACATGACATTATATAGATTTGTGTATACTCAACTGTATTATATTCGCTTATAATAATATAGCAGTTTATCAAGCGTCCAAAAGGACAAAGCTAAAAGACTTATATCCAGGCCTTAGGAATTTGGTTGTGATCTCGTCGATTAGACCAAAATACTATGGAAATAGAAGGAAAACTATATGTTTCTGTTTGAGAATTTTATTTTTGAATTGTAAATTATAGTTTGTGGGTATAATACAGTTGTCAAATCTCATTTTAGCCAGTATTTAAGTCTGTGTTAGCGTTGTAATTTAATCAGAGTCGTCTTCATGACTTCAGAATAAATGTTGAAAGCCAATCAAATAAGAAAATATTTTCACAACTCTATCTATAATATTATTGCAATCTGTAAAATATCATCGTTCGTTATAAGTATCGATATTTAAAGTTAGTCATGTCGTATAGACGCAGATTCGGTATACGTTTATTTTTCAAAATAAAAGGCTATTTATTTTGTTATTGTTTTAAGTTTTCGATGATTTTAATTGTTCTCGTTAATTTCCTTGGGAATTTTTATCGTAAAGTATTAACTAACGTAATAATAAATATTATTCTGTGTGACGGGGATTGAATCAATAACTTTCGAAGTAAATACCTACTTTGAATTACAAATATTTAACTATTCCGATGTACCTACCACAATATTATACTTATTATGTAAATCTGATATATCCATGTGTTTACTCTATTGTCCGGTAATACTGGGTGATCCTTATTTCTCCGGTTATTTTTTTTTGTCATTATGATTTTCATTAAACATAACAGGGAAGCGAAGCGTTTAACCTGTAGGTACCTAATCAATTTGTCCGGACTTTGCACAAACCAAAAACCGAATCACATTTGAGGTTTCCATTAAAAAATATGAACCAGGCAAGTAAATGAAACCTGTGGCAGTGGTTTCAATCCTTCGATTTATTTATTTGCTGTACCTATATGGTATGTACCTACCTATATAAACCGCAATTATTTGTCAAGTGTTGGTATATTTTTGCCGTCAATACACTAATTTCTAGCTATTTCCCAGTTTGTCCATTATTTGTTCCCATTGATTTGACCCGGTTTTCCGGCAATTTGTACCCATCATTCATACCCATTCCGATATCCGGTATCATTTTTCCATCCCCGTCAACGAAGCTGTTGTTTGTTCGTATCTATTCCAAAACTATCCTGACGTAATAATAATTTATTGAATAAATAAATGAATGACGCTTCTAAAGTGTACTGTGTTATGTAAATATAGAACTAACTAACCTATTATAATAGTGAATGTTGTAATTTGTATATAAGTAACGAAAATTAAATTTTAAATACATAGATAACCATTGTGTGTATTTATTTTTTCCATTGCCTTTATTTCCTATCCCGTTCGAAAAACGAAATTGTGTAATTAATATACAAAATCTCGTAAGTATTAGAACACCCTGAATAGTTTGCGCCACGTAAAATGAACCCGAGGAAAAGAACGTGGATATAATTATTGACGACCTCGGTGGCGTGGCGGGCGAGTGCTCGGCTGAGACGCAAGAGACGCGGGTTCGATTCCCGCTACGGAAGAAATGTTTGTATGTTCTGCAAATACTTCTTCCGGGTCTGGGTGTTGTAATATTATGTATTATTTACAAAGAAAAAGTATATAACTATTCTATCAGCCACCTGGTGCCCATAGTATAAGCTTTGCTTAGGTTGGGCTAGATGGCGCTGTGTAAAATGTCCACAAATATTTATTTTTTCTCACAAGTGTTTGCCTTTCTTTTTAGACATTTATCTATTCTTTTCCGTAAAAATGAATATAGTAATAGGAAAATCCTTTGCGAAAACAGTACCTACCCACATTCAAACTTTTTCCCGAGTCTTTATCTTAGGCGCGCGCGTATATACCTTTATATGAACGTCAACCCATAGATAAGGCCGATGGGCTGATCACCTCTCACCATGGTTCTATCCATGATGGGACTCTGGATCAGGAGTTGCTACAAGTTTCTTCATGATTACTTGTGGCTCTGCCCACCCCATTAGGGATACGGACGTGATAATATTTATGTACAATGTACATTTTATTCAATCGCTAAAGTAAAGTCAGATACAACTCATAATTGAGCTCAAGCAAGTTATTTCGAGATAAAGTAAATTCGTATGAGCTAGTGGCCAACTTTGGTGACGGAGTTTTTAGACCGCCTAAAGGCCTCCGTCATGGCTTAACGACCTAAAAGCTGGGACCGACAATGTAACGTGCCCTCCGAAGCACGAAAGCGCTCAGCTCGTATTGCCACATGCTATCACCCATTTGTGACCAAATTATTACGAGATAAAAATTAGCTATCACTGAAAAATCATTACAGTTAACAAAAAAGGATGAGGTTTTTGATTGAAACAAAGATGAAAATGTTGATATACAGGTATAATATTATTATTTTACACGTCTTGTCAAGATTAATATAAATATTGCATCACTTAGTATTGGTTACATATTTAAAAATCAATGGGACGTTTGCACAGGATATCTACATATATTTATATAACTTCTCTGCTGGACTGGGAGTAAAGAAAAAACATAGAATCCAGCTGCTTCTCTCCCCGAGCATGTCGTAAAAGTCGAATAAGGGATAGTATGCTCCAACATGATGAGATACAATAAACAAGTATTCCCAAGGAGGGTTGACGTCAGGCAGGCGGCCGGTCATAAAACACCTTAGCCAAAACTCTTACAGCATGATCCAAGGATCATGCTGTGCCGACCCCACATAGAGTGGGATGAGGGCAGGAAGATGGTGATGATCCACATATATTAATAATCTATAGGTACCTACTTACAATTATAATTATAATACAATAACAATTAATAAAACGTCAAAGCGATGATAAAACAGGGTAATATTATTATAGTACTTAATAAATTAGCACAATTATTATTTAATACATTGCACGATGAGTGTGATTATCAAAATACAAATTGTCCTACTAAAATACACATTTTCTATCTTACAAAATATGAAAAAAATAAATAGGAAATTTTGTTTGCAACGTGTGCTGCCATCTAGTTCGAATGGTCGAAAATAACTGAATACAAAGAGGGCAGCTCCATCTTTAATGTAAATAATGAATACTTCAAAAATCGTAGTATAATACGAAATAATCCCTAACCTTTCTCACATCAATACTCGTACAGTAGTACCACAAATATCGTGCGCCTCGGCAATTTTCGCCAAGCTTCTGAAATACGAACTAACGCGATGGTGATATGTAATATAGAGATGTTACAATAATAGTGGATACTTACATAGATGCATATTGACAAATTCGGTTTTCATACAAAGCACAAAGTTTGCCGAGGCGCATAATATTTGTGGTACTACTGTACAATGGAAGAAAGTTTTTTTAACATCTCTGGGTGTCTCACATACAATTTGGTCTAGCTTGATTTTGGTTATACCAGGAACTACGATAATTCCTTTACATGAAATGGTTTAGAGTTTGTAATTTCTCTTATCCAGAGATATAATATGAACTTCTAATTTGGCCATTCACCACACAAATTCATTTAGATGACTGTAAGCCTGGTATTCACTAGGGGACAATACGTCGAGATGTTAATGTAATATTAACCTTTTTCGTTCACTTTATTAATTAAACAATTTATTCATACCCACAAATCCAGGCCCGAATTTTCGACAATTATGCGAGACTTGTAATTTCATTTGTCCCTTGGTGAATAAGAGGCTTTTAGCTGTGTTTTTCGCGGCTAAGCCTTAAACCACGTCACGTAAGACATAAGTTGAGATCATAAAACGATTTTACATAATCAGTCAATGCTGGCGATTCTGTTCTACATTTTCCTAAACTCATGCTGGCACCATAAGTTTGCGATAGTTTGTCTTGGGCTGTTGGGCTGTTGCCTGAGTCTTGAATCTAACCGCTACACCTAGCCAGCATTAGCCTTCAAGAGTTGTCAAATTAATAGAAACTTTTCTATTTGGCACAACCAAATTAACCAACAATAAGTACCGTTACTGGGCATTAGGTAGATATTTTTACGCTTGTACTCCAACTATGACGGTGTAAGCCATGATCATTTACATTTTGCAATTTGTACTTATGCAGAGCTCATTTGGTGTTTTCAAATCAATGCCTTTGCCAATTACAATTTAAGTTACCACTTATTACAATGAAAATAATAAGTGATTTAGGAAACTCCAAAAGTTCAATAAGTTCTGTCGCTGGATGTAATATATTTTCAAGTAAATAGAAATGATTTTATGATTATTATTCTTTTGTACAAAAGCAAGTTGAAATAAGACAGACACAGTATTGAAATCTTCGAAGTTTTTACAGTCATGTTTAAATGTAATTACATATAGCCATTTAAATAAAACGAAAGTTCAAAACCGAAGGAGGAGATTAAAATTTAAATTACAATTCCATCGAGCCACAACATTCTAATACATTCTCTACAAAGCTAAAAAAATATTAGTTCATTTATCACAAACTTATTTACTACAATACATAGTTTCTCTAAACTGTTAAAATAGCAGAGATCAAGAGTCAAGACGCTTTTTCGCTCCGTCGGACGGATTGTAGCCTAGTGGCGCCATCTATTTGTACAAACAAAATTCTAGACTCCATCTAACTCTTATGTGTAGTTTGTATGATTGAGTCACAAATTATCTTCAAAAACTGTTTCCACTTCGTATAAAAAGGTTTATCACACAAAATACTTTACAAATTAATTAAGCTATCATTAACCTTTTCGGGTGATTTAGATGGCATCAGGTTTTCGAATTTAGAGATAAACAACTTTTTACTAAAAAGGAATAAGGTGGCAGCTTCAACCACATTTCCTACAAATAAAAGACAGATGGAACAGGGTTTAAAATTATACTGCTAAAAATCTGTTTTAATATTACGATAATAGATGGCGCCTCTGAATCTCGCATCATTATCAAAGTACGGTGCTGTCTATACTATTATAGGTACATTGTAAAAGCGTGTTCAAAAAGTTCGTTAAGTCTCCGCTCAACTACCTCATTCCACAACCGGACCGTCACCGTGCACAAAAAGGAAGCAAAACTCTGTCAATAGTATAGTGTAGGGTCGTACTTAAAATATTATACTTCTTTACGGCGTAAAATAAAAATGTTATTCAATATTAAAAATAATTCGACGAGACAAAGTTTGTTCGCTTAGTTATGTAATGGCCCTTTACACATAAGATTTGAAAGGTAAAAAGAGACACAGCACAAGCATACTTGTAAATTTTGCTTAGTGTCG
Organism: Scotopteryx bipunctaria; assembly: GCA_949320045.1. Classification (NCBI taxonomy): domain Eukaryota; kingdom Metazoa; phylum Arthropoda; class Insecta; order Lepidoptera; family Geometridae; genus Scotopteryx; species Scotopteryx bipunctaria. The sequence goes on along the minus strand of OX439453.1, from coordinate 10,449,547 downwards.
GAACGGTGACGGTCCGGTTACGGAACGTGGTAGAGAGCGGAGTCTAAATTTGAAATTCCTTTTTAAATGCTCAAAGCGAAGCTCAGATTATGCCGTATTGACCAACTGGGCCGAGTCACATACACTATCGAAAGATAGGTGTAAACTTGGCCGGGATTATATTGAGGTAAGACACAAGGGTAAGCGATCGTTCATTTATCACGTAAGGCTTGAGGGTGGGGTGGCGGGGGGGGGGGGGGGGGGTCGGATCTCAAGGAAGGAGGGGGGGAGATGTAGTGAAATATCACGTGTATTAATTTTTTTAATGTATTTTTTATTTACTTTGTACCACAAAAATACACGTGATTTTGGGTAAAACTGGGAGAGGGGAGTTAAAAAGTTGCTAAAAACATCACGTGATCAATGGACGACCTTTTAAGACTAAAGATATAGGGAAATATGTACATAATTTCTATGTACATGAAGACGTTTAAATGTAGTCGTAACCATATTTCTTATTTTATCACATTTTTAGTGAAAATGACTATCTATATTATATATTAATTAAATAAATTATTATAAATAGTGTCCTAACGGTAAAACTTCAACCCTATGGGGCTTTCCGCGATCGACCTTTACTGCCAACCCATAAGAGCTATTACAAAGATGTATGGAAAGTTATTCAAGGGCAATACCAATGATGCAGGAAATGACGTTCAATACATGTTAGTACTTCTCTGCTGGACTGGAAGTAAAAATAAACATAGAATGCGTCCAGCTGCTTCTCTCCCCGAGCATGTCGTAAAAGTCGACTAAGGGATAGTATCCTCCAACATGATGGACCATATACATGGGCGATGGGCTGATCACCTGTCACCATGATTCAAAATATCCATCTTGGGACTTTGAATCAGGAGTGGCTGCGAGCTTTCTTATGATTACTTGTGGCTCCGCCCACCCCATGATAATATGTCTTCGAAAGTACTTATGGGCTAATATTAAGAAAATACATTACTCTCATATCCCGTAACTTGGCATCCACCATTTTCTACAGATACTAATAATAAATGGGGTGTTAGACCGTTTTCTTTCAAATTTTCAATAATAAATAATTTTGAATTTTCAGTAAGTATTATAAAAATCCTCAAATAAACTTTAATTACAAAAAGTAACAAGTAAATGCTCCATATGATTGTCACAATACAAAGTGAGATGCACTTATAGAAAGGAAGACTTAACCCAGAATACTCAAACGCGACTCAGAGTTGAGCACGTCTCAAGTCACGGTTTTTTGATGAAAATCTGTCAAAAACTCGTCACTTGAGACGTGCTCAACTCTGAGATTCGTTTGAGTATTCGGGAGTTAATATTTGTGTTGTTTTTCTGAAGTGAGTTCTCAACTTTTATTATAAATAAATATATTGTCATTTTAGTGACGTCATAGAGCGTTTGTAATCACGTCATCGAAGCTAAAAGTTTTATCTCATGTTTTACTAAAAAATAATACTATATTATCGAGTTTTTAAATATTAAATCACAATATTGCACCAAAATTAATCATATTAATTCCTAAATTATGCTTGAAGATGTTTTTAATACGAGAAACTGAATAGTACTCAACGGCTTCGGTGGCGTGGCGAGCGATTGCTCGGCAGAGACGCAAGAGGCGCGGGTTCGATTCCCGCTGCGGAAGAAATGTTTGCATGATCTGTAAATATTTCTTCCGGGTCTGGGTGTTGTGGTACCATGGTACTCGTAGTTTCTGATACCCACGACACAGGGAATCCTAGTGTGGGATCAGGACTATGTATGTGACTGTTGGGTATTATTATTATTATTATTATTATAATAGTAGAAACTTAAAACAACTTCATCATTATTTCGTATACAAAATGGTAGATAAACGAATACTATAGGTATCCTATATATAGATATTCTAACAGTTATTATGATTATGGAAGATACGTAAAAAACGGACGTTATTATGTAGATTATTATTATTTTTCCGTTATAACTAATAAGCGATCCTTATTTTGGTTGGACTCTGTCTCATTTTCTGATATCTGAAAGTAGAAAGAATGGTTTTGTGAAAAAATAAATCAAGTTCGAAAACATGTATCAAGGACACGAAGCCTTTGAGGCTTTCATCACACTGGTTTGAAAGAACTAATTATACGATAAGAAGTCGTAGTGAAGTAATGATCATCCAATAATTTATCGGATTTTGTCATATAAGAATTTTAATTTCGTGGCTTGATTACTTGATTAGTTTTATGTGCGCATTGAAAAAAATACAAAATAATTTATTAATGAAACTTAAATACTATGTACACAAAACATTTTTGTTTACTAGCCCCACACTAGGATTCCCTGTGTTGTGGGAGCTAGTTTCTTCAAAAAAGTACAAAAAACAACAAAAAAAATAATCGAAATAGGGTAGGTTTTCTTACAAGGCCTACGCCTACCTATTGCCTTATTGCTGTGCATGTGAAGTGTCTGTGTATGGGTCAATCAACTCCTTAGCCTCACCTTTAGCAATGTTTGGAAAAGTAAAAACGTATTTTATGATTTAAGTAAATTATACTAAATAATGATATAAAATAATAGAAAAGTTATCGTAGATTGATATTTCAGATAGGGGCAACATTTTAAAGTTATTTTTACGGATATATTGAAGAAACACTGACATGGAGTGAAAAAACGTCCCCAGCGTAACATATTTTTAAATGATTGGTTTATGAAATTAAACCACAGATTACGAAAAATCTGATGAGAATTCTTTTATTTAGCATAATTGCAATTCTTTGATATACTCATCCTAACTTAAAAATTATAATCATATGAAATATAAACATTCTAAAGTCACTGGGTAGCGTCAGTCATTTTATAAGCTAATTTTTACGGTATATCCCTAGTTAGAAGAATCAGTCGATAAAAACTCAATTCTATGGAATACTAAACATCTCTTGTTTACTAATCTAACTAAAAGTCTTACTTAATTTATCATTTGGAATAGTTAAATTCAAAAAACCTAACAAAAAACAGACGTAGCCGACATAACGCAAGAGACAAATCGTAACGCCTGAGACAAAAATCGTAACCCTATTCATACACCGTCATTGAGACTGTTCATAATAATAGAATTTATGAAGTCAATAAAAGCAATGATCTGTGAATTCTACTTATTTAAAATAATAGAATAACAGGTCATACATATTACCACAAGAGATCTTAAAATAGTCAGTTTAACATTAAATTAAGTATAATGAACATTGAAATAGTAACTTAAGGAACATTGCAATAGTATCTTTTTATCATTACGGTCTTTTCTTTCTATAATTCTATCAATTCCTAGATTAGGATTATATGAGTATTTTTATGAGGTATGTTAATATGGTTCGGTCACGTAGATAATGAATGAAAAAAAATTAACGAAACAGGTGCATGAGGTGAGTGTAAATGGTACCATTGGAAGGGGAAGACCTCGGCGCACGTATCGTATCTGGACCAAATCGACATTTTGGAAAAAGGCTAAGTCAAACCGGCGAGCATGCATGAGGAACGTAATGAGAGTGAATGAAGCGAAATAAGTATGTCAGGATCGTAGCAAATGGAGATCCGTGATTGCTGCCACCCTTATGGGAGACAGGTGTGATTTTATGTATGTATATAATTTTTTCTTCATTCTAGAATTTGTCACTTCTACAGTTGAGATATGTTTTTAAGGTTAAACACTCTCTTCTGGATTTTTTTTACTTTTTTTTAAAAGCCCCACTCAAACCCGTGTACCATGTTTCATGCCTTCAAATTTCTTATTATCTGTATTTTTTTTCAGTTTGGCTCAAAAACCTTTTTCTTAAACTTTTCATACTTTTGTCCCAATTTTTCGGTGTCCTGCTTCAGTTTTTCATTTTCTCTATACACTCTTGCCTTATTTTGCGAAGTCATCATTTGTATTTTGGAAGTGTTGTTGACCTTGGTGCTGTGGTCATTATTTAAAGTGATAATGGTGATCTTGCTGTAGGAGTTGTTGGAAGTGAGGACAACCAAGATGTTTGAGTCATTCTTGAAAGCGAGGGCGATCTAACTATTGGTGTCAGTGACGAATATTTTAGTCATAAAGCTTCTGGAGGAGCAACGTGTGAAGCAACTCTTGGAGGTGTACCAACATCTGAAGCAGCTTGTCTTAGTGTAATGCGTGGAACAGTTCTTGGAGTAGTAGGTGGAGATACTCGAACAGTAGTGCGTGAAGCAGCTTGTGGAAGTGCAGCACGAGGAGGTGAAACATGAGGGGCTAGCCGTGGAGTTGACACTACAAATCTTATTTTAAAAGCTTTATAATATAGTAAGAATGCTCTTTAATTAGCCGTACAGTCTCTGGCGTAACGAATAACTCTAGAGACATTATCCTCAGCGTAATGCGTTACGCGGGGGAAAAACTAGCTGTAAATTCGAATAAATAATTCCACGTGTAAAATAGATAACTTATGACATCCTGGCCTTGAACCTAGACAGCGTAGGCACAATTTTAGAGTAATAATAAAGATGTATTTTGAAAACTTAAGCTATTTTAGTCGTAACTCTGTAGATAAGCATAAGAGGTACGCGCACCACTCGGCAGCTCACCACACACTGACGGGCGAGGGGAGTGAGTTAAGTCACGTGAAATGACGCGTAGATGTTGGTATCAAACAGAAGCCGATCGTCGACCGAAAGAACGCCATCTTTTTCTTTACCACATTCAACTTTCTGCCGTTACTCTGCGGACGAGCTATTCTGGTCGATTTCCAGGACAGATGTTTAGCGATGTAAAATAAATATAAATTTAGTGAAATAAATTAAAATATTTAATTCAAATTAAAGTTTGTTTCAATAAAAACGTATAATGCATCTAAACAAAATAGTTCTCATACATTTTTTTTAAGAAAACACATTCTTTACTTAGTCACCTAGCCTCGGGGACACGAAAATTTTGTATGGAAGCAGTTTTTAGTCACTAGAGTAACGACAAAAAACAATATATTTCTAAGTATTTCGGTGTTGAGAATTTTTTATTATAACAGATTGTTATCTAGTACTACGATCATGCCAAAATTATAGCAACTTATTGATAAATTTATTTTTTCTAGCCAAATAACTGCCAGGGACACAAAAGGTGTGGCTTAAAAGTTGATTGTCCCGTATGTGTCGTGGTGTGCGTGAAAGATAGTGATTATATATTGAGGTTGCATCTAATCCAAAAAAAGTAAAATTCACAAGATATCAATAAAAATATCCTCGGTGTGAGTGATGTTCATTGGTGTAATTTGTGTGTGTGTGTGTGTTTTTTTTCCTGTCAGGACACTGAGGTCCAGCCCGCGAGCTATCCTGCTTAAAGTTACTGTTGCTGTTTAGTGCAACAACCTTCCGTTCATTTCTATCATTCATACCTTTGCTTATTGCATTCTAAATTTACCTTTAATTTTCAAATAACACATTCATTCATCGCTCATTCATTCAAATTTTGTTTATTTGTCAAGTTCGCTGTTCACCATCATAATTGTCATCATCATAACTAGAACTTAGTCTTTTTATTATTTTTCTTTGAAGCCGCTTTGCAAGAGCTTAAAGCCAGGTGATGTACGGCGAAATTGACGTTTTAATCTAAAATGTGTGTGTGTGTGTGTGTGTGTGTATGCGAGCGATTTCTTATGTGAATATTAGCGACAGACTGTACATACCGCTATTTATCCAGCAGCGAGATTCTCAAGGCTTCATCCAGGGCCCTTTGTTCCTCCGCCAACCGTTCCCTTGCGGCACTCTGCTCCTCGACGGACAGAGCCAAGGCAGCCTGTAGGTCCGCGTCCGCATCCGGATCCGGCCCGGTTTCCACCACCGCGTCCGCGACCGGAGGTAAGAGGGTGAGCGAAGCGAGAGACGCCTCGATCGCACTGCGGAGTTCTAGCTGTTAGCTGCTAGCCTACTGTGTAGATTCTAGTTCATATACTATAAATAGCAAGTGTGTGAACCAGCCAAGCATTTCTTTTGCAAGGAATTGATTTGAAAAAGAAAAGTTATCCATCAAATCATTTTTTATCAAGGGAAACTGTAGAATAGGAAGTAATGTATTTTTATTATAAAATATAGGTACGTAAGTTTGGCTAAATTACCTAATTATGAAGTTTAGTTACCTAATTGCCATAGAGACAAATTTTAAAAAACATTAAGGTAATCGGTATAATAATAAGAAATGAAAAAGCCTAGTTTTCTATCTAAGTTCGCCTACAGATAGAAAACAGAGCTCAGATCACCGACCGCAGGTAAGCTCCCCAAAAGGCTGGCGACGTTACCTCGTTGGATAGCTATACTTATCCTTTGTCCGAGGTAAGCGCCAGCCCTTTGGTCAAAACAAAAATAATTAAATCCTAATTGCCTACAAACATACTTAATTCATGAATAAATATATATATTTTTTTTTCATTCTAAATTGGCACACAAAGACTAATACGTTAAAAGCACACACAAATCTAATCTAGAAACGCCAGCGCCTGTAAACGCAATAAAACCTTTTTAAAATATTACTCGACATGTAGCTCAACGAGATCCTACAGACTGCGCCAATTATTAATCAAAACGTTTTAACGGATGCAGTGCAATCATATTGTAATCGTAAATCCGGCTACGTCAACCCTTTAAAATTTTAATATTATTAACTCGAACATTAAATGATGAAATTTGGAATTAGACATAGTTTGTGACCTAATAGTTTGTAATATCATATGGGTTATTTTCAATCGGGTACTACGCGAACAAGTCGCTGGCGGAAACTAACTGTAATTGGCTAATACCAATTCGTCACTAATTGAATAACGAGTTTAAAGTAGTTTTTCTAGCATTTTTTCGTTTTCTATAACGAATTACATATATCCGATTCTTCTATTTAATAAGACACGATTGGCTCAATAAATTATAAATCAAGGCTGCACTAATCCGGCTGCGCCAATCCGGCTGCGGCATACATACCGTTGCAGCTGTCTCTCCTCGTGCGCTAGCAGCTCCGTGGGCGGCGCGCGCGTCGCCGGCGACGCTGGCCGCGCTCCACGTAGCGCCTCCCACACGTCAACCTGAAAACAAACAAACAAACACATACACATCAAGCCGTCTGTATATTGGCCACCTAAAGGATGATAGATATGGATCGAGCCATCTGCTTCTGTAGTCCATTGTAAACCCCTAGTGTTTGACATGTTCGGTAAAGATAATAGAATGTCGGTGAATGATCGATACTCGTCACCTTCATAGAACGCTAGAAAATCGGGCTATGGAAAATATGACTCGCTATACCAATAATTCTAATGAACTTGTTGGGTGTTTTTTGTATTGTGATAGTAAGTAAACAAGGTAAAAAAAGATTTAAAAACCCACCACGATAATAATCTAAAATGATACTAATAACATAATACAAAAAACTGCATTGAAATCGGTTCAGTAGTTTATGAGGAAAATGGTAACAGATAAACACACAAATAAATAAACATACAACCTCTTAGGCCCAACGCTTATACCTTCTCCGTTCCGTCGGTAACTAGGAAAAAGCACCGCTCAAAACATAACAGCCACAAGAGTAATTTCAAAGGTTTATTTATAAAAACAAAAAAAATACATCAACATAAGTTCAAAAAGAACTAACGTTGAATTTACGCCAGCTCATACTCAACGCGATGATTTTAGGAAGGGGGTGATTGGTCACTGAAGTCACAAATTACATCATAAAAACACACTAACAATGCGTATCTACACTACGACCCACCTATTATACCTATATATTGAAGCACTCGTAGCATAGCTCGCTTAGACGTTCTTGATTGATCGTTGAAGTTAAGCAACGTTGTGCGCGGTCACAATTTGGATGGGTGACCGCAAGTGGCATTACGAGCTGAGCGCTTCCGTGCCTCGGAGGGCACGTTAAATTGTCGGCCCCGGCTCTTAAGTCGTTAAAGCATGCAGGCCTTCTTAGGCGGCCTAAAAACTCCGTCACAAGAGTTGACCACTAGCTCATACGAACTTACTTACTCTTTACCACCTATTTACTAGCACTTTAACTGGACTAGGTACTAAGAATGATTGGACGTCTGAAATAAAACTTAAATCGACGGACTCGGTGGCGTGGCGGGCGATTGCTCGGCAGAGACGCAAGAGGCGCGTGTTCGGCTCCCGCTGCGGAAGAAATGTTTGCATATTCTGCAAATATTTCTTCCGGGTCTGGGTGTAGTGGTGTTGGTACTCGTAGTTTCTGATACCCACGACACAGGGAATCCTAGTGTGGGGTCAGGACTATGTATGTGACTGTTGGGTGTTATTTATTTATAATTAAGTTTACCTGGTCCTCATGCGTGCCGGCCTCCATGAGGCTCTGTTGGATGGCGTACTGCAGGAGGCCTTCCTCGCCGTCTTCAGAGCCTAGTCTATCATCGCTGCCCGCGTCCTTGTACCCCCTGAAACAACAACACGGGTCAACGTGCGAGCCTGGCTTCGCCATCATTCCCCTGCATTTCGGCCTGATTTTATTTAAATATGATAATCGATTGCTGTTTCAAAATTAAGATTTTTCGGCTATATTTGATTTCAGTTTTTGTTATACTACTACTAATCGGGTCACTAGTTTTTTCGAACCAGTGTGGTGAGAGGATTTTAGGTGCGCCTCAAAGGCATGATTTTTTTACTTTGGAGGATAAACATTGATCGATGAAAGGTAAATAAAACACAGCACCATAAAGTTTTGCGTTAAAAGACCCTAGAAAAAGTATGTTGAGTCAAGTTTGTGAAAGAAAAAATGGATATGGAAAACAGATTATGGTTATATGCATTGTTTGGACTTATTTTAATAATGAATAATGTAACCCAGTTCCTTTTGACGGTTGTTTGCTACCATGTATATTCTGCCAATTATTTTATTTCAAGTTTCGTTTCACACAGCTTCCAAAGAAGAAATTTGGAATTCAAATAATAAATACTTGTAATATTGTAACATAATAATGTTGTGGTACCATGGTACTCGTAGTTTCTGATACCCACGACACAGGGAATCCTAGTGTGGGGTCAGAACTATGTATGTGACTGTTGGGTGTTATTTATTTATTTATTATTTATTTAAATTCTGCATATTGTTGATAAGAAAAAAAATCATGCAAAATCAAAGGTACATTAATAAAACAAGCAAGTTGTTGATTAAGTATATCCTACTATATTATAAATGTGAAAGTTTGTGAGGATGTTTTGTATGTTTGTGCCTCAATTATGCCTAAACGGCTGAACGGATTTGAATGAAACTTGGAATATACATAGTACATGTGCTGGATTAACATATAGGCTATTTTTTTATCCAGGTAAAACGCAAGCGAAGCCGCGGGCATGGTTTATCATGCATTTTTTTTATAAATAGCAGAATTCACATGGTGCCATTCGATTGAACAGGTACATTTAGAAGGCAAGAGCTTTGATGTAAGGGGTTTTTAACTAATAATTATTTTTTACTTTAATTACTTTACATATGAACTTGACTATATTATTTGGTGTTGTTATTATAAGCCTTTTTAGTCGTTAAGCCATGACGGAGGCCTTTAGGCGGTCTAAAAACTCCGTTGCAAGAGTTGGTCACTAGCTCGTACGAACTTGCTTTTTTTGTTGTTATTTTTTGCGACTGTACGCTAGCTTATCGAATGTGCAACATACTATATCCAATTGTTATAATGATCCATTGTGCAATGTTTGTATGTGCTTATAAAAGTAGTGCTACCCTTAAAGTTAGTTAGCATTTACAGGCTTCGGTTATGTGCAGCGACAATGGACGAAGTTCGGCTACTCACTTACCTGTCGACAGGATACTGATGATCTGAGCATTGAGGATATGAGGCTCTGGAAGTGACCAAATACTACGCACTCAGAGTAAATAACAATTGGACTAATGAGTTTCAACATATTTGTTTGCCAAAAAATAAGGGGCATTTTTGAGGCCGTTTTCATCAACTTATTCAAGAGAACTAGTGATGTGCCTGGATAAAAATATCCTTAATTCCTGGTCACAATACTCCAAGTTCCATTGAAGCGCTCGTGGCGTAGCTTGCTTAGACGTTCTTGATTGATCGTTAAAGTTAAGCAACGTTGTGCGAGGTCACAATTTGGATGGGTGAGCGCAAGTGGCATTACGAGCTGAGCGCTTCTTTGCTACAGAGGGCACGTTAAATCGTCGGTCCCGGCTTTTAAGTCGTTAAGCCATGACGAAGGCCTTTAGGCGGCCTAAAAACTCCGTCACTAGAGTTGGCCACTAGCTCATACGAACTTACTTTTGTTGAAATTTCATTGTGTGCAATTGGTATTTGTTCTGATTCACCAGATTTCACTAACCTGCGCAATATAGACGATCTCGACGATCATAAGAACTTAGTGCGGTACTCAGATCAGCTTTTCTACACAGACCGGTGACATGTGTGACGAATCATAGATTGAGTAGACAGTTGGAGTAGTGTGTGATTTCCCATACCATACTTGCTAGCGATAGTAAAATATATATTCAATTACTTAATGCACCTCTTTTGCCCAGCAGTGGGATGAAATGGATTGAAAAAAAAATGCACCTCTACATTGACCTCTGCGGCGAGGTTAGCTCGCTTAGACGTTCTTGATTGATCGTTGAAGTTAAGCAACGTTGTGCGCGGTCACAATTTGGATGGGTGGCAAGTGGCATTATGACCAAATCGTCGAAGCTGATACATGTAGTTAGGCCGGCGGTGTATAACCGTCTTTTTGACACTTTCAAAAGTGCTCCGTTAACGCAATCCTTCAAACTCAAATTAAAAAATTGGCTTATTGAGCAATCCCATTATAGGGTTGATGAGTTTCACATTTAGTAGACACTGTAGGTACATTATTATGTAACAATTTAATCAATTAATGATTTAATATTTCATTTTATTTTATTACATTTATTTACTTACTTACCTAACTATTCAGAAATATGAATCAGAAAAATTTATTGAGAACAACCAACAAAAGTCAGGGTTACAAAATATAACGTTGGGGCTGCAAAAGTTATAAAAACTGTGTAGCAGCCTCAGTATTATTTTCAAACTGACTTGTAACATTTATTTTCACCAATAAATTAATTGAATTGTAGGTTCATTAGATTAGACAGTCGCTAGCACTAGCAAGTATGATATAAGAAATTAATGATAGATTACTCACCTGCCGATGTCGAAGCACTGGTCATCGATGATGCAGGACAGGCGCTCCCCCTCCTGGATGCTCTCGACGAGCGGCACGGCCGTCTCCGTCGCGAATATGTTGCCGAAGGTTATCCGCGCGTTCATCACGTGGAACAGCGGGATTTCTGCGTACATATTGTCATTTTCAGGAAAAAAGACACGCCTTTTTATAACAATAAATTAAGGTATCATAAGTAAGTAATTAATAAGGCTGACTAAGCTGAGAGGATGGAATAGGTGCCGGGCACTGCAGCGTCCCGTTTGTGAGGGTAAAAGTTGCCTCCTGACGCTGTATAAATCATCTACTATAGATGGTAAAAGGCCTTAGTTTAAGTAAGTAATTAATGTTAGTTTATTTATTTTTTAAACTTTTTGTACACCGCCGTCTTTCTGCTCTGTTTTGTTTATCCTCTCCATCCAAAGGTTGCCTGGAAGAGATCGCTCTTAGCGATAAGGCCCATTGTACTGTTTTTGGTTGTTTTTTATTTACTTTCTGTTTTTTGTGTGCAATAAAGTGTTTATTATTAAGTATTATTATTATTAAATTAAAAAAAAATATCCCCCGACCCCCTCAATGGACCTGTGAATGTTGGTAAGATCCTTTTGTCAGAAAATGAGCTAATGAAGTTGGGCTAAAAAGGTCACTCTGAGCAATTCATCAAGCATTCAGTTTCCGATACCTACGACAGGGTATGCTAGTTTGAGATTAAAACTATGTATGTGACTGCTGGGTATGAATAATACCTATTTTGACAGGAAAGCCGGAGGGCAGCTGCATCTGAATGAAGTCTTTGAGTTTCGCGAAGTGCGGAGACGCTATCGCCGTCATTAGATCCAGGATAGGCATTATCTGTTCCTGCAACTGAATACACAACGAGATTACATGGTTTTATAATAATAATAGAAAAGAAATGTTATTTGTATTTGTATAAATCAGAAGTGGCTGCAAGTTTTCTTATGTTTACTCGTGGCTCTGCCTACCCCATTAAGGATGTGGGCGTGATAATACGTATGTATGTTGGGTGTTATTTATTTGAATTGTCCTAATAGCGAATAAATAGAAATTCAAGTACCTCAAGAGGATAATCCTCACAGAGGCTGAGCGTGGCTTTGAATTTCTGGACTTTTGTGGTCATGTCCTTGGGCCGGCCGATGTCGGTCGCGAGGGGCCCGCCGCCAAAGTACTCCTGCCACGTGACCGGCGCCACCTCCTCTAAACCACTCGAATCCTCTTCCTGAAATTATTTGAAGATCAATGAGGATGGATAGTGTTGGTATTTGTCGTGACTAGATATTTCAAACAAGTTGATGAATGGATTTAAAGTTCGCCTTCAAAGCCTTGACAATTTTTAGGTTGCTGACATGCTGGTCTCCTCACGATGTTCACTTTCACTGTTTGAGAGTACTGGCAAAGTGAACATAATTTTTTGGGAAAAAAATTGTTGACCCGATTTGAACCCACGATCTTAGGAACAAAAGACAACAAGTCTGACCTCCTAGTGAAGAACGAAATAACTAGCATTTTTGACAAAAATTAGATAGATAAGATATATATTCGGAATCGTCAAACGAAATTCAACATGCTGTTCTCACTCACGTATCAAAACATGTTTGACGTTACTGCGTTCTTCACTAGGAGGGCAGAAGTGCTCTCATTTGTGTCACTGGGCTACACTATCAGGGCTTCGACGAACTTGTAATGGGGAACATGTTTTTTTTATTCTAAATACAATACAATTAAATATTATCCACATTTTTTTCATAAAAGTACATACTACGTAATATGTATATAAAAAGACATACAAACATTCTCGTGCATAATATAGTTAGATACCTAAGAAGGTATGAATCTAAAAATATCATGTTTTCACAGCCAGGGGGCATTCATTTTGCAAAGCACAAACATTTTTGCGTCGGGAACAAAGCGTGTAAAAACAATGAAAGGTGTAAAATAAAATGACATTCATAATAGAAAGATTTATTCATGCATAACTAAATAAACAACATTAATACAGTCACTTACAAAATAAAGTTTGCTTAAAGTCTGAAGAATTTTACAATTTCCAATTTTGTCTAGCGCGAATTTAACAAACTGAACGGCGATTAGTAGCCAAAACTAGGCTCAAGAGCTGTTAAATTGTATGACCTGGGTGACAGCCCTTGAACTCAGGTTAGAATTTAAATACAGTTCAGTTTGAATGGTTATATTGACTCTAGAAATCATAGCTGTAGTCCCCTACAATCCTACTTATATTATAAATGCGAAAGTTTGTTTGAATGAAACTTGGAATATACATAATACGTGTGCTGAATTACATATAGGTTACTTTTTATCCGGATACAACGCGAGCGAAGCCGCGGGCGGCAGCTAATGTAACATAAAATAATATCAACGTGCGCTGTAAAACTGAGACACAATAACTTTTCATAATTTTGAAATATTTTCTCATTTTGTGCAGTATTTAGAATTTGGTCTCAAAATCAAAATGCTACACAGAATCAATAGAATCTATATATAATTAGCTGCCATCCGCGGCTTCGCTCGCGTGGTATCCGAATGAAAAATAGCCAGCACATGTACTATATATATTCCAAGTTTGATTCAAATCCATTCAGTCGTTTAGGCTGATTGAGGCACAAACATACAAACATCCTCACAAACTTCCACATTAATTACGTAGGATACATAGCAATAATACATAAAAGCTTGAGTGCCATAAACCCTTTAAAAACCATACACCAAGTAACATTTGCCAGTAAGACTTTATAGAACAGAATTTTTGTTCTTGAATACGAGCATTACTTAGCGCAAGATTTTATAAATAAAAGGGTTACAGTATCATAGTAAAATTGCAAATACCGTTAGATTATAATCTACCTCGCGAGATTGTAAACTGTAGAAAGATTGTGAACCGTAACATACTGATTACAATTTAGCTGCTTTAAATTTCTGGGGCTTCGGCGGCACTCTCGCTCTGCTCGTTCGCCTCGCGCGTAGTTTTACATTAACTAACCTACTAATTTCGAACTAACGGTATTTACAATTTTACGGTGACATATGTAATAGTTATCATACCATAGAAATATAATTAATACGATCATTTCAATAAAACAGTTTAAATATCGTAATACCATGTAGCATAGTAATGACATATATTATAACTACTCAACTTTACTTTATTATTTAACCAATCCTGTAGGGAATGCAATCATAAGTCGCGATTGACTATTCGAGATCTATCTATTCTATTCTATGAGAATTTATTTATTTATTTATCGTAACAAGTCAGTGCTCGAGATTTCAAACGAGATCGAATATCGTACAGTCAGCTCTTGTTCCTGAAAAATGACCTGAGATTTCGCATGATTGGTCTCGCGGGTCGAGATTGCAATCCCCTTTTGGTGACTTCTAGATATTGTCACCAAGAAATTGGTGTCACTGTCCAGAACAAAATGATCGTTATGTACCTGGTGCGGTATAAGCTGTGGCGCTATATGTTGTGGCGCTATAGGCTGTGGCGCTATAGGCAGCTCCCCCGTCTCTCTCGGCAAACTCGGAGAGATAAAACTCTTCCCAATATCATCCTCATCCGTCGACGATTCATCTGACTCTTCAGTCTCATCCCTAGGCTTATTAATCTTGTTCTTACTCTTGTTCTTAAAAGACTTTGCTCGTCGGAAGTGCCAAATAGTGGGTGGAGGAAGGCCAATGGAGCTGCCCCCCAGTTGTTGCACGAAGCTGGGTTGGTTAGGAGCGTACGTAGTAGCTTTAGCTTCTGGCTTTTCTCTAAGGATTTGATCGACCAAGTTCTTTACTTGGTCTTTTTCCTTGGTCAGATTGGTTTGTTCTTTCGACTCGGAACTGGGGCGGGTCTGATTGAGAGAAAAGCTAGTTTATCGTGGAAATAGCATGGTCTTTCCGAATGAGTATTTATTTAAATCTACAGGCCTTAACCAAAAATGCATCTTACCTCAAGTTCCTCGCTAACCAGGTCTTTTACGACTATGCACGTATGGGGTCTACTTGATACCATAAAGTGAATCCTCGTGGCTAATCATCACCATATCCCCACTGCTGAATATAGGGCTCCTTTGATTTGGCTAACCTCCTCAGTTCTGTGCGTCTCTTATCCAGGTTTTCCTGCACCTTTTCGATGTTATCGACCCAACGCGCTGTCGGACGATCTGGATTTCTTCGTCCACCGCTTGATCAAGATTTTACCCCAACAGCCATCGTCACGTCTAGCCAGGTGTACTCATTTCACTTTAAATCCATTGCATGGTTACCAATGTTTTGGAGGTCAGGGAATTGGGTGGTTAACCATATGACCATCAGTAATCACGCTCCGGGTCCATATGACCACTTACCTTAAACCTCTTCTTCCGAAGGTTGCAGTAACGCCAAGACGTCTTTAGATCTGCCGAGCCTAGCAGGCCACGTCGTCAGTAGATGCTTGAAGCGAAAATTGGAATCACTATGACATGTTGGGGTCGATCTGACCACTTACCTTAACCTCTTCTTCACTTGGTTGCAGTAATGCCAAGTCATCCTTAGGCTCGTCGAGCCCCAGCAGGCCGGCGATGGGCGCGGGCCTAGGGCTCCGCCGCGCGCCCGCCGGTAGATGCTCGCAGCGAGTCTTGGAAACAATCTCCACGTTGTTCGCACTGAACACTTTGCAGTCGTAACCATTCACCACTTCGGTTTTGTCTTGACGCCAGCCCCAAATGCCACATTTGTTGCTGTAATAGAAAAATTCGTGTTATAATATAATATATTGTTGTTGGTGTAGTTATCGGTATAACATATTATTTATGTTTTGCTTTGACGGACAGCGAGCGCAGCGGGCAGCTAAAGTACTAAGCTAAATGCTGCGAGTGAAGCGAACACAGGCCATATTGCAAAAGATCATAGAAATTGTAGTTAATCATGTGATCAGTTAGACATTAACGTGGTAAGTAGAGGTACAATAAAAACATAGATTGTTTGAAAGATAACATGAATAAGAAAGGAGTTAGAACTGAAATAATGGCTAATAGAATGAAATTAAAGTAGATGTTATCTACATATATACCACGTAAAGGGACAAGAGAAGAAAGATGACTGAAAATCAACGAAGGCAAATTGCCTTTGTTGCTTACCGTTCAAAGCTAATCTTGTCAGTGTCCAAGTAGTTGATGGCCAGTGGTTCCTCCAGCCGCCGCCGCAGGGCCTTGGTCCGCGGGATGGGGTTGGGCCAGAGGTCCGTGCCGTCTATCACCTCCGTCGACACTGTGCCGGCTTCGTGATTCACCTCCATAAACTTGGCGGATGTTCCTATTTCAAGGACAAATCACATCACATCATCATCACAATCATAATACTCATTGGTACTTATAGCGTCCAGTTTAAAGTAAAGTAAGTAAAATCCGTGCCGCCAGTATCTGTACTCAGGAATCTTTTGTGCACTAGATATGTGCTTTCTCACTTTATTTCCATGAATTCCGGTTATAAATAAATAAATAACACCCACAATAACAGTCACATAGTCCTGACCCCACACTAGGATTCCCTGTGTCGTGGGTATCAAAAACTACGAGTACCATGGTACCACAACACCGAGACCCGGAAGAAATATTTACAGATCATGCAAACATTCTTCCGCAGCGGGAATAGAACCCGCACCTCTTGCGTCTCAGCCAAGCAATCGCCCGCCACGCCACCGAGGCCGTCAATCGGTTTCCTTTCGCCTTCGCCGGTTTCCTCATAATGTTTTCCTTCGCCATTTGACGAGAGAACTGGACTAGCGTATGTCACCGTAAAATTGTAAATACTGTTAAATTATAATCTA